>OX422195.1:1535565-2735565 GCA_949130485.1 Agelas oroides
ATGAGTGAAACAATACCTGTAATTATCATGCGTCTAACTCATGCAAATGTATGGGAGTCAATGGGAAAGCCTTGCAGCTGAGCAGTTTATTATTTTTTACTACAAGTCATGTGAGAATCCGTATCAGGTACTACAAGTGACGCGAGAATCCGTATCAGGTACTAAAAGTCACGTGCGTGCGTCTGAACGTGCAATGAAATCGAAGGTTCATATGATAAAATCATTATCACCATAGTACCAAGCTATACCAGGAAAAATATCACTTGTTTGTTGCCGTCGGCATTGTTACTCGTGCTGCGCACTCGTAGCAATACAGACGGCAACAAACTCATGATATTTTCCGGTATAGCTTTGTACTATGGTGATAATTATATGATTATATAATATCATTATTTGGAGGGTTCAGATAACTGAAGTTCGGACTTCCTACTGCATGTAAGAGAGGTTCTATTTCACCATAGGCTAAATAGTAAGTAAAAGGACATTGTGGCAAATCAGAGACTGGCGTTGTTTTCTGGCTGTGCAGGAGGAGGGAAGCAGCTACTTCAGCATGTTCAAACATTCCCAGAGGAATCCATTTTGCTTTTCCTCCTCCCACATAGCCGGGGGACAAAGCTTGAGTTCTAATAACTGACAATGCTTCTCATATTCAGGGACGAGCCTACACAGGAGGCAGCCCTGAAGGTTGTCCAGGGGGTGCTGCGACACTTGGACCAGGAACAAACGAGCACCCTCCTCCCCCTCATCACAGCCTTTGGGTCTCACTCAAGCCAGACATGTCGTCTCCTCATGTACAACATACTCATCTGGATCTACAGCAACATGTGGTGAGGAGTAATGGATTAACCCTTTAAACCCTGAATTTCTATAGGGTTTAAAGGGTTAACTTAACTTAAGGTTATGGACATTAAACTTCTTTTAGCTCTACTCACTGCCAAACATTCTGAAATGCTACTCTTGTTTATACGGTAAAAGTATCTTTGTCAAGAACAACCAACAGGGCAAGCTAGATGATGAGTTATGTAGAGCTAAACATTATAAAGAAGTGTACTTCATCTCTTCTCCCAACCAGTCCCACTGAAGGAGGCAGTCCAACAGATGAGACCACCAAGAAGTTTGTATCGGACGTGAGGGACCAACTGCTGCAGGGGCTTGCCGACAACACAGAGACAATCAGGTAAGTGGTAGAATCTTCCTGTCCATCTGTCTTTCTGTCCTTCCAATTTGACGCCTTATGTCAAGGTGAGCACCACAAAAAGTACTCTTGCTTGATGTATAACAATGGAGATGTAAAGGAGAGGTATACTTTGTATATTTATACTCTTGCTTGATGTATAACAATGGAGATGTAAAGGAAATATATACTTTGTATATTTATACCACAGAGTGCCCACCATGTACTTCAGCATCTAAACCTAACTAGTCTCGTACCCAGACCCTCGTGGGGTCTGGGTACGAGACTAACACCTACCCATTTGCCTTCTTTCATTATTTTTTCTTGTTACCCAGGCTGAAGATGTATGCTTTCTGGAATGAGGAGAGTCGTCTTGCCTCAGACACCCTCGGGAGACTCACCCAGCTGCTGGCCGTGCTCTACTCTACAGGAACAGAGCAACAGTTCCTCTATCACTCCACCAACCTCCTCCTCGAGCTCACCTCTCGTAGCCCTGACTTCAACAGGAGCATGTTTGACTCTCCACTGTCCGAGTGCAAGTTTGAAGTACGAGCAATGTATCATACAGTGGAATCCTAACCATGTGCCCTGACTACTAGCTGGCTTTTTTCAATTGCACCATAAAAGTTTTTGTTCAGCTGGGGGAAAGCCTGGGAGCTCTTCTTGTTAAGAACACTTCATTAATAGTCTCATGCCAAACCTTTCCTTGTGAGAGGGGTGGGTCAGGACGCTTGTCCAAGTCCTTGTTATTCTTACCCTCCTCCTTCCCCCAAATGAGAATGCCATGTTCACCAGGGCACATGGTACCAAGGATGATTATTAAGTGTATAGTACACAGAGAAAATAATTTGGTATGGGAGTGTGAGTATAGGACTGACCCCCTGTCCCTCTACCCCTGTCACCTCAACCAGGAGTACACTGGTATTGACCTGTCTTGGCAGCAGCGTCACCTGCAGATGACCCCTCTGTTTGCAGCCACCCTTGCCTCCCAACCAGGGCAGACCCAGAGCGAGGCATACAGTGGGACAGGAGAGGGCATGCTGAGAGCAACACAACAGGCCATGGCATTCACTCCAACACAGGGTACGTATCAAAAGCTAGAGTTAGGATGGCTAATAGCATGTAACTGTACTTAAATCCCTTTAGGTCTGACTAGCCTCATTCCCGGGCCCATGAACACACACATTATACGAAACCTTGCTAGCCTGGCTCTGAGCCTCTCACATCTCCCTCAAACAATAAAAGCTGGGACTGTGAAAGTCTGTGAGCAAGTCTATACCAAACCTTACTTCATGTACAAGTTTGGGTATATACTTTGATATACGGTTGATGTGATCACTGTTGTGCTCTGTTCTTTATTCCTGCAATGACACTGTCAGGTTTATGTTGCTGTGCTGTTGTAAGATGAAGTTTTGGGCAACAACTTAGTTCTTGATTTTTTGCACTGATTGATTCCTACACTCCTACTCCATGTGTCGTAGATGCTGGTGGCGGCTCTTCATACAACTGGATGGCCCCCTCCCTCCAGTCACTTGATCCCTCCTTCACCATGGGAAGTGTGGGAAGGACACAGTCCTCCTCTACCTCTGCTTCTGAGAGCCTCCAGTCCTCACTGCTCTTCTCCAAGATGAGGCCGCCCAAGAGGCCTCTCCGAGCCATAGGACCAGGGGAGGGCTTCGGGAAGGAGAGACTGAGGCCAGATGAAACGGCCTCTCTAGGTTAGCAGTTGAAGAGTTGTGTGATTTCATTTTCGGAGTGTGAGAGCAACTTTTATTTGCTGTGTTTTCAATACTTTGTTTTGTTGCCTCTATTTTCAATTTTCTTTCCTCTCCTCTTCCTCCATTTTACTTCCTCTGTCTTTCTTCCTCCTTTAACTCCTTTTCTTATCTCTACTTCTTTCTCCCTCTCTCTCCCTCCCTCTCTCCCTCCCTCCCTTTTCTCCTCCATGTTCCTCTCCCAACTCTCGCATGACCAACAGACCCTCAGGAGCAGCAGCGTAGGGAGATCATGAAACTAAGACGTCGCTTTCTGAAGGACCGAAAGACCACCAGCATCTTTTTTGCCAGATCTGAAGCCAAGAGGAAGATCATGAGAGAGGTAGAGGGACTAGAGTAGTACTACTGCAGTTCATGGTCCTCCTCAATAGCAGATTCTATATTATCCCTTCACTTGGGAGAGAGTGAGACTCACAAATTAACGAGGATTAGGGACAGAGCCATTGTGGCCATTCATAATGAATTGGTCCCTGGGACTGATCCTATTTGAGCCAAGTTACGTTCATGGAACTATGTATTGTTGGTCACACCAGGAACACCGTCGCCACCAGAAGGCTGCCAGGGACAGCAGGGTGGTGATGTATCGGAAGTACCGTGTGGGGGAGTTGCCAGATATCCAGATCAAGCACTCCGAGCTCATCAGACCCTTCCAGGCACTCGCACAGGTAGAGCATGTATAATGTCTGGAATTTGCTGAGGACAGCGAAGAGAGATCAGTACATTTTTACTTTATGATATTTGCCAATTGTGAAGTCTTAGAAGGCATCTTGCCTTAGCTTGAAGTACGTACACACAGGTGATGGTTTTAGAATTTAGTACCATCTGTGCAGTACATTTAGAGGACTCACGGTTGTAGCTTGGTGGTCAGAGCACTGGTATCTCAGCTAGGGACCTTTGGTTCAGTTCCCAGCAAAACGCCAGTTTTCGTCTTGTTCCTCTATAGTCTATCAAGCCAGACCCTCTCTCGCCCTCACTTTTCTGGAGGGTGAGAGATGGTCTGGCTTGATAGACTAGTTGTTCCTCATGCCATTAAACCTGTGCTTAAAGAAGGGAAGTTTGTTAGATTGGGTGGTATGCTTTGAAGCACAAGTTGTGTGATCTTTCTTATCCAGCGAGACAACTCACTTGCTCGGATGTTGTTTGCCTCACTGTTTAAGTCGGTCTTTGCCGAGGTGGACCATGTTCTCACTGATCGTGAGGCTGAGTCCACCAAGAGAGCAGTCCGTGATGGCCTGAATGCAGTCATGGAGGCTTCCACCCAGTTCTACCCTCCCTTCATCGGCAGTCTACAGGTTAGCCTGGAACCAGAAGTCTGGGAGAGGTGACACACACACTACACGCTAGCATGCCCTGATACATGTGAGAGATGTTACAACATGAATACGATGTGGATATTCAATCCCATGTAACTGACTAGCCCCCTCATTTTCCTGCCAACAGGATATTTGTTTCACTGAGAAGCAGCTTGACTTGAACCCAGCTGCCGTGTCCACTGCCAGCCTCACCAGCAAACAGGAGCCTATTGGTCAGTGTGTGGAGGGTTACCAAGTGTTTTTGAGTGTGTGTTTGAGGTATGATAATTAGCAAATGATTATTAAGAGATTGAGAACTAGAAGATACAAGTTCATGTTGAGAAGAAAGTCCGGAAATGTAATGGCTCATTTCCAGACTTTCTTCTCAACATGAACTTGTATTTTGTGCAGGAAGCAATGAAATCTTGCTGGGAACAAGGCTACTAGTTAAAAACTAAATTCATGTTGTTGTTGTTGTTTTTTTTGGGGGGGGGGGGGGGGTTTGTCATGAACAAGAGCTAGTCTACCTGTATATATATTTTGTTTTTTGCAGGCATAATGCTACTGGAAAGGCAGCTTCTCTATACCACAGAAGGTGCTCGGCCAGCCAAGAGGGCCAGAGGGGCTGCAGCCCCCCTCCCTGAGAGTACCATTGCATGGGTGGAGCTCGCCCGGTAGAGTTACCTGCCTAGCAAAATAGCTAATGAAAATTGTGTGGGGATACAGACCAATTTTTCTCGCTATAAATTTGCCCATTTCTTATGTCTTGTCTTTGTGTATTATCTATGCAGGCTGTACAAGTCGCTGGGTGACTATGATGTACTACATGGAGTGTTTAGCAGGCAGATTGGCACAAAGCCCATCACCCGGGAAGCCCTGGAGGCTGAGGAAAGGAGAGACTATTTTGAAGCACTGCGACTGTACAAAGAGGTGAGTGGGAAAGGAGGACACTTGACCTTGTGTACTCATGAGTTCAAATTCTATTATCAGCATCCCATCCCTATAGAATGGCTGTATATACACCAAATTTCCATTTCGTATGCTGCTGTCTATGACTAGTTCCTAACACTCTGTTTCCTTGGTAGTCTTGCTTGCCTTCCGTTGTACATATCTCTTACAGATGTACTATTGTTAGGACAGTTTCAGTCGCTGTGTTTGTGGAACCAGTTTAGCATGCAGTCATTATCCCTCCCAGGCTGTGGCATGTGAGAACTGGTCGGATGGTCCACCCACACAGGTAGAGGAGGATCTCTGGGATGACTCCATGCTGGAGGTAAGAGTGTAAAGTTTATGCTGACATCATGAATATTGAAGCTAGCTAACAGTGAAACAGATGGCCTGTTTTGCCTCAGATTTAGCCCTTCTAATGGGACTACTAATTCATTCAATTTTAGGCCCTCTCTCCTTCCCTGCTCACAGACTACCTCAATGTTAAGCTACATAATTATGTGAATTACATGTACTGTCAGTTGGAGGAAATGGCTGCTAAGACTGCAAAATGCAAACCTTGATAACTGACTCATGTTGTCTCCCTCCCTGTAGTGCTACAGCTACCTGACAGAGTGGGGTGACTTGGAGAAAGCTGCTCTGGTGAATGTGGATGACAGCCCCACCCCCAAGCTAGAGAGGGTCTGGGAGGATAGCTACTATCATGTAAGTTACATAAAGGGACATTGTGCTTCTCACATTTTTACTGCTAAACCCAAACATGGCAACAATACCATCACTTGTTTTTCTAAGTAGCCGAAACATTAAACGTAAGTTAGAATGGCTATGGTAATGGTGACAGACAACATTGTCTAAAATTCAGCACCTCCAATTTTTTGGCACCCTTTTCGAGAATAATAATTTACAGCATGGGAAATCCATTATTTAATGCACATGTTTGGCACCTACCATGTGTTAGCCTCGTTCCCAGGCTGCTTCTAGATTTTATCTCGCAGAACTGTGGAGTACTGGTTTTTCTCCACAGTTGCGAGAGTTTATACCCATTTCATCTAATCCCATTTCGTCCTATCCCATTTGGTCTACAAAATGTAAATATGTCCCATTTCGTCTAAAAGTGATATAAGTTAGCACATGATTACAGTACAACACAGTGCAGCTAAAATGACACCCAATGGCTGTAAGCCTTTACAAGAGTGTAATCACCCACCTCGTACTTCTCCTTGATGGTCATGAGTCTCCTTTCGTGGTTTCTATACTTTCTCCTCTTCTTCACTGGCATTTCCCCAGCTGCTACCTGCATTTAAACTTCAGTGGCTGCTTGTTCCAACTTGAAGAGGCTTACAACTTCGTAAATGTTGGGGTGCGCTTTCCCAGCTAGCCTCTCCAAGCCACCCTTAGGAACATTGGTGGGACAAAGGCCAAGGCTATCACAGAGTTCACAAAGCACCTGAACTCGTTGTCTTCCTTGTAGAGGACCAGTAGTCCAAAACCTTGCACCTTTCTCCATATGGCCTGAGCAAAGTGGAAGAGGCATGCCTTCCTTTCAGCTTGCGGGAAGCAGATGGCAACAGACTGTTGCAAGGCTAGTTCAAAGTCTTCCCCACTAAAGGTCGATTGATCTTAGTGTAAGCAACTCTAACCTTTAGTACCCCTGGGACTCAACAGGACAGTCAAAGGAACTAGAAATTGCTTTAAAAAAATGTTTTGGGATTTTAGACGAAATGGGACACGTGTCCATTTTTTTTAGACGAAATGAGATTAGACAAAATGGGATTAGACGAAATGGGCTGACACCAAAATGGTTACGAGGCTAACCATGTGTAAGTGTCTGCACTGAGATGGCTGAAGTGATGGATAGTCGAAGTTCCAAGCGGCAAAGCATTACAGAAGTTGCCATCAGTTTCAAGGCCACAGAAATTTCTTGCTGTCAGTACAGTTTCTGTGCTGGTCGGTTGTCATGTGATCAAAATCAGGAAATCGGCTTCACCAAGGGCTCAAAATCTCGTATGGAGAGTGGTTGGCTCTTCATCAGATTCCAGCTTAAATATTACTTGCTTGGAACCACTACTAAACTGTCAAGGGTTGTGTTACTCTGCTTTTTCCACTACAGTTTGAAAAAGATGCCATCCCTACATCTTTTTACATTTCTAATGTTATGGGGTTAGTATCACATGTCATATGTAAGTACGTAGTTTCCAACCCACAGGAGTATAATCAAGTATCCTTGGTTGAGTCTCGCTTGAGACTACCTTGCTTGTATGCTTCTGTAAATCATTCAGCCTATGCCATTCGGGCCATGGGCTGTTTGTTCGGCCAGCTTTCTAGCTGTCCAGGAGGTTGGCCAGCTTTCAAACCGTTTGGTCTGGTTCCTAAATGGGGACCACTTTGCTTTGTATAATCGAAAGCAGTTTAAAAACTTGATGAACCAGCGGCTTGTTTACAAACTGGTCAAGTTTACAATACTATATAATTATCACCATAGTACGAAGCTATACCGGAAAATATCACGAGTTCGTTGCCGTCTGTATTGTTATGAGTGCGCAGCACGAGTAACAATGCCAACGGCAACAAACGAGTGATGTTTTTTTCCGGTATAGCTTGGTACTATGGTGATAATGATTTTATCATACAAACCTTCGATTTCATTGCACGTTCAGACGCAGTGCACGTGACTTGTAGTACCTGATACGGATTCTCGCGTGACTTGTAGTACCTGATACGAATTCTCGCGTGACTTGCAGTACTGATACGGATTGTCGTGTGACTTGTAGTAAAAAATACGGCTTTTTATAAACTGCGTGCAGCTGCAAGGCTTCCCCATTGACTCCCATACATTAGCGTGAATTAGACGTATGATAAAGTGGTGTATCAACTGCTGATAAGTAGTTATACATAGTTACTTTACTCTTCCAACTACATACTGTACTCTAGCTTGCTACAAATTGAGTTTGTGGCTATAAGAACACAGTGCACAAAGCTTCTAAGCTGGCTTGCATTTACTATGGGCAAGTTGTTCAAAATATCTGAACTTGATTGTTTCCATGGTCACTAACAAGAACGAGGTCGTTTTCATCAACATGAACCATTCTGGGTCGTTTGAACTGTCCTTGAGTTTCCCCTTCACCACCAAACGACTTTAGAAATTGTCCTTCTGGTGAGAATACACAGATGCGGTGGTTGTTGCAGTCAGCCACATATATCATGTCACTGCTGTCTACTGCAATGCCACATGGACTGTTTAACTGTCCAGGACCACTGCCCAGGCTTCCAAACTTTCGTATGAACTTTCCCTCTGGGGTAAACACCTGGATGCGATGGTTATAGTTTTCAGCTATGTACACATTCCCACTGCTATCAAATGCTACATCCAATGGATTGGCAAGCTGTCCATTGCCACTTCCCCAATAGCCAAAGCTACTGTGGTAGGTCAAGTTTGTTTCTAAGATTTGTATTCTGTAATTACCCTCGTCACACAGATACAATTTGCCATTCTTTTTGCTAAAGCCAATGCCAACAGGGGAGTTGAATTGCAGAGGACTACTGCCACGTGTGCCAACTGAGGCAATGAACTTTCCATCTGATGAAAACTTTTGAACACGGGGGTTACTGTAATCCACTATGAAGATATTGTCATGATTGTCCACTACTGCTCCAGAGCAGAAGCTGAACTGCCCATATGCAGACCCTTTGCTCCCAAATGATCGGATCTTCTTTCCCTCTGGAGTAAAGATTGAGATATAGGATGCATCATGTTCCACTACTATGATGTGGCCTTTGCTGTTGGTTGCTAGCCCCCATGGTCCCTTCACATTTCCAATAACCCTGATAGGATTCCGAAGCATTTGTAGGGGTGGCCTGACTCTCACTGTGAATGGACTACCCTCAATACCTTCCCCTCTGATTCTGATGTGCAAGTTGTGTTTCCCTCGTGTTGTTGGCTTGTACTTGATCAGGTGTTCACCTCTTTTTCCTTCTTTAACTGGACATCTGGCAACAGTACCATCTTGTTTGTATACCAACTCTGCGGTAAGGTTCTGGATTGGTTCTTTGCACTCTCTACCATCTTTGCCCCTAGCATGCAGTGTGACAGTTGCTTCCTCTCCGACTGTTGCAGTCTTCAGACCATCTCCAGTGACATAGCACTTCTCAGGGCAGACAGACTGAGCTACTACCTCAGCAAACCCCCGACAGGCACGGTGGAGCTCCTGGGCATTGTCTGTGACCAGAAACATATTTGCTTTCTGCTCTGGAACCAATGTGTTGGGGTTGAACTCAGCAGTGATCTGTTGAACTTGTTTGAGCACAGGAACCTTCATCGCCACTATCTCTCCCTCACTGCTAGTTTTCAGACTGCCCTCAACATAATCCAGACAGCTACTGAGCTGGGTTTGGACTAGCTCACACTGATCCCCCTGTGCTGCCAGACCTTTGAGCTTCTGCTGTGTGAGTTGGTTCAACTGGCCAACAAGCTCTGCTCTCCGCTGCTCAAGGGCTTGCAGCAGGCGGTTGATTTGTTTGTGGATATCGGCTTCAATGGTCACTCTCTGGTCTTCGATGTCCTTCTTTCTGGTGTCCATTGACTGAATTGCTTCATTGACAGTGGCTAGGTGCTGTTTCACTGGCTGCAGACTGGAGACTATCTCTCCTTTGTGTCTCTGGAAGGTGTCAGTGACCAGGTCATAGTTGTGTCCCTGGTGGAGACGTATGGTGCAGTCATTGCAGATGAGCTCTCCACAGGTCTCGCAGTAGATCTTGAGTTTTTTCCCCGAGTGTTGTGGGCAATACACAACTTTCTTTGTCGGAGGGACAAGGTTCACTGCCTCTACTTCAATCACATCAGTGCCCACTATCTGGTGGGTAGCTAGTTCTTCCCATGTCTCATGCATTTCTGTGCATTTCTCACAAACAAATTTTGCACAATCACGGCAAAAACCAGTTGCTTTGAACTTTTTGCACTTTTCACATTGTGTTTTCTGTGGCTCTTTCATCTTGGCTAGCGTTTCTCGGATCTCAAACAAATGCTCAGCATGAAAGTCGGTCTGCAGTCCTGATACCCCAGAGGGTGGTAGCGGGGTGGTTCGGCGACAGGTTGGGCAGCATAGGGTGTGTCCATCGTGATCCTGGACCACTAGACGTTCGAGACATTTCTTACAGAAGGAGTGGAAACATGGCAGCAGTTTGGCATCAGTCAAGGTATCGAGGCAGACAGAGCATTCAAGCTGGGCTGTAATTTTTCTTAGTGCTTCTTCTACAACCTTTGAACGCCCAGCCATTGCTTAGCTGCATAATTTAAGATGGATAATTTTGTGAGTAATACCCTGTTATAAGGATAACAACACAAACCTCATCCACTCCCACCATGTACACACTTTAGTTGTGTTCCATGCTTCAGTCTCAGCTTTAGTGATGAAAAGCCCGAGGGGTTGGCCCTTCACCATTTGTAAAATTTGGCTGAAATCTAGAAATCTTAGTCAAAACCTGAAACCTCTTTACCTGGTAGTATACTTTACTGCCAACATGATCACCAAATCAAGGGGATTTCTCAAGATCTAATGGCCAACCCTTGCACTAGTTGAACTTGGAACCTGTAAGTGAGGCTATACTTTCTCTTTCCTGTTATAAAATCAAGCCTGGGCACAAGGTTAGTATTATCATCTTTGTAGTTTGGCCATAATGCAGTGCTATATAAATGTACACCAAATATTACAATAACTATATCCACCAGTAACTTACACAAGTTCAGCTTACCTTTTCTCAGGTATAACAAATTCAGTAGCTGCAGTTATGTGTATCTAGATCTCAGCAGCTATCTGGATGGGATCTTGCACAGAAGCTCAAACCAGCAGTATGCACTAGTCTACCTTTGGCTGTACACATCAGTGACCCTTGCCTTTTTTGGCAAACATGAGTAAAACATGTGATTTTAACTGACCAATCAGAAGATGAGTTGAATCACGAGCTGATAGTAATCAATACTTCAAATACCATTGGTTTGTGGTTGTGAGTATCCACTTGCCTAGGAGAATACCATGTAGCAGTGACAGGGTTCAGTGCTTGTAATTATGGTGGACTATTGGTTGTATATTAGTCTTACTCCCAGGCCATTCCCATACACTTCCACATTTTACCACACTGCAAACAATGACTAGGTGTCTGTCTCTTGTGGAACACAAAAACATGATGATGGACATGTGGCAAGTGTGTAGGGGCAGATAGTAACGACCTCACTCACTTGCAACTGAATACTTAACTAATCAGCACATGCCTGCACAAATTTTTGTCCTGGACTCCCAGTGGTACACAGAATATCAATGCACACAAGTATTGCTACTATAGTCAACATTAAACTAGGAATACACAAGTACAGTGTTTGCTTCGTGCATGTGTTCAGTATTACCGTATTGTCCCGTGCAAGCACCCATGGGCGCTCACAGCTCAAGCCCGAAAAATCAGGGGTGGGCGGTTACACGGAGGAGGTGCTTGAATAGTGCAACTATCCCCATGCAAGCACCCACCCCGGATCCGAAGTTAGCTGACAGGCACTACTGAATTGACCCACGTTGTAGCTTCGCCTGTGCTTCGTTTTTTAGCCAAACGAGGCCAGCCCGGCAGTAGAGAAAGCTGTATCCTGCTAGAAAATGCACCAATCCGAAGTCTCATTGCCAGGGCTTCGCAACGTTCGTCGCTTGCAATACGCGAATTTCGTACTGCAAGCGAAGAACGCTGTGGACGAGGCTACGACCGGTGTGTGCAAACCTCGCTGCCGGATGTAGTGGCACCTGAAACTCATCGGAATGATTGCAGCTACAGTCTATGTGAGCTCAAACTGTGAACTTTCGAGTCACCACGCTGTATGGTGGGCGGTTACACGGAGGACCTTGAAAAACCACAGAACTGTCAAAATTGGGGGGTGGGCCCTTACTCAGGGATGGGCGCTTGCACGGGACAATACGATAATAGTAGGCATAGTATGTGAAGGTGGGAATTTGGGAAAACAAAGCTGTGAGAAGGTGGCAAAGTGTTTGCTTGAAGTGTACAAATACTGTGTCCAAGGTGGTGCATCCATAACTGAATGCAAAGATCCACACTGTACTTGTTGAGCCGCTGAACCAATGCACACTTGGCATGCTATTGTATGGAGAGCTAAACATTTTGCCTTGTTTGCTAGATTCTCCCTGGGTATTCTGAGGTAGTGGTCCCTTGCTTGTGCTTTCATGCTGTAGCACGATCATGTAGAGACAGCTCTGGCTCCATTTATACTCTTCACCAGTGTTGATACGACTGCGTGTATACAATGCCTGTGGGCACGTGCCAACTGCCCATACCAATTAAAGTGCGACAGATATACATGCATACCGTAAAATCGGGATAATAAGCACCCACACAAAATAAGCACCCCATGAATATAGGCACCTATTTTGATTACAACAACCACATCACGTTTATAAGCACCCATACAAAAATAGGCACCCCACATGCAAAGGTGCTCATTACTGTGCAAACGGAAGTGAATTTGCTGATTTGGCTTTTTCAAACGTAGCGGCTACTTTTTGCCAGTGTCTTTCTCCGATCGTAAGCAAGCTATCGACACGGGATAAAAACCGAAATTTAGGCAAGGCCTATTGGTAAAACATATCCAGGAATTAGCAAAAACCTCTTGCGGATTTGTTGGTTCCGAGCGCATTACGTTGGTGGGCGGAGGTTGGCAACGATCGGATCGATTGCTGACTGTATCTCTGGTTGTAGAAAAGCTATAAACATTGGACAGAACTTCGCAGAAAAGAACTTCTAGGCCTAAAATATACAGAGCTAATCCATTCCCACACAACTGCACGCTACCAGAAAATTACATGTGTTTATTAGCACCCCATGAAAATAAGCACCCCTCGAAAATAAGCACCTATTCTGGCTGCTAATTTCGAAAATAGGGACCGGTGCTTAAGGTTATGATGAACAACCTGTCTTATCTCAGAATTCAATAAATGTGCTTGAATGTCAGCGTTATAACTCTAAAGTGCTTGGAGGTATTTTAGTGCTTCAAAAGCCTATGGAGATACCGAAGACCAGGCTATACACAATGCTCTTTTGGTCATAACAGCTCTAGCAGCTTATAATCCACACCATCCAGAACAAAGCCTTCACATAAACTCTCTTGCATCAAATATCTGCTTACTGACGGCCCTCAAACTCACTGTTTTCGGTTACTAGTCTCCTAGCACAAGTATCTAGGTCGAGTCGATGGCAATTTTCAAGCAGCGCTCGAAACATAGGCGCTACATAAAATTTTGAGTAGCATTCTTCGTAAACCACGACCGAAAAAGCCATTTTCTGACGGTTTGTCCAGAACATTTTTGGCAAAACTTGACGAGTCGAGCTCGAAAATTTAGTACAGAAGGCTGTTGAGCTGTTATCTTCCACAGAAAATAAAAGTAGTTCGCTAAAATTGACGCAAAGTTAGTAACGGTAGGAATGCATTCGGACTTGCGGGTATACGTCATGAATATAATTAGTGCGTGCACAGCTTGTTCATCGTAACCTTAATATCCCTATTTTACGGTACATACATACATACTGAGTAACTGTGAAATAATTGCACACTTGATAAGCAGTTAATGTACATAATTAGGTATACAAACATGAATATTGTTCTCACGTACAAATACTTTAATTGTGGAGCTATACACTAATAGGTAACACTTGGCTTCTAATACATAACACAGATGAGAGTTGTTGGGCGAACATATATTTGACTTGCCTAGGCACAATGGGTGTGGAACATAGACCTTGGATAGGCAAGACTCAAAATACTTGGATTCGATGGTTTGCAAAGTCAGAGATGAGTATGTCGCCATCTTCAGTGCTGTGAATCCAAGCAGGGGAATTGAACTGACCTTGCTTATGTCCTTGACTACCAAATGAGATGACATACTCACCTTCTGTGGTGAATACACAAATACGGTGGTGAATACACAAATACGGTGGTTCATATCGTCACATATATAGACTCTGTTTCCAACTATGGTGACACTAATCGGCCCATTGAACTGTCCAGGACCACTGCCCTGGCTTCCAAACTTTCTTAAGAACTTCCCATCTGGGGTAAACACCTGGATACGATGGTTCATGTAGTCAGCTATGTATATATTTCCAGCACCGTCACATGCTGAACCTATGGGACGTTGAAACTGCCTGTTTCCATTGCCTTGGCTACCAAATGTACCATGAAGGGTCAGGTCAGTGTTGAGGATTTGTACTCTATGATTATGTTGATCAGACACATACAGCTTCCTGGTTGTTTTGTAGAATGTAATGCCTATGGGCGTGTTGAACTTCAAAGGACCACTGCCCCTCACCCCAACAGTTGTAGTGGGTTCTCCTTCTGAAGTGAATTTCTGAATGCGATTATTGTTTGTATCCACTACATAGATGTTGCCTTCGTTGTCCAGAGCTATACCACGAGGATTAGCGAATTGACCTTTTGTGGACCCTACATTCCCAAATGATTGGATCTTTTTCCCATTTGGAGTGAAAACTGAGACACAATGTCCGGTACATTCAGCAACTACAATATGGCCTTGAATGTTGGTCACAATGCCCATAGGGCTCTGTACGTTTTCAATCATTCGGATTGGATTTTTGAGATCTTGTGGTGATGGTAAGGAAGTGACTGTAAATGGGCTTCCTTTGACGTTCTTCTCCCTGACTTGAATATGGAGACTGTGTTTTCCTCTGGTAGTTGGGGTGTATTTAATGCTGTATGTGTATTGGTCCTTCCATTCCACCTTGCATTTGAAGGTAGTAGCATGTTTGTTGTGAACAAGCTGTGCAGTGAGGCTAGGTACTTGTGCTTCACACTCTCTGCCATCCTTGTCCCTAGTATGCAGTGTGACAGTTGCTTCCTCTCCGACTGTTGCAGTCTTCAGACCATCTCCAGTGGCATAGCATTTCTCAGGGCAGACAGACTGAGCTACTACCTTACCAAACTCTCGACAGGTGCGGTGGAGCTCCTGAACATTGTTTGTGACCAGGACCATGTTTGCTTTCTGCTCCGGAGCCAATATGTTGGGGTTGAACTCAGCACTGATCTGTTGAACTTGTTTGAGCACAGTGGTCTTCATTGCCAGTACCTCTCCTTCAGTGCTGGTTTTTAGGCTACCCTCAACATAATCCAGGCAGCTACTGAGCTGGGTTTGGACTAGCTTACACTGGTCCCTCTGTGCAGCCAGATCTTTTAGCTTCTGCTGTGTGAGTTGGTCCAACTGGTCAACAAGCTCTGTTCTGAGCTGCTCAAGAGCTTGCAGCAGGCGGTTGATTTGTTTGTGGATATCAGTTTCAATGGTCATTCTCTGGTCTTCTATGTCCTTCTTTCTGGCATCCAATGCTTGGATCGCTTCATTGACAGTGGCTAGGTGCTGTTTCACTGGCTGCAGACTGGAGACTATCTCTCCTCTGTGTTTCTGGAAGGTGTCGGTGACTAGGTCGTAGTTGTGTCCCTGGTGGAGGCGTATGGTGCAGTCATTGCATATCAGCTCTCCACATGTCTCACAGTAAATCTTGAGTTTTTTCCCTGAATGTTGTGGGCAATATGCAACTTTCTTTGTCGGAGGGACAAGGTTGGCTGCCTCTACTTCAATCACATCAGTGCCCACTATCTGGTGGGTAGCTAGTTCCTCCCACATCTCATGAATTTCAGTACATTTCTCACAAACAAATTTTGCACAATCACGGCAGAAACCAGTTGCTTTGAACTTTTTGCACTTTTCACATTGGGTATTCTGTGGCTCTTTCATCTTCGCTAGCGTTTCTCGAATCTCAAACAAATGCTCAGTGTGAAAGTCAGTCTGCAGCCCTGATACCCCAGAGGGTGGTAGCAGGGTGGTTCGGCGACAGGTTGGGCAGCACAGGGTGTGTCCATCACGATCCTGGACCACCAGACGTTCGAGACATTTCTTACAGAAGGAATGGAAACATGGCAACAGTTTGGCATCAGTTAAAGTATCGAGGCAGACTGAGCATTCGAGCTGGGCTGTGATTCTTCTTAGCGCTTCTTCTACAACTTTGGGATGCCCAGCCATTGTTTAGCTGCATAATTTAAGATGAATAATTTTGTGAGTGATACGTTAGTTACTCTGATACATATATATACTAGGTGTACGTGTCATAGTGTATGCCTTGTGCGCGTGCATCTCAATAACCTTCGAACTGACAATGCACATTACTGTTAGTAGGCGTGGCATGTGCTTTTGGGACGGTCGGCCATGTGCAACCAAGTGTGAGCAGTGTGAGAAGGATGGCAAAGCGTACGTTGAAAGAGTTCGAGACAGTGAGCGAGGTTTCGAGCACCTCACTTAACGTGAGGATATGGTCATTTCTCAAGATGGTCCTTGCTTTGCTAGCCACTACTCCTCTCTCTCGTACTCATCAATCTCGCCGCGGACTTCACGGGGTAGTGGCTGCATTTTGGTTTGCTTCCGTTTTTGTACCAGTCTCATAGCTCTTTCTTCCTCGCTCTCGTTACAATTTTCTGCCATTTTAATTAACATCACAACAATGAGACCGCTAGCGCTGCTACAGCGCTGCGAACGATAAACTTACGTAAGTGTACACAACTTTTGTAAACAGGATCGTATTCCTAAGCGGGATGGATGTTTGCACACAAACCACACCTTTAATTGCATTCCTAAAGCGGGACAGAAGTTGGGGTCACACCCCGCCAACCGAGAACATGCTCTGCAAGATTAGTAGCCTCACGCTAAGGCGCTTGGCAAAAAATAGCAACACCAAACCTCACCCACTCTCACCATGCACACACCTTAGTTGTGCTTTAGTGATGAAAAGCCCAAGGGGTTGGCTCCTCATTATTTGAAATGTAATCTTGGCTGAAATTTAGTCAAAATCTGTGATCTCCTTATCCTGACAGCATACTTTACTGCTAACGTAATCACGCAATCAAGGGGATTTCAAATCTTACGGCCAACTTCCTTTGCACTAGTTGAACTTAGAACCTGTGAGTGAGGCTATACTTTCTCTCTCCTGTAAAATCAAGCCTGGGCACACCATCTTATCATCTTTGTAGTTTGGCTATAATGCAGTGCTATACAATAACTATATCCACCAGTAACTTACACAAGTTCAGCTTACCTTTCCCAGGTATAACAGATTCAGTAGCTACAGTATGTGTATCTAGATCTCAGCAGCTATCTGCATAGGATCTTCCACAGAAGCTCAAACCAGCAGTGTGCAATATCTTAGGCTGTACATCAGTGACCCTTGCCTTTTTTGGGCAAACATGAGTAAAGCATGTGATTTTGACTGACCAATCAGAAGATAAGTTGATTCAAGAGCTGATAGTAATCAATACTTCAAATACCATTGGTTCGTGGTTGTGAGTACCATGTAGCAGTGACAGGGTTCAGTGCCTGTAATTATGGTGGACTATTTGGTTGTATATTAGCAAGACTTACTCCCAGGCCATTCGCATATACTTTCACATTTTAATCACACTGCAACGGTGTCTGTCTCGTGTGGAGCACAAAACATTTTGACAACACCTACTTCAATTTCTTAACCTATTCTCGAGAAGTCTTCTTTAGACTATGGGTACCTTCTTCAATTTGTACTTTGACTTCTGCTAGGAGCTAGCACTGGAAACTTGACCCAAAGGTGCATGTGTTTCTAGGCATTCTGTGGAGGTTCATAACCTTGGTCACACCCACATGCACTCATTAGTGAACTTTCAATAATCAGGGCTCTCTGACCAGTGAACACTCTTCCGGACTGAAGCTGCCTATACAGTGCCAGAAATGGAGCCCCTGCATGGTGAAAGGAAAGAAGAGCATTTTCTACACACGTTTATGCAACAAAGGAAAGAAATGGCCCACCCAGACCCGACCAAGCCTTTTTACGGCCAACCACAATAGCCACCCACTTTTCCCTATCCCCCCCTTTCTGCTAGAGCAGAACCTATTTCAAAACCAATTGTGCCAAGTGATAATATGCAACCAAGGTCAGATGACAGATTTTTCTGTACTGATCAGTCATTAACTTAGGATTAATTAAAGTGTGGTTAAAAATCATGGATTTTAGAAGTTGCTGTCACACGCACACATACACACACACACACACACACACACGCACGCACGCACGCATGCACACACACACGCACACACACACACACACGCATGCACGCACACACGCACACACAATGCATGCATGCACTCACACACATGCACACACACACACACACACACACACACACACACACACACACACACATACATACACACACACACACACAGGAGCACTACCTACCTCACATTATGCACTCAAAGTTGAAACTAGCTTGCAGTGGATTGGGTGACCCAAACTTCAGTACATTTCTAGACAGATCTCTACAGGACCGAGACAAGAAAGCTTTACTGGAGTCTCGATACTCCCATGAACTGGCTCTTTATAGCATTCTCAAGGATGACCTAGACAGGGCAAGATACTACACTGGCAACTGCCTCCGAACCTTCCTCCAGGTGTCATTCAACTGAATTCCCCCACTCAATCTCCCTACCCTACCTCCTTCCCCCTTCTCCCTGTTGCATCCTTCTCCTTTCTCCACCTCATTTTCTTCTCTCCACCTCCTCCCATTTCCCACTTCTCCCTTCTCCACCTCCTTCTGCCTCACCCACACTTCACCTTCTCACCTCTTCTCACCCTCCTCTTCTCCACCTTCCCACTCACCTCTACACACCTCCTCCTCCCTCCCTCTCAGGACTGGTCTAACTTAGATCAGCTGCTAGTCAAGAGCCGTGCTGCCCAACTGCAGGGACTACAGAGCCTTACAGAAATGCAAGAATACCTTAGCCTCATGGCCAGCTCAGGTAATATTATACTTCCCATTATCATAAATGCAGATAATGATTAAGAATGGAATTGGTTGCGTCTTAGTTGGATATTGACTGTGTGTCCTGTTGCTCCTTTCTGATACATACACTCACAGACACACCGAGCCACTTTGAGATTACAGGTGCAGTGGACACGCTGCTGACAAAATGGCACTCTCGTTTCCCTCATCCTAAGCTGGACCCCATCAGCATCTGGGATGACATTGTCACCACCAGGTTCAGAGTTGCCCTTAGCCGTGTGTACCATTCACAATAAAACTCATAAAGATAAAGGTACAGACAGATGGTGATCAAGATACAGATATAAGTGCAACAAGTTTGCAAGTGGTGGGATCATGTATATAGCTCATTCGTTTTGGTACTCAGCCTTCTCATTTGTGCCCAGCTATAATCTCATTCTCTGGTGTTTCACTGCCATTTACTGATACTGTTGTTCACCTCGGCCACATTCTGAGTTTTGATAATTCGGATACTGCTGATATCTTATTTAAAGCTCGTGACTTAGTTAGAAAAGCTAATCTTATGTTACACACTTTCTCAGCTGCAGACCCCCTAGTTAAATCCTGTCTGTTCAAGTTTTACTGCTTATCTCTGTACGGCTGCTCCCTGTGGAACCTCTCCTGTCACTCACTCAGCTCTATTGAAGTTTCTTTCAATAACATTCTTCGACGCATCTGGAATCTCCCACGTAATTGCCATACTGGGATTCTGCACCTCACGGCTTTATTGCCCAGCATTTTCAACGTGGTTCAATCCCGGTCTTCCACTCTCCTTTCCCGTGCATTGTCTAGTCCCTCTTATGTTGTCAAGACCATTTTTCGTGACTCCAGTGTGCTGGCTTTTACTCAAACTGGGTTTAATGCCATGTTTGGTCATCAATTCGCAAAGCCCTATCATCACCAACATGGCATCTGTGCTGAAGTTATCCGTCATCTTCGCCTTCATGGAAACCCTTCAGAGATCAATGACTTAATTTATACAATATGTACTAATTAGTCTTTTTTCACCCCTGCATCTGTATTGGTGTGTTGTATATATTTAATAATAATAATAATAATAATAATAATACCAGGAACTTTACAAGATAAATCACCATCACTGTATAGTACCAAGCTATATACCGGGAAAAATATCACTCATTTGTTGCTGTTGGCATTGTTAATCATGCTGCACACTTGTAACAACACAGACGGCAACAAACTATAGTTTTGTGAACCCATATAGTAGCACTGCCAACTGATACTATATGTTTGATCGACTATTCTGTTGATGTAGTGTGTGTGTATCACTATGTGCTACACTTTGGTGAACTGTCACTCTTCCTCTAGGTGCATGATGATGAGGAAACTATTGGAGCACTTCCACAACAAACCAGCCTCTACAGCCAGGTAGCTGCTGATGGTTGATATAGACCCTTTTCTGAGCATCAGGTTCCCATGGTAACATGTCACATTGGAGATCAAGGAACGTTGCACAATCACAGTGATCATGTGAAAATTAGCGAATAATTCAGTGAGAGAAACATCCCTGACTTACCGTTCTCTTTCTGGCCCTTCCAAAGATTCACTGTACTATGTATTCGTGTTGACATATGCTAACAGACCAGTATTGACCTCCACGCTTAAAACACTTGACCTCCAATATGGCATGGTACCAGGAAAGAAGTCATTGGTAGTTTGTTGTTGCATGTCATAACAAATACTCCCTCATGCAAACACACACAGTGATGCTGACTCTATGGAGGTAGACGGTTCTCAGGGGGTGGACTTGCCCACCCTCCAGGAGAGATTCTCTCGTGAGATCACCACTCTCTACCTGAGAGTGGCAGACAGTGCCTGCCAGCAGTCTAATTATGCTGTAGCCACCAGATACCTCAAGCTCACAGAAAGTGCCATCAAGGAGGTAGTTAAAGTGATAAATATGGAAGACGGAGCCTTTATTCTCCGCTCCTTTCCTTCCTTCCTCCCTTCCTCCCTTCCTCCTCCAGTACTTTCCCTCAGATGTAGCACTGCAGCTGCAATGGCTGCACAGTGTGGCAGAGATGAGAGTGCAGCAGGTGGAACAGGACCCTTCCCCCACCAAGATAGAGCCACTCATCAGTCTCGTGGACAGAATTAGTGAGACACTCATACACATACAAATGGAATGGTGTTCGGTGACTGCACATTATGCAGCTACCTATGGACAGAACAACTATAATATTATCTCATAGCTACAACTCATACCCATTGCCTTACATTATTGCCTTTGTGTTGCAGGTTCACTTGGCAAGGAGGCTGTGCTATCTAGCAACCATGCTCTGGCTAGGAGGCATCACCTGCTAGAGGGGCGTGTCTTCAACCAGCTTGCCCAGGCCTTCAAGGAAGAGGGTAAGAAATGTGGACAAGTGAGTGTGGTAATCCAATGTTGTTAGCCTTGTTTCCATATAGGCTAGCTGTTCCCAACTCCAGTTTTATGCCACATGCAGTAATATACTAGAGCCAGCAACCATCTAGGAACAAGAGTATGTATCCACAATGTGCACTGGGTTGCTTTAGTGGGTGGGTGGGTGGATTGGACCTGATAGTTGCACTATAGGCAGTTGGGTATGAAGATATCATAACAGAACTTTGAGTCTTTGATGACATCATTGTTATGTAATGACTATTACAGCACTGTCATACTTGCTGGTGTCCTACAGGCATAATGTTACTGGATACCGGTGTCCTGCCAGATCCCTGCATGAAGCAGCTGAAGAGTGCCATCAGCGTACCCACTTCATCCAAACCCTCTCCCAATGAGGTAGTGAGACTAGAAGTAAAAGGAGATTCTCTCCAATAGCTGCAAGAATTGTCACAAGCTGCTATAGTCTGTGTACATATGATAACTTTACATTTTCACCACCCCAGATTTCTCACAAACTGTTGCTGCAAGCTCTTGCCTCTCTCAAACATGGAATGAAGTCAGGGACAGCTGAGCACAAAGCTACAGGGGAGAGTGGTGGGATGGTGCAGGCTCTTGTAAACGTGGCTAACTTCTGTGACAGAGCACTCAGAGCTAAGGAGGATGAAGGTATACCACACTTGGAAAAGCTAGCACTTGCATACACACCTAGCTAGAAGTGAAAGCCTATAGCTACTATAGTGTGGTCGCTTGCTTCATAGTTAATTTCTCTCAAACTTCAGGGTTAGTGAGGTTCAGATTCTTGCTGTTGTTATTCACTTGTTCACTTTCTCCTTTCTGCAGATGGCAACACACCACTGGATACCTCAGTAAGTGATGTCTTATACACTAGCTTTAAAAAGAGGGGAGCTGGTTCATTAGCTTCTTGTAGCTAGTAGTAATCTGTTGCCAGCAAAAGGCAACTCCAGAACAATCTTCCAATGACAAATTTGCAGCACTGAATCTCACGTAATTCTGTCCATTTTGTCTCCTTGCAGCAATTCCCAAGTGTTGTGATGACCTATACTCTGAAGGCAATGCAGTATGGATCAGACGCTGCCACTCAGCAGTTTCCACGACTACTGCAGCTTGTGGAGCTATACCCAGAGACCATGGAGGCCTTCAAGAAAAAGGTGAGGCAGGAAGCTTCAAGCGTGATCCGAGAAATGCTCTTGTCATGCTAAATTGTTGCATAACATATTTTCCACGCATTTTGATGTCCACAGTATACCATAGAATTTGCACTTTAAATGTATTTTTCACTTGACAGTTCCACACTGTATTTTAACAAAATAATTTTAAGAACAAAAATTTAATTTCTGATCTACGGTAAGTACTACGAATGTATGTGCATAGATGTACACAGTCAGTACAGTCAGCTGGTGATTATAACTTACCCCATCTGCACCTAATCTTACATACCTCCCATTTACACCTTGCCCCTCCTCATAGTCTCAGGATGTTCCAAACTGGAAGTTCATTGCATGGATCAGTCAGATGGTGGCACTCCTGGACAAGCACGAGGGAGCTGCAGTGCACAGCATCCTCCTCTCCCTAGCTACAGACTACCCTCAGGCCCTATGCTACCCCTTCAAGATTAGTAGCAGCAACTTTAAGTTTGACTCTACTCCAGAAGGAAAGGCAAACCAAGAAGCCATGGAAAAGTGAGAACACAGTTCACCTGTGTACCCATCCACAGTGAATAGAAGTTAAGATCCAAAAATATGATCTCTCCTCTCTCTCCTTTCACATATAAACACACTTGTTGCTTACTTGTATTATTATTCCATTGATCTTGGCCCAGGTTGAAAGTGAAGGTGGATAACAAGCTGATCAGTGACTTTGTTACTGCTCTGGAACAACTCAGTTCTCCAGAACTTGTTCTGAAGGTCTCCAATACACTCACATGCACATACACACCCATTTACACATGCTGCACACATGTACACATATACACACTCAGACATGATAAAGAACAGTTTTGCTTACAAGCATGGACCAGAAAATGGACGTGACTAGATATGTCCCTATAGTTCAACCTTTCATATATGAGTATATATGTACCCATATGAGTTTACTATCCTCTTTTCATGGTATAGGACTTTGTTGACAATGACGTGAAGCCAATGCTGGAACAGACAGTGACTCAACGCAATGTCACAGAGCTGAAGAAGGCATGGAAGAACATTTACTCCCAGTTGCTAGACTACCGTGCATGGGACACTGGTCCTAGCAGCTCTCTGTTTGGGAGTGAGGCCACCCCATCCCTACAGGTTGGACCAAGGCAAAAGAGATTTGCACAGGTACTGTGGGTGAAACCAGCCAAAAAGATTTTACTTGTAGAGAAAACGTTTTGTGTCACCCTTTACTCCAGGACTATGTAAAGAAACTAGAGGATATGTTTGGCAGGGATGGCTCTAAACTGGCCAAGATGAAACTAGCAGACCTCAACAGCCACTTCAACCCACTGTTTGAATCGATGAGGGTTGGGTTGAACAAAACAACTGGGAAGGGCTTGCTGAAGGAGTACTCCCCTTGGCTGCACAACTTCCAAGCCAATATGTACCCAGAGAGTATTGAGATACCAGGTCTGCAAATATGCGTGCATGTAACAGAGAATTTCAATCAGGAAATTAGGGCTTGTATAGCTTAAGATTCGTTTGACATGTTATCTTAACAGGTCAGTATGATGGAAAATCAAAACCCCTTCCTGACTACCATGTCAGGATATCTGGATTTGATGAAAAGGTAATGACATGGATTCTCAACTGGGTGTCACAATTTATACTACACTATAATCATAGTCTTTGGATATCATGATACCTATATAGGTGCTGGTTATGAGCTCAATACGTAAACCCAAGCGTCTCACCATTCGGGGAGATGATGAGAAGGAATACATGTTCCTGGTGAAGGGAGGGGAGGACCTTCGCATGGACCAGAGAATTGAGCAGGTCTTGGCCTTGTTGTTCTGCTACATACACAGTCAAAATGATTACTGCTTATCTTGTTCGAAGCGTGCAAATGAGTAACTTTTTCTTGTACAGCTGTTTGGTGTGATGAACAAGATCTTGATGGAGGACTCTGCCTGCTCCCAGAGAGGACTGAGACTGAAGACCTACCAGGTCATTCCCATGACACCAAGGTCAGTAACCCCATAATATAGTAACTCAAGAGCGCATAAGAACGGGCGGCTAGAGTAAGAGCGTGTAACTCCAATAGAAGCCTGTAGTCCGGGCAAAATTGTTGAACCGTACTAAATATAGAACATTCGGTCACATGCGTGCTTAGCAACGATGCATAATGGCTTATGTCAACGCAGTGTGCGCTGGGCATGTTACTATTTTATTACTAGCGGTAAATTCCGCCTGGTTTCGAATTTTACGTAGTTACACGCTCTTACTCTAGCCGCCCATTCTTATGCGCTCTTGGTAACTACATAGTCCTAGTCTGTAATACAATGCAATATAGGTGAATGTGTAGCCTCGTTCTGATAAAAATAAATGTGTAGTTTATGTTGTTATTAAGCAGCTGAGTATCTAGGGTACATTAGTGCTATTTAGCAAACTGAACAAAACTTTTATACAGTTGCTGCTGATTGATATGATGAACTTTCCGCTGTCAAGATTGGCACAAACTTCTGCATAAACCGAAACACTGACTTACACCTTGTCTTACTGCAGAGTTGGGCTAATTGAGTGGATAGAGAACACAAAACCTCTGAAGGACTTCCTCCAGGAGGCACTCACAGAAGAGGAGAGCAAACACTATAGGTACTATTAATGTGTAGGGTATACACACATCAATAACTTAACATTCTAGCCACCTAGAATATATAAAACTGCAACTGACCGTGATCAATGCCACTATTGACTCCTAAACTCTACAACAACTGCAGCAGTATTACTACCCATTTCACATCTACCTTTATTGGTTTACATGCAGTAATGGGTTGAAGTGGCATAAAAAATGGCTGGAAAAGTATGGCAGAAACGATGGAGAGATGTATAGGAACATGTACAGGTTAGCCACCAATGTATAATGTAGCCTCATTCCCAAGCTGTGTGGGAATGAGACCTGGGAACGAGGCTATGTATGACAATGATCACCCGCTTCTCAGTTAATGACACTAGGCATCTGTATGATCTTACATTTGTACAATGTTTTTTCAGAGTGGATAAATAGGAAATGCTGCATCAGCATTAAATTTGTTCCGGTCTACCCTGCAGGAAAGCAAGCCGCACTGAAGTAGAGAAGGAGTATCGTAAGAAAGTTACCTCTGCACCCTGGGACCTGCTGAGGTCTGGTATACTATCTTTGGTGTAGTCAAATGTGTGCCTTCGCATGACAATGAATTGGAGCATTAACGCAACCTCAAAAACTGGATACTATACAGTGCCTAAAATTTGAGCAATTTACCACTGCCCATTTCATTCAAGTGGGAAGAAAATATCTGGAGTCATACCACATGGGACACATGAGGATTCCATCCAATCGGACAATGATCTTCAGGAAGTTATGATGCACGCATTTGCTAGTGTCACTGCAGAGAGCTCTCAGGCTTGGTTCAAGGATTGTGGATACTGATAAAATACAGCTGATGAGTATGTCACTGTCCACAGACATGTCAGAGCAACGTGCAATGCAGGAAATGACATCACATGCACATTGTTGCAATTTGCAGTGCTGCAGTCAACAAATGTCAAACCTGTGTTTATCACTGCCCATTTGAGCAATGATATCCCTATACTTTAGGCACTGATACTATAGCTAGCTGACTCTTATTCTTCTAAATATATACTCTGACTCCCCCCTCCCTTCTATAGGCGAGCATTCATGCAGCTGGCTGCCTCTCCAGAGGCTTTCCTCACTCTTCGTTCCCACTTTGTTCGCACAATAGCCTCCATCTCCAGCTGCCAGTACATACTGGGCATTGGGGATCGCCATCTCTCCAACTTCATGGTGGATCTTGAGAGTGGAGGGATAGTGGGCATTGACTTTGGACACAACTTTGGGACTGCAACACAGGTAATGCCTCACAGTGTTAATTAGTTTCAAGATCTAAGGGTGAAATGCTGCAAAAGTTGACAAGAAGTTATGCTTTCTGAAGAGTTTCTACAACTAGAACTATCTGTGGAATGCTTCCTTAAACCTTGTCATTAGTCTCGGTTTGTTTATGGTTTTCCCCTCCATTCTTGTCTCGGTGCAGTTTCTTCCCTTTCCTGAGCTGATGCCGTTTCGTCTGACTCCGCAAATCTCCCACCTTCTCCTTCCCCACTCGGAATCAGGACAGCTCAGGAGCTGCATGGTGCACACACTGAGAGCACTACGCAACTCACCCGAGCTCTTGCTCAATACAATGGATGTCTTTGTGAAGGAGCCATCCCTTGACTGGAAGGTATGAAAATGGGAGTTCAGAAAAGTTTTTTTTTTGTTGTTGTTTTTTTTTTTTTTTTTTTTTGTCTGTACCATATTATTAGTTCACCAACCTCACTGGTGGTGAGCCTCATGTTGTATAGGGGTTATTCATGTTGCAGGGATCATGCAAGCATGATGTCTGCCTTGTTGAGTTGTTTACTTTTTACACCCTAGTCATTGGCAAGAAAACAGGCCAAGATACAGAAACTGAGTGAGGAAACCTGTGAGTTAATACTCCTACATCTCTGTATGTCTATAGTTCCATGAAACTCAAGTATACTTGTGAAAGACAGCATGTAATGGGTGAAGGTAATAAAAGATATACACTTTAACTTTCCCAGGTTTTATTTACTACCTAGTCACCTGGGAATGCATCCTCTTCCTCAGTCCAGTTTACTTGGAACTTCTTTACCCGCATTGCATATTTTCCCCTTTCCAGACTCTCAAGATGGTGCCTGGTACCCGAGGGAGAAACTCAAGCAAGCTGAGAAAAAGCTGTTAGGCTATAATCCAGCTTATGTCATGAGGTATATACTAGTCCAAAATCATATATCTTTTCTGTGGATTAGAATAGCTAAACTGAATTAAGGATGCAGTAGGGTACAGCATCATTTAGCATTTGGCTATTACATACCTATTTCAGGTTGGTAACTTTGGCTAGCAAACACTTCAGTGAGTGGGTTATAATTCTACTCTCTTTACAGAACCGACCTGAAGGCAGGCCACCATAAGACACAGGAATATCCAGCCTTGGAGGCCATTTTGATGGGAGACAAGCAATACAACAAGCGGGCACGTGTCAGAGAGAAGTGCAACTCTGTCGAGGAGCAGGTGGAGTGCCTCATGGACCATGCCACCGACCCCAACATCCTGGGAAGGGTGTGGGGAGGTTGGGAGCCCTGGGTTTGAACAAGTTGGTAGAGAACTCTTGTCATATTAATTTTCATCAACTCTTCTTTCTTATGTACTTCACAAAAGATTGTCATAGATGATTGATCAAGACATGCATGGTATTGAAGTAGCATTAAGAAATCAGTTTTGCATAACTGTCTTCCTTTGATCCTACTACTGACTTGCAATTGAATGGACAATGCAGAACACATGCACACACTTATACAGGGCAGTTGGGTATGTAGCACCAATCCACTAGAGGCCTTCTAATACATATCTTGCAAAATATGCTTTTAAGACTTATTTCTAGAAATGATGCCCCATACAAGGTGAGAGCAGTGTTTTTCTATGCCCATGCATGTATGCTGCCAAAGGTAAGAATTGGTCCATGCACCCAATGCCAACCTGCATGCACACAGGTTGCAGTAAATCTCCAGTGTGAAGGTTCAAGGTAGTTCGGTAGGGTTGAACCACCCTGGACTCATGTCAACCTCCCACACAAGCCTTGTTACGAACTACAGTACAACAAAGAGTGTAAGGTCTATTGGTTCAAGGTAATTCTGTACATTACACACAACCATGAAATTTTACAATTACAACTTTATTGGCGTTGAGAGATAACCTCCAGAACTGAAAGACGATGTGAAGAAAGTGTAGGAGACTGCAAAAGGTCACTTTCCTCATATTTCCCTATAAGAGGAAACAGACTAGTTCATGACAGTAACAGGGAAGGTCATACTTCTCTCTATATACCTTCATTGATCAACTTTGAAATGAATTGATCTCCACGGATAGCTTCAGGGAGCTCTTCAAATTTTCTCTCGTGGTAGTCATCTTCATAATGGAGAACCCAGGCAGCCAACCATCCTACTTGTATCCAGTCTATCTGGTCTGGAGTCATTTCTCCTGTTCTCACGTACATACACGATTTACCGTACTTTATGGGGGACTCTGTGATTCTTATGGACCGATCTAAATCTATCAAAACAGGTTCATACTGCTCGTTAAAACACACATTCTCTAGTCTAATGTCCTGGTGTGCAAAACCATGTTGGTGAAATTCTTGAATTGCTTGTGCCAATCCCTTCAGGAGATCGTGTAAGCACAAACTTGCTTCCTCAACTGTCAGTGGGTCGTGGGGCACTGCCTTGTACCTCAAAAAAACCAAGCTTTCTATTAGAACAAATTCAAAGTTGACAATGTAGCTCAGTAGATTTCGATCTGGTATCAAGCTGAGTTTAACATATTGATGGGTGGTACCTCCATATGAATACTTGTACCAAAGCGCCTGTCTGGGTACGTAAACAAGCGTGGATGATCGAGAATGCTTTTGAATGGCACCATCTCCAAATATTCTACCTAATTCACTATTTGAGAGTACAACTGCATAGTTAGTTTCCTGCTCATCAGTGCTATAGGAATCGAGGCAAGCTTTCCTGCATGCATCCACCACAGTTGCTTTTACATCACGGATATCAACAATGCTGGCCAATTTATACTGGAATTTTACTCCATTCCAGGTCACTTCAATACTGACTACACACTGGTGAAACTCTTCGTTGTCAGTTGGTAGTTTGGGAAAAGCAAAACCTGTGCACACAGTGGTGGTTTTGCTGTATGATCGTTTTACACGAAGGTGCTCAACAACGCTCATGATACACTTCTCAATTGTGCCTTCATATGACCTTGATGAGTGCACTTCTATGACCAACAAAATCTGGTTGCCTTGTAAAACCTGCACACCAGGTCTTTGGATGGTAGAGCAATACAGGGGGGGAAGACTACCCAAACCGGCAATTTCGTTATCAACCTTGTACTCGTATGATGTTCCTAATATTTCCTTCAAGTAGGCTGAACATGCTGCTTCATTTTTATCTTCACACAAACGTATCGTCTCTTTCTCACGTATCCAGAGGTCCTTAAGGTTGTAACGTTTCTCACTAGCACAAACGTCTGCAAAAGCAGAACCCAAATGTCGTCGTTCTATCAGGGAACAATTGACGAGGTCATACCCCTGAGAAAATATACTTGAACCACGTCGAGGACGGGTGATTGCATGTGATGCCATATGTTGTGCTCACAGGCAACAAACAGGAGAGGCTGGTAGGGTAAGAGTCCTAGAGAGGGAAGGCAACATGGGAGGAGGTTACAAGGGCATAGACCCTCACTGTGGTTATCTCGTATATAGTAGAATTCCTCACACACACACGGCCTACTGTAAAACACGGAACGGACAGCGGAATGTACCACTCCGCACACTGTCCAAGTACATGAACACTACCAGCCACTACAACGCAGTCGTAGTCTGATGATCTAAGCTAGCTGTTATATTAAAGCAACCCACCATCTCTTTTTGGGGTCTGACCGTCTGAGTCAGCTGTCACTGTGAGTTACTGCTTCCTGCATGCGGGGACCGTGTTCTGGGCTGGTCTGACCTTGACTTCAGCTCAAGCCTGGTCTGGGTACGAGACCACTGCACGAGTTGAAGTTGAGCTTCGAACCCGGGCTTTCTGTTCTGGATTTTGTCTGAAGGCTTCAGGCTAGCACGGCTGGCTCGTGAGACTTAGTCATCGACGTCCAACAAGCTATGGCATGTATTGCCCTAACTTTTCATCCAGGGACGATCTGTTTTGAGCTGAAGTCAAGGTCAGACCAGCCCAGAACACGGTCCCCGCATGCAGGAAGCAGTAACTCACAGTGACAGCTGACTCAGACGGTCAGACCCCAAAAAGAGATGGTGGGTTGCTTTAATATAACAGCTAGCTTAGATCATCTAGACTACGACTGCGTTGTAGTGGCTGGTAGTGTTCATGTACTTGGACAGTGTGCGGAGTGGTCATTTCAGCATGAGATCAAAGCATACTTTCACTTCAGGTGTTACAGTGATATGTGTTCCCCCGGGGAATGTGTGCCCCCGAACACATTCCCCTAGTGATATCTGTTCCCCAAACAGATATCACTGGTATATTTGGCGTCAGTGATATATGTTTCCCAGGGTTAACTGTTCCCCCATGATAAAGGTAAGAAAGTAGCTTTATCCCAAGACAGGACTTATATCATGTAGGGAGGGGCAGTCTAATGTTCAGTAACCCTTTAGATATGATTGCACTTATATAATGGTAAGAAAGTGATATCAAGTGTTTCATTATAGGTATGAATTCAAAGACAGCAGAGTACATGCAGATGCAAGGATACAGCAAGAGCCAGAAGTAGCTAGTTACTTTGAAATGCACGTAAGAGGTTGCTACATTGTGGAGGTATATAATCACAAGATCTAAAAAATAACATCTGGTGAAGAGAGCCAGAACAGAAACTGATTCCTATAACAACCTTCTTCGTATCAAACAGTCAGTTTGGTATTAGCCTTCATCCATGCATTCGTGAGGTGCTTGGATGAAGAACAAGCCCATGCACTATAAGCCCTTCAGTCACTGTCAATATCATGCAGGTGTATAAGCTTTGAAGATGGAAAGACATAGCCTCGTTCCCAGGCCCTCGCACAGCTTCCCGTCGCTTGCAGTACGGTTAAGCGGGAAAGGGCCTGGTACATTTTCTCATGTGAGTGATGTCACGGGTAGAAAGGCGGTAGAAAGACTTTAATTGAACATGGGCGAGCACAACTAAATTGTTGCCGTGTGTCTTCACTGTCTTGGCTTGGTAAAACTCTCTGTCCTCCCGACTGTCTCGTGAAGAGCGACATAAAAGCGCCTTTGTGCGCTGCCATCTTTTGACTCGGAATAGTCGTGCTCTAGTGCGTGCGGGCGAAGTTTTTTGTGGTTTACATGACGCCCACATTCGCATAATTTGCCCTGTCCGTGACGTCACTCACGTGAGAAAATGTATCAGGCCCTCTCCCGCTTAACCGTACTGCAAGCGACGGGAAGCTGTGCGAGGGCCTGGGAACGAGGCTAGGAAACACATATCACTGATGTTTTTGCAAGGGGAAACTCCTGACCCTAGTGATATCTGTTTGGGGAACAGATATCAGAGGGAAATGTGTTTGGGGGCACACATTTCCCAGGGGAACACATATCACTGTAACACTGGTGAGTCAGCGGAATGAGTCCATTCCGCAGTTCCGCGTTTTACAGTAGGCCCCCCCCCTCTCTCACTCACACACACACACACACACACACACACACACACACACACACACACACACACACACACACACACACACACACACACACACACACACACACACACACACACACACACACACACACACACCGTACGTACGTAACACCATCAATTGGGAGACAAACTTGAGTCTTGTGTTGAGGAATTGTGCGAAGACGTGGGCGCCAAAGGGAGACTGCCGACCGAGAGCCAGTTATACGAGAGGCAGAGCAGAATGAGTAGTGAGGCGATGCGGAAGGACAGGGGGATGAGGCAGCAAGGCAACGGCAGAGGGATGGGGGAGACGAGGTGCCACGCAAGTTTCAACGTGCAACTTGTAATTTACTCACGTGACAACGCTTGATCGCTAGTCTCGTCCCCGGCCCCAGACCCCACCCTCTTACGAGGAGAAACGTTTCTCGCCGAAGTGTGGTGTGATAAGCTGTGTCGTGCTGCAGAGAAGTATGCTATACCAAGTTACATGCACACTTCCTATACACGGGCTACTTATCGCACGTTCCACACTTCGTGTACAGCCCACTTAGCTACTGGTACGTACATGTCAGACCCTTACCTTCCAAAAGCCTTTTCAATTTCACATGCTTTGTCAAAATGTGCATACACGCATGCTCATTCTTGTCCGATGATTGAAGGGTTGAACCTACGCACTTCTTCACGCGACACTTGTCTCTGTTCTACAACAGAAATCGCTGATAATTGGAGGTTAGGTACAGTAAGGATAGCTGCAGCTGAAAACCAAGTTTGGTGGACAGTGCTGCCTCCCTCGCTTTATAGGACTTCGTTGCCCGTGGATCGGTAGCTTCGTCCGATGGTCGCAGCCATTGACATCGCCCTTTATTGTGGCATAGCATCCACATCCACTGATCTACAAAGCTCAAATTTGGGGTAGCTACACGTAGCAGTTACATCAACCTACCCACTGGATCAAAAACATTGTTACTCCCATTGGTGCTATGCAGCCGTCTGATAATGTGGGGTGTCCGATAATTGATTGGTTATTTACTCTAGTTCACCAACCTCACTGTACTAGTGGTGAGCTTCATGTCATGTGTATAGGGGTTATTCATGCAGATGCCTACCATGTTTACTTTTTTACACCCTAGTTATCGGCAAGAAAACAGGCCAAGATACAGAAAGTGAGTGAGGAAACCTGTGAGTTAATACTCCTACATCTCTGTGTGTCTATAGTTCCATGAAACTCAAGTATACTTGTGAAAGACAGCATGCAGCAATGGGTGAAGGTAATAAAGGATACACTGTAGATCTCAACTTTCCAACGTTTTATTTACTACCTAGTCACCTGGGGATGTATACACTCTTCCTCAGTCTAGTTTAACTTTTTCTTCACACACCATGCATATTTTCCCCTTTCCAGACTCTCAAGATGGTGCATGGCACCCAAGGGAGAAACTCAAGCAAGCTGAGAAAAAGCTGTTAGGCTATAATCCAGCTTATGTCATGAGGTACTAGTCCAAAACTATACAATCCTTCTGTGGATAGTAATAGCATGAATAGCTCAATCAACGGGCTCTAAATTGAAGGCTGCAGTAATGAAAATGGAAGAAGGACTCGGAAACAAGTGGGCATGGAATATTTGTCCATTTGCTATTTTTACCCCGCGCGCGCGCATGCGGGAAGGGGTTAAGCAATCGGTTTTGTCCGTCTGTCACTCTGTCTTACCCCGCACGCGCATGCAACATATTTGCCTTCATCAATGACCTTTCATCCTGCTGTGCAATGCTGTGGTGTGCATTTGTGCGCTACGTTGCTGTACACTGCAAGCTAATTATGAAATTGTCGACGCTATGTGTTGAAATGCTCAAAAATCAAACTATTTTATGTCTGTTCAATGTGTTCATGTTCTATGCTTGCTAATTATGCACCAAACACAAGAGTGTTGATCAGTCAAGGATCGTGGATAGAAATAGAAAATATAATTCAAGCTTTTTTGCTGCCCACGAGAACACAAAACTTAGGCCTCCATACGCTGTGAGGGCTGATCTGAAATGTCAGTCTGTTTCCCCCTAGCTACACAGCTGCCAGAAATGCATCCCTTTTCTGATATTCAATACTGACTAGTTTTAATACTATACTGATACCATGCTTACTTGTTCTCTTCTCCCTTGATGTGCTGCATATTCTCTAAATGGATGCTTGTAGGCAGAAATTCGGTTGTTAAATCTCGTAGGGAGAGGGTTAAAATCTAAATTTGGGGTAAACCCGTAATTGCCGAGCGCATTAGCGCGAGGCTCTGAATGAGGGATCTATTCTCGCAATGTACGTGCGTACGTGCGTACGTACGTACATACGTGACGGTCACGCTTAGGAATGTCAATTTGAGGTCACGCCCAGGCAGGATATCAGATACCACGTGCATTACACGACGACGTCGGGACGACGTTTTTGGCGACGGAGGACGGGAGGACAGCGCGGCTGGGCCTTCGCAACGTACGTATTTGGCTGAGTCAAGTGCAGAAGCGAATACTGAACGCAGCCGACGGCTAGCGACTCTGACAAAGAGGTCAATCCACAGTAGAGCAAGAAGAGAACAAGATAGAGTTCAACAGTAGAAAGCACGTACTGGAGATTCTTCACAAGCCAGGTATTTATGCTCACTCTTCACGTTACCGTTGTTTTGTACTGTTCTTTGGGCTCCCACTATACTAAACGAGCAACCCCTGACACCTGCGCCGCACACCCCATCCGCGCATGGCGCTTGGAGCGGCGCGAGGCATCATACGCATGCGTACTCCTAGTTTATTTTCTCATGAGCGAGTCTGTACATAACGAGATTCTGTGCGAATGGCCGCGTTCTTCGCAAACTCAAAGAAAGAGCACGGTCTTCAACAATTGAAGAAAGCCCACAACAGACTTCAATCTCGCTCAGGCTCGCCCCACAATGCGTTGCATTCTCTAGTATAGAATATTATCGTCGTTTTGGCGACTGGCTAAGTTCTCAAACCTCGTCCAAAGTGGCCATTCATGCAAAATTTGACTGACTGACTGACTGCGCTGCATTACGACGCGATCACGTGAGTAAATTACAAGTTGAAACTTGCATTTGCATGACTTGTACTACCCGAGTCTACCGTGGTACATCGTCTCCCCCATCCCCCTGCCTTTCCGCCTCGCCTCACTACTCATCCTGCTCTGCCTCTCGTATAATTGGCTCTCGGTCAACACTCTCCCTTTGCGCCCACGTACGTCTTCGTACACTGTTTCCTGACAACATCAACACAAGACTCTCAAGTTTGTCTCCCAGTTGATGGTGTTACGTACGTACGGTGTGTGTGTGTGTGTGTGTGTGTGTGTGTGTGTGTGTGTGTGTGTGTGTGTGTGTGTGTGTGTGTGTGTGTGTGTGTGTGTGTGTGTGTGTGTGTGTGTGTGTGTGTGTGTGTGTGTGTGTGTGTGTGTGTGTGTGTGTGAGTGAGAGGAATTCTACTATATACGGAGTAACCACTAGGGTCTATGCCCTTGTAACCTCCTCCATGTTGCCTTCCCTCTCTAGGACTCTTACCCTACCAGCCTCTCCTGTTTGTTGCCTGTGAGCACAACATATGGCATCACATGCAATCACCCGTCCTCGACGTGGTTCAAGTATATTCTCTCAGGGGTATGACCTCGTCAATTGTTCCCTGATAGAACGACGACGTTTGGGTTCTGATCTTGCAGAAGTTTGTGCTAGTGAGAAACGTTACAACCTTAAGGACCTCTGGAAGCATGAGAAAGAGAGGATACATTTGTGTGAAGATAAAAATGAAGCAGCATGTTCAGCCTACTTGAAGGAAATATTAGGAGCATCATACGAGTACAAGGTTGATAACGAAATTGCCGGTTTGGGTAGTCTTCCCCCCCTGTATTGCTCTACCATCCAAAGACCTGGTGTGCAGGTTTTACAAGGCAACTAGGGCTCGAACGACTACAGCAGCTAATCGATTAGTCGACCAGAATTTACTATGTCGACTATTAATACCAAGCGTCGATTAGTCGCTGCGCATGCGCAGTTTAAACCACGTGCTCCTAATTTGACAAGATGGCAGCTGGTGAAGAGAGCGCCTCAGGCTCTGCTAAAAGTAAAAAGAAGGCAGTTTGTTGGAAGTATTTTGAAAAAGTTTCAAACAGCGAAAGTGCTAATAATGGAAAGGCCAAGTATAGAGTTAGCTGTAATTTTTGTGGTGAGGAGCTCGCTTACCATGGGGCCACTTCTACCATGAACGAACACTTGAAACGCAAGCATCCCGTCGAGACCGATCAGGCTCCAAAGCCGAAGCAGCTCAAGCTAGACACTTACACTGCGCGTAAAACTTGTACGAAGGAGAGATCTAATTGCATCAATACGTTAGTCATGGGGGTGATAGTTCGCGATCTTCGCCCTCTGAATACCGTGAATGGTGAAGGATTCAAGGCGCTCCTGTCCTACCTCGAACCAGGGTATCGACTTCCCTCCGATCGGTATTTCATGGGCCTGATCGAGCGAAAGTATGTCGATGTAAGGGAGAGTGTTAAGCTGAGGCTACAGCAGGAGAGTGCTTTTGTGAGCATCACAGGTGATATTTGGACCAGTATTGCTACTCATGCTTACCTCACCCTGACCGTGCACTTTCTATCTAGTAAGTGGGATATGTGCAGTATTGTACTTGGAACTAAGCCTCTCACTGATCGACATACTGGTGAAAACATCACTATCTGGATTGAAGAAATGCTTGCTACTTTTAGTATTAGCACGGATAACGTGTGTGCTTTTGTCCACGATAGTGGTTCTAACATCCGTCTTGCTGGACAACTTCTTCATGACAAGTATGGATGGTACACTGAAGCATGTGCTGGGCATACACTTCAGTTGTGTGTCAAGGCAGGGCTGGAAATCAGATCCATTGAAATAGCCATTGCTGCTGCTCGCCGCCTGGTAACACATTTTCGAAAAAGTGAACTTGCTACCACTGCCTTGAGGAAAAGGCAGGAGCAGATGCAAGCTGAACAACACAATTTGGTACAGGATGTTGCTACACGGTGGAATAGCACCTATTTTCTGATTGAACGCCTTCTTGAGCAGCGCTGGCCAGTTACAGCTGTTCTTTCTGATCCATCAGTAACAAAGTACAGTGATCGTTCCCTGGATCTTACATCAGAACAGTGGAACCTGTTAGCAGAGCTAAAGCCTGTTCTACACGTCTTACAAGTAGCTACAACGTTCTTGAGTGCCGAGTACAATGTATCTATTTCTGCACTCCAGCCAATTGTCCACGGCCTCACAAGATCAATGGAGGTAACAGAAGAGGACTCTCCTGCAATTCGCCAGTGTAAATGTGCCATTTCTAAGGAGCTCAGAAGTAGGTGGAGCCTAAATAGCATCGATCCTACCAGTCCTGGCAGTGATTTGGTGGCTGTATGCTTAGATCCACGGTTTAAGCAGGCTAAATTCCTTGAGTCTCATCAGCGCCTAGACCTACAGATGGCCATCACTGACCTGGCTCGTCGAGAAATGGCAGACACAGAGCAGCAGCAGCAGCAGCAGGAGCTAACCACCGAAAAGGAGTCAGACTCTAGGCCGAAAGCCTTGGATTTGCTTTTAGGAAGTGACTCACCAGCCAGTAGCAGTGACAGTTCCGATCCTGTGCAGGATGAAGTTGAAAACTACTTTAAACAGGAACAGTCTCCTCGAGATACACCTCCCCTCGATTGGTGGAAAGTTAATGGACACAGATTTCCTTCGTTAGCAAGACTGGCAAGGAAGTACCTGGCCATCACAGCAACATCTACACCAGCCGAGCGTGTGTTCTCTGTAGCTGGACTTGTTGTGTCTCGCCTAAGGGCTAGTCTTAGCCCTGAGCATGTAGATATGCTTGTATTTTTAAACAAGAATATGGACTTGAAAGTTGACTCTTAAGTAGAATAATGTATGGTTTCTGTTGTCATGTACATTGTGCAACTGATGTTTCCTGGAGGAGCTTACTTCCTGTCATTACTCAATTAGTCGAGTAGTTGTAAAAACCGCTTGCCAATTAGTCGACTAGGGAAATTCCCTAGTCGTTCGAGCCCTAGGCCCTAAAGGCAACCAGATTTTGTTGGTCATAGAAGTGCACTCATCAAGGTCATATGAAGCCACAATTGAGAAGTGTATCATGAGTGTTGTCGAGCACCTTCGTGTAAAACGATCATACAACAAAACCACCACTGTGTGCACAGGTTTTGCTTTCCCCAAACTACCAACTGACAACGAAGAGTTTCACCAGTGTGTAGTCAGTATTGAAGTGACCTGGAATGGAGTAAAATTCCAGTATAAATTGGCCAGCATTGTTGATATCGGTGATGTAAAAGCAACTGTGGTGGATGCGTGCAGGAAAGCTTGCCTCGATTCCTATAGCACTGATGATGAGCAGGAAACTGACTATGCAGTTGTACTCTCAAATAGTGAATTAGGTAGAATATTTGGAGATGGTGCCATTCAAAAGCATTCTTGATCATCCACCCTTGTTTACGTACCCAGACAGGCACTTTGGTACAAGTATTCGTATGGAGGTACCACCATTTATGACGTGATCATGCGATTGATACCAGATCGAAATCTACTGAGCTACATTGTCAACTTTGAATTTGTTGAATTAGAAAGCTTGGATTTTTTGAGGTATAAGGCAGTGCCCCACGACCCACTGACAGTTGAGGAAGCAAGTTTGTGCTTACACGATCTCCTGAAGGGATTGGCACAAGCAATTCAAGAATTTCACCAACATGGTTTTGCACACCAGGACATTAGACTAGAGAATGTGTGTTTTAATGAGCAGTATGAACCTGTTTTGATAGATTTAGATCGATCCATAAAAATCACAGGGTTCCCCATAATCTACGGTAAATCGTGTATGTACGTCAGCAAAATTACTCCAGACCAGATAGACTGGATACAAGTAGGATGGTTGGCTGCCTGGGTTCTCCATTGTGAAGGTGACTACCACGAGAGAAAATTTCAAGAGCTCCCTGAAGCCATCCGTGAAGATCAATTCATTTCAAAGTTGATCAATGAAGGTATGTAGAGAGAAGTATGACCTTCCCTGTTGCTGTCATGAACTAGTCTGTTTCCTCCTTATAGGGAAATATGAGGAAAGTGACCTTTTTCAGTCTCCTATACTTTCTTCACATCGTCTTTCAGTTCTGGAGGTTATCTCTCAACGCCAATAAAGTTGTAATTGTAAAATTTCATGGTTGTGTATAATGTACAGAATTACCTCGAACCAATAGACCTTACTCTCTTTGTTGTGCTGTAGTTCGTAACCAGGCTTGTGTGGGAGGTTGACACGAGTCCAGGGTGGTTCAACCCTACCGAACTACCTTGAACCTTCACACTGGAGATTTGCATAATGAGATTTGTTCAGAACATGCCATCGAATGCAACCTATAGGATGGAGCCTGACAAGATCCACAAAGCAGCTGATAGAGTCAATTATTGGGAATTTAATCACAAATAGCTACACTATTATCGAGTGGCTATTCTGGGTAACCTTACCGGCAGCCCACTGTGCTCCATTTCTTTGTGCTCTTGATGCGGCAGTGTTTGCCTGTTGAATCATGCAAAAATTATCAGCACGGTATGCTGCCACCCTTGTTCCCAGGCCTCCTCCGCTTTTAAGTTTACATAACAAATAGTAGTCTACACACCTATCATGCACATGAATGATCGATGACCATGATAATAACAGGTGGACGACGTGAGATGCAGATGTAGGGTGGGGGTTGGCATCGTTCCCAGGCTGTCTCCTTGAGAAGAGAGCCTGGGGATGAGCCTAGGTGGGGGGTTGGGTGCTGGGCAGCTGGATGGCTCAGTCTTTAAGGTATATATCATTCATAATGCACAAAGATACAATTGACAAATCGTGACAAAATGAATATCACTGAGCATGCTGCTGCAGGCTAGTCTACTCTTTGCCAATTTATTCACAAAAGAAACTGCTATCCATAAGACTCAGTATCCAACTGCCAATCCATCAGCTCTCCCATCTGATCCTGCCCACCAAACTCTCTCTCTGCCACTACCACCAGTCTTGGAACAGATAATCTGACCACGGCCAAAGACAGCTCTGTCATAACCAGATATAGGGCCTTCTATTCTGTGACCCAGGGCCTTCAGTTTTGAGATGGTTTCCATAGGGATGCCTTCTTCAATGGCTACAACACCACCTTCCACGTTTCCGTAGGTGTTGTGGCTGGGAATGATGCAGAACCGTGGGGCATCCAATGCCTCTTGTGGGTTCATCCCATACTCCAGCATGTTTAGGAGAACCTATGAAAAAATGACAAGTATAGTCAGTTTCGTTTTCGCATAAAACGTTTTTCCTACAAGAGGTGCTAAGCCACAAGTTGAAAGAGGGAAAGGTTGAAAGACAGGATCAACACATGGTGCATATTACAAAGGTCAAATTAGTGCACTATTATTACACCATGAGAATAAAGCTATAGGAGAAGAGACTCTAAATAAACCCACAGTCATAACTCTTGGTTCAGGCATTTTGTGTACTTTCATGGCATTCCTGGGAGACACCACTGCATCATGTACTTTGATGAGAAAGACTTCATCTTTATCGTGCAGACTAGCCTACCACACCTGCACATGGCCCTGTGGTTGCATAAACCCTCCCATGACACCAAAGTTGGCAAAGAGGTCTCCAGAATCAGCATGGGTGGCCATTCCTGGAATGATGGTGTGGTAAGGACGTTTGTCTGGGGCAAGAACATTGGGATGAGAGGGGTCCAGGGAGAAAAGTGCACCACGATTCTGTGTGTGTGTGTGTGTGTGTGTGGGGGGGGGGGGGGGGGGGGGGGATGGGTGGGTGCAACAATTGTTTAGAACAACTTTTGGGATCAGCATACCAGATTTATTGTATCTCTCCATAGATTATTATAACTGAACCTTCTTACAGGATTCAACATGCATTTCAAATTTTGTTTTAGGCATTAGCAGACTATATGAATGCACACTGTGAGATTATGAACTTGTAGAAATCATGAGGTACGGTTTAGCTACAAAAATGGCTTGGATATACAATGGTGTCAGTGCAGGTTTTCTGAAACTTTCCTACAAAATGTTCTGAAGGCTTGAGTACATATATCTATCATTAAACATTTTCCTTTTGATACAATGGTGATGGAGCTGTACGCACATGTAGAGTGAAGCCACACCCCTCTGGTACTAGTGCAGTGCCAAATCCCATGTAGTTGCTGTTGATGAAGGAGCAGGCATTGCCAAGCTGGTCCACCACACTGAAATAGACTGTGTCACTGGAGGCAAAAGGCTCCCCTCTTACATAGGAAGGAAGACATCTGTAGTGAATAAATACACCGTTACTGGATCATGTAGAGTAGAAGATTATGCTTCTCACAACTTCCAAGCTAGGTTTTCAGAGCATCATGGGGTGTGGTTTACACTAGATTAACACATGTTTTAATGTATCCATAGCAACAATGATCTGTATGTAAGCCACGTTGGACAAGTTCTCTATATCACATGATTTTGTTTGAGCCTGCACTTAAGCCTGGGGAAAAAGGCTAGCCAAAAGTGCCTCATCCACTTTTTGGCCCAGTGCTCACCAACCTCTCTCAAGGTATGGCCACACATGCAAAACTCAATATATGCAGGATTACCTCACCCACCTCCTGGGGTCGAGCAGCTTTCTCCTTTCAGCTGCATACTCATCTGAGAGCAGGCTCTCAACTGGAACTGCCACTTTGCCAGGGTCTGCACAGTACCACGACGTGTCAGCAAAGCTTAGCTGCATTGTCTCTATCAGCAGGTGGAGGTACTCAGCACTGTTGTTCTGTATGCCTGCCATAAACAAGGTTATAATGAAGTGGTCATGCTTTTAAACATAGTGTTGTAATTATACTACAAAAAGTATACTGGTTTAGTATAGATGGTTTTCATGGGGTGTGGCTTCACTTCCGGAGAGCAAGAGTCAGGGTCTGTGTTAAGTGCAGCTGTGTGCAAAATACAGGCTAGTAAGCTCTACATCGAGTCCTTACCATTAGTACCGAAAGATAAAAGAAGCTGCTTCTCTCAATGTGAAAGGTTTACTGTACAGCTGCCTCTTAATCGTGCGTTTGCCCTCCTGAAGTAGGACGCTTAATTGACATTTGGAAACCGCATCACCAACATTTCTATATATACACAGTACAATACACACAAACCTGAAAAGTCAAATCCTTTTAATATGTTGAGAGCAATGAGTGCAGTGATCCCCTGTCCATTTGGAGGCATCTCCCAGACATCAATGCCACGGTAGCATTTCTTAATGGGCTGGTCAAACGTGCTCTTGTGGTTTTTCAAATCTTCCAATGTCATCACACCCCCATGGGATTGGACACATTGGACAATGGCCTCTGCTACCCTACCTTCATAGAAGCCTGCTTTACCATGCTCAGCAACTGTCTGCATGGAGAAAATGAGGTAGAGATATGCTGCACTGTGCTCCCTTGCACATTTATAGTAGGCCTAAGCTGAATTCACTAGATTGTAGAAGCATGAAATTTCACAATCCAGTGAGCACTGTGCACCTTCATATATAATTTCTTCGTGTGACAACTATGAGTGGTATACCGTTCAGTTTACACATCCTGCAAGTTCCCTTTTGCTCAGCTTTCCAAAGTATGTCATAAAATGATCAGTCTTAGTCTTTATTGTGTGGCCATGCTTCACTACTTGGCTACTTTTTGTTTTTGCTTTTTTACTTATGTGTACTATTCAGTTTCTCAAGGCTACTTCCTTTTCCAAGTACAATTGTCATTCATTTACTGACTATCCAGTGCTAGGAAGAGTACTGTCTTATACAGAATAAGTCAGAAGATTTATATATAGTTACTTACCCTTAATGTTTTGGCAAGGAGTGGCATTTTCATGATGTCTCCCACTTGAGGTGCCTTCCCGCCAAGGAGCATATCTCTGCCGTGGACATTGCTGGGAGCAGCCAGATCCTCAGAGCCATTCTGCCAGTGCAAGGCAGTCAGAGGGGCCACAGGATAGCCACTTTCAGCTAGCTCAATGGCTGGATTTAAGATTTCTGAGAAAGACAGCTGTGTGTGTGCAGAGGTAGGAAAACATTGGTGACGAGGATAGACTGTTTCTTCATCAGCCATGCAAATAAGGATATCCATAAACTATGATTGTATACATATGTCAGGATCTTGTTAGCCTGCCAGCCCACAATGATGAACTGAAGTGCATGCATGCAACAATCAGTGACTTGAAAAGGAGAGCAAGGCTATGATATTCAACAGTCAACACTTTATTTATCGATTTTACGGCAGCTATACCATATTGTACCTACTTGCAAGTCTATATGCAGTGAAAAATCTATAAGATCCGTTCTCTCTCCAAAGGTTGCAAGCTAGTTTTGAATCAAAAGTCCATGGATACACTCTCACCTTTCCAGACCCAAATCTCTCCACAGTGTCTACCCATCCAGCAACAGTCCCTGGTACTGTAATATTGTGGGCGTATCTTGGCGGCAGGGGGTTGGAGGAGGAATACCCCTCTGTGTTCAGGAGCTCCAGACTCAGTTTGAGAGGAGCACGACCACTGTAAAACATTGTGATAATGTGCATGTGTTTGCATGTGCATGTGTGTGTTGTGCATGTGTGTGTTGTGCATGTGAGTGTTGTGCATGTGAGTGTTGTGCATGTGAGTGTTGTGCATGTGAGTGTTGTGCATGTGTGTGTTGTGCATGTGTGTGTTGTGCATGTGAGTGTTGTGCATGTGAGTGTTGTGCATGTGTGTGTTGTGCATGTGAGTGTTGTGCATGTGAGTGTTGTGCATGTGTTTGCATGTGCATGTTAGAGGTAGATTATTTTACATAGAGGTAGTGGGATTATTTTGCAGGAAAATGTTTTCGCAAATGCATGTTCACTCTTTTCTGCAGTGCATGCAGCTAGCTACAAGAGCAGTCACAAAACAAACCTATGACATTTGCAAAAAATATTCTGTGCTGTTATACAGTAGCTACATGTAGTACTAAAACTAGGATGCTGAACCCCAGGGAACTTGGAAGTGCTTTCATACAAGTATTCTTGTCACTGAAGGGTGGAGTCAACGTTCAGAAGAGGCGTGGCAGTTTACATGTAAACCACATGGTGCCGAATTACAGATCACCTTCCATTGATTCCCTGCACCTTCTTCGAGGTGGCATCGTAGAACAAGCAAAAGCAGTCTCCCCCAACCCCCGTGCTGCACGGCTCGGTGACGTTCAGTGCGGCTGCCACGGCGACGGCCGCATCTGCCGCGTTCCCCCCTCGCTTTAGCACACCCAGCCCCACGTCTGCCGCTAGCGGCTGGCTGCAGGCAACGCAGCCATTCCGGCAAAGCACTGAAGGTCTTCGAGAGATGTACGGCAAAGCCATGACTGCATGATCACAGTCGTGGTCTAACAACGAAATTCATATTTCCCGCGGTCATAATAGTGGGCGGAAACAATTCCCGTAAACTAAAATATTACACGTGGATGTTGGAGAGAAGATGATGTTCTCTGGACCAGCAAGCTGGTATCTGGCAGCGTCGAGAAGAGGTAAGATGGCGTACAGGCACTAGACCTAAGTGGTGAGTTGTATGGTAGGCGGAGTTGAAGGTGGAAAACACGAGTTATATAATTTACTCGACAGGCTGGACAATTTGCAGTGGTGTCAGACCTGGAGCAGGAATACTGATCAGGTCACTGCTCAGGTAAAGATCACTTTTCGTTTGTTCTGAAACTTCACAGTTAAATCCATGCCACCCTTCCCCTAATCTTTTCTACATGCACACACACACACACATGCACGCACACACACATGCACACACACACATGCACACACATGCACACACACATGCACACACATACACACACACACACGCACACACACACACATGCACACACACACATGCACACACACATGCATGCACACACACATGCACACACACAGCTCTTCAGAATCACCCTTACCGCACTGTCAGGTCCTCACTTCAGATAAGAAAACCATTGTCTGCTTGCACCCCACAAAGCCAACACCATTCGAAGAATCACGGGTAGACAACTTCATAAATAGTCTCGTACCCAGACCCCCCTTCAACCCTGGGGTCTGGGTTCAAGACTACCTCATAAAGCACACCACAATGCATCTCTAGTTGTTATATTACTGCCTAAATCTTGCTGCCACATAATGACTTCAGGTGGTAATATCATCCGTTTCATTTCTGTCTCAGTTGCTACGTCCTAGGAAGCCGCACCTGGATAACCGAAGCAAGAGACTCACAGATGAGCAGGTCAGCTTGTTTGCTGGTGAAGAGTGGAAATTTTGGGCTTTGCTCGCAGATTTCATAAGAGTCACAAGTAATACCGAACTTGAGTGGCTCTTCAAAGAGGGAGGGGGCCTATCTTCAAGTGCTTAGATATTTCACTCCATAAATACACCTTAACGCCAGCATTCTATGCAGCAGCTATAGCTGTATACATTTAATGTCTCATCATGCACCTGCCCGTAACCTTCGCAATTGTTCTAAAAAGGAGTGTGGGTTTAGTTTTGGGCAAGTACAGTATAGAGCTTATAAGAACGATCAATGTAATACAAAGAATAAGATGATCAACACATGAGCAATGTCTGCATATATCTCTGGACCCACGAATAGCTTTTTGCACGACTATGAAACAGAAAACTGATTCATTTCCACCGAGAATGCACAAACTGTGAGTAGTACCATGCTTGTAATCAAAGTGTCTCTCCTCCCAAATAACCCGTATGAAAAGCTACCAGGCTATCTAACATTTCAGCAATGGATGAAAGCACTGCTTGTCCTACCCCCCTTGCTGCTGTGCTGTCCACCATTGCTTCTTCCTACTGGAAAGAGGAAGACATTGTTTTCCTCACAAATAACAGATTGGAGTTGTTCCACATTTTGTGTTGCTAGGTGGCGCTGGTGAAGAAGTTGCGTAATGAAGACGGATCTCTGTGGTCTATTAACACACTGGCAAAACTGTTCAACGTCAAGAGAGTTCTCATTAGGTGGGTGGGGCTCTATGTTGCTATGCAACAATGTTGACTAGTAAACAACTTTTGTTGGCTCAAAACATCAATCCAAGCATTTGATGAGGAGTACACCTCACACAGTAAATGGAAAGAAAGTTCTCTGTGCCAACTTAAATTTGAAAAACTTTCAAAAGGGTTTATCGACCTTTGACCTATGCTTTCTCATTTTGTTTACTGGGACATAGCAAGATAGCTCCGGCAACCCCCCAGCGTCAGCAGGAGCTAGACGAGGAGAAGGAAAAAGCTACCGCCATGAGAATATTCAGGAGAAAGATCTATGAAACACAGAAGCGAATAGTAAGTGAACTGGTTGAATCCGAAACCATTAGCATTGTTCCCAGGCCTTTGTCGCCCCAGTATTTGGTATGCAAAGACACAGCTTATTATGTGTGCTTACATCAGGTAGACAGAGGGTAGACACACAGGGGTTGGTGCAGGGGTTGGTGTAGTCTCGGAACCAGACCCTCGCACGCGGAGGAGAAGGAGGGTCTGGTAAACTTGCATACATAAACTCTTTATGGGATATGGCCTCCTCACAGGCTTCCTAGGTGTTGATTGGGTGAAAATATGCATGTGCTCAATTAGCTACTGTAGACTGTCGCTGCCAGTGAAGATACTAGTAACGAAGCGACCGTTTGATAGTACCTTGGAGAGCGCCACTGCTACTTTTGGCAGGCAATTTAAACAGCGAATAGCAGGGCAGCCCAGAACTGTGGTGTTCGCTAACGAAATTTGCGCGACTTGTGTCCATTGCCGTGAATGCCTCGGCTACATCAAGCACGAGCGCCTCCAGGGGGCTTACAATAACTACGATGGACTTACGTCTGCCTCCGTGACTTCCATGCGCCAAAATTCGCCGATGAACGTAGACTACCGTAGCAGAGGGACTTTCACAGTTTCACTGCTCAGGTAGTGAAACCGAAGACTTCTATCCCTTTCATAACAGCTTTCCAGCTGCTCGAGATTCGCTGGAGAATATCTAAGCTTGTTGAACGATGGTCGCTTCGATTCTTGTATCAATCGCTGGTCCGTCAATCAAATTCGCCATGTTGTTATTACACGAACACGTGCCTCTGTGGGTAGAAATGTAATTACACAGTCATCAACCAATCAGATTCATTCCGCCGAAATTCCGCGGACTTCAAATTTGTATGTATGCAAGTTTACCAGACCCTCCTCCTTCTCCGCGTGCGAGGGTCTGGCTCCGAGACTAGGGTTGGTGGTACCCAACAAAGCATCTTGAGGCCCTTCACTGTAAAATGGTAGCCTCGTTCCCAGGCCCCGCCCAGCTTTCCGTTGCTTGCAGTCCCTCTCCCGCTTTTCTGTACTGCAAGTGATGGAAAGCTGGGCGGGGCCTGGGAATGAGGCTAGTAAAATGGTGGTTCAAGAACTAGAGGCCAGAATGTTCACAATCCAGCTTATAACTTGGTACACTTGGGACCGGTCGATGTAAAGCTTTGACGTTAGGCACTGCCTCCCTGTGTTTCTATTGTCTGTTACATGACATCACAATGACAAAATCTTCCAGGCCTTCCCCCCTCTGTATCTACATCCTGAAAGCTATCAAATACTGGAGGCAGTGGTGGAAGCTTTAGAACAAGGTTACTAAACATTACCCTGTCAATACATCCCATCCCATTGTTCTTCTCCTCCTCCTCTCCATATTCCAACCAGATTAAAGAGAAGAGACTTAAAGCTGCCCTTGCCCAAAACCTGTACACATTTCCCAGTTTGGAAAAGGAAGGTGTGTTGAGTTTGGCAAGATAGCCACTGTACTACTTCCCTCTGTCAGTGTTCCTCCTCTGTGAGATAGCCACTGTACTACTTCCCTCTGTCAGTATTCCTCCTCTGTTTCCAGAGCAACAGAAGAAACAGGAGAATGGGACTACTGTTGCCATGCCAACCACTAACCAGCAACAAGTGTAGCGTAATACTTCTTACAGCTTTCACTTCCTGTGATAAATGTACATATAATCAATCCTGCCAATTAACTTGAATTTTAACAATAATTATTCACTGTATACCTATGGATAGTTTTGTCAAGCCTCCACCCCTATATACCAAAGCCATGCAGTCTCATTAAGCCTTCACCCTAGCTTCCTCTTGTTTACTGTATGTGGATTCCTGGGGTCATGGCTGCATTCAGTCATTGAGGGAGTTGAGGATCATGGGTTGTAAATTGCGTTAATTTTGTGCATTTATTTTCGGTTTTGGTCAAGCCTTCACCCTTACTTTATAAAGCTAGTCTTGTTCCCAGGCATTCAACCTGGCTTTTTGTTACTTACAATATTTTAACAAGTGTTGTTTTTGTTTTCAGACTAGTAGCTGCAGATTCAATTTGTTAATTTAGTTCTACAAAGGGTCATTTAATTAGGTAACGTTTTGTAGTTCTGTAGTATTTAATTAGTATTTAGTTTTTAGAAAATATGCTACTAGGAGTCCAGGATCACAGGTTGTAAGTTGTTTAAATATGCCTTACTAGGAGTCCAGGATCACAGGTTGTAAGTTGTTTAAATATGCCTTACTAGGAGTTCAGGATCACAGGTTGTAAGTTGTTTAAATTTCTTGCATTTAGTTTCAATCCAGGATGAAATGGTCCATGCAGTACACTCAATAAAACTTAAAATGTTTATATAAAACAAACTATTAGTTTACAATACCAAAGAACTAGACTGTATTGACCCATCTTCTATGATATAGTATTCACCAGCACAAGAACTTCAGCGTAGTCTGATGGTGGGCCTAGCTCTCCATATGTTCTCGTGCTCAGGTGGGGGAGACACCTCACTGACAAGAGAAGGAAGACATACAGTATTGTTATTCTGAGAGACATAGTTTGGGGGGGGAGACACCTCACTGACAAGAGAAGGAAGACATACAGTATTGTTATTCTGAGAGACATAGTTTGGGGGGGGGGGGGGGGGGTGACACCTCACTGACAAGAGAAGGAAGACATACAGTATTGTTATTCTGAGAGACATAGTTTCAACACAAAGGTCTAATGAGGTCACGTGTGCCATGTAGTAATGAACATTTCAAGGACTAGAAACTGCAAATGCTGTAAACTGCAAATTTGGGTATGAGATTTGGAAGTAGTCTCAATCCCAAGCCTCGAGTGTTTGGTCTCATTCCCAAGCCTTCCCTGCCTCAAGTGTTTGGTCTCATTCCCAAGCCTTCCCTGCCTCGAGTGTTTGGTCTCATTCCCAAGCCTTCCCTGCCTCGAGTGTTTGGTCTCAATCCCAGGTTCTCTCCTCAGAAACAGGAGGAGGAACACAGCTATGTTGTGTGTACTGCAAACTGGAGACAGGGAAGGCCTGGCTGGGAATGAGGGTAATTCAGAAACACCCTCATCAAAAGAAACATTCCAGATTTTCTGGACCTTTAACTTGGTGTTGGGATCACATGGTCAATGAAACTTGTCAAGGAGAGCCAGGGAATGAGGTAAGGAGAGCCAGGGAACGAGGCATGGAGAGCCGGGGAACGAGGCAAGGAGAGCCGGGGAACGAGGCATGGAGAGCCGGGGAACGAGGCATGGAGAGCCGGGGAACGAGGCATGGAGAGCCGGGGAACGAGGCATGGAGAGCCGGGGAACGAGGCATGGAGAGCCGGGGAACGAGGCATGGAGAGCCGGGGAACGAGGTAAGGAGAGCCGTGGAACGAGGTAAGGAGAGCTGGGGAACGAGGCATGGAGAGCCGGGGAACGAGGCATGGAGAGCCGGGGAACGAGGTAAGGAGAGCCGTGGAACGAGGTAAGGAGAGCTGGGGAACGAGGCATGGAGAGCCGGGGAACGAGGCATGGAGAGCCGGGGAACGAGGCATGGAGAGCCGGGGAATGAGGTAAGGAGAGCTGAGGAATGAGGTAAGGAGAGCCGGGGAACGAGGCATGGAGAGCCAGGGAACGAGGCATGGAGAGCCGGGGAACGAGGCATGGAGAGCTGGGGAATGGTGCTAGAAGAGGCAGGGAACGAGGCAAGGAGAGCCAAGGAACGAAGCTAGGGGAGCCGGGGAACGAGGCAGCTTGAGGCAAGGGGAGCCGGGGACACAGATCTACATGTACATATGTATACATGGTAACCAATAGATACATGTACAAACACATAATATGCTCACGGTTTCTGTCTGTGTCTCTTTTCACCGTGGAAGCTGATATGGGGGTACCGGAAGTGGGCAAATACGGCCATGAACGTAAAGAAGAAAATGACTGCCACACACACAATTGGTAGTGCTACGGCCACTGTGTGTGTGTGGTGTAGTGTGTGGTGTGGTGTGTGTAGTATGTGTGTGTGTAGTATGTGTGTGTAGTATGTGTGTGTAGTGTGTGTGTGTATTGTGTGTGTGTATTGTGTGTTTGTGTGTGTGTGTGTGTGTGTGTGTGCATGTGTGTGTTTGGTAAATTCGTGGTGTGTGTGTGTGTGTGCATGTGTGTGTGTTTGGTAAATTCATGGTGTGTGTGTGGAAGGTGAGTGCTGTTATCTCTGTGTACACAACCCATAGAAATGACATGCCACACTCACGTGCGAGCTGTGTTTGGGCATTCCTTCTCTCTTCCTCTTCTACCTCCTCTCTCTGCTCTTCTGCAACACGCACTACCTCTGCTAGCTCACCTGAGTATAGTGTAAATATCCGAGTAAACAAAGGGGCGTGGCTAACTAACTAGGTACAAACGATAACCATATTTGGCCGAGGGCCGTGGCTGACCAACTAGGTACAAACGATAACCATATTTGGCCAAGGGGCGTGGCTGACCAACTAGGTACAAATAATAACCATATTTGGCCAAGGGACGTGGCTGACCAACTAGGTGCAAATAATACCCATATTTGGCCAAGGGACATGGCTGACCAACTAGGTACAAATAATAACCATATTTGGCCAAGGGGCGTGGCTGACCAACTAGGTACAGATAATACCCATATTTGGCCAAGGGGCGTGGCTGACCAACTAGGTGCAAATAATAACCATATTTGGCCAAGGGACGTGGCTGACCAACTAGGTGCAAATAATACCCATATTTGGCCAAGGGACATGGCTGACCAACTAGGTACAAATAATACCCATATTTGGCCAAGGGGCGTGGCTGACCAACTAGGTACAAATAATAACCATATTTGGCCAAGGGACGTGGCTGACCAACTAGGTGCAAATAATACCCATATTTGGCCAAGGGACATGGCTGACCAACTAGGTACAAATAATACCCATATTTGGCCAAGGGGCGTGGCTGACCAACTAGGTACAAATAATACCCATATTTGGCCAAGGGGCGTGGCTGACCAACTAGGTACAAATAATACCCATATTTGGCCGAGGGACGTGGCTGACCAACTAGGTGCAAATAATACCCATATTTGGCCAAGGGACATGGCTAACCAACTAGGTACAAATAATAACCATATTTGGCCAAGGGGCGTGGCTGACCAACTAGGTGCAAATAATACCCATATTTGGCCAAGGGACGTGGCTGACCAACTAGGTGCAAATAATACCCATACAAGGGACGTGGCTGACCAACTAGGTACAAATAATACCCATATTTGGCCAAGGGGCGTGGCTGACCAACTAGGTACAGATAATACCCATATTTGGCCAAGGGGCGTGGCTGACCAACTAGGCAGTCATGTGATCTCACAATTAAGTAGCAAACTACTTCTCAGTCAAACTGATCAACTTACCTGTGACACACTCTCCATCTTCTTCATTTAATTCACTTCCAAACAGACAGGTTTCGCAATGGTTGGTGCTACTGTTGCATGTCACACAGTACTCATGACCACAGGCTAGAGTGGGGTAGTGGAGTTGAGAGGGAGGGGTAGTGAGAGGGAGGGATGGAGGGGGGGTGGGGGAGAGGGAGGGAGGGATAGAGTTGAGAGGGAGGGATAGAGTGGAGAGGGAGGGATAGAGTGGTTTGAAAAGATTCAGAGGCGAAGAAAGGAAAGAAAGTGGAAAGAAAGTAGATACATTCTACTCCCATTCTACTCACATGAACTACTTTACATTGAACTGTCATCGTATTGCGAATAGGGGCTTCCAAAACCCACCCACTTTTGGGGAGTACCTCTGATTGTCCTGAATTTTAGATATGACTTAGTACTCATTAGGAAGAGACTAAGTTGAAAATTTGAGCTGGATAGCATGTTTAGTTTCTGAGATCTGCACACTCAAATTTTCAGTTTTCCCATACATTTTAATAGCTAGGACCCAATCTGGCCCCAATCTTCATCTAAATATACAGGAAAGTTTCAAACTTGAAGCCTGCATATCCAACGAATGAAACATGGTATAAAGCTGAAATTTGCAAGTCAGTCTGCAGTCATAGAGTACTAACTATGGTAGGTAGATCAAGATGCTAGGAGAAAATTTAATGGAGGGGGCATGGTTTTGGAAAGCCCCTATTGGTGGGGTGGAGAGAGGAAGATGCATGGAAAGGGAAGGGTATGTGCAGAGGGAAGGGGCATGGAAGGGGAAGGGGCAGGTGGAGAGAGGAATCAAAGGGAAGGGGCAACACAGAAGCGTACCGAAGCAGATATTCCCCTCACTGCTGTGGGTAGGGCGGTGGTTCTCACGGCCACACTCTGCCACACAATCCGCACCTTCATCAATATCAATCTCCGGCTCTTCTGGATGTGCTCCTTGTGGAAAATACATACACACAAAGGTATCCAGTAGGGCACTTTCTTTCACTTCTTATCCCACACAAGATGTCCAATCAAAATGTTAGTATCACCGAACTCGAGGTTATTTACACTCCACTATTGTCATATTCAATTTTCACAGAAAAGGTTTTAATTATCCCTGCAAAATTTACACTGAATTCTATATAATGCCCATGCACTGAATACGTACAAGACAGTGTCACAAATTTCTTACGTGCTCACTTACCTTGTCCAGTAGTTGGATAGCTGTGAAGTTGTAATCGTTTGCATTCTGTAAATTTACAGAGAATATTTTGAGTCAGTTATATGTGTACAGTGTGCCACAATTTCAAAAATATATGCATTAATCTTTAATATTTTTTTGCAATTAGTAAAGCAAAAACAGGCACCAATAAAAGCTTTATGTGTTCTACAATCATTGTTTCAAATTAAAACATGGTGCTGTTGGGTGCCCAGTATGGTTTGTATAATTTCCAACGAGTGAATGTTTGTTGGGTCACATGCCCAGTTTCTGGGTTACAGTTCAGCAGATTTCCAACTTTGGTTCTGTTCAACATGTTACCATGGTAACGGCTGCTGTGCCAAGAAGGAAGCCACCATGCACAGTGTACACACAACCATAACGGGTCAACACACATCTTCCACTAGGACCGCCTCCTGAGCCAATAGCGAGTCCCACTGTTGAAAGGGATTTCTATTTGCAGAGTTGTCCATTCCTTTTTTCCTTGAGCGAGTCTCAAATATGGCGCACTCATAGCCTCGTTCCCAGGCCTACCCCGTTTTTTGTTCTTCGGTTTGCGTTCAATATAAATGGTCCCTTCCCTCCCCTACTCACCGCACCAGTGGTCCCTTCCCTCCCCTACTCACCACAATGGTCCCTTCCCTCCCCTACTTACCGCACAATGGTCCCTTCCCTCCCCTACTTACCGCACCAGTGGTCCCTTCCCTCCCCTACTCACCGCACCAGTGGTCCCTTCCCTCCCCTACTCACCACAATGGTCCCTTCCCTCCCCTACTTACTGCACAATGGTCCCTTCCCTCCCCTACTTACCACACCAGTGGTCCCTTCCCTCCCCTACTCACTGCACCAGTGGTCCCTTCCCTCCCCTACTCACCGCACCAGTGGTCCCTTCCCTCCCCTACTCACCACACCAGTTGTTACTCTCTGGACGTTCATAATGTAGCGTAGAATCACAGCTCAATTCGCATGGTTGTGAGCTCATTAGAGCAGCTGGTGTGCAGTTGGATGCTCTACGGCCAACACAAGCAGTGCACACAGAACATCGGGGGGTCGACTCTGTACCTCTGTCGTAACACTTCTCACATGTATCAGGGCATGCTAGTGTGTGTATGTGTGTGTGTGTGCATTCCCCAGACAGAGTGGCATTTGATAAATGTGTTGAGTATGTGTAAGTAACCCTAGCAACCCCATCATCACCTCTACCCATTTCACTTCACATCAAACTATCTAAGCAACAGCCTAGCCTCGTTCCCAGGTCCCAAGCAGCAGGAAGAGCCTGGGAACGAGGCTAGCAACAGCCAACATGTATGTATGTAATGTATGTATGCATATGTTGTCGTATACAATGTTTCCCTCAAGTGCAAACAGTTTACTCTCAATTTGCATGCAGGTGATTGGTCATTACTGCCACTACCGCTTGATTTAGCTTGAGGGCAACTGCTTTTATAAATCAACCAGCGGACAATATACCAGCCAGCAAATCCACAGTGCTACAATCAAGAAGTGTCATAGTCTTAAATGAAGTGGGCGCCCATTGAACCTACTTATGCAGTCTTACAAGCCTCAAATCCAGGATTTCCATTCCGGACTTTGCCTCGCAGCTTTGGAGAAAAATTCCAATTTTTCTTCAAAGCTGCAAGACAAAATCCGGAACGAAAAGCCTGGGTTCAAGGCTAAGGTCTCTCCCCATAACTAGCCACAATCTTCGCAAGGAGAAGAAGGGTTTAGTCATGTTGCAACCATCAAGTTGTTATTATGACCAAGGAGATCTGTGCTCTTCTAGAGTGCATTCATCATCATGACAATGTATTTAGTGGATGTCAGCATCTTATCACTGTACAATGTAAAAGCTACACAGGAACACTGAACTGCAAATTGATTTTAGCTGGCCTAAATGGAATATTTGGTGACAATTGCAATACTGGACACAACTTACAAGTTATGCATGGCTGGGATGTGTCTTCGCAGTGAACACAAGTTCCATTTTGGGCTGTACTGACTGATTCATTAGACTGCACTGCAATGATAACACCACCGGTGCAGGAGAACACATATCTTACATTGGGGTCGCTGTCACTGAATCCAGATGCTATGGCCCTGTACAATGCTCCGTTTGAGCCAAAAGACATACAGTTGATGGAGACATTGTAATCTGTTCCAAACGCTCCTACTATTGTCTGTCTCAGTTCGGAGAGAGGCTGGGTGCATGACTGAGCCAGTGATCCTGTCCCACACAGAAGAAGAAAAGAGAAGACCACAGTCAGTATCATGGTTCAGAAAATCGTGGGTGATTTTTCACTTCTGAAGTTTGGAGGAACGCCCCTTGACACCTCTAACACTGATGGAAGGGTTTATAGATTGCTACGTTTTCACCTAGGAAGGTAGGGGAATCTGTACGACTTCAGACTCGGTATGAGTGTCTGCAGATTGTCACTTCTGCCTCTCTGGTCTATTCACATCCCTCGGCCTTCGTCATTGATCGATTCCAGGGGCACAGCAGTCTACTTCCTTACTCGAAGTTTACTTCCTGCTATGAAGTGCAGTCTCGTTCCCAGATCATAAGCCTTGAGTGGGTACGAGACTACTACTCTAAGTCTCGTTCCCAGACCAACCGAAAGCAGAACGTGTGCGAGACCGTAGATAATAGAGGCGAGACCGAGCTTGAGAGAACATGGAGAAGAAAGCGCTGGTCATCCTAGCGCCTGGCGCAGAAGAGATGGAGACAGTCATCATTACCGACGTCCTAAGGAGAGCCAAGATCAACGTCACTGTTGCAGGGCTGGACTCGAGCGAACCGGTGGAGTGCAGCAGAAAGGTCAAGATAGTTCCAGACACCTCGCTGGATGAAGCCATTAAAAGCGGACCTTATGACGTTGTAGTCCTTCCAGGAGGTGGAGGGGGCTCTAAAAAACTATCAGAGTCTGACGCAGTAAAGCAGCTGCTTCAATCGCAAGAAGCTAGGGGAGGTTTTGTAGCTGCAGTGTGTGCAGCCCCCACTGCGCTGCTTGCTCATGGTGTTGCTAAAGGGAAGCAGATTACCTCACACCCTGCTGTGAAGCAAGACATGGAGGAGAGTGGACAGTATACCTACACCGAGGCAAGGGTATGTCGGGACGGAACGACTATCACCAGCCGGGGACCAGGCACCTGTTTTGAGTTTGCATTGAGCATTGTTGCAGCACTTATTGGCGAAAGTGTAGCGAAGGAAATAGCAGGACCAATGATACTCCCTCAGTGAACTTTTCATTTCTTGCCATCGATTTCTAGCTTGGTAGACATTGGAACATGCTCACATCTCTCTATGTCCACTTTAGTCTTGTTCCTAGTGTATTAATACTAAAATGCACTGATTTTGCTAATCTAGCTGTTCATATCTTTATAATTACTAAAACTAGAAGTACATTTCGGGGTAAATCCATTATGCACCAAAACTAAGTCCTTAAGTAATTCTGCTATTCTTTATTGTTGAGTGAGGAGCTAGTACAATGCCATGCACAAAACCATAAACATTTCTAAAGCAGGCCTAATTATGCTTAATGTTTTTAAAACTGGTGGTCAGTGATCTGGGCTTCATTAAATTTTAGAGATCCTTTCTCAAATTATTTTAGTTAGTTAAATTAATTTTGACAAACAGCACGTCTAGCTTTGGTATATAATTAAACTAAAAATGATAATGTTCCAAACTAAAACAACACTATAGTCTTCGTATCATTCTGAATGGTGGGAAGACCTGGGAAATGAGGCTAAACAGCTTTGCATACCATGAGTAATGAATGGCATGCAGGAAGGCACGTCAACTCTGGGACTGACAAACTCCATCTTGTATATAGCCAGGGAATGCATGAGTTGTACAAATAACACAATATGCATTAAAAATCATGTAGAAGCTGAAATACATGTCACGATCAATGTGAGGACACAAACAAGTACGATCCTACTTAACTTGAGTCTTCCTGTGCAATCTGTGCACCTATGTTCTTATAATCATTGTTCTTGGCTTCACCTCGCTTCCCTCTCTTATTCTTGCGAATGGCGTGTTGCACTTTCGTCTTGGGAACAGGTGTATCATTTCCAGGGATAAGATGATCGTCTGATTGTCCTTCACGATCAGAATCAGATTCTGACACGGGAAATTGCTCATCTTCACTTTCATGACCCTGAGAGGAGGTGGGGCCAGTTGAACTAGCAGAACTGTTGTTGTGAGAGAGTGAGGCTAAAGGAGCAACATCTGATTTGTCAAGATATTGAAGTTTGGTTCCACATCCTCCGGTGTTTTCTGCAGGTAGTACCAGAGGGTCTTTGTGCTCAGCAGCTTCAGCAGCATTTGCAGACCCTGCTAGCCTTGTTGTCTGACTGTCCATTGGTAATGCCTTCATAGGATGCCTATCCCCCCCATCCTTTCCATGTTCCTCCCTGTTGTGAATGAAGGATGAATGGATGAATGGACATTGATTGATTGAGTGATGGACCGATTGATTGATTGGTTAGCTGATTAATTATGCCATGAGGCAGAAAAAAACACATTCCAGATGCCTTCATACTTAAAAGCCCACGTATAAGGACCAAAGGGCCATTAAACTTCAATTTCACATATGTATAACTATACCCACCACAGGATGTGTACCTAGGTATGTCTACTATAGGATATGCATACATTAGCCACATACCCAGGCTGTGTGGGAGGAGAGAAATGCGGCCGAACGTATACCTAATTGATAGTTATAACGTTTTGGTGGAGGATCAAACCTACTACACAATATAATTATTATATATAACCCGTTACCCAGGCAACATCTAAGAATGTTGCCCATATCTCTCTTGTACAGTGATGTTGCCTAGGTAACAGGTTATATAATAGTTATATCCCTCCCTGGGGTGTGGTCTTGCACATTGGTGTCGGGCTACGCCCGACACCAATGTGTAAAACGACCACCCCCCAGGGAGGGATATAACTATTACTAGACATGTAATCCACACCACAAACAGGTGTATTTTACAACAAATAATTTAACAATGTGAGGCAGCATGAGCCATACAATTTGGGAAGAATCGATCAAAGCCTGGCACAAAAATAAATCTGTCTCTTATCTCCTTAACTAACCTCACGTGCTTCCTTGTTTGAAACTGTTCTGTGGTACTTTTGGTGTCTTGTTATTGCAATATGGCCACAGGTAAAGCAATTACAGTAAACATTAGTTGGCTCCATAAGAGGTATATAAACACCTTAACTAGTATAAGTATTCAGCAATCAATACATAAGGTTGTACTTTGATTGGTACAACTATGATGATGTAAGATGATGACTTGGCATTATGTGTTATAGTTGTTCTTATATATGGATGATCGATTTCATGGCAATTCTGTCACGGCTCATGAATTTTAATATCTTGGAATATTAGTTCACAGATCACCAAAGAGTATGGGAAACTATCAAAGATCAAAAATTACCTCCTGCATGGATGTTGTAAACATGTTTATTTCAATTACAGTGTATAAAGCCATTTTATAAGTAGAATGCACTTGGAATGAGGTTGACTCATTGTCAGTTCATGACCTATACTAGCCTTGTACCCAGGCTGCTTGAGTTTCCCATACTCTTTGGTGACCTGTGAACTAATATTCCAAGATATTAAAATTCATGAACAGTGACAGAATTGCCATGATTTGCCATGAAATCCCATGAAATCATCATCCATATATAAGAACCACTATAACACAATAATGTCAAGTCATAATCTTACATCTCACGGCCTGGATACGAGGCTAGACCTATACACATTGACTATTCCTGTACCTGGTGGTATACTCTTCCTTGACTTCCAGAGCCTTATTAGCCGGAGCAAGAGTTGGAAGATTGGGATCAACTGTATCCATGGAGGCTGGCACACTGGGATAAACCTGATTTGGTTCACGCAATTTAATAAACTCTGGTCCAGTGGTGTGAACACCACCTGAAAGGTTGCACTTATCATTGGTATCAACGTTGTTATGGGTGGTAGTACTTTTAACAGAACTTGTGTCTTGTACTTGTAGAGAAGCAATGTCCTCTTCGCTGAGACTAGCACTGGCATGCCTTCCCTTTAGCTGGTGTAAGTTTATGCTTAGATCTTCACCAGTCTCAGGAATGGGTGGATTAGGGCCAGGATTAGAGGAGATTCTGTGGAAGCAAACAACATAAAAGATGGTCAGTGTGTAGGGTAAAGATTACCAGTATGTGTTGGGATGACGCTTACCTTCTTTGGCGCACAATCAAGACAATGCTAAACAAAATGGACAGCAGTATAACAAAGAAGATAATGATTGCTCCAAGAGTGACTGCAACTGCAGATATTTCACTGAATAATGGTGGTTGCATCACAACTGGTGTTGGGGTTGAGGAGGCTACAGAGACTGGAATGTCGCAGAAAATACGACTGCTATTTGCAACCAGGACAGTTAGTAAGTCAGCCTTAGTGTGCCGAGCAGTGACTATTTTAGAAAAGTTCTTTTTGGAGTCTACTACTATAGCAGTGGCATCATTGTGGTCACGTTCGCGCACCACTATGTACCTGTTCTCAAATAAGAATAGCGGGTCACACTGCCCATTCAGACAACCTTGTGAAGAAAGATGTGTGAGGCTGAATGCAGGAAGTTCCAGAACATAAACACCGTCCTCCCTGTCAATGTAGGCAAATAAAGTTCTGTTTTGGGTGCCGAAGCACACCCCAGAGTCAAACTCCAAACCAGGTATGTTGATGTTATCACGGGTGTCCCGACTCCATAGTCCATATTGAATGTAGGAAGCTGGGTAGACAGCAAGACGTACGTCTGGATTCGGACAAATAAATGGTTGCCCCATCTGTGAATATGGTATTGGATTACCAGCCTCTTCACTGTTAATATCAAAATAAATTGCAGAGTTATCGCTGCAATAAGCAATCAGGGTTTCTTCTCCTGCATAAGCAAGCAAATTCACAGAGTTGCATGAAGCTAGTTCCCCAATCTCACGAGAGAGGTAGGATCGAGGATCCAGTGCATACAAGTATCGTGCTGTTGAAAAATAGATCTGGTAAACGCTAAGCCGCTGAAGAGGGACATATAAAAAATTGGAGACCCTTGGCGGATCTTCTAGGCCATGAAACCGAATCAGGGGGCCACTAATTCGGGACTCTCTGAGTGAGGTAGTGTTCAGAAGTACCTCAAGCACAGTAAGATATTGTGTTCTGAGGCCTAGACAGACAGTGTAAATACTTCTGAGGATCTTGAAAGAAGATGTAGGGCTACAACCGATATTCTGGATGTTGATGATGTGGTGGCCGGAGAAAGACAGCCGCTGTGTACCGTTGTATCTCAGATCAAGAAGCAGCAGCCCATCAACCAGAGGTATGAATACAATGTATTGGGTCGTGGTTGCATTCAGTTGTGATGAAACAACTAAAAGGTTCTGACAGCGAAAGTTATTTGGCCCACATTCAGATGAAAGAAAGCGACCACTTATCAGCTCTGTGGTGAGTGTTTGATGGTTACCACCACCACCACCATCTTTGGTAAAGATGGACACCTGCACTCCAGCCGACTTGTTCTCAGTAGTGACAAGGAACTCATCAATGCAAGCTTGTGACACACCTGAAAGTGAGTCTGAAATTGAAACCAAATTAGCAATACTTAAAATCTGAAATTGAGATGCCTACAACAATAAACTAACTGTCGAGCTAGCATCACCATACTTATCCTGGCTCACTAAAACATTAAGTGAACAAACGATACTATGAGACACGATAAAAACTTGTCCAGGGCCCAGGCTGTAGAGCTAGCAAATTAAAGAGAGGGCACAGGTCCAGAGAAATGGCAGCCTCAGCTCAAGTGCATGAATCACAAAAGGTCTTGCTCACCGTTTGACACGGGTAGTTGACTGTTTGTTTGTACGACCATCAACAGGAAAAGACTGACAACGAGTGCTAGTCTTGCTGACATCGTCGCCATGATTCAACAGCAAACGAGCATATCCTATCCTCAGTCCAGCCCCACTGCGTCACGCACGTACGCGGGGAATCCCATGTTTGTTTACTCTAATAACCGCGAGTTTTGTGTCCGCGTGCCGATACTGAAAGCGATCGGCGCTGTGGAACGGAAATGGAAAGGGTATACCGTTTGCGAGGCTAACACGCCATGGGGGTCGTAGACCTTCCATAGCGCATGGCGTCGACCTTCGCATGCTTAATTGCAGAAAGTACATTAAAATGTGCATGTCTTGCGCAGTGGATGACTGTAAAAGCATCCGGCAGGTAGGTGCACTTCATTAATTGCTCATGCAAGGTAGTGGATCGGCGATGCAGACTAGACGCATGGATGCCATAACTTGGCATAAGAGAATGATTCCGCATACAGTTTTGCTAGCTGCTGCGCTACTGCTGCTTCAAGTTGCAGGTGAGGTATTTATATACCACCAAGGACCAGCTATATAGCGAGCTAGCGTCAATCCGTGGGTGGGGCTGCTCAATGGATATTAATTTTTATACTTTCTTTTCCAGGACCGTGTCTTTCACTGAGAGATGAACATGTGATTGCGTTAGAAAGTACTACAACTGGTATTGTCGTTTCAGTTTTGTCCAGAAATGGTTTAGACTACAGTATCTTGGACCCACACTTTCTCTCTCCAGCCTGTGGCAATAATTTCCTAAGATGTCAAGATCTCAAAGTGGTTAGTTATGCTTTGACCAACACTACAAGTCAACACATTACACTTGCACCAGTACTTGGAGGAATTTGTATGTTTGAATTTCACTACAATGGCTTTGAACTTAGTTTCCACGAGAACCACGTAGCTGAATTAGGTTGCAACCCAATGGGTATCTACAAGCTGGAACGTGCAGAGACCTACTATGTGCTTTGCCTAAATAGAACTGTGTTGAACGGACATATTGTAACACTGAATCGAGAAAATTCATCAATCAAATTGAGTCAAACACCACACCTGAATATCTTTGTGGAGAAGCCAAGTCATCTGTCAAATTTTGTCTACGTTACATTTGGGAACAACGCAAGTGAAGAATGGATTTATTTCGCTAAAGGGGCTTCATTATATCGCATTAGTCCCTTCCTGACTCCCAACTATTCAGTAGTTGGAAATCTAACATTCGGCAGCTATAAATGTCATACAGAGACTATTGTCTATGCAAGAGATGGCATACTGATTGCTTTCTGTCATGATATCAACAACGTCAGCGCTGTGTTATATTTTGACCTCAACAATGGGTGGGTGAATAATGCTACCATTTTTGCTATAAGACAACCATATGTATGCCCCAATCCAGACGTTCGTCTCACAGTCAACAAAAGAGATTCGAGTATCCAGTATGGTCTATGGAGCCAGAGCTCGAACAAACCAAATACCAACAATCTAGCTGAATTTACCATTCCAAGTGAAAACTTTGACTCAGGAGTGTGTTTGACTGGCCCAGAAAACAATTCTCTACTTGTGTATAGTGACAGACAAAAAGGTGTGTTTTTGTTTGACACGGGTACTTTCAATTTTAAACGTCTGTCATCTGTTGGTTGCCCAAATTCTTTCTGTGAACCCTTGTTAGTTTATGATAGCAGATATGTGGCTATTCGCGAGCGACAAGGCAATGCCACAGTTAAAATCATTGACGCAGCTGAGAATTACACTGCAATAATTAATGGACGAGTTTCTGCCGATCTGCTCACGATGATTTATGATCTGAACCCAATCACTGAGCCTACACTCCCAACGGAGATCACTGTGCAAACAAGAATATCACAGTATTGGTTGTTTGTTTTCCTACCTGCTGGTTTGATCGGAGTCCTTGGGATATCAGCAGCAATATCATATTACAGGTAATTATTAAAATTCATGGTTAGTTCTTCATGCATGACATTCTTAACCTTAATACTTTCGACACGTCATTGTTTACCATAGACATTGACTCTAATGGAATGTCAATCATTCCTTGCATGCAAGGGCATATCGATGTACCCTTGGTGATATGAATAACCTAGAATGGGAACTACACCATAGATAATTCATAAACTGAGTTCACATACTCATTGTATCATTTCATTAGGAAAAGGAGAAGGCGAGTAAGAAATCCACATCAAGATGGCGTTCAAGATGAACCTGAAAGACGCCTTATACCTGGAGTCCCAACCAATGAAGGTCCTACTAGCGTGGCTGTAGTCCAAGATACCCACCCAAGTTCTAGTTCCTTTGTTAGTGGTCATTCTTTGCCCCTACCGCATACATCGAACAGAGTGTTATCACACACATTTAATGTAGAAATTCAAGATGAACGTAATAGACAAGACAATAACTTGGATAACAATAATATTCCTCCCAGAGATGAAGATTAGACACACACAGTTATGTACGTCACAGCTCCACAGTTCTAGTGCACACATGCACTGGGGTTACAGGTTGTCCTGTGATTGTAGCATCATGTTTGTATGTGTTCTTTTAGTATGTTCATGCCTGGAAGTCATTCACACCCACTTATATTTATTCCATTACCAATTCTTGTATACACCTGTTTCTTTGAAAATGCCTTGCATGTACTGACAGGCTAACAGCAGTACAGTCTGTAAGCCTAGTCTCGCAAGCCAGACCCATTTTTGTGGAAGTAGAGTAGGTCTGGCCTGCAAGATTAGGCAGTTACTGAATGTGTTTAGTTTTGCAGCATTGCAGCACTATAATACTTGGAAGCAAGAGATCTCCCTCTCTTCTTCACTTGCCGAAATGGTGTTTGGCCTTCCAACCCAGCCAGCAAACTGCTGTTTAGGCTGGACAGCATCCTTGCTCTGTGAAAGATAAGCCGGTTTGAAACTAGTAACTTGAGATATGCATGTTGGCTGTACATTAGGTACCCGTGTGACTAGATGTGGCTCACTATATTGTGCGGAGCTGCAGAACTACATTTTTCCTCATACGTAGCGGAAGCCACTCAAGTTACGTAACCTTGGGTAATTTCCTGTATTTTTCTGTTCAGATCAGACGGATTACTGATACTCATGGTGGCGCAGTCCCTGAAGCTCTTCTTGGCCGTGATAGCGGTCCTAACACTCGCTATCCGTGCTAGAACAGGTGAATTTTGTGTCTTAGTGTACCCTACAACACTTCTTGTGGGCGAGATCGCTCGGGGGTGGGGCTGTCCACTTTACAGGCTTCCGTAAACCATAGGGAAGTCACTTATCCGGGACCAAGGGGTGTTCGGATAACTGAAATGTTGGCGGATAACTGAAACATTAGTTACAAAGTGGGCTACTTTCCACATAATGCACAGCAAAATATCTATGAATATAATTATTTGGGGGGCTTGGATAAGTAGAGATTTAAGATATCTGAAGTTCAGGCTTATAAGGGAGGGCAGAGGCGTCTATCACTCTTTGGTTACAATGTGAGTAGGAGCGCATAAGAACGGGCGGCTAGAGGAAGAGCGTGTAACTCCAATAGAAGCCCGTAGTCCGGTCAAAATTATTGAACCGTACTAAAAATAGAACACCCGGCACATACTTAGCAGCATGTCTACACGCAGCTGCGCATACGTGTTACTATTTTTAGTACTGGCGGTAATTCTGACCGGTTTGGAATATTACGTAGTTACACGCTCTTCCTCTAGCCGCCCGTTCTTATGTGATCTTGGACCATATTATGCTAGCTGAATCAAGTATAACCTCATACTTTAATACATGTTACGTACATACCAGGCTGTACAAGAGTGTATCAAGCATAGATGAATTCTCATATGAATTCAAGCTGCTATACCAGGCTGTACAAGGCTGTATATAGTCTATCAAGCTGGACCCTCCTCACCCAGAAAAGTGAGAGAGGGTCTAGCAGATGTTATTAGTATGCATGAGATGCTGACCAATCAGATCCTACTGTTCCATTTTGAGACAGTAGCAACACCTTGGCTTCAGTATGTAGGACCAATACTGGTGCAGTTTTAGGGCTGCAGATTAAACAAGCTGTGAACTATGAATACTAATAACATCTGCTAGACCATCTCTCACCTTTCTGGTCTCTCACTTTTCTGGAGGGTGAGAGATGGTCTAGCTTGATAGACTAGGCTGTATATAGATGAATTCTCATATGAATTCAAGCTGTATGTGAACCCTATAGCTAACCGAGTACAGGATGAACATGTGATAACTGCCACTAACACCTCTCTTGGAGTGAAAGTCACAGTCCTCTCAAAGATCAGACGGCGACAACAACACGTACTTACCTTTGAAAACCATTCTCTCTCGTCTGGATGTGGTCCACAGTTTTGGAGATGTCAGAATGTGCTCGTGAAAAGATACCCAATCTTGCGGCAGTACGTTGTTTTTGTCCCATTAGAGAATGCCATTGCTATTCTGGACTTTCGGTACAGAGAAGATGAACTGTTACTACACACATACTATGTGATGCCACTAAGTTTGACTGAAGTCAGCTGTAACCCAGTGGGTGTGTTTGATATCTTGCGAAGTACTTATGTGGTTTGTCTGAGCAGTAGTGATGATCTGGTAGTATATGAGATCATGTTGACTAGAACACAAATCACAAATACTTTACGGCGCCGTCTGACTTCTATAGTCTCTCTGACTCCCCAAATTTGCTCTCAAACATCATATTCATCAGTCTGGGCAATTCATTTGACCAAAAGCATCTGTTTTTCACTGTTGGAATCTATGTCTATAAAATTACGCCCCATGAATATGTGATACAAATGGTTGGCACCCTCAAAGATTCAGGTATAATTTCTGTTCCGTGCACCATAGCTGCTGCTGCTGGTCAGACAATGATAGCCAACTGTGAGCAAGGGGCGATCTATTTTGATCTCACCTATGGACAGTGGATAAACCAGACAACATATGCTGAATATGGGCGACCATTTATTTGCCCAAATCCAGACGTACGTCTTGCTGTCTTCCCAGATTCTTACGTTCAATATGGACTATGGAGTCGGGACACCCGTGAAAACATCAACGTATCTGGGTTAGAGTTTGACTCTGGGGTGTGTTTTGGCACCCAAAACAGAACTTTATTTGCCTACATTGACAGGGACGACGGTGTCTATATCCTGGACCCTCTCACATCTAACTTCACACAGCTTTCCTCTAAAGGCTGTCTGAATGGCCGCTGTGACCCACTGTTGATATTCGACAACAAATACATTGTGCTACGTGAACGCAATGATTCTACCATTATAGTAGTAGACTCAAAGTTATCGCATATTATTGAAGCCACGGACTTGTCTGCTGATCTTGTCGCCATGATTCCATATTTGGAAGTAACGATCTTGAGTACTAGCACCACTGAAGGAACTGCTTCAACCTCCACAATAACAACAATAGGTGGAGGAAATTCTAATCCAAGAGACTCCTTGAAACCTGGAAGCAAAGGAGTTGTTGCCATCGCTGTTCCTCTAGTAATCGTATGTTTGGTCATCTTTGTGATATTTACAACTGCAACAGCAATTTGGTAAGCACAAAGAAATACTCACTTGCCTATGCTATTATACAAGAGAGATAGAAAATATTGCCTAGGTGTGGCCATTACCTTACACATTGGTTTAGTGGCCAAGGTGGTGAGGTTCTCACATACAAGTGTGTAGCCTCGTTCCCAGGCTCCCCCGCTCCGGAACGCAAATATGTATACGCCTGCACAACTTCAATGTTTGTGTTCCGGTGCAGGGGAGCCTGGGAATGAGGCTAACAAGTGCGTACAAATATTTTTCCAACTCACAGGCATGTCGTTTAACACTATATATCCTCAGGGAAAGATATTAATATGCTCTTTGAGTAAACACTATTGCATCATGTGCCCATCATGTGTCCATCATGTGTTGTTTACTCCATATATGGCTAATGATCTCATCTTTGAACTTCCTCTACCAGTATCATGTGTCTATAATGTTTGCATTTGCCTAATTTCTTGGGCTACACTGATTCCCTTGCTTATTTACCTACTTCCTAAGGAGACATAGAACAGCTGCTGTGAGAGTACAGCAGCTGGCAGCACGTAATCCCTTGGGACAAAACGACGCAGGAAGGTGAGATCATGCGTGTGACACACCCTGCACTGCAGTGTAACTACTATCAAGCAATCTTTAACACTTCCTGTTTTTCATTTCTTAGACGGCCTTCTGTTGAGGGAGGAAATGCAGCTGCTGAGCCAGAAAACATTTTAGGTGAAGGTGAAGATCTGGATATCGATTATCCGATTAATGAATGGGAAGGAAGTGATGCCTCAGCTGTTGGGTCTACAGCATCCACAGTGGGCAACAGTCACAGAGATCATCAGTCTGAAGTTGCTACTCCAACTTCTCTCCGGAGGGAAGAACACAGGCCTGAAGGTACCAGCAATGAAGATCTTGATGTCACAGCCTCGACAGTCACCTGCAGTGATCTGGGTCATCCAAGTTCGTGGTCAGCTTGTGACGGCGTCTTCTGTGCCTCCATAACTTCCCGGAATGGCAGCATAACTTCACAGTCTGGTGACCAACAAACTGTTGCACCTTGTCTTGAAAGCGTGCAAGAAACTGAAGAATCATTCGTGGAATCTTCACAAAGTGATGCCAGTGATACTATGACCGCCTCGGAACCGCACACTGATGATGTAAACTCCTTACCACACGCTCCACCCTCTGTGGCACCCATAGGTACAAGCTCCCTGCCCCCTGACCAATCTCCCATTTTCATTCTTCCTCCAGTAGCAGAGATGGATATTGATGAAAATATATCCACTGGTTCTCCCGTTGCTGGACAACTTCCCTCATCAAGTTAGTGATAAACCCGTTGCTGGACAACCTCCCTCATCAAGTTAGTGATAAACCCGTTGCTGGACAACCTCCCTCCTCAAGTTAGTGATAAACCCGTTGCTGGACAACTTCCCTCCTCAAGTTAGTGATAAACCCGTTGCTGGACAACTTCCCTCCTCAAGTTAGTGATAAACCCGTTGCTGGACAACTTCCCTCCTCAAGTTAGTTTGATAGAAACATCTTGAATGTAAACTATTGACTTAACAGGCTATATTCTGGATGATGCTCATTTCATTTTTAAAAAATTATGCATTTGTGTCATAATTACAAAAGAAGTTCAGGTTGTAATGATGGGACGATGTGATGATTATGCTGAAATTTTGAGAAAAGACTATTTTAATAAATTATACATGCATGGGTAACAATGACAAGAAAGGACTACTCTATATGGGTACACAGTTTCTATACATAACAAGGTGCCATCATTTAGTTGTTGGCCCCACCAGGATCACCCTGAAATGCATTTACTTTCCTTAGGAGATCGTTTCTTTTCTCTTCAGTCGAACACCTGCGCTGTTCTATCTCAGCCACAGAGATAAGGTTGTACCGGTCAGGAGGCATGGGTGCGTTGTGTATACCAGCGACGTCCACATCACCACGGTTATTATCAACTACAGAAACACCTTCTATGATATCATGATTGAACAAATCACCGTAAAATCCAAATTCCTGTGGTTCAGGCTGCACAGACACAGTCCTATAATGATAGAAGCAAAACAGTATCTCTGACCCGGAGATAGTATCAGATATGGGAATGAGACATCATGCATTGACATAAGTAGCATTATAATGTATGACTACTATAACTACACACACATTTTCCATGCACACATATTCATCACTATAAGCACATTCACCTACCGTTGGTCCGGGTGTTCAGGAGACACGGGTTGAGAATGCATACTGGCAATGTCTTCATCTTCACCTGATTCAAGTTGCACAGGCCCATACCTATGATAATAGAAACACAAAGGAATTGATCCAGGACAGTATTAGGTATGGGAATGGGACATGCACTGACATGGAGGTGGTACTGGGTCCTGGGATGAGACATTATGCAATGACATGGGGTAGGAGAATGAGACATGCATTGATGTGTGATATGGAAATGAGACATACATTAACATGGAATGGTGCTGGGTATGGAAATGAGACATACATTAACATGGGAATGGTGCTGGGTATGGAAATGAGACATACATTAACATGGGAATGGTGCTGGGTATGGAAATGAGACATACATTAACATGGAATGGTACTGGGTATGGAAATGAGACATACATTAACATGAATGGTACTGGGTATGGAAATGAGACATACATTAACATGGGAATGGTACTGGGTATGGAAATGAGACATACATTAACATGGGAATGGTACTGGGTATGGGAATGAGACATACATTAACATGGGAATGATACTGAGTCTGGGAGTGAGACATCATGCAACAGTGTGTACCAGGCTCCGCCCACACACAAGAGCCTGGGAACGAGGCTAAGATACCCTACGACTCGTTCCCAGACCAAGTGGACCAAGAAGATTTGTGCAGGACATCAGAGTCTACACTACGAGAAGGGTCTCTACAACCTAAACTAAAAAGCATGGACTTGTTTAGAGGCAGCTAGAGGGAAATTTGGCCATGAATAACAGTGGACAGTTATCCTAGTATGTGTGCATGTGCCTACAATTGCTATTACCTTACAGAAAGGGGCCATAGTTCCACCGACTGCCTAACACTACTTGGAAGACTGTCCAAAATGTTTGCTCTGGAATCTTGGCGCCTCTTTGGAAACTTACGATGCCAAAACCTGCAGGGAAACAAGAAGTTGGATAAAACAAACAAACAAACAAATAAACAAAGTAAATACAACTTGGTAATATAACAAGAAGTTGGGTAACAGACACAGTAAATACGGCTACTTCCTCCAGTCCCACTTTTCTATGACCCACAATGAGAAAGAGGATTGGCAATCTCTCATGGGCTGTTGCATACCTATAGAGGTGCACTGTAGCATTGGGTAGTTCAAGCTATAGTGTTAGGCAAATAGTTGCATTCAACTTACGTAGCCACAGCGACCACAGCGACCACCACAGCTACAACAAAAACAAAGGCAGCAACTGGTGAGGTTATTCTTGCTGCTAACGGGTCTACTTCAAAGTTTGGGTCAACAATGACAGGAGTGGTTGGTGTATGGTCACTGGTGGCTTGGTCTGTGGTAGTAGACATTTCTGTGCTTGGTACCGTAGTAGGAGGGGTTTGTTCAGTCTCTGTGGTCATAGGTGAAGTATTTGAGGCCTCTGTTACCGGTTTACATTGGCAAGAGTGTCGTGTCTTCCCAAGGAACAGTGCTGCCAAGTTGGGTCGAAACACTGGGAGATCAAGAAGGACAGGGTTCAAAGTACATGTCGGGTTCACGACCACAAAGTGTGATGATTCGTAGTTGTACGCACCAACTACGCTGGCACCCTCAGCGGAGAGAACAATTGGCCTAAAACACTCAGTAGAGTTGCAGGAAAGCGGCACAATCTCTAGCAGTAGGTTGTCAGAAACTGAAAATGCATACGTTATTTCACGGCTGACTGTAAAGACAAAAATGGTGGTCTGATTGCCACCTACACATTGGGCATTCTCAATGTTACCAGCTGGAAGTGTAAGATTGGTTGTATTGTCCACTTCTGAAATGCCACTAGTGTTAAAGGTGAGATTGCCGTCTTTCACTACTGCTACGGTGTTCCAGTCTGAGCAAGGGTAGGGGAGGCCGGACTCTGACGATTGATAGTGGGCTATAACAACACCTCGACAAGAGTCAAAGGTCAAAGCAGTGTCGTTTGAGCAGCGAACCAGCAGGAGGTTGTCATCACCATAGTATTCAACACTCACGTGTTTCAGTTCTGGACAAACTTGAATTGCACCTATAAATCCTCGCCGGCCCACATCAGCTAGAAAACGAATCATGTGTCCTTCATCAAAAACATAAACGTTATCTGCAGAATAACACCCTCTCTGGTTACGAGCATACACAAATTCAGATAGTGTATCAGGGTCATAGATTCTTTCCCTATCTGAAATTGGTGAATTACGAAGTGAAGCGGTGGTGATATTGGTTCTGCCAAATCTAAATTCATAGTACTGAAAGTAACTGTTGCCATTGGAATGACTAATACATGCTGTAAACAGCTGGTAACTGATGCTTGTCTCAGACAGGAGGAAGATAGCAGTCGGGTTACAGGGAAGAAGAGTCTTGAAAACAAAGTGGCTAATAAACTCCAGGGTGGTCTGGTTGTAGTCCACAATTACAATCCCTTTCCTCACAGAAAACAAAACAAACAGGTGTGTGTCAGAAGAAATTGTCAGAATATTACACGTTTTGTAGCTTGGGCCACATTCTTCAGGGAGATGTTCGCCAGGAATGGTGATTACTGAAGTGTTCTGAGTGGCGGAGGAAGACACGGTCACCTGAACTCCGTCAATCGAATCGTGAACCAAGACCGTTCGGAAATCCTGGCAGGTTGCACCTAGGTACATCAGAATTGCAAAAGTATGACAAAATTAGTATTCATGGGGTGTAGTTTCACTTCTGGCGGAAAAAAAGTTGGGGGCTGCGTTTTGTGCACACTATAGTATACAATAGCTAGCACAAGCCCACTCTTCCACTCATGGAAGGTCTGGGATGGGGAAGCCTTGGAACAAGGCTGCACTCTGTAATGTTGATTCAATTACAGCCCAGTGTTTCCATAGGCAGGATACAGTTTACATTCTCAAGTGTTTTTCAAGTGTCACACCGACATTTAATACATAGTGGTGGCCAATGGGCTTCTTGAAACTGCACACCAACCACTCAATTTGTCTGGGCACTCATTATGTTGCTTGCAGTACAGAAAACGGGAGAGGGGCTGGTATCTTGCTCATGTGAGCGTGATGAAATTAAATCTCATGAAATTGAGGGAAGCTTTTCACATATTGTTCAACCAACTACACACCGAACACATGGGGTGGGGGGTAGGACAAGCTCATGCACACAAACTATATTTGAAAGTTGGACGATGGAAGCTTGTAAACATATTTGTCATGATAAATAGAGGTTCAGCCTGGATTGATCCTCGTCTCGTTCCCAGATCCTCAGTACAGTACACGCACACACGCTGAGGGTCTCAGAACGAGACTAGATTGATCCCCAAGCAAAAGCCAACATGGAAGATAAACACAATTTTAGTGTGCTTAATTGGCTAGCCGTCATGTGATACTCTGAGCTTGCCCCCCCCCATCCTGCTTTGTGTGTGTGATGATGATTGTGGCAAGCTACCTGGAACCTTGTCATTTCCTACTGTTCTGAGCCCTGGTATGCCCATGCACAATTAAACCCTTTCTACCTAGCCTCATACCCAGGCCGTTAATTAGGAAAAACGGCAACTTTCCCGGGTTCAAACTGTATACGGATGTGACGTCAAAAAGATTACAGCTGCACCCATACAAGCCGTGAATATTGGATAATGCATGTGATATTTAACCGTAGCCACGTGACTGTTGCCAGTAGACTCGTTACAGGCTTATATTGGATGATCGCTGTCTTACTTGTCATCTGTAGATGCACCGCTTGCAGTAGACTCGCTCTCGCTCACGGATGTTGATGTGCCTGACTGACAGTAAGTACTAACTAGTACCTGACACTGCTACTCTCAAACAGGTCCTTTTTTATAAAGAATCCGTTTTGTCCGCAGGTACTGTAGTTGTTGCACACAAGTCAGCAGAAGGAGTTTGAACAAAAGCGTCGTTCCAAGCGCTAGCGGTACCACGGGACGGCTATAATACAGTGATACATTTATGACGCAATTAAAATTCTCTACAACTGTCACGTGAAGCGTTCTGAAATCTGATTGGTACTGCCAACTCCAGTGCAGCGAAAGTCAACAGTTTGAACTCGGATAAGTTTCCAGGCCGTTTTTCCTAATTAACGGCCTGGGTACGAGGCTACTTTCTACCATAATTTCTTTCCATCCTGACATCACTCACATAAGAAAAGACACCAGGCTCTCTCCCACTACTTCGTGCTGAAAGCAACAGAAAGCTGGGTGGGGGCCTGGGAACGAGGCTACGTTACGCTTGTGGTAATGACAGTATAGGTGTGGGCAAGGAACATACTGCACTAAAGAAACCTACTTATGTAGAAACCCCACCAACATCATCAGACAGACTTCTTGTCTTTGGCACATAATGTCAGATATATAATAATTGCGTAAACAAATTGTGATCACATGACAGACTAGACTATGATCGAACAGGCCAGCTTGGTATCCGCTTCGGCTGGATCCCTGGCAGCTCAGCCTTAAGTACTCGAACTCAGCCACTGAATTGCCGAGTGACTCGGTAGCTCAGTTAGTTAGAGTATGGCAGGCCATTTGCCAGGTCGCGGGTTCGAGTCCCTCTCGAGTCACTGTCCTTTTTTCCCCTCTTTCTTTCTCGTCTTTATCTTTCTCTCTGACTCTGACTTGGGTTAAGGCCTGACTGTCAGGTCTGGAGCACGTTCAAAATCGGTCGCATGTAGCAAAGAAGGGGGGGAAGATACATAATTTATTTATACTACCATCTTGAGTGGGTAGAAACCCCACCAACATCAGACTTCTTGTCTTTGGCACATAATGTGAGGCTGATATATGTAAACAGATTATGATCAAATGATAGACTAGATCACATGACAGACTAGACTAGATCACATGACAGACTAGACTGTGATCACATGACAGACTAGACTGTGATCACATGACAGACTAGACTAGATCACATGACAGACTAGACTAGATCACATGACAGACTAGACTGTGAGTGTATTGTGATCACACACGATAGACTGTGATCACACACGATAGACTGTGATCACACACGATAGACTGTGATCACACACGACAGACTGTGATCACACACGACAGACTGTGATCACACACGACAGACTGTGATCACAGTCTATCGACTGTGATCACACACGATAGACTGTGATCACACACGACAGACTGTGGTCACACATGACAGACTGTGGTCACACATGATAGACTGTGATCACACATGACAGACTGTGATCACACATGACAGACTGTGATCACACATGACAGACTGTGATCACACATGACAGACTGTGGTCACACATGACAGACTGTGGTCACACGAGACATTATGATCACTAAGTCTCCTGCCCAGACTCTAGCCTCATTCCCAGGGTCTGGTTCTGAGCCAGACTCCACTCTCTCAGAGGCAAATGGGTCTGGTGACTAGTGAGTGCTTTCTTGGTTATGCTGAGTGAACAAGCCAATGAAACATACGGTAGGTCATACAAGGGTTTACATGTAGCTATTGGCTTGTTCAAATGCTGACTCAGTACAACCAAGAAAGCACTCACCAGACCCCATTTCCTTGTGTGAGAGCAACATCTGGGCTATCATTACACCCAGATCCGACTCGATGATCACAATACACTGTGACTAATCGACTACCTTTTAAGAATACTTCCTGATAGAACAACAAACAGAATGTAAGTCCCTTTCTGACCATCAAAGAAGTGGGGATTACCACCCAAACTAAAGTTTTCACTTTCCGTGAAGTTATAAAAACTTCCACACAACCACTAGTTACATTCTTACCTGATTCGTCTGTGCTGGCCGTATGTGTACCATCTTCCCCGGGCTGAGAGAGGGCGACGAATACCGTCAAGACCAGCATCAGCGTGAGGACGAAATGAATTCCTGCCATGTTGTCGAGGTGATGTGAGAACAATTTTTTTTGTAGAGTGCCGGTCAAGAGCCTATACACGCACCAGCACGATATAGAAGGATCACTGCTGAGTTGTAATCGAGGGGAAACCCACTTTAGTAGAAGGGGAAGTCCCCAGGATCCCCCCTTCGCCCAGGGGTTACAGGGTCATGGGAAGTTCAAAGTACGGCATTATTAAGAAAGTCCAGACAATTCGATTTCTAGTCATAAATGCTAGGCATGTCGTCATTAATTAACTTGTACACACACGCAAAAAAAATTATGGGGTTAGGTAATGCAGTACAAAAGTCTTGGGGCTGAGTTTCAACTTTCAGTCATTGGGAGCAGCGGGTCTGTATCGTTGCTGTTGTCACCACCCCCCAACTCAAGGTCCTCTACCAAGGAAGAATGCCCTTTGCCATGTACTCCAACTTCTTGAATAGGAATGTTGCCGTTAAAAGACTCGTCTATGATAATGGTTGAGTCTTCATAAGAGCTTGACAGGTTCATTGTTTCCATTTCAACCTCTTGAGCACCTTTGTTGCTTGTCTTGGTGTTGGATCCCTCCACCACACCATTTGCAGTAGCATCAGTGTTGCTATGGAAATAAAACTTGAGCTCATTCATTTAGTTGGATATTGAAACTTGACAACTAAGCTGACTAAGACATTCCAGGAATTAAAATGCATAAACAACAGATGGTGGACTATTATTCATGGTTAATTTATTAATTACTATAAAAATAATATACACAAGCCACTGGCTAGTTTTGCAGCTTACACCCAGGTCATTCTGGATGAAAAGAAAATGTTGTCTTTTTCCTCCTGAGAGCATTGATAATGGCTGCCAGCAAACCCACCTCTGTCCTGGTTATTTGCTCAATTTGCCATGTTAATCTTTCGTTCATTAACTTAGCATGATAATATTTCAACAGCTAGGTATGAATTAAGACACATCACACAGCTTGCACAACATACCCTGTAACAGAAGTACAGACTTCATGAGTGTGTTTTCTGGCAGTAGCTACAGTTGGAAAATTGACAGAGCTTGCCACCAATCCTGCAAGTGGAAACACAATTAATCTGTATACAATGGAGCTATACAATACTCGTTACCGTTTTCAGTTGTAGGTTTCTGTTGAACAGGGCTTTCGATCTTCTTCGCTTCAAACACTTGCTTTCCTCCCTGTGATGCCGTCTTATTCTGCTGCTCATTATAGACATGGGTTGAAACTTGTAACGTGACATATGCAGGACCGTGGCCAGTATGCATTGATGGAGTCTGACAACCAAGCTTAGCAGATAGAGGGTGATAGGCCTCATCTTTGCCAGATGTAGAAGCTTGTCGAACTGGACCATGACGATCTCTTGAGTGAAGAATCAAAATTGTACTATTAATAATATTTAGCATTTGATGCACGTTATTAGTGGATGCACCAATTGATCATGTTATGTTATAACCCTGATGTTTTTACATTGCGTCTATGTACATGCATGCAAACTTACCTTTTGCAGTACCGGTATGTAAAAATGGCGACACACAGCAGAGCAATGATTATTAATGTACTTAATATGGTAGTTGTTGAAACAATCAGTGCTGTATTTGGAGGTCTTTCTGCCATGTCTGTAGGGATTTCATTGTCATTTATGTTTACACGCGTATCGGGAATCTTTTCTGATGCGCACTTGAGATCAATATCCTCCAAGAGTGTGAGAAAATCTGCTTTTGCATGTTGGCCCTCGATCAATATGGAGAAATTCCTTTGAGAGTCCACAACAACGATGGAGGGATCGCCAAGGCATCTTTCTTGAATGACCAAATAACGATTCTTAAAAACCATCATAGGCTCATACACCGAGTTGTCTGATGGTGAAATGTGGTGCAGGCTAGCTGTGGCGAGTTCCAGAACATAAACACCATCTTCTCTGCTATTGTAAGCAAAAAAAGTCTTGTCTTGTGTGCCAAAACACACTCCAGAGTCAAACTCCAACCCAGGAATGTTGATGTTTTCTAGGGTGTTCTGGCTCCACAGTCCGTACTGGATGTATGAGGCTCTTGAGAACACGGCGAGTCGTACATTTTGATTTGGGCACACATATGGTTTACCTCTCTCATTGTACGATGTCTGATTGATCCAGTCCTCAAATTCAATATTAAAGTTGACCACAGAGCTGTTGTGGCAATAGGCAATCAGTGTTTTCCTCCCCGCATACACCAGTTTCTCAGCACGAACACAGTTAGCTAAGTTACTAACATAACGTAACAGGTATACTGGTGGCACAAGAGCGTACAAGGAGCCTTCTACAGCAAAGTAGACAAACTGTGAACTGGCGTTGGCGTCTAAGTTGACATGTACAAAGTTTGTTACAGTCGATAGGTCGATACCAAGCCTGGAAAAGTCCATGTGCACTAAGGGGGCACTTATATACGTGTTAACAATTACAGTTTTGTTCAGGTATATCTCATGAGCGGAAAGATATCCCGATTTTGTGTTTATGCAAATGACATAGATGCCATGTAAGATCTGCACCACAGTAGTAGGGCTACAACTAATCTCGATTGGGAGAATATAGTGGCGACTGAAGTGGAGGTTTGTACCATTAAATTTCAGCTCTAAAAGGAGGATGCCATTTGCAAGGGGAACAAATACAATATGCTGCGTGGCAATCTGGTTTAGTGATGAAGACACCACCATTAATTTTCTGCAACGAAAAAAGTTGAGGCCACATTCTGGCGACAAGAAGTGACCATATACTGTTTTGGTTTCGATTCTTTGGTTCTGAGGCTGCTGTGCTGTTACCCTGCCAGGAATCACATTTTGTGAGAAAATCAAAATGTTGATTCCATCTGTTTTGTTCTCCACAGTCACAAGGTACGTTTTCGTGCAGTTTGCAACTGGAATGGAAAAGGAGTGTGCTGTTGTGAATATTTTGTCCACATGCAACACATGGATTTGACCTGTACTGGTTGCACCAGCTCACCTTTGCTCGCAGGACTTGCTTGGGAAGCTGCTCCTTGCAGAGCTAGACAGTGCAGAACGAGGATAAACAACCACACACCCATCATGAAACTTAGCGACTCTGCAAAAAAAAACGTGTTCATGTATATTTATACCGGTAGTTTAATAGTGATGACGTCATAATTATAGGTTGCAGATTTTTTATATTGCAGTGATCCACGAAATGTTGTGACAATTACGCAAAAAATGGCCAAAGTGAAGCTGTTGGCTTTCGTATACTTCCTTGTTTTCTGTGCTGGCGCGTTACATGAGCCAGGTGAGTGCTTGCTCATTGCGCGGGGGAGGGGCTGCGCGGTAAACAATGAAGCCATTGTAAATAATCCATTGAGTAGTACTACTCTGCTATCTATGATTATATCTATTAGTACAAACAACAGTATATGCATTGTTTGTATTCATTCTCCTAGGAAGCTATGAGCACCACCTACTGTCTGTACACAACTCATCTTCTGGATTTGGTGTCTCTTTAGCTACACTCAATGGTGGGCTTTTCAGTGAAACGTTCAGTAGCCTCTATCTGCCTCCAGAGTGTGGTGAGGATTTCTCACGCTGTAAGGATCTTTTGGTCGACTCAAATGAACTAGACGAAAATGTGACACAGTTTGTAGCCATCATTCCTGCCACACATGCTGTGGTGATATTGGATATTCACCACAATGGCTCAGCTCTGGTGCTCAACAACTTCTATAGAGTGAACCAGACCATTATAGATTGTAATCCAACTGCAGTCTTCAAGGTTGGAGCAAGTTATTACACCATGTGTGTCAAAGGAATGTCATATTTAACCATACTTGAACTACACCTGGATCCACACTCAATCCAAGATGCATACTTTTCCCAACCTGCAAGGGAGAGATTCAGATTTGGAAATGATCATGAGCTTTCAAATTTTCTATCCGTTGATTTGGGTAGTATTTATGGCTCGGTGGGTCGAAGTCACCAAATAGTTTTTGTCGCTCAGAATTGGTTTTATGCTTATGAAGCAATAAGTGCTCAAACTCGTTATGGTCCAAGCATTCAGTGCCAACCCAACAAGATAGAATATGCAGGTGAAGGAGAAGTGCTTGCCTATTGCGATGACCGTTCTTTGTACATCAACATTACCAACTGGCAAATAAAGACGACCTTTTACAATGACAGTGGATTCCCGTATCTGTGTCCGAACTATTCACGCATACAGCTTTCAACCATTCACAACAGCTCCAATGTGACATTTCTGAAGTATCGAGCATTACAAGGCGGCCAGACGACTGAAAAAGAAATACCAATTTTAGGGAACGGAGGCACTCTTTACACCAACCAATGCTTCGGAACAAGAACCACCTATTTTGCGTACAGTACTAGTGACAGTATCCACATTGTAGACATTATATCAGAAATAGACCACACCGTATCCTTGCACAAGTGCCTGGGACCTTGGTGTTTAAGTGTCATTGGTGGTCAATATCTGATTGTGCAAGAACCAACACAAGCTGGTACAAATATATCAGTTTTGGATGCACAACAGAATCTGGCTCCAGTTGTGAGAACACATGGCCAGCAGGCTGATCTAGCGGCACTGATACTTACAAGAAAATCTACCGAACCTGCCCCAAACCCCAGTTCAACTACGACATTAGCACTCCCATCTAGCACAACACAAATGACTCCCACTATGACATTAGTACACCCATCTAGTGCACCACAAATGACTCCCACAGCCACTCCAATACAAAATTCTGCTGTAACTATTGCAGTATCTATTTCTATTTGTGTGGTAATGGTTGTGTTGCTGACGCTGGTGGTTCTCATCGGAGTTATTTGGTAAGTAATAAACCTGTTTACTGAAATGTAACATAAACATATTAATAGTTAGTTTCACTACGTACAATGACGTATCGATGTCATGAATTGTTATTATCGTTAATGTGTGCGTCATATAACAATATTCATGAGGTGTTGGAATTCCAACTATCCACTCATTTTTTATTGGCAGGTTTAGACACAATAGAAAGAGGTGCCCTTGTTCTCCTCATGATCCGTGAGTTGAAATATATAGGTGTATGTTAACATATTGTAGTTTCAGAAGAATTTCTTTCCCTATTAAAGCAGAATATATATCTTAGTCAGTGGGCAATAGCACAAGTTGTTTGGATCAGTATGTGCCTGCAGTTTCACGAGCAGATGAGTAGAATGTGTGAAAATTAACACACTTGGTAGCCATTGTCACTGTTAACCCTTTACCACCCATTTGGCGTTGTCTGACTTTGGCCGCATGTTATCAGTTGGCACAATCCATTTTGAAGATAGGTTTTGTGCTAGCAAAAAAGGTGGGATAGGGGGAGGTGGGCGGGCATATTCAAGACATGCCATGCACATGGCGGCTGCCTTGTCTGGCTGTAGAAGAGCCTTGGTTGGCACTGGCTGGAACATTTCTCACCTTGTTAACTGACTAATGAGCTCCTAGACCCTCCATGTGTCTCAATAATGGAAAAAATCGCTACCATGGTGATGACAGGCAATTACTCATTACCAAAACTATTACCCACCTAAAGTACACACTATAGTGACTTGACATAGAGATCAGCAAGATAGAGAATACCCTTGCTGCAATGTTTCAAGCCTACACTAGTAGGTTGAAGCACCAGTGTCATCTTGAAAGTTCCAATCAGAGGCTTTATCTGTTTACTACTTATCTAACCAGTTAGCATGCAGTTAAAAGTAGCGCTAGGATTGTTTTGGTAAAGTCATGCCAATAATTAATGCAGCTCCCATTTAATGATGAAAGAGACTTCTGAATTGTGTGCTCTTTGCTGTCATAATAATGGGCCAAAGTATATATTATGCTTGTCTTGTTGTTAATGGCATGATTGATATTGCCAAGGTATTGCCGGAGGAGGTAGGACATGGTTGAACTTAAAATGGCTGAGGTCATCACTAATTGATTTTTCGTATCTCAACAGACTAGCTCTCTCAACTTTTACTGAGGGGGGCAGTTTTCAAATCAAGATTCAAGGCTGGGTCCAGCCATAGAAATAGCTAAAAAAAAAACCCTCCTATCAAAATCAATTAATGATGACCTCAGTTGTGACCATGCTCTACTTCCCTATTTTTCACTATCTGCTAATTTAGAGAGAATACTGTATGTATTATATTATTTGGCCCTTCAAGGGTTGTACAAGTGGGAGAACAGTTCGACTTCCAGAGTCTGATAGCTCCTGTCTGTGATGTACCGGTAAATCCAGAACAGAGTACTGAAGATGCTGAACATAACAACAGTTCCAACTTAGTGGTGTGATGATATACTACCCTGTACATAAAGATGTTATGAAGCAAATGCTAAGAAAATAAACAATTAATTAAGCCTGAAAATGAACCCATGGCTGAGTACTGAGCTATGACCTATAGCCATCAGAATCCTTTATATGTAGTAAATGGTAGATACTAAACACATGGTAGCCACTCAGTGTGTGCATACCAAATGCATACACTGTATCACAGGTTTAAAACCAGAAAACAAATACATGCACCATCAGCTAATCAAATGTGTACAGTAATTACTAGCTGCCACAGGCTTAAAGAGTAGGGTAATATACAAAAAAAGTAGCAGGATTGCTACAGTCACAAATTTACTAACATACTGGTAGGACCATAGAATGAATGGACGTTCTACTTCAAGGACTATAAACCTCGTTGGTCTTCAGTTGCGTTACTGTTTTTGAGAGAGGTATATAATTGCTTCTTCAGTGTCATCGATTCACTCTTGCCATGTAGTCACATGCAGTATAGGGGAATTTGATGACCAATCACACGGTGATCTGGGGAACCATGACAAGCTACACCCACACTAATCAGGATGCAGGATTTAGGAGAAATTCTTGGAGCTCATTCAGAATTTTCTCATGTTCATTAGCAGTGGTATCCGGTATGGACTGCCAGGCATCTTGGGGCTCCTGTGGAGGGAACTTGGGTCCAATAGTACCCTCACTGGTATGAGTTGTGGACAGCAGGACATCTTGGGACCCTTTTGAGGTAGCACAGCACCCTTGGTGATATGCAGTACAAACAGTGGAACACCTTGGGGCTTCCATGGAGGACACTCCAGTCCAACAACACACTCAGCGATGTAAGATGTGGATAGGGGCTCTTGTGGAGGTAGCATAGTGCCCTCAGCAGTATGAGATAGGGGGAGTCGGTGACTAATCACAAATTGACCGGGATCTGTGGGACTCCAATGAGCTACACACACACTAACAAGTGATGCAGGATTTTAGGAGAAGACTTTGGATCCAGTATTGACTCAGTCTTCCTCCCAGACCATGCATGCTTCCTGCCAAGAAATGGTCTGGTGCACCAAATCTAATTTCTTGGCTCTATTCCTAGATTGTGGTAAGGACCAATCAGATCACTAGATTGTTAATTACTGCTGAGTGTGGTAATTGTGACGTAAAGCATAGCGTAACCACAGGGAGGCTTGGGAGTCACATAGTGACATGTCTAGTGTTTCTACAGAGAGAGATGGCACTCTCAATCCTGCATTCTTAGCCAAAGTGGCAGACTAAGTATAAAGATGATCGCTTGCGCTCTCAGCCAGGTGCCCGGCACAATCCAGCCTCATCTGCTTCTGGCTTGCTGTAGCACTTTGACTTCTCTACTTGTTTACTTGCAAAAAATTTTATAATATGAAGTTGTATCCTAGAAGTTGTTAAGCAACAGAGCTGAGCCATTATGGTGGATATCCAATATCACCACAGCTCGAGCTGACTTGCCGACTCTGCAAAAAAACTGACTGTGACGTAATTTATACCGGTAGTACATGACGTCATAATTATATGTTGCATGCAGATCTTGGATTGTGCAGTGTTAGTGATCCATGAAATCTTGTAATAATTACGCAAAAAAATGGCCAAAGTGGAGCTGTTGGTTTTCGTATGCATCATTCTTCTCTGTGCTGGCGCGTTACTTGAGCCAGGTGAGTGCTTGCTCATTGCGCGGGGGAGGGGCTGCGCGGTAAACAATGAAGCCATTGTAAATAATCCATTGAGTAGTACTACTCTGCTATCTATGATTATATCTATTAGTACAAACAACAATATATGCATTGTTTGTATTCATTCTCCTAGGAAGCTATGAGCACCACCTACTGTCTGTACACAACTCGTCTTCTGGATTTGGTGTCTCTTTAACTACACTCAATGGTGAGCTTTTCAGTGAAACGTTCAGTAGCCTCTATCTGCCTCTAGAGTGTGGTGAGGATTTCTCACGCTGTAAGGACATTTTGGTTGACACAAACCAACTGGACGAAAACGTGACACAGTTTGTAACCATCATTCCTGCTACACGTGCTGTGGTGATATTGGATATCTACCATAATGGCTCAGCTCTACTGCTTAACAGCTTCTACAGAGTGAACCAGACCATTAGAGATTGTAATCCAACTGCAGTCTTCAAGGTTGGAGCAAGTTATTACACCATGTGTGTCAAAGGAATGTCATATTTAACCATACTTGAACTACACCTGGATCCACACTCAATCCAAGATGCATACTTTTCCCAACCTGCAAAGGAGAGATTCAGATTTGGGAATGATCATGAGCTTTCAAATTTTCTATCCGTTGATTTGGGTAGTACTTTTGATTCGGTGGATCAAAGTCACCAAATAGTTTTTGTCGCTCAGAATTGGTTTTATACTTATGAACCAATAAGTGCTCAAACTCGTTATGGTCCAAGCATTCAGTGCCAACCCAACAAGATAGAATATGCAGGTGAAGGAGAAGTGCTTGCCTATTGCGATGACCGTTCTTTGTACATCAACATTACCAACTGGCAAATAAAGACGACCTTTTACAATGACAGTGGATTCCCATACCTGTGTCCAAACTATCCACGCATACAGCTTTCAATCTTTCACAGCAGCTCCAATGTGACATTTCTGAAGTATCGAGGATTACAAGCCGGCCAGACTATTGAAAAAGAAATACCAATTTTAGGGAACGGAGGCACTCTTTACACCAACCAATGCTTTGGAAATAGAACCGCCTATTTTGCATACAGTACTAGCGACAGTATCCACATTGTAGATATTATATCAGAAAACGTATCCTCGCACAGGTGCCTGGGACCTTGGTGTTTAAGTGTCATTGGTGGTCAATATCTTATTGTGCAAGAACCAACACAAGGTGGTACAAATATATCAGTTTTGGATGCGCAACAGAATTTGGCTCCAGTTGTGAGAATGCATGGTCAGCAGGCTGACCTAGCAGCATTGATACTTACAAGAAACCCCACCGAACCTGTCACTCCCACAAACTCTTTAGTCATAGCTATTACAGTATCTCTATCTGTGGGAACAGCAGTGGTGTTGGTGGTGGCAGTTCTATGTACTATGTAAGTATAACCTGTTTACGAGAGAGCAATTGTAAACATGTTTGTAACACTCTCGGTATAATTACCCATCGATGATTTACACATTATATGACAATATTCATAGAGGTGTTGGATTACATTGAATTCCAAATGTCATTGTTATTGGCAGGTTCAGATGTAGGGCGAGGCGTCTTCCTCCTCGGTGAGTTACTGTAGCTGTGTTTAATAGTGATTGTATTATAGTTGAAAGAAATGAGTACAATAACAGCAAAAAATTTGGCTATGAATATCTTTACATTTAGCCCACATCAGTGGCATCAGCATTGCATTGGAGATTTACGTAATTATGGACAAGGGTTTGAGAGGTTGTCCCTCTTAGGGGATGGGCTTCATAGCAGATATGTTCTCACAGTAACATACCCATTACTGGCCACTCCCAGGTATTCTCTTGCGGCCTGATGTGATAAAAATCTGGGAGCGGCCTGAGAATGAGGCTAGGCTATGACTTTGTACCATCTGTGTTGCTAGCCTCTTTCCCTGCCTTTCACAGCCCCAGTTTTCATTGCTTGCAGATTGACTTTTCCTGTTGCAAGCAATGGGGTTGTGAGAAGCTTGGAACAAGGCCACTGCATGTGTTGCTGTATTGCTACTGTAACTGCATGCCAGTGCTAACTTAGTACATACAAGCTAAACATTTTAAAGCGATCAGTAGCTGTTACAGACCTTATTATATATGCATACACATACAGCGTTCCAATATCTGTAGAAGAAGTGGGAAGAGTTGGAGAGGCTGAGGGACGACCTCTGATGGAGCGAGACTCAGAGTCAGCTGATTCCAGTACTGATGCTGCCAGTGATGATACAGCAAGAAGTCGATATGCAGAACCCTGCACTGAATTTGAACTTGGACCAAACAACAATAGAAAGTTAGTTACGGGTGCAATCCCATAACTGTTGAAATAAAAAATCTGAGACCTCAGTGGAAGTATCTGATTTTGTTGCCATGCAAGTGCCTTAGTGCACAAGGTACAAAGCTAGCGTTTGTATTAGCCTTGTACCAATGCAGATTCTACCCCTATGTGCAAACCAAACACTGAAAAGCAAGGTAATGACTTGGGAATGAGGTGACGTCGAATGTGAATTCCTCGGAGGGAACAGTATGAGCCCAAAGGGCAGACACTGTTCCAGCTGGGGAATGCTTGCCTAGCTAGCACCTATTATCCCTCCATTCGTCCCAGCCTTAACCACTTCAAGTTCAAGGATTTGGTTGCTAAGTAACATCCAACAAAATGTGCATGTTTCTTGCATGTAGCTCATACAGGAGACCACACCTACTAATTTCTAGGGATATTTTATACATGCCCATGGGAGCCAAGTTTCCAAAATTTGCACCCTAGCTGCTTTTTATAGTGTAGAAAGTTGTGTTTTTCACCCAAGTGAGAAAGAATCTTGGATAATGATGTAACACACAATTATATCATAATACATACACTGCATCTTAGGCTTGGAGGAGGTACAAAACAAATCGTGCAGCAAAGCTAACCACTGTATCCAGAAAATGAATAAAACATCAGCTAGTCGAGTGTATACAGCAACAACTGGTATGCCACAGGCATAAATAGTAATATACAAAAGTATATGAAAGTTTTCTCAAGATTCAATTGCAGCAGAGTTGCTACAATTACCAACAAAGACTAATGGACATTCTTGTCAAAAATGCTCTATCTAAAATTACTTTGCACGAGGTTTATTAACCTCATCGGTCTTCATTTGCATCATGACGGATGATGCAGTTGTTATCAGTGTCACTGACTTGCACTTGAGGTGTGGTCACATGCAGTAAGAGCATTTGATGACCATTCACAAACTGGCCGGGATGTGCGGAATCACTGCAAGCTACGGGAATGAGATTCTCAAGGATCTCTTGTATAAGTCGCTCACGTTCACTAGCATCCTCAGTGGCATGAAGTATAGATGGTGAAGCATCTTGGGGGGGTAGCTCGAGTCCGATAGCACCCCCGGTGAGGTGAGGTGTAGATGGTTGAACATCTTGGGGGCTCTGTGGGGGTAGCTCGAGTCCGATAGCACCCCCGGTGAGGTGAGGTGTAGATGGTGGAACATCTTGGGGGCTCTGTGGGGGTAGCTTGAGTCCGATAGCACCCCCGGTGAGGTGAGGTGTAGATGGTTGAACATCTTGGGGGCTCTGTGGGGGTAGCTCGAGTCCGATAGCACCCCCGGTGAGGTGAGGTGTAGATGGTTGAACATCTTGGGGGCTCTGTGGGGGTAGCTTGAGTCCGATAGCACCCCCGGTGAGGTGAGGTGTAGATGGTTGAACATCTTGGGGGCTCTGTGGGGGTAGCTCGAGTCCGATAGCACCCCCGGTGAGGTGAGTTGTAGATGGTTGAACATCTTGGGGGCTCTGTGGGGGTAGCTTGAGTCCGATAGCACCCCCGGTGAGGTGAGGTGTAGATGGTTGAACATCTTGGGGGCTCTGTGGGGGTAGCTCGAGTCCAATAGCACCCCCGGTGAGGTGAGGTGTAGATGGTTGAACATCTTGGGGGCTCTGTGGGGGTAGCTCGAGTCCGATAGTACCCCCGGTGAGGTGAGGTGTAGATGGTGAGGTATTTTGGGGCCCTTGTGGGGGTAGTTCAAGTCCAGTAATACCCTCAGTGGGACGAGGTATAGATGGTGGAATATCTTGGGACTCCTGTGGGGGTACATGTAGCTCGAGTCTGATAGTACCCTGAGCAGTGGTATGAGGTCGGATATCAGAAAGACCCTGTAGATCTTGTCCAAAGACTAAACTGACACGTCTGTCAGCTTGCTGCGAGCTTGATTGAGTTGGAGAGGAAGTCGGGATGACTTCTTCTGACGGTTCTCTCACTTCTCTCATCCTTATATGTGGTGGGTTAGGGCTGTGTTGGGTAGGGGAAGAAACAGACTTGAAAAATCATCTAACTATTGAGACAATTCCACTGTTGAATCTGTCTCGTTCCCAGACTGTGCATGCCTTCTGCTAATAAATGCTCTACCGCTAACTTCTTTGCCCTATTCCTAGAATGCATTAAGGACCAATCAGATTGCCAGATTGCTAATTATTACATACCACTTTGCTTACAACTGCGTCTATACCGAGTTGGCATATCACAAAATTATTTACGCTAGTCTCATGGGAACAAGACAGTCTTTGACTGTCGACAACAACTGCAGTTGTAATTACAAATGCATATTGGAGTGACTGCCTTTTATTGTCATATTGTAATTGAAAACCATGTAATATGTAAGTCCTGACTGACACTACTGTTGTGTGAATTGACTATCCCTAAGGGTCTTCTGCATGCAAACATTGTGTGTGCGCCTTTTCTCACGAGTGACGTTAAGGGTAAATACCAGGCTCTCCACCTTTCTGCTGTTTGCACTTGGGAGAGCCTGAAAACAAAAGGTTATGTAACCCTAGGGAGGGCTATAACTGACACACAAACTTGTTACCTAGGTAACACCACCATAGAGATATGAGCAACATCCTTGTGTTGTGCATGCAACAATTAGCATACAGGACAATTACCTGCTGATGTCATGTTGACGTACTCTTCTTCGTTTCCTGTCAGAAAAGAAGCATCATCATAGCATGAGGTTGCATACTAAATGATAGTGTCTATGGTGGTGTCAAAAATGCTTCTAAGAAAGAACCAGTGAGAACAAACAACAACAACAACAAAAGCAACAACAGAATCTGGCACAGACATACCCAACCACAAAGGCCACTACTCACCTATATACACACACATACGCACTGAACCCAATCACCATCATCACCACCACCAAACAGAGCAACATTGCAATTGACACGATGCCAATAGTGGTACCGTTTTGCAAATCATTGGCAATGTGAACACTCATCCCAGTGGTTTCATCTGTGCTACCAAAAGTCTTGACAGTAGCAGTCAGAGTCTCGGTAGTAGTAGCTGGAGTCTCAGTGGTAGCACTTGCAGTCTCCATGGTAACACTCGGAGTTTCCATGGTAGCACTCGGAGTCTCCATGGTAGTACTTGGGGTCTCCGTGGTAACACTCAGAGTCTCTGTGACAGTACTTGGGGTCTCTGTGGTAGCATTCAAGGTCTCGATAGCATCTGTGCCATTAGTTGGTAGCTCAGCACTCGCTTCTGTGGTTTCATCGGTATCACACTCACACTTTTGTGTACCTCTGCCCTCAACAACAACAGCAAGATGGTGGGGGTGATCTATTTGAACACGTGGTTCCATACAGCTGATGTCAAAGACCAGCGATGCTGAGTCATTGTTCACGACTGTGTAGCGCTGGTGGTAGATTTTAGGAGGTATGCTGCGTTCGAGTATGCTACTTCCAATCAGAGTGGTGAAATTTTCGTTGAGACGTATCAGGTACGTCTCTCCACTTTGGTGGTAACTAAGAAAGAAGATTTCATTGTCAACATTGCTACAACTCGCATCAACGACTGGATCAGTGGGCGGGGTTGGCAGTGGAATAGTCCAGTTACTGTTTTCGTTTCGTACAAGAGTGAGGGTGTTGTTCTTATGAAGTACATAAGAGTCTGCAGAACAGAAGTATGGCGTCCCGTTAACCAAAGTATCAAATACCGCAACTTCCTTGAGTGAAAGTTTATATACGAAACAATGGTCACTTTTGGTTTCAGTTATAGTCGGGGTGGAGCAAGTGTCGTAGAGAACAGTTAAACCCCCTGCACAATACACAGCAAGCCTTTCACGTGTAACGTACACTAACTTTGTGACAAGCTGGCAGCCCTGGCGATTGATGCAATAGTCATTATAGCTGAATCTAGAACTGCTAAACTCTTTTCTGAAGTCCAGAACATAGCCGTCATCAACCGAGTAGATGTGGTAAGGGTCTCCCGAAGCACAGCTTGTATCAGGAGCATACTCGAACCCAGAGAATGAGTCAGGAGCGTAAAGATCCTCAGAGGGATATCGCTCATCACTTTTGTACCACACTGAACTCACAATATTTGTAAAGTTGATAAAAATTTCCAAATGCCTAATATTCATGTTTCGAGGTCGCATCAAGTTAAGACAGTGTCCGAGGATATATCTCCCAGTTCGCAACTCAAACATAGAAGTCATATGACATCGGAAGTTTTCAGGTATTGGCAACACATGCTTTTCAAGCAGCTGCAGAACATTGGTAGAGTGATTGTACAAAACAAGACCCACCCCTCGTATCAGGGGTATCAGTGCAACCATTCTCTGATTCTGTTCAACGATAGTGATGTTACAGAGCTTAAAGTTGGGACCGCATTCGTGTGGGATGTATTCACCATCAAAAGTAATTGTCTGCGGGTCTTTGGAGAGGGATGACTGGTAGGTGAACTTTGTCCCATCTGTCGTATTCAGAAGTACGAATGTATTGAGAATTGGGCAAACGTCACCTGTGGTAATGAGACAGAAGGGGAGGAACACACTTCAGCCAACATACATCAAAGCATAAACTCAACAAGTCGCCATTGCATAGGCCATCGTCTAACACTAACGTAATTTTGCTCGCCGCACCTTTAGAGAGTCATGCATTCACATGATTTCATCCTGCAATCTGATTGGAGGTGCCCAGTTTGAGCTGCTGTAAGTCAACAGTTTGAACCCCCCAACGTTACCAGGCTCTTTCCTCCTGCACATGGAAAGAAGAAATGAGCCTGGCTTCTTGCTGTGCAAGTTTGTGTCGTACATCTCGACTCCTTCTCAGCATTTTACGGCTGTAGCCAAATGCACGAAGCCACCGCGAGTTGTTTCGTCTGGACTGCTGACCATGCCCATTTTGGTATCCTGTAACCTTAAACCCAGATTGCCCCGTTTCACAAATTCTACACATGAAAATTACCAACCATGTGGTATATATGCAAGCAGTCTCCATACATGTGCTTGCCTTCCACTGAGGTACTTAGCAATAAGCCACACCTTTACACAAAAGGTTTTGTGTCATGCTATAAGCTTACATGTTTGTGGTCTTGCTGTGTTTACAATGACTCAGGTTTGTGTCATGCTATAAGCTTACATGTTTGTGGTCTTGCTGTGTTTACAATGACTCAGGTTTGTGTCATGCTATAAGCTAACATGTTTGTGGTCTTGCTGTGTTTACAATGACTCAGCAAATCAAACGGTTTTTGTTTTGCATGTAAACAATATAGTACAAGATGACAACTACTGAATGTGTATAGTAAATTTCAGGATACTAAAATGTGAGTAGTGAGTGGTCCAGACAACAGCTACATACATATACTACAGTTATGAGGATGAACAGAGAGTATACATATGCAATGACAAAAAGTTTTCGCCTATTCAAAAAAGCACTTGAAAACTCTATTTGAGTGCTTTTTCAGGCATAGTAAATATACAGCACAGATGAGACACCATCTCTATGGAAGTAACAACAGAAGGAGAGACGGCAGAGCGACTAAGACTAATTCGTAGCCACTAACGCAAACAGCACACACAAAAACTACTCAGCTTGACCAATAAAGCTTTGAAGCCTAGTGTGTAAAATGGACCCCTCCCACTCTACACTCTATGTCTACTTCATGTGTACCTGACATCCTTCATATGATGAATGAGCCAGGCCCTTTTGATTTTTTTCACTCTTTAATTTTTGTGAACACAATCCCCCCTCCAAAACGGGCTGGGTGGAAACTACTCAATTTTTGTTCAATATTAATGGTTGTGCTTTATCTATTTGTTGCATACTAGAGTTTGTCATCCCCTGTCCACACCTTTTTTTTGGGACCCGGTTCGCTAGCCCATTATCGTCATTATTGTGTGTACTTTTCAATCTTTTTTTTTGTATGTGTCGGCAATGCTGAGTTGCATGTCGATTTGAACTACACAGTGCACTGTAAGCCAGCTAAAATGTGTCTCCTTCCCGAAAACATTGGAGGGCTCACCCCACAGATGCCACATTTCGTGCTTTTTTCACAGGGGATGTGGCCTCTCAAGTCCAGAAGCTGAACTTTTAACAAATAACGTTATAATGGTAATGGCCAACTGCACATGAACTTTAGAGAAACTCCCCGATGAGAAACTAATATAAAACAAATAGTGCATACATCTCTCACATGATTGCCCTACAGTGCTCTGTTAGATTACTGGAGGGAGGGGGAATTGTCATCACTGCCCCTGACCCTTAGCAGCTAATATGCCTAAAAATCACTAACTTCTTCTCCCTGCCTACCATTTCTCAATTCATGGCCACCTAAATAACGTCTCCCCGGAACTAAAACTGTTTGTTTATTCGGTACTATCATTGTGGGTTGATACAGACACATCGTAACCACACACTCATGCCGACTCGTGGTCCAACAAAACGGAGGGCGCACGATCAGTACAGGAAATCGCTCACCTTGGGCCTGTTGGCAGATTACCAGCGCTGATATGACGACGAAAGTAAGGGAACGTGCTCTCTCCATCACCATTTCACACAGTTTCACTTGCTCACTGCAGAGATAGTATCTATGCCCGCTGCTAAGTCTGCTCGTCTTCCCTTTGACCCTATACTTTGACTAATCGATGGCGGGGATGCCCCGTGCATCAAAATGTAATTTCGAAGTGGCCTCGCATTCTCGGATATACATATGGATCCGCATTACATATCCCTCGTTTGCTGGCTCAGGAACGTGAAACTACAACAGTCCATCAAAATCCACATCTAATTGACAACCCGAACATGTGATATATACATGTTACCATAGATAAAGGCTCTATGATGTTACACTGTCAATGCAAGTCACTTGAATGTCATCAACGATAATAACCCGTCACCATCTTCATCATCTCGAGTGCCATTTCACCATTGTCTGCAGGGACCTGTGTGCAGAAACAAACAGGGCTGGTAGTCATCCAATATCGTAAAAGCTTTAATTAAGGTGCCGTTAAAAAATAATTACGATCCGCAAAGGCGCCTTGTTTGGAGCGCAAAAAATTACTTCGGACCCTTGGGGGCGCCTTGTTTAGAGAGGCGCCTTCGAATTAGAGTGCAACTGGCACCTTTTCAATGAACTCGTGAAGTTTGTACGGCTACACTGACAACGGACGAACCAGGCTATCGTGAATACAAGCGCGTTTGGAGTTCAGAGATCAATGAAAGGCTCAACAAACAGTCGAAGAACTAGTAGTCTCGAAACTCGCACGAGTCGGGTGCAAAATCTCTCTAAATAGAAAGCACCCTTCAAAAAATATTTATGACAGCAAAGGGTGCCCGCGATAGAGCGAGAAAAAGTAGTTTCCTGTCGTAAGGGCGCTTTCATTAGAGAGGCACCTTAATTAAAGCTTTTATGGTAGAGGTGTCATCCGGCATCACCAAGATCAAATTAAGTCTTGCATGCCAGAGACAAAGGTATCTTAACCTGCTGAAAATTTAGTAGCTAAAGCCTTGTTCCTATCCCAGCCCCCGCCTAGCCTCGTTCCCAGGCACTGGGAACGAGGCTAACTTGTACTGTGGTTGGCTATTCTTGGTGATGATGGATGACATCTCTATGTATTTCTGTTTGTTCTGGATTGAGTGAATCAGTGACCTTCCTAGCATTTTGTTGCTTGCAATGCCTTTTTCATACTGCAAGCAACGGAAAGTTAAGTATATACATGCCAGAGATTAAAAAAAACTTAAAAAAACCCAACTATATTCAATTGCAAGATCAGAACAAACCATGCACTGATTAACCTACTACATGCAGCAACCCCTCACACTAATCCTATGTTGTCATGGTAACAGTAACAAGAGTTGTCACGGTACAACAAAGCACAGCCTAGGTTCCTCCTGCCCAGCTTTTCAGTCGCATCATGGGGGAGCCTACAAGGATACACTACGCCCACAATAAGGAATTATGGCTTAACAACTCCTGGTAATCAACATCCCATCCTAGTCAGGCTTTCATACAGGAATTTATCTTGGGGGGATGGGGAAACAATGACTCATGAGGCATAGATCACTAGGGAAGGGAGTCTGGGGCATCCCAGGTAGCCATGTGGAACTACTCTCTCACCATGTGCCCTGCCTTCAGTATCCAGTAGAAGACAAGGTTCTTGTATCCCTGTACAAAGGCCCCTGTGTTGTGAGTGGCCACGCCTGATGGGGGATACAGCGGCCGGCGAGCAGCGTTGAGGAACTCCTCAAGACCAGACCACTTCAGTTTCTCAATCCAGGCCAACGTACCTGCATGCATGAACACCAGTAGTCGTACAAGCCACACCCTTTCTGTTCCGCAGAGCCGATCACTTCCAATATACAGCACACGGTATACAGAAGTGATCGGCACTGTGGAACAGCAAAGGTTTGGCTTGCGAGACTAGAACACCAGTGCAGGCCAGAACCTTTCCATTCTACAGCACTGATTGCCTCCTGTACCGTAGATCGGGAAATTTTCACATAAAAAATTTGTTTTCGTGGTGTTAAATTTTCGCGGTTTCGCTTGATCCGCGAAATTTTTTTAACGGTTGACGATTACAATATGGACAAGCACCTGGAGCGTTCCTATAGCGTTTAGTCCACTATGAGGTATCGGGAGAGCCAGGTATCGCTAGCTGTAGTCGTCGATCGGACATTTACCTTGGGGGGTGTGGACTTCCGCGCACGCTTATTCATTGATCATCGCCGGATAAGTTTTTTTATCGTGTGTTAAATTTTCGCAGTTGGTTTCAACCGCGAAAATATTTTAACACTGAAATTTTCCCGATCTACGGTATACGACACACGGTATACAGGAGGCAATTTTTGCTGCGGAATGGAAGAGTTTACATACCACTTACACATCAGATGGTTACTCTCTCACCATGTGACTTGACCTGACTTGTATGAAGTCATTTACTCCATTAATTATGTTGGGACCAAAAAGGTGTTTAGATAACTGAAATGATCCGATAAGTGAAACAATGGTATTTGAATGCAAAGCAGATAGATGCTTTCCCACAGCAAAACATCTATGAATATTATAATTTGAGGGTCTGGATGATCCTGTAAAAGGCTGTTACTAAAAATATCAACAACTTATATAGTAACACTATCAAATTAATTATAAGTGAAATTTATACTCTAATTAAGCAAAATGTATACAGTCATCTTCTGCTTATAGCACACGTCCATGTGGCACTGTAAATCATAGCCCTCAGGCCTTCTCATTATTACAAGGTGGCTAGTCTCCTTCCCAGGCATCTGCAGCGTTCGTTGCTTGCAGTACGAAATTCTCTGTAAATTTAGTACTGCAAGTGACAAACGCTGTGGAGGTCGGAAAGCAAGGCTAGCAGTAGTTTTCATCCTTTGCAGCACAAACAAGCAATAAAAACTGGGGTGTGAGAGTCTGGGAACAAGGCTAGGTTCCGTGAAGACTTACCGATTGTGTCCACAATGAGGTCAAGTTGACCGCTATAGACTGTCACATTCACTCCCATTGTCAGCAGCTCGTCCACTGGAGAAGGAGGACATAGACCATACACATAGTCCATAATGAACATTAACATTACAGATCATAGCCTCATTCCCAGACTCATTCAAATTGGCCTGGGAATGAGGCTTACCGTAGCTTCACATACAACCACCTCCAATCGATGTGGAGTTAGCCAGATTTTGCTGACCAAACGTAGGACATAAGATGGCAGTGGTAAGTGCTAACTTAGCCTCGTCCCTAGGGCCCTTCCCCCCGAGGAGAGGGACCTGGAGACGAGGCTATGAGTTTAGACAAGAAATTCACCGATTTCAAACAAAGTGCACATAGCAAGGTGAGAAATCGGAGTTACTGAAACAATAGTTTTACATGATAACTAGGAAGACATGCACACACAATTTCAGCACAATCAATTTACTGTGAGCACAGGAGCATAATGTGCAAGAAATGGGAGTGAGCAAAATAAAATTATCTATGCAAAAATTTCACAGAAATGTCTATCCACGTGTTGGTCAGTTAGAATGGTGTCCCTTGCAGTACCATGCCACACGTGTTGGTCAGTTAGAATGGTGTCCCTTGCAGTACCATGCCACACGTGTTGGTCAGTTAGAATGGTGTCCCTTGCAGTACCATGCCACACGTGTTGGTCAGTTAGAATGGTGTCCCTTGCAGTACCATGCCACACGTGTTGGTCAGTTAGAATGGTGTCCCTTGCAGTACCATGCCACACGTGTTGGTCAGTTAGAATGGTGTCCCTTGCAGTACCATGCCACGTGTGTTGGTCAGTTAGAATGGTGTCCCTTGCAGTACCATGCCACGTGTGTTGGTCAGTTAGAATGGTGTCCCTTGCAGTACCATGCCACACGTGTTGGTCAGTTAGAATGGTGTTCCTTGCAGTACCATGCAATAAATGGTGTTGCATTATTCTCAGGCTGAAAGCACCAGCAGCGAACAAACTAAACCAAAAGCAGAAGGTGTATTTGAAACTAAACAGTGAGGGGAGCAATGCTAAGCTCCTCCAGTCTTGTCCCCACCTCTCTCATGTTTGCAAGGATACTGACTAAGGCTTCATGTGTAAACTGGTGGGCATAATATGAGGGAACAAGCGATAACAGTTATTGAGCACAATGCCTCATAATCACACATTTCTGACTGACAACAACCAAACTAGCACTAATGCTCACCTGTGGATATCACATCCTTCATGAAGTCTACCCGCTGGTGATCGAACACCTCCCCAGACTGCCCTGCATACAAGACACAGAGCACATGCACACATATGCACACATGCACACACACACACACGTTACGCACACAGACAGACACACACACACACACACACACACACACACACACACACACACACACACACACACACACACACACACACACACACACACACACACACACACACACACACACACGCACACACGCACACACAATTCACCTCCCCATGTAACATTATCAGGAATATCTGCCAGATGTTTTCTGATTGGTCCGTTCATGAGGGCTGACAGGCTTTCCTGGTGTAGTCTGGCGAGGTGACGATACTGTGATCGTCTCCAACCTTTCAGCCCCCTCATCCTCGCCTTTGAGAGGGTGCCATCAGTATCCCCATGGATGAGGATGTTGTAGAAGTCAACATTGTCTGTTAGCTGTGTGTGTGTGTGTGTGTGTGTGTGTGCATGCATGTTACGCCTACAGCTATTATTTCACACAACCAAACAAGTTCTACATGTATTTTGGCCCTTGTGGCGAACTATTCTTCAAACACTCCAGGAGAAAATCTTATAGCACCAGCAGCAAGCAAAGAATGGTCGGAAAACTCATGTTGTAGCAATCTACAGACTTTGGTTGCTAAGCAACATGTAAGTGGGTAGTGATGGAGTCAAACATTATGTACACTTTCTATGAGGTCCTCCGCTTCAGACCACAGATTGGTGGCATCGATGTAGTTCCCGTGGTCCAGTGCCTCCTGGGTCGCATTGGCTACCTCTTGTACCTCCGTCAGCTGGGCCCCGTTCAACAGTGACTGTGTGTGTGTGTGTGTGTGTGTGTGTGTGTGTGTGTGTGTGTGTGTGTGTGTGTGTGTGTGTGTGTGTGTGTGTGTGTGTGTGTGTGTGTGTGTGCATGTGTGTACATGCATGTGTGTGTCTTTACACATGTGTAAGCATATGTGTGCATGACACTGCATGTGGAGAAGCTGTAGAAGGGATCTATAGCCCGCTAACTTGAAGGTAAACACCCAGCTGCCAAGCTGGCATTAGATCATCCATTAAATCATCATTCATAGACCATCATCTAACTACTAATGAACTTAACTTGCCAGTTTGAGCCAGATCAGCAGGCCAGTGAAATCATTATTTTACTTTCACTATACACAGCACTTTCACAAATTGTTCCGTCACATCCCCCACACCCAACATACCCTTACATCATACACAACTCCATATCCATGTACACACACATCACATGAAAGCAACAGGCTCATTCCCAGGCTGTCAAAGGGACATCTGGGAATGAGACCAGGAAGCAGTGCTAGTGCATTAGCTGACTTACAGTGCTATACAGGTAAGGGCCCCAAGTCTTCACGGAGTCTAGAAAAGAAGCAGGTAATTTTCAACATCAAAAAACCATTAAACAACAACAACAACAACAACAACAACAACAGAAAATAGAGTATACCTGCCTTATCTGGTATGATGATCTTTGCCCGAACCTTAGCCTCGTTCCCAGGCCCCTACCCAGGTTGCAGTACGGTTAACATACTCCTAACCCAATATCGCTATAAATTCTTGCTGCAAGTGACATGAGTGTGACCAGTTTCACTTCCAGTGGAGTCTTGTATGCACACAGATCCCCCCCCCCCCCCCCTTCAACCTTGTTATAACACTTCTGATAAACTCCACAGTGATAACAACTTTCTTCAACCCCACTACACTATAACTGTAACATTGAATGATCATTTAGATTGACAGAAGATCTCTAAACGTCCATGGGAGTAACTAACCAATAGGTGATATCCAGCTGTCTCCCAGTGCCACGCCTCTGAAAACACACTGGATGCTACCACTGTCAATGGCCTGGAGAACATAAGTGAGAAAGCTTCACAGACACTCTCCTCTGATTCATCTCATTCCCAGATCACTTGATCTGTTACACATCAGAATGAGACTCGAACACTTGGTACATCAGTTGTTAGTGGGTCTAACCATTCATGTTCTCATGCACCAAGCAAGGCAGAGAACTGTTACCTAGAGACTGTTGTGTTAACTAATCATTCTCTGTTGCTCAAGGCTTACCTTCTGGAGGGAGAGAGCAAAGGCGGCAGCCATTTTTCCACCATAGGACTCACAGAAAATGTAGAACGGGATTGTCTGCAGGAATGAGAGTGAAAAAGCCCTCATGCAAAGCTCTAGTCTACTGTTTGGACTTCGTACGTCTATTCAGAAATGAGGGGTAAAAATCCTGCAGCTAAAGTGGTTTAGCCTCATACTCAGGCTTAATTCCTCTGAGAAAGAGCCTGAGTACAAGCCAAATGGTGGAATACTGCCTGTCTTCTGCACTCACTTTGAACACTGGTATGTCTTCCAAGAACTGAGAGAAGAGAGTAATAAGATCGGCAGCAATCTGGCTAACATTAGTGGTGTACGCCGCATCATCAGTCACATAGCTGTACCCAGTACCGACTGGATTATCTACAAACAGCACATTGGCTGCTTGCACCTGTAGAAAACAGATTTAGAAGACATTTCGTCTGTGAGAGGATCAATAGATCCACAAAGAAGATATGCAGCCTCATTCCCATACTCTATTCTGAGTGGTCGTGAGAATGAGCCATCCAGCCTGAAAATGAGTCTCTTGAGTGTGGCCTTCATCCCAGTCCTTACACTGGCGCCGTCATTGCTTGCAATATAAATAGCTACTTATACTGGAAGCAAGAGTGCATAAGAACGGACGGCTTGAGTAAGAGCATGTAACTCCGATAGAAGCCTGTAGTCCGGTCAAAATGATTGAACAGTACTAAAAATAGAACCCCCAGTGACGTGCTTAGCAACAATGGCTTATGTCTATGCAACATGCCCAGTTACGTGTTAGTACTGGTGGGAAATTCCAACCGGTTTCAAATTTTACAAAGCTACACGCTCTCACTCAAGCCGCCCATTCTTATGCGCTCGTGCTGCAAGGAATGATGGCTGTGGTGGAGGACTGGGGATACATTGAGTGCACCCAACTTCAACATTTCAGTTCCAAGTGACATATTTTCTCAGGCAAATACAATTCTACAAGTCCCACTGTGTGCTCAAGAAAAGTGTATTTGAATAAACAATTGAAGATCTCTTGGAACTGCGATGCACTCAAGGAGTGAATTTTCAGACTCGTTAGCTTATTGCTCAGAATTCAGACAATTTGGGAATGCAACCAGTAGTCTAGCACACTATCTTCAGGATGAACCACTCACCCAAGTTGTGTTTCTAGGCTTTAAGTTAACATCTTGTACACCTATCTCCATGAAATTGCCGAAACCAGTGGATGAACCACCAGGCCCCCCCTGGATGAGAAAGAAGGGAAAGGGAATAACTAGCAGTTTTGTTTAGCATCACTATCAGGTTATCCCACTGTCCAGTTTTTGATTTCTGATGAGGGGAAAGGTCTGGGAGCATTTATCAAATCAATACAGAAGTGGGGGAAGGGGCTCGTGTGAGCTTGAGGCCTTTTCTTGTAGTATCTGTCCAAGCACTAGAGTTCGAAAGGTTTGCAAAGTGGAAAACTTACTGCTCATTGCTTAAGATAAAGAATGCATGCATAAAATGCACTCCTTCTGTCGGGGACCCCTTTCCCCTCTGTCTACCTAAATAGACATTAATGCTCCCATGCGATAAACACGCTCAGATTTCCCCCTCTGCATTTGCATACTGTGAGATCAGGCCTGTGGAGACACATTGTCTGCTTCTACGCCCATGTCATATACATGTAGTGGTAGAGTAAAACAAGGTCAGCATATTATCCACTTATCATACCTCGGTTAATATTGCATTCCACAGTTGCTAGCGTAGGACAGAGGGCATGTATTGCCAGACTGTTTTGGTTTTTTTCCAGCAAAACATCTTTCTGTTTCCCACACTTCACAAGCTACATGATATTAATTTTGTGATTGGTTTAAAGTAAAATTATTAGCTTTTAATTAGCTTTTAATTGAAGTTTGTTATACATACCAACAAGTATTATTCCCACGACTTGTGGGTACACACACCTGCTACCTCAGTATAAAAGCATGCGTTTCTAAGGCCCATTCACTATTAGCAGTCCCAAGAGCAAGGTCTGGAAACGTGATGTCCTTATAGAGGGTGTGCAAGTGATGTCACCCGGTAGGCACAGTTTAATAAAAAAGCATGCCCTTCTAAGGCCCATTCACTATTAGCAGTCCCAAGAACAAGGTCTAGAAACGTGATGTCCTTATAGAGGGCGTGCATGTGATGTCACCCAGTAGGCACAGTTTAATAAAAAAGCATGCCCTTCTAAGGCCCATTCACTATTAGCAATCCCAAGAGCAAGGTCTGGAAACGTGATGTCCTTATAGAGGGCGTGCATGTGATGTCACCCGGTAGGCACAGTTTAATAAAAAAGCATGCCCTTCTAAGGCCCATTCACTATTAGCAGTCCCAAGAGCAAGGTCTGGAAACGTGATGTCCTTATAGAGGGTGTGCATGTGATGTCACCCGGTAGGCACAGTTTAATAAAAAAGCATGCCCTTCTAAGGTCCATTCACCGTTAGTAGTCCTGAGAGCAAGTCGGAAATGTGATGTCCTTATACACACTAGTCGATCACAAACCATAGCACAATGATCCTAGTCTCGTGCCCAGACCCCACCTGCCAGGAGAGGGTCTGGTGACATTCGGCCAATTCCTCGGGCTTCATTAAAAAAATTCATAGCTCACTGCATGCATACTTACAAACTGATAACTCATTTACGTGCCCAAAAAGTGCTGTGTCATCATGCTGAAGTAGCCAAGGACTTCCATTGGTGCAAATGCTGTGATTGGCGGTTGGGAAACTCTCCGCAGAAAGCAATCAACGTTAATGGGATTGGTCGAACGTCACCAGACCCTCTCCTCTCGGGTGGGGTCTGGGCATGAGACTAAATGATGCTTGCGTGGTAGTTACATGTAGGTGGGTGGAGCATCGTGTTGCACAGAGCCCAAGCCACCAAATGTTACTACTGAAGATGTGCTCTACCTGTAGCCACATCACCAGGGGTCTGTCCTCCCTGGGCACACTGGTGTCGGTGCAGCCATACAGCCACCAGAACATGTGGGCAGAGGGTCTCACGTTCACATAGCCCCAGGATTGGTCATGAATCTGCCCAGAGACCAGGGCTGCAGAAGCAGACAAGAAAACTGGAATACAGTAAAACGCAAACATGCTTCCATTTAGTGCAGCCATAAGGCCATGCTGCCATTTAAATTTTCGCTTAATTAGAACCTATATTCATTACCATAGCAACTACCAAACAAATACGCTCTATTATCTATGATTTATAGCACACTATAAATTATAACTGTGTCTAGGCTAATAAGGATTGAAGGGAAGCACTTGGAGCGATGCCTCTGTTCTCGAGGTCGACGTTCAGGACTCCGCGGAAGCCTCCCCGCAGGAAATCTGAGTCTCTACCAAACATCTCTCGCCTGGACGAATCAATCTTCTCCGCAGACAGTATGAGGCTGGAGGGAGGCGGTGAGGATGTGGCCATGAAGCTTGGAGGATACGAGATCGCCTTCGAAGATGGGCAGTGGGTTGTGGGTAAGTAGCCTACAAGTTGGGAATCCTACTCTATATAAAGCACACCTGAGACTTGCAGCCTCCTTAGGAGGCTCAGCTCTCTTGTCTTGTACGATATTCTTAACAACAGTAGGAGAAAGGAGTATCATTGGTGAAAAAGACCCTTCCCCCCAAGGGAAGGCTATGACAATCTCGTACACTACACAAGGGGTAGTCACTTATATGTCGCCTGTAGAATATTAAGCGTTTGCGACCGCGATCAAAGTTTTTGATCGGCAAAAAGTGTGCTTGATCGCTTGATCGTCCCCTTCAGAGGCTCTTGATCGCTTGATTTTCAAGGGTCAAAGGTCGGATTGCAGCAGTGTGTTCTTGATTGTTGATTTTTAGCAGTTCGGAGGCCACCTTGATCCCTTGATCGGCCCTCAAAAAGAGCTTTGATCGCTTGATTCAGTTTTGATCCCGGTCGCAAACGCTTCTACACGGGACATAAAAGTGACTACCCCTTGCTACACCATAGGTTGTAACGGAGGTTTACAATCTATGGCTACGCATACAACCACCAGATCATTTTCAGTATCACACTTTCAGAATCTAATTTTAGACTTAATGGAAATTTTGAATTGTGTGCACTGTGCATCCTATAGCCTGATCTCAGTTCATACCCAATTTCCCACATGATTACTCATTGTTTCAACCCCCTCTTCCCCTCTTCATTCCACATGGCCAGCTGGTGGTCATGGTGGAGGGTCAAGAGAAGTCATCAGGATGCAGAAACAAAACTTGAAGCTGTTAGAAGAGAACAACTTGCTCAAGTACAAAGTTGAACTACTACTAGACATGCTGGCAGCTAGCAACGCAGACTGCCTTGTACTCCAGCGAGAACTGGAAGCTGTCAAGAAAGTACATAGCCAGACACCAAGGAAGAGATAGCAAGAAGAGTAGGCGATCTATTTATACACTTGCACATTTCCTTACAATGGTAACAGTCAAAATAGCAACTCAATGCTAGTGATACAAGACTGACCATTATGCATGAGTCGTATAAATCAATTCCACCTAAACGTTCTCCTAGCCTCGTTCCCAGGCTCTCCCCGCTAAGGAGCGGGAGAGCCTGGGAACAAGGCTAACGTTCTCCTTGTGCCTGCGAATGTGGCTACCTGGGGGTACTCATACAACAAAATGTACATGTACAAACATAACTCTACAATAATCACAAACATGTAAATATAAAGATGAATCTTTTTATGCCATATCTGTCCAATGGATTTGTTATATTCATGTCTGTTGTTGACTTGAAGTCAGAAGTCCAGTAGCTGTACAAATTTACAAGAATTTTTGATGCCTGCAAACAATGTTAAATTTCTATAGTATACTTACCAGTTTTGGCAGGATCTTTTCGAAATGCTGAATGTCAACTTGTGAAGCACCTTCAGCCTATGAAGGACAACAATTAAGGAAGGGCCTGACAATAAGTCAAACGAAATGTGATGTTTGAAATCTAACGCTCACTTTTGCTTGACTGGCTGATCTATATGCAGCTTCTGTGGGTGAAGAAGTTGATTAGGCTACCATAATCCATTGGCTCAAAATTTACCAGCTGCAAACAATGAATTTGCAGTCTTGTTTCAAGACCTTGTCTTGTGTGTATGTTCCTTCCAGTGTTACTGAAAGTGATCCATACTGGGGTAGCCTCATACCCAGGCTCTTGGGAAGGAGCCTGGGTACGAGGCTACACTGGGATTGGTTTTAGTGTATACCTAGCTATGTTTCCAGGCTCTCACACCCTCAGCATTCCCCACTTACTGGCTAGCATGTATCAACCCAAATTGTTACCAAACTTTGGCTACCCAATTCCGGTTCTGGTTATAGCAATAGTTGAATCACAAAAATATTTACCTAGCATAAAGACATAAAGCACTTCTGCAGACAGCTTGATTGCATCATTGTTTACTGTAAGGAAGACGGTATTAAAATAGCTCAGTGCATATCAGCCATCACACATAGTAATTAGACATACTCTTCGTTTTATTGTCTTTAAAGTGTGTCTTCAGCAGCTGCGCAACTGTTTCCTGCAGTATTAAAGAAATTACCACACAATAACACTACTTAACTAAAATAGAACGTCACATACCAGCTTGAAAGGGTTGCTGCCTTCCATGCTTGTTTTGGTGCGTTCCAAATAGACTCTCTTTTCCCGCCAATCGATCATTAATGCACCAATCAAATTTGCCACTAGACTATTATTACGTAATTTATAGTCTGACACGTGAAAGCGCGAACAGCCGAACTGCAAAGCGTACGCCCTGCTACTGAGAGGGAATCTCAACCCAAGGAACAGTCGTAAAGTTTTGTTGAAGAGCTCGGGATGGGGAGGAAGAAGAAGAAGCCAGTGAAGCCTTGGTGCTGGTATCCTCAAAAATACAGCTACTCGCTGTGCACGTTCTGTGATAGCTTGTTTGTTTTTGTGCCTATAGGCACTTTCAATTAAAGCCAGTCTGTGTGTGGAACTGTTAGCTTGATGATGTTATACAATTACAGAGGCCATGCTAAAATATCATCAGTCTTTGAAAAACTTATGGTGGGCATTAAATAGAATCGATCCTCCAGGCCTTGTTAAATAAACACTGCCCTCTTGTTCTAATTAAAGCGCCTCTCCAATAAAAGTGCCCTCAAAAGGATTTTCCAAACTCTGAAGTGGACACCGTTTGCTGTTTGGGAGAGCAGTTTCCAATTAGACCTTTTATGCATGTGTACAAAAAGGACAACCACCATTGCACAAAATCACCTGACTGTAGGCGTCAGAGCCACTTTAATTTAGAAGGCGCCTCTACAAGCCAAAGGTAGTTTTCTTCTCTCTAAACTAAGTGCCCTTACCCCAATTTGAACATCTGCATTATTATGTCTCCTTGATGGAGGTAATTACAGGTACTGCAACCGCGAATTTGATGACGATAAAGTCCTGATATATCACCAGAAGGCGAAGCACTTCAAATGTCACATTTGTCACAAGAAGCTTTACACGGCCCCAGGGCTGGCCATACATTGCTCGCAGGTTCACAAGGAGACAGTCAATAATGTTCCCAATGCGGTTCCGGGGAGGGATAACATTGAAATCGAGATTTTTGGAATGGAGGGTATACCGGAACAAGATAGAATAGCCCATGAAAGGGCCAAAAGTGGTAAGTTGAACTGAAGTGTTGCGTTGGGTTTATGGTGGGGTGTGTGGTAACTTTAATGTACTGATGACGTGGCTGTCTTTGTGCATGCACACTGACCTGCAACTTGAAATACATCAATGATTTCTCAGGCCCATATCCAACTGTTCGTTTTGTCAGCATGACATGTAGAGGGTAAAAATACAGTGATCATGATAGAACTTGGTTGTGGCGACTATCACAAGGGATAGTTAGAAATGTCAAACATTGACTGTCTCATTGTATACCCCACATCAGTACAATAACACGTTCTCCAAACACATTTTCAATCATGCTCTAATGTACGAAGATCTACAGTGGAACCTCTCTAATACAGATACTAAAAAATCTGTCCTCTTTAGCAAGGTGTCCTACGTTCAGGGGGAAAATAGTAGTTACATATTTTCATGTTCTGTTAAAAAGAGTGTTTTTAATCTAAGGCTGTCCAAAGAGGAGTTCCACTGTGTTGAGAATTGCTACTGTACGTTTGCTCTCAGAATTACCACTCCTCTCAAATCAACTTTCTTTGCAGAAGTTCAGTGCTTGTACGCCCTTGGTGTACCAGTGAGTGTCTATACTGTAGAATACTCTAGAGGAAGGGAGGGAGGGAGGAGGGATAGGCCAGGAGGGCTGACTTAGAAGTTTTCGCTAGTTATGAATACTGCACTTCGTATGTATGCATGTATATTGATACAAACTAATATACACATTTGCTGAGATACACTGTCCACTGAAGTATAGCTGACCTCCAGATGTACAATGTGTGTGACACTCTTCATTGTACGTATCTAGCCTCCTTCTCCGACTTCTGACTTTTGTTACTTGCAGTTTGAAAGTTTTCTGTAAGCAACACAGAGTCCCAAGAGAATCTGGCTTCCTCACCAACAAACTCTATGCTACGAATGATTGTACCTCTCTGTTACGTCACTCCACTATCAAATTTCTCCCGCTCAGGGAAATCCGGGGATGATGATGTCGACCTGATGTCACCACAGCAAAAGAGGCCGAGAACGGACCATATGGGACTCATGTACCCAACCATCATGCCAGGCATGGCTCCCCCCATGGTTATGCCGGGTATGGCTCCCATTATCCCAGGAATGGTCCCCCCAGGTATAAGAAGAGAATGTGTGTTTATTGAATAAATGTGGTTTGAATGCATGGTCTTGAAATGGAAGAAAATGATACATGTATTTATCTCAAGTTATTATTCAATCTCTGTTCATACAGTGGCTCCCGGTATGGCCCCAATGCCCATGCACCCCGGGTAAGTAAGCTTAACAGCTATTGTACAAGACTCAACCCCTTGCTTGCATATCGTAAACTTTAATTAACCCCTTGCTTGTATATCGTAAACTTTCGGTTGATTAGTCAGTTTGAATCAGCAATTACATGGACACCGGCCAGAAATTTACAGTATACAAGCGAAGTGGGATCTTTGTTGACGTGTGTACCGTAGACATTCACTTATATGCCCCCTTTGATTTTTTCTACCTCACAAGCTTTATGTTGGTACATGTAATTTTCGAAATGCCTTTCGGTGAGCATCTTTTAGAATACCCCACATGTGGTGTTGCTGGTTTGGAACATTTGGTTTAGCTTAGTGATTGCAGACTGCCGATTGTGTTGTGTTGAACCTTATATGGTACTACATTTTATCTCATTTTGTACCTTGCAGTGCAATGCAGGTTCCTCCAAGACCACTGTTTCCCAGTGCGTCCCAGGTAGGACTTGTTTTCTTATATGTCTTAGTGCATGCACTCTTCCACCTCCTTTCTTTCAAGTTTAAACATTGCCAGTGAATTATAGTAGGCAGTATTGGAACTTAGCTGGTAAGTAGGTCTGTCTGGGTAAAATCAGTGGCAGATCTAGGATGGGCCTGGGAGGCCTGCCCCCCCCTTCCTTCCGCAACTTGCTCGTGTTCACTGTTGCTCCGTCTCCCAAAGCACTCAAAATTGCACAGCAATAGCAAAATAACTGCCATAAGACTCCACTCCATTGATAATAGAAGCCATCAGTTGAAGTTTGAAACACGGTGAATTGCCATGAGAACCCTTCTTCTGTGTTCAGTATGAAACACGCAAAAACAAGGTGTTCTCCGCCTTCAATTCCTTCTGGGTCCACCCCCTCCTTCTTGGCTAGATCCGCCCCTGGGTAGTATTTTTTGGTTGGTTTGTTAAGTAAAATGTACCTTTTTCTGCTTGTGAGTAAAAATGTTTACATTTTTTGGCCAGAAAATCTCACAGTAAAATACACATACATGATGCAAGGAGTGATAGCTTAACACAATGCCGTTCTTTCACTCTCTCTCTCTCTCTCTCTAGCCTTCGCCCAATATGGCCCCTCCTTCCTTTGTGTCCCAACAAGGTAACATCCAGGCAGGACCCAGTGGGAATGGACCGTCCGGTGGAGAAGCTGCCCCAAGACCGACCTTTCCGGCCTACCAACAGCCACCGTCATCTGAGAATGTTGCCAGTCTTCCTGATGCTCCGAGTAGACCTGTGTCAAAGGTGACCCCTGTTGGCCCTGGTTGCAAGTTGATACATCCGGAGGATGATCTTTCTTTGGTGAGTTGTGGAATGGAATCTTAACAGGCGATCAGTAGCACCCATCTACTGTATAGCAGTACGTAGCTACCTAATCATCTCTCCTTTGATGCAGTACGTGTAGGTATGGAACCTCCCTGAACAGCAGACACCTTTAGTTTGTGCGTTCTGTAGTCCCAGTTGTATTTAATGACTTTCAGTGGCTTCTCAGTTGGCTCCTGCATAAACTTGAGCTCGGAGCAAGTTGAGCTTGAAGTAAGTTGTTTAGTTAACTTTCCTCTTCGTTTAAGACTTCCACAGCTTGACACATGTCTACAATTGAAGTGAACCCCACTTAATGCTCAGTAGCAGACATCTACTATATAATATACTAGAAAATGGGTGGGGGCGAGCATGAGCAAGTAGCTAGCTACTATGGTCCTACATGCACATGAATAGACTATTAAAGCTTCAAGCTGAAATGATGAGCTGAATTGCTAGCGTTTATGAGTGTCGTTTATGCACGACCCTTACCTGAAGCGATCTCAACCCGGCGTGTATAATTTTGTATATACGGGTCTCGGTCTGCGAGCAGCCTGCCGTTGATGGTCGGTCCGTAGCTGCTGTGACAAACAAGAAGTAAGGTGCCGTGCTTGCTTAAACTTAAGCCGTGTCCACTACGGTTGCCAACGCTGCACTCTGGCAGTAGCCCAGCATTGCCCTTCATCTATTGAGGCTACCTACAAAATGCACGAGGATCGATGTTCAATTTTCGGGAAATATTTAAACGTGCATTTAAAATTTACGGTATATGGCCGCAAGCAAACAAACGTATATACACACACACTTCCGCAATGCAGTCCCGCTAGTGTGGGGCTCGCTCAGGCTCGCCCCAATTACGGACACTTAATGAAAACCTTTTCAATACTTAAGGTTATGATAAACTAGTTTGAAATCTTTGAAATGTGTACAATTGTTAGTTGTTTATATCTAAGCACTTATTAGTTGATGTAGCACACAATAATTGCTTATTACAGAAGGCGCGTTAATACACATCCCCAAACTAACGAATTGATGCTTGAAGGCCTAGCCGTATTTTAATGGTAGATTTCTGATCTTTCTCATCATTGCACCCAAGGAAAGTGCTTATCTATCTATCTACATGTACCTACCCTATCTATCTACCTACCTATCTATCTACCTATCTACCTATCTACCTACCTACCTATCTACCTACCTACCTATCTACCTATCTATCTATCTATCTACCTGCCTATCTATCTATCTATCTATCTACCTGCCTATCTATCTACCTACCTGCCTATCTATCTATCTATCTATAGGAGGAGTTAAGGAGTCGGCTTCCCAAGTACAGAACAGCAAAGTCCTCTGAAACCCAACCTCAACAGCCCCCACCGCAACAACCCCCACCCTCCCAGTTCCCCCCTAGCAGCATAATGCCTGGTGCTCCCCCACCCCATACCCAACTCCCCAGACCTCCACTGGTCAGACCAGGAATGATGGCACCTCCCGGTCCGGCTCTGATGCAGGGAAATGTGATCCGGCCTGGAATGGGGCCACCTCTAATGAACGCTCCCCCTCAATCTGCACCCCTTAGGCCAGGCTTTATGCCTCCACACATGGCTAGACCTTTTCAGCAACAGCCTCCTCTAATGGGACAAATCAGACCTCCTTTGTGATCTAACATTGTGCATGGTCAATAATTTCTTTTTCACACTAATACTGCGTAGGGTGCTTACATTATCGTATACAAAGACTCTTTCCTGTGGCTGTAACTATTATACAAACAATGTTTTGTCGTATTATCTGTTTGCCTTGCTACCACTAGCTTTTGATCATTTCCAATCTGGAGTGCGTGGGAAGGCTGGGGAACAAGACTACCTAAGATCTGTACATGTGCTGCTTCTTCTCAGACTTAATTTAGTGAAAATTGCCATCACTGCTCATACTGGAGGTGGTGGCTGTGGCAGACAGAGGGCTGGTAGTGACGTAGATACTCAGGGACAGTTGTAACGGAAACAGATTGACTGCGGCAGATGTGGTATATTAGATAGCCTAGCTTGAGACCAGTCTGTCGTTTCAGAAGCCAAGCAACCAATCACAGTGAAGATCACTTGAATGATCCTTGTGGTTGGTTGGGTCTGAGTATGCTGTGTGTTCCAGCATTCTAATCCCTTTGTTCCCAATAATGACGACGTTGGTTGGGTCTGATCTGGGTCTTCAGAAATTAAATGCTATGTGCATGGATGATCCCAATGGAAAGGCAGGAACTCAACTTAAGCTATGAGTGGTGGTGGTTTGCTGGGTGTATTGGCACAGTTTTGCCAGGTTGAAGGACCTTCAGCTGAAGAGGTGAACCTGGTGCAGTCACTGCAGTTAAGTGGGCAACCATTTGAGGGTTAACTCGGAGACGCGAATGCTGAAGGCAGCAGGAGAATCTCTGACTAGCCTTGTTTCTGGGCTCAGTTTAGGAGTCGGACACCCTCCACAATCTGTGAGTAATCACCCTTGCCTTATCTTGTTAATACCACCACTTTAAGAAAAGTATTTTTATTCAAAATTACAATACATTGATTTACAAAACATTCCATCAATGTCCTTATTGCACAGACTTTCTCTGAAAAGTTTTTTTTAATGCGCATACCAACTAAATCTTGTCTACCAATGAGTTATTTGTCCTGCTCTGCAAAGAAATTCCTTCTCCTATTTTTATTTTTGTAGCACAAATGACTTTTTACAGCTAAAAAAATGCACTAGATAAGCAGATGTATCTAAATATCATCGTCATCGTCAGCCAGTGAGTCTCCGCTGTTGGCCGAGTGCCCCGAGTGTCCACCTCCAGTTCCTGTTCCTGTGCCACTCTGTACACGGCTGCTACCCCTCCGGCCAGCTGGACGAAGACCCGAACCCGAACCTGATGCGTAGGTGCCACGCCTTGAGCTAAAAATAAATGTATAAAAGATGTATAAATCACTTCTGATGGTGACCCTAGTTCATGAACACATACACACAGCTCCGTGCTTTTTTTTTTCACAAGGGGTAGCCTTGTTCCCAGGCCCCTGCCCAGCTTACCGCCACTTGCAGTACGGAAAAGCAGAGAGAGCCTGGTACATAATCTCACATGCCATGACATAATCAAAGCAACTGTACATTCAACGTTTGGTGCATGGACAGCTATCCTCCAACAGCTAGATTCATTTGGTAAGTTACCCTGGTACCTTGTACCTTGACTCTTGCTGTTCTGGCAGTTCTGGATCCTGTGCACCCACGCACAACTAAAACTCCTGTCCGCCATCCTTTCTACTTCGGTATCATGTGCACGTGAGATTACGTACCACCTTTTCTGTACTACAAGTGATGGAAAGCTAGGGTGGGGGGGGACCTGGAAAGCTAGGGTGGGGGGACCTGGAAAGCTAGGGTGGGGGGGACCTGGAAAGCTAGGGTGGGGGGGACCTGGAAAGCTAGGGTGGGGGGACCAGGAAAGCTAGGGTGGGGGGACCTGGAAAGCTAGGGTGGGGGGACCTGGAAACAGTGGAAAGCTAGGGTGGGGGGACCTGGAAAGCTAGGCCCTGGAAAGCTAGGCCCTGGAAATGAGAGGGCTCTGGAATTTGCCAGAGGCCCATTGACTGTATGAGCAGAGAACACCAAGTTGTTTTACCTCTTCCTGGCATTTTGCAGCTCCCTCGTCAAGGCTTCATTCTGGTCTGTCAGTTCTTCAGTCTCACGCTGCAAGCGACGTCTAACGGTAGACAGGCGGGCATTTTCCTCTTCCTGTTGAGAGTGGACAGCACAATGATCACAGTAACGAACGACACCTATACACATAAAACACTCTCATACATGCATTAAAATTTTTCAAGCGGCTCTATCTAATCTTACAAAATCTTGTCACGTTAGCTTCAATGATTTGATGATGATACTAGTAGTAGAAACATCGGCAAGACACTATAACCCCCTCCCCCCAACATACCATCTCTTCCATACCCCTCTTGATTTGTCTCATGCGACTGATGGCCTTGTCAGCCTAGGGGAAGGAGGGAGAAGAGGGAGAGGAGAAGAGGAGAGGAGGGGGGAAGGGGAAGGAGGGAGAAGAGGGAGAGGAGGAGAGGAGAGGAGGGGGAGGAGGGGGAGGAGGAGCACTTAAAACTTGGTCTGCTATGCAACTTGTGTGTGTGTTGTGTGTGTGGCATACATCAGACTTGTATTGTTCTGCCTGCTTCCTCTCATCTTCAATGTTGGCGACCATCTCCTTCAGTTTCTTGTCCTGGCGACGCAGGGTGCGGTGGGCCTGGGCTCGTTCCCTGGGAAGAGAACAAGAAGTGACCCTAAATCTACTAAAACAAGGCCACTATTTCTTAATGTTAGTTTCTCATCAAGGACGTCCCCACAAATCATGCCATTAATGTCCTTAACCCCGATCATTTCAAATATTTCAGTAGTAAGACCCAGAGCATATTAAAAGGCTTGCATTTTGAGTGAATGTACCTTGGCAAATGTTATCTCCAAGCTAATATACAGAAGCTGTCAACCATGCCATGGGACTCTGCCAAAACCAGGACTCTCAGTAAACACTGAAATGCCACTGCCACCCACAATATTGCAAAACAAATTAAATTTTCATCTCTGAAAATTTAGCCATCCAGAACACGCATAGTCCTCCTCCCCCTTCTCTCTCTCATTCCTTCAGTTCCCAAATGCAGTGAAGTTCACTAACACTGAGACACCGCCCTGTGTTGCCATAACTTCCTACAACAGTCATTACCTGGTGGCAGAGTCCAGCTGTTCTTCCAGAGAGGAAATACGACCCTCCATGGCCGACAACTGGGCTTTCATCCGGCGGACTCCCATGGACTCAGCCTCCTCTATCCTCTCACGGAGATCTTTCACCTGCGAATGAAAACACACACAATGGATAACAAGAGCTCCAGTTTAGTACATGAATGTTTGGTAGTTGGTCAAGGTGGTGAAGGGGTGGGTGTCCTTTTAGGAGGGGTTCTGTCACCTTCTTACCCACACAGTGATCTAGCCAGAAATTGTTTATAGAGCGGAGGGTAGCCAGTCGTTTAAAAATGCCTCTGCAATATACAGGTACAGTCAGCAATCGAGCAAGTGTTGCCAATCTCCACCCACCAACTTATAGCACTTGAAACTACTGTAACCCTGGCAGGTTTTTGTGTATCTAGTAGCCTTGAGAGACATGTGGGTCTTCGGCTGGTATCTGTTGCTTACTCGTAACTGGAGAGAAATGCACGCAAAGGTTACGTTTGCTGCACTCAGAAGACAAGACACTGAATCAGGTTACGTTTGTTGCACTCAGAAGACAAGACGCTGAATCAGGTTACGTTTGTTGCACTCAGAAGACAAGACACTGAATCAGGTTACGTTTGTTGCACTCAGAAGACAAGACACTGAATCAGGTTACGTTTGTTGCACTCAGAAGACAAGACACTGAATCGGGTTACGTTTGTTGCACTCAGAAGACAAGACACTGAATCGGGTTACGTTTGTTGCACTCAGAAGACAAGACACTGAATCAGGTTACGTTTGTTGCACTCAGAAGACAAGACACTGAATCAGGTTACGTTTGCTGCACTCAGAAGACAAGACACTGAATCAGGTTACGTTTGTTGCACTCAGAAGACAAGACACTGAATCAGGTTACGTTTGTTGCACTCAGAAGACAAGACACTGAATCAGGTTACGTTTGTTGCACTCAGAAGACAAGACACTGAATCAGGTTACGTTTGCTGCACTCAGAAGACAAGACGCTGAATCAGGTTACGTTTGTTGCACTCAGAAGACAAGACGCTGAATCAGGTTACGTTTGTTGCACTCAGAAGACAAGACGCTGAATCAGGTTACGTTTGTTGCACTCAGAAGACAAGACGCTGAATCAGGTTACGTTTGCTGCACTCAGAAGACAAGACGCTGAATCAGGTTACGTTTGCTGCACTCAGAAGACAAGACGCTGAATCAGGTTACGTTTGTTGCACTCAGAAGACAAGACGCTGAATCAGGTTACGTTTGTTGCACTCAGAAGACAAGACACTGAATCAGGTTACGTTTGTTGCACTCAGAAGACAAGACACTGAATCAGGTTACGTTTGCTGCACTCAGAAGACAAGACACTGAATCGGGTTACGTTTGTTGCACTCAGAAGACAAGACACTGAATCAGGTTACGTTTGTTGCACTCAGAAGACAAGACACTGAATCAGGTTACGTTTGTTGCACTCAGAAGACAAGACACTGAATCAGGTTACGTTTGTTGCACTCAGAAGACAAGACACTGAATCAGGTACGTTTGTTGCACTGAGAAGACAAGACACTGAATCAGGTTACGTTTGTTGCACTCAGAAGACAAGACACTGAATCAGGTTACGTTTGTTGCACTCAGAAGACAAGACACTGAATCAGGTTACGTTTGCTGCACTCAGAAGACAAGACACTGAATCAGCAAAATGCTAGCACCATGTATGAAGCATGGTGAGGTGCCATGCTTGGGTGCTTACGCTAGAACACGGCTATAAATGACTCCATCACCCCTCCCCCTTCCCTCCCCCCTCCCTCCAATTTACCCACCTGCTTTTCCAGCTGGGAGTTGAGGCTCTCAGACTTGTGCAGGTTGGACTGGAGCTGGGAGACCTCTGTAGTGAGGGAGTCAGCCTGCTGCATGGCCTTGCGAGCTTTGTCCTGGGCAGCCTCACTGTTCATCTGCTCCTCCTCCAGGTCTTCCTCCAACGTGCTCAGACGATTCTCCATGCGACGCTTCTCCTCGTACACAGAATTTCTGCATTGGGTACACACGGTGTGAACTTTGATAGAGATAGAAATATTGAACTACAGCAGTTGGCTAAATTGGATAAAAAATAATATGTACCATAGTCTCGTTCCTTAGGTTAGCGCTGACAATAGCAGAAGAGTGGTGAAAAATGAAGGACTCAGATCATTCATGATCCCAGTACTTCACCTTTTTCTGCTCCATGTTATATTACCAACACAAGCCGAAGAGAGAGTGGAGGCTAATGTGCACTCAGCTTGATGACAGTTAAAATGCACATAAACAGGCAGCCATACTCTTCATGGTTTCAATTCTCATTACCTATTTAAAGCAGAGGAGGGAGGACGCGATGACGTGATAGCTACAATGAACTGACATTTCAAGATCAAGAAGTGCGGATACAAGCTAAACGAACGGCTCTATGGTGAAAGTAGTGATGGGCCGCATGGGCGTCCAAGGTTTTCGACGAAACTGAACAGTCTGGCAGTTAAAATGGCCACCCGTGACTCGCCTAGCGTTAAACTGGCAACTTACAAGCTTAGCCTGCGAGGTGAGCCGTAATAACCAATTTTAACTAGCTGGATGTAGCCTCGTTCCTAGGCCCCGCCCAACTTTTCGTCGCTTGCAGTACGGAAAAGCTGTGGAGAGCCTGGTATCTTTTCTCACATGAGCATGACGTAACCGGAAAATGGTGAAATTTTGCAGAAACTAACAGGCTGCGTTTCGCATATTTTAAACCGACTACACGCTCAATGCTTGGTGTGTAAGACAGTCGCCTCCCGCTAGCTAGATACGTGTGGTAAGTTACCTGGTACCTTGGCTCTTTTCGCTGTTCTGGGCCCGGTGCACCCATGCACAATTAAACCCTTTCTACCATCTTTTCTATCCTGACGTCACCCACGTGAGAAAAGATACCAGGCCCTCTCCCGCTTTTCCGTACAGTAAGCGACGGAAAGCTGGGCGGGGCCTGGAAACAAGGCTAAGCCGGATGGCTTCAGCTTAGTCGAAAACACTATGCGCCCGTCGTGACTTAGGCCATAGAGCAATCCTTGTAGCTTGGATCCACAATTCTTGCCCTTGGAATGTCATCAGGGCATGCTATTTGTCGCTACTACGTGACGTCATGTCCTCTCTCCTCTGTACTTAAAGCGTCATAAATGGCGGCCATATAGATTTGTTTCGGCATAGCCTTGCCTCCAGTCGATGATTGCTTGCAGCGCAGCTAAAGAGAAGGCATAACAGCATAAGCTACTGTACTCACAGTTTGGAGGTAGATGAGGACACTTCCTCCTGCAAGTCATCTCGCTCAGACTCAGCAGTACGACGAGCTCGCTCAGCAGTCTGCAATCCCTGTGTGTGTGTGTGTGTGTGTGTGTGTGTGTGTGTGTGTGTGTGTGTGTGTGTGTGTGTGTGTGTGTGTGTGTGTGTGTGGGTGTGGGTGCGTGGGTGGGTGTGGGTGTGGGGGGAGGAGGGAGGGGCTTCACATTAGATTTCCATACCACTACACTTTTACTGACAAAATTGACACAGATTGAACTGGCCATGTTCCCAGGCCTTCCTAGCCTCTAGTTTTTTTTATCACAGATCAAAAACTGGAGGCGGGGAAGTGCTTGTGAACGAGACTAGATTGAACTTCATGCTGGCATGTACCTCCTGGGCGTGGTTGAGCTCAGCCTCATAGTTACGGATCTTCTTCTCCAGCTCCTTCAGCCTTGAGGCCAGGTCGTCCCGTGCCTTGTTTGCCTCATCCACACCATGCTGCGCCTCCTTCAACTGGGCCTGTAGGGGTATGCAGTTGTAACCTTCTAAAATCCATACATGTACAAAGTCTGTATATTCTCCTCCCATCTTCCCCCCTAGTCTCATACCCAGGCCACATGGTCCCTGTACCAGATTTCAGATTCCTGAATCCCCTTCCATGCCTTTCTCTCGCCCTCCCCATCTTGCTACACTTTCAAGTGTTCTCTCTTCTTCAACTGCACATATTTCAAAAGCTTCCTTTTTCCACCTCTCCCTCCCCACCCCCTCCCATTCCCCCCCACCTCCCACCTCCACTACACACACTTAAAAACGTCCTCTTTCTCAGAGCCTCCTCCTCCCTTCCTCCACTCTGTTCCACTTACATGAGCCTTCCTGTAGTCCCTTTATCCCAATCAGGCAGCCTCTCCCTCCTCCCCCCCTCCCACCTCCACTATACATACTCCACTCTGCTCCACTTACATGAGCCTTCCTGTAGTGCCTCTGCATATCCTCCTTGCCTTTGGCCTCCACTTCCAGCTGCGACTCCAGCTCATTGAGTTCTGATTCAATCTTCTTTTGAGCACTCTGGGCAACAGATCGCTGCTTCCGCTCGTCTTCCAGCTGGGCCTCGAGATCTCGCAGCTGCTTGATGAGATTACGTCTTGCCTCCTCAGCCTGCTCCTCCTTGGTAGCCAACTCCCGCTCATAGTTGGTCTTGGCAGCTTGTAAGTTCACCTAGCAGTAAAAATATGTATCCATAGTCATGACTACTGATTAGAGTTCATATGATACCAGAATAAGCTGTGATGCCTTCACATCGCCCTACCCTCTCCCCCTTCCACCCCCCACGTACCTCCAGCCTGAGCTTGGCATCTTCGACGACCTGGAGCTCGTCCTCGGTCTCCTCCAGTAGCTGTTTCTGCTCCTCCAGCTGCAACTCCAGAGCCTTCTTGGCCTTCGCCATCTCATGCACGTTCTTTCCAACATCATCCTTAGACTCCATCAACTGATCCCTCTCACCCTAGGATGAAGGGAATCAAGATTATAGATCATGACAAATATCTATAAGATGTACACGCCTCCTCCCCACCCCTCACCCCCTCTCCCCCCATCCCTCACCTGCAGCTGCCTGCGAAGTCGGTCTGCTTCCTCCAACTTATCCTGCAGCTCCTCCAGTTCATGTGTGAGGGAGAGAGATTTGGTTTCAGCTTGACGAGCACGGGCATCGGCTGCATCACGCTCTGTGGCGTTGCGCTCGGCCAGAGCGTGCTGTTCACCCAGCTGAGCATCAAACTTCTTTTGTTTCTTCTCCAGGGAAGAGATCTGCCCACGCTGAGATTCCAAACTCACTATCAGGTCATCAAGCTGTGTGTGTGTGTGTGTGTGTGTGTGTGTGTGTGTGTGTGTGTGTGTGTGTGTGGCCGCATTATATACAGGCACATGTAGAGTACCTTACTCTTACCTTAAACCCTCCTCATTTGTTCCCTTACATCCACATCTTTTCCCTCTCCCCCTCACACCCACATCCCTCCCCTCTTTCCCTCACACCCACATCCCTCCCCTCTCCCCCTCACACCCACACCTTCCCTCTCCCCCTCACACCCACATCCTTCCCCTCTCCCCCTCACACCCACATCCTTCCCTCTCCCCCTCACACCCACATCCCTCCCCTCTCCCCCTCACACCCACATCCTTCCCCTCTCCCCCTCACACCCATATCCCTCCCCTCTCCCCCTTCCTCCCTCCCTTCCTCCCCCCCTTCCTCCCTCCCTTCCTCCCCCCCTTCCTCCCTCCTTTCCTACCTCTTCCTGAAGTTTCTTCTTGCTGCGGAGTGTCTTTTGGTTTTCAGCAGTCAGTGCCTCGACATGTTCCTTCAGAGCCTCCATTTCCTTGTCCTGCCTCCTTCGTGCTGTCTCAAGTTCTTCAATCTCAGCCTGATCATCATCAGACTTCTTCTTGGCTTCCAAGATCTAGTGTGTGTGTGTGTGTGTGATGATGGGGGGGAGTGAGAGAGATATGCAACACACCATGTTTTCCTTCCAAATTCATAGCCTCATTAGTCACCTGACAACTCCTTACACATTATACCACAACACTGTCACACAGTACCTGTTGTGTGAGTTGAGTAAGCTTATTCTGGAGGGCAGTCTTTGCTTCTTCCTCATCCTCCAGCTGCTGGTTCAGGCGTTCCAGTTCATCCTGAAGGTGCTTGTACTTGTTGCTTATGTTAATCTTAGCCCGTGTCTCCTCAGTGAGCCGCTCCTGTATGACAGCACAAATAAACATGAGGAGTAATTCTTCCTATAACTGGAAGTATATGACAATTAGCCACTACATTTGCATGATAATTATAAATAGGTGTATCAACAATGGATCACATTTTATTGACACTTACTGCATAAGATTAATCAAACATTCGAAGCAATTATCCGAATTGTAACAATCTCTATTTGTGTTGACACTACTGTCGACATCACATGCCAGACCCAACCATTAGAGGCAGGTTAAACAGCGTTGTGAACAAATACTGAACACTACTCTACTGACACCAGCCACACCAGCCACCTGACACCACCCTGACACCACCCTGACACCAGCTGCCACACCAGCCACCCTGACACCACCCTGACACCAGCCTCTTGCTGTCAATACTGAACACTACTACTGACACCAGCCACTCTGACACCAGCCACTCTGACACCAGCCACTCTGACACCACCCTGACACCAGCCACCCTGACACCAGCCACCCTGACACCAGCCACCCTGACACCAGCCTCTTGCTGTCAATACTGAACACTACTACTGCATCAGCTGCCCTAACACCAGCTGCCACACCAGCCGCCCTGACACCAGCCGCCCTGACACCACCTGCCCTGACAGTCTCTTTTGGCCAGACACCCTGTCAGTGCTTTGGCATTGTGATGTCTAGAGGTTGATCCTGTGTGACCGCTACACTGAACTCACCTGTAGCTCATCGTTCTGTTCCTTGAGGTTCTTGGCTGCCTTCTCAGTGGTAGAGCACTTTCTTTCCAGGTCCTCCAACTGTCCTGTCAGTGCACTCAGCTCCCCCTGTGGAGGAGAGGAGAAACAATCGAGTGAACATGGCCAGTGAACAACTGCAGTTACCATAGCACTCAGAGAAAATCCTCTTCATACCTTCATTCTGTCATTCTGGGCAGAGAGGTCCTGGAGTTTTGCAGAGTCCTCTGTAATGTGGGCCTGAGCCTCAGTGAACTGGGCCTCCACGTTCTTCCTGCGCTTGTCAGTCTCTGAGAAAGCTGCTTGCAAATCCTTCAAGTCTGCTGCCAGTGTTTCATTTTCAGCCTCCAGTTGAGCCTTGGCTTTTTCCAGAACTTGTCTTGCCTGAGGGTCAGGGGGAAGTGAGGAAGGAGAGGGGAGAGGAGGGGAGGGAAGAGGAGAGGAGGGGAGGGAAGAGGAGAGGAGAGAGGGGAGAGGAGGGGAGAGGAGGGGAGAGGAGAGGAGAGGAGAGGAGGGGAGAGGAGGGGAGAGGAGAGGAGAGGAGAGGAGAGGAGAGAGGGGAGAGGAGGGGAGAGGAGAGGAGAGGAGGGGAGAGGAGGGGAGGGAAGAGGAGAGGAGAGAGGGGAGAGGAGGGGAGAGGAGAGGAGAGGAGGGGAGAGGAGGGGAGAGGAGAGGAGAGGAGAGGAGGGGAGAGGAGAGAGGGGAGAGGTTAAACAGGAGAAGATAGAGGCGAAGGGGAAGAAAGAGGAAAAAAGGAAAGGGAAGGAAGGGAGAGAGAGGGAAGAGCAGAAGAGAAACGGGGAAGGAAAGAGAGAGGCATTCGTAATCAACTCTGAACGTTTTCAACCTAATTTATATCCCCCTCCCCCAAACATTCCACTAAACAACAATTAACCCTGCCACAAAACCTCATTCCAACTTTTCTTCACTCTTCTGCTCACCCTTTTAGCAGCGTCCAGCTTATCATGCAGTTCCTCTGTAGCACGGGTGTTTTTCTGCCTCATGGAGGCAATGGCTGCCTCATGGTTGGCTGTCTCTTCATCAAGGGTCTTCTTCAATTGGGCCATTTCTTTCTCACGCTGTGTACGCACCTCCTGCTCTGCAGTGCTTAACCTGCCAAGGTCTTCCATGGAGCCTCGGAGATTGTCCAGCTCCTAATGTAAAAGGGACAGTAGGAGAGGGGGTGAGGGGAAAGGAAGAGAAGGTAGAAGAGAGAGGAGATGAGAAGGAGGAGGAGAGGGAAGGAGAGAGAGGGGAAGGGGAGGGGGAGGAGGAAAAGGGAAGGATTGAGAGAGAGAGAGAGAGGGGAAAGCCAAGTGAGGTGAGGAAGGGGAGGAGAGAAACAAAGGGGGGAGGGAGAGGAGAGGGAGAAGAGGGAAATGCTTTACTTGTGCTAAGGAAAAGCAGTGCATTTAACCCACACACTAAAAATTCTTACTACTACCCTCTTTTATGTGCACACACTTGTCATCCTATCTCACCTCATTCAGCTGTCGACGCATCTTCTCCACTTTGACCCTGGCCTCCTTCTCTGATTCCAGGTCATCCTGCGTCTCCTGCAGCAGTGCTTGGAGGTCACGCTTCTCCTTCTCTGCTCGGGTACGACCTGCAGCCTCTTCTTCTGCCCTGAGAAGAGGAGAGGGATGAAGGGGGAGGGAAGAAGAGGGGAGAAAGAAAGAGGTAAGGAGGAAAACGGGAGAGGGAAAAGGAGATGATGAAAATGGGAGGGGGGAGAAAGGAAGGGAAAGGGGAAGGGAAGTGGGAGAGAGGGAATGGGACATGGAATGGTACACAACACATGCACACACATGTACATGTGCAGTAGAAAGTCACTCACTCACTCAACCCTAATATTATGGATTCACAGAGGGAGGGGAGAGGGACACGTGTTTTCTTACCTGGCCGTCATGGCAGAAAGCTCCTTCTCAAGGCGAGCCTTGATCTGCTCGAGGTCCTCAATTCTTTGCCGGGCTTGGGCCAGCTGCTCTTGCAGTTCTGCTATCTCTGATTGAAGCTTGCGCTTTTCTTTCTCAAGGTCTTGGCGACGCTGATAGAGGAGAGAAGGGCAAGGAAGGAGGAAGGAAGAAGGCAGAGATGGATGTGGAAAGAAAGAGGAGAGGAAGGAGAGGGGAAGGGGAGAGGAATGGATGAGAGAGGAATGAGGAGGAGAGGAGAAACCAGTTCACGACCGACGTTTCATTTTGCATAGTTTCATCTGCTTCACTCTCTGACAGCATACCTTGCTCTCCCGGTCAAACTTCTCATCGAGGTCCTGTATGCTGGACTCCAACTTGAGCCTCTGGCGGTGCTCCTGTTTGGATTTATTCTCTTCACTGTCCAGCGCCTGCTGCATGTCCTGCAGCTTGTCCTCCAAGGTGTGCTTGTCACGCGACAGCTGCAAGGTGGATAAAAGAGGGAAAAATAATTTACACCTAACACAATTTTTCAGGTAGAGACAAACTATAAGATGTGCATTATTTGAACTCATACCAGTACGCCATGGATAAAAGGCTGAGAAATACAGCTCCTCAATTTACAGCATACCCCAAATTACTAAGATTACTGTACTGTACACTCCCAGATTACTAACAAGGTGCAGTGTATATCTGATAAGGACTACCACCAATGCTCGTACCTTGGCAATGTTATCCTCGCTGAGTGTCATCTGCTCCTCGAGGGTCTTGATCTTGTTCTCTGCATTAGCTCGCTCTGACAATAGCTTCTGGTTGGCATTGCCTTCTTCCTCGAGCCTGTGGAGGGTGGAGAAGGAGGGTGGAAGGAGGGTGGAAGATATGCGAGGGGCAATGAGTGGAGGGTGGGTGAGGGTTGATGACGAGGGAGAAGGGGGGTGTAGAGTGTGTGTTAAAGATGATGACCAAGAGTGGAGGGTATTTGAGGGGTGTGAGGGAGGAAGGGAGGGGGGAAGAGTGAAGGGTGTGTGAGGAGGTACACAATCAAAGACTTGAGGCAGTGAGGGCCTGGGAACGAAAGTACTATTAGAACAGCACTCACTGGTCCTCCAATCCCTGGATGCCATTTAGCAGCTTCGTTTTCTCGGCCTGCAGCAGTTGGTTGAATTCCTCTTGCTCCTCCAGTCGAGTTTCCATGTCCTGCACCATTGATTCCAACTCCCCTTTCTTCTGAGCTAGTAGGTTGCGCATCTCTTCAGCCTCCGTCGTCTGGAATTTCTCCTCGCGTAGTTGGTCTTCAAGACGTTGATTCTCAAGGAGGACCTAGAGGGGGTGAGACAGAAGGGACAGAAAAAGAGTAAGAGAGAGTAAATGGAGGTGAGGGAGGAGAGGGAAGAGAGGGAAGAGAGGGAGGAGAGGGAGGAGAGGGAGGAGAGGGAGGAGAGGGAGGAGAGGGAGGAGAGGGAGGAGAGGGAGGAGAGGGAGGAGAGGGAGGAGAGGGAGGAGAGGGAGGAGAGGGAGGAGAGGGAGGAGAGGGAGGAGAGGGAGGAGAGGGAGGAGAGGGAGGAGAGGGAGGACAGGGGGAGAGATGGGAGAGAGGGGAGAGAAAGTGAAGAGAAGGGATGAAAGAGAGGAAAGGGAAGAGGAAAGAGAATGAGAAGGAAGGGAGGGACAAAGGTAATCATTTATGTACCTGTTCCCTCTTCTTGCTGAGGTCTTGGAACTCGAACTTCAGTTTCTCAAAGCGGTCATTCAGCCTCTTGATCTCTTCCTCCATCTCCCTCTTTTGTTCTTCTGCATTGGTGACCTGCAGCAGCGGCTTTACCTTGGTGAAGAGACGCCACCATTGCCAGTTGCGCAGCTTCAGGTAGCTCTGCACGTTCCGCTGGATGATGCGGATGGCACGAGACTGCTCCATGCGCTTCTGGTATGCTCTGAGAGAGGAAGAGAGAGATAGAAAGAGGAGTAAGGATGGGGGGGAGGGGGAGAGAGGAGGAAGAGGAGGAACTCACTTTCTCCCGAGGTAGCCTCTACATCGGGCCTGGAACTGGATGATGACTTCAGTCAGCTTGATGTCTCTCTCCTCCTCTAGCTGTGCCAGCACCCCGGCACGAAAGAACACCTTTGAGTGGCCAATACGGTAGGAGGCAGGGTCCAGGTCAAGAGCTTTCAGCTGTGGTAGAAGAGGGGAAGGGGAAGACGAGGGAGAAGAGAAAGGGAGGGGGGAGAGAGAGTGATGGGGAAAAAGAATGGTGAGCATCAGCTATTACAGAAAAGAGGGTAAGTATTGTTGGATTTTTCAAGTGCACATAACATCATGTATGTTCGTTTTCAAGATGTGACTGTGAGAAATTGTCTCACTTGTTGAAGGGTGAGATATACCGGACCTACCATCTTCTCCGCAGCTTTCTTTCCATCCATAAAGCCCTTGGGAATAACCGCAGGTGTGAGGATCTCGTAACGCTGGCGAAACTCCTGGAAGAGAACGCGGTTGGGAAAACCAAGACGGCAGATTCGGATGCCCTCCAGCACACCATTGCAGCGTAGTTGGTCCAACACCAGGTGGGCCACAATTTTGCCAGCCTGAGAAGGGGGAGCAAGGGAGGGAGGGAGGGGGGAGAAGGGGTGGGGATGAGCTTTTTTATATAAATCCTACCTTCAACATTACATATTCTAGCCCTTAGAGACAACCAACGTTGTTTGTGCCATGCAATAGCTCAACATGTTGACAAAAGCTGCTTCTCAAAATTTTGCTTTAGAAGTATAACTACAGTAAGGGGCAGAGTACTCACCTTCTTCTCGTAGTTGGGAATGATGCATCTCACAAAGTGGGGCTGGGTTTGGTGGAGTGTCATCATCAGTTTGGCCAGTTGTTCCTGCACACAGAAGGAGAAGGAAGAGAAAAAGGGAAAGAGGGAGGGAGGGAGGAGGAAGGGAGGGGGGAGAGGAGGAGGAGGAGGAGGAGGAGGAGGAGGAGGAGGAGGAGGAGGAGGAGGAGGAGGAGGAGGAGGAGGAGGAGGAGGAGGAGAAGGAGGAGGAGGAGGAGGAGGAGAGGAGGAGGAGGAGGAGGAGGAGGAGGAGGAGGAGGAGGAGGAGGAGGAGGAGGAGGAGGAGGAGGAGGAGGAGGAGGAGAAGGAGGAGGAGGAGAAGGAGGAGAAGGAGGAGGAGGAGGAGGAGGAGAGGAGGAGAAGGAGGAGGAGGAGGAGAGGAGGAGGAGAGGAGGAGGAGGAGGAGGAGGAGGATAGGAGAAATGTGAACAATGAAGTCACATGTGCAAGTATTCACTCCCCTTATAAAACACAAGCTCCATCTTGCATACGCACAAAATGCACCTATATTACACACGTCCATCCCTATACCCCTCATCTCCATACTCCACACACCTTCACCCCCACACCCTCACACCCTCCCCACACACACATACCTTGTACAGCTGTCCCACAGTCCTGAACATGCCCTTGCGTGGTCTATGGACATTCCCAAACTTGCTTGCGGTTTCACCAGAGTCCTTGGCATGGATGCTAACAATGTTGGCTGTGTCCTTCCAAAGGGTGGCAACAAACCAGTCACTGGAGTTGGCTAACAGTTGGACCACATTGTCATTGAGGGGGTCCATGTTCTTCATTAGCCATTGTTCACAGCAGTAGTCCACCTATTGTGGGAGGAAGGGGGGAGGTAGGAGGGAGAGGAGGGAGAGGAGGGAGAGGAGGGAGAGGAGGGAGAGGAGGGAGAGGAGGGAGAGGAGGGAGAGGAGGGAGAGGAGGGAGAGGAGGGAGAGGAGGGAGAGGAGGGAGAGGAGGGAGAGGAGGGAGAGGAGGGAGAGGAGGGAGAGGAGGGAGAGGAGGGAGAGGAGGGAGAGGAGGGAGAGGAGGGAGAGGAGGGAGAGGAGGGAGAGGAGGGAGAGGAGGGATATAATTGTGTTTGCAAGTATGTACACACAGTACAATAAAAATACATGTCATACTTACATCTCCTGCATAGTGGGCGAGGGTGAAGTCAGCCTTTGAACGGAAGTCTGGCTTGGAGTATTTGGTGTTCTTGTTGTGTTCACGGTGAACCTTCTCACAGTAGCTCTTGTCCGTGGCCTTTGGGAACCAGCACTCCTCGTCCAGCAGGGAGAGGATACCCATGGGCTGGTGAGTGTGAGTGTGTGTGTGTGTGTGTGTGTGCATGTGTGAGCAGAGGCTTTAAGGGGAGTGGCTTAGCATTCCTTCAATCACTGGCCAACAGAAGCTGTGAGCATAACTTAATCCTAGAAAGAGTGTGTGTATTGTTGGTTTGTTGTCTTGCGTACATGTACACACTGTGCATTACAACCCTCCTTCCTCCTTTCTAACTAGAAACCGTTGAATGAGGATTTACACACACACACACGAGTTATTCTACCTTTTCAATGAGGTCAATGCAGGGCTGGAGGTCAAGTCCAAAGTCAATAAATGTCCACTCGATGCCCTCTGCTTTGTACTCCTCCTGCTCCATGATGAACATGGTGTGGTTGAACAACTGCTGCAGCTTCTCATTTGTGTAGTTGATGCACAGCTGTTCAAATGAATTCATCTGTAGGAGGGAGGGGGGAGGGAGGGGGAGGAGGGAGGGGGGAAAGAGGGAGGGGGAGGAGGAAGGGGGAGAAAGAGGAGGAGGGGAGGGCAGGAGGAGGAGGAGAAAGGGGGAGGAGAAAGGGGGAGGAGGAAGGAGGGGGGAGGAGGAGGAGAAAGGGGGAGGAGAAAGGGGGAGGAGAAAGGGGGAGGAGGAAGGAGGAGGAGGAGGAGGAGGAGGAGGAGGAGGAGGGAGAAGAACTTCAAGATGGTGAATCTCTGGAGGTACCACATTACCAAACCTCCTCTGCTGATTCACTCGCCCACCTTGAAGATCTCAAAGCCAGCAATGTCAAGGATACCGATGAAGGAGGAGCCTGATGTGAGGGAGCGATCTAGAGACTTGTTGATCCGAAGCACAATCCACTTGAACAGACGCTCATACAGTGCCTTTGCCAGAGCTTGGGAGGAAAACTCAACCTAGGAAAGGAAATTTAGGACTGATATACAGTGCAACCAGAATGGTTGATCGCTGATGAGCTCCAGCGAGCAAGCACCTGGGCCTTGTTCTGTGACTTGTGTGTAAACTCTCTCCCTGTCTTGATCTTTGGTCTCAGGAGAGCCTTGGTAAAGTCTGTGACAGCCAACCCCAGTAGCTTGCAGATCTTCTGGGCGACAGTGTTGTCTGGGAGAAGGGCCTGGTCCGACCTGCTCTCTTGCTTGAACTTCAGGTTGCCAAAGTGAAGCACTGCTGAGACAACACGGAAGACAGCTGTGTGTGGGGGGGAGGGTTGGGGAAGGGGGGGAGAATGAACATCTTGTTTGCTTTTAGCCCACTGATATCCTACTCACTCATACATAAATACACCCAACTCCCTCCCTTCTTCCCTCCTCCCCCTCCCTTTCCCTCTCCCTCCCTCCATCTCTTCTCACCACTCTGTTCGTCCTCAGACATTCCCATGATGTTCATGGCCTCCCTGGTATCCTCATACTCATTCACGTCATTCAGACCGGGAACAGACAGGTTTCCGTTGCTCAAGTACTGGTACGTCCTTGCACCATCAAACAAAAACTCCTCTGTGGATGAGAACAAAGATTCTGATCAAGTCTTTACCGACCAATGACGCCGTAATTTGCTACGGTCGGTAAAGGGTTAAGTCATGCTACATTACTTAATTTCAACCAATCGTATTCTTTGATCCAGGTCATGTGACTGTGCATCATTACCTATGCAATCAAGTCACTAGTAATCTTAGTGGTTGTGATATCAAACAGGTGTTAGGGCTAAGAACACTTTACTGAGCTTGCCGAACCACCTAACTGTACTACAAGTGGTGGAAAGCTGGGTGGAGGGAAGCCGGGTGGTGGAAAGCTGGGCGGAGGGACGGGGATGAAGTGGGACATCCCTTCTATGGCTGGGTGGCTAGGCTTCATATGACTGGTGTCATCATCTGGTCATGTGACTGCATAAAGAGAGGCTAAAGAGGAAGGAGAAGGGTGGACTCACTTTTCTGCCGCTCGTCCATTCCGTTGTGAACCTGGTAGAACACGTGGAAAGTCCTCTCATCAGGAGCTTGGTGCACTGTCCTGGATTTCTCCAGCAAGTCTGGAGAACGACTGTCAAAGAGCAACAAGTAGCAGACACATTTAGTTCTAAAACTGCCAAGGAGCTCAGTTTGATTGGTGGTCCACACCCACCCAACCCACTGGTGTGGGCGGAGTCAGCAGGTGTCCTAAAGTGTTGGTCATCCTTGCTACCTTGCAGTGTGTAAAAGTAGGGTTTCTTATCAATAGGTAGCTGCTTCTAAATCAAGGCAGCTGCTTCCTGCAGCCATAGCTATCAGCCCCAGCATTTATCGCTTACAGTAATAACACTGGGATGTACATAGAAGGCCAGCAGAGCTAGAACAATTACTCACAAGTTATCGACTACAATGTTTGCTTATTGACTAGTTGATACTGAATTTTTTACAAGTAAAATTCATCCCCTGGTACTAGTTATGTAGTGACACTATGATGGCTAGCAATAAGTCCTTACATACGGGTGTCACAAATAAGGCCACATTCTGTAAGAATTTCAACAGCATTAGGTGACTGATTTCATAGTTTTGCAACCAATCAGTTGATTACAAATATTTACAACTTGCATACAGGAGATACAGGGCATTGTTTGGTGTGTGGTAGTTAGCCACAAAACGCAGGATTAAAAACATTGATGGAGAGTTGATTATTAACTCACAGCCTAAAGCAGTCAGAGCGGCATCAGTGGTGGCCTATAGTTGTAAAATCCCTATAAAATCCCTGTAAAATCCCTGTAAAAACCCTGTAGAATCCCTGTAATAAGAGTTTTGTGGATTTCAGCTGAACTATGTGCTTGATTAACCACAAAATCCCACAGGGAATTTGCCCATACATGTAGATCTTAAAGGTCAACCAATCTAATTTTACCACACACACTCACACATTGTTAAGTCCAATATGCTTATGTCTCCAAAGGAAGGAAGTGCCTAACAGTGGGGTACTTATATTCAGAGTGCAACATGCAAAACACCACTTAAAAGCAAATACACGCTTCTAAGCAAAATGTGCGTATGTTGTTTGGGCCGGATGACCTCCCACAGGGGGCTGGTAAGTAGGCTTAATAATTGGGGCGAGCCTGAGCGAGCCCCACACTAGCGAGTTGAACGGTGCAATTTTCATGTATATATTATCTGTCATATGTCGTTCCGTAAATGCAAGTTGACCCTTTTAACCCGAAACATTGCGCACGCCGAGTTCAAGTGCGGACGAAATGTCGAAAAGAACACTTGGTCGAAGTAAGTACTCTACGGTACTGTAGTCTAGAGCCCTACTTTGAGTGTTAATTCAGAGCCTTTACCTTCATCGTTTTAGCCTACAAGTTTTGTTGAACATGGATACCCAGAGCAGTTCTAAAAGAGCTCTCAAGCCAGCGCACGAACAGGAAGGCCTAAGATCGGATACGGCCGAGAAACGAGAGAGTCAGAGCTCGACGTGCTACAGAGACTGTGCCACCCATGTGATATACTACCTCTCGCTCAGGCTCGCCCCATGATGCTTTGCATCTACACTAGTAGTCACATGATCAAGATTTTGGTGACAGTCTTATTGTAAAATGTTACTACCACTGCCTCTACTAACTCTCCGAAAGTCACCCATCTCCACTCGACAATCTTGGGCTTTCGCACTATCCAGTCACAAACACGCATAGCCTCGTTCCCAGGCTCCTCCGCTCCGGAACGCGATATTGAAGTTGTACATGCGGAGAGAGCCTGGTATTTATTCTCACGTGAGCACCGCCAAAGGTAGAACGGAGGTAGAACAACCTTAATTGCACGTGGGCATATCCGAGACTCAGAACAGGAAAAAGAGCGAAGGTAGCAGGCAACTTACTACATGTATCTAGCTACCGGGGAGTGAATATCATACACACCGATCGTTAAACGCATGGTTGGTTGAACAACGCGCGAAACATTGCCTTTCTGTTTTAGTCCTATTTCGATTATGTCATGCTTACGTAGAAAAGATACCAGGCTCTCCACGCATGTACATTTCGCGTTCCAGAGAGCCTGGGAATGAGGCTAAAACACGCACACAATGAACAATACTGTACCCGCACTATCCAGTCACAAACTGTACCCATTCTAAAACTCATCATTCACATTCAAAGTAAGTCTCATGCCCAGACCACGTATGCCTCCTGACATAAAAAAAAAAACGGTCTGGTGAACTAAGTCGAATTTCTTGGGTCTATTTCTAGAATGTGGTAAGGACCAATGAAATTGCAAGATCGCTAATTATTACATAGTACTTCCTTTATAGAAGCGAATTTTCCAGGGTATTCCAGCATCTTTCAGCAGTTGCGTCGCAAAATGCTTTGAGCGTTGTGCTAGTTGCAAAAGCATACACTAGCCCAAGAAATTCGCAACATGGAAGTTTTTTCTTTGTGAGGAGGCAGGGTCAAGGCACCAGATTAAAAGTTGTAGTTGCTAAGCAACAGGAAACACAGACTGTTAGCATCATGAATAAGCAATGAACCACATCTCCCTGAATAAAAAAGGCAGGCCAAGATGTTATGCAAAGTTACCCACTGTGCAGGGTGTGATAGGGCCGATAACAGGCTGCTGGCTTTTTCACTATTTTTGCCTCATAACATCTAAATTCCTATAATTCCAGCATGAGGCAAGATGCTCTGAGCAGCAACAGGCCTCTTCAGTTGTTCAGGGGTGACCAGAAAATAGGGACTGCTATCTCTGCACAAAATGCAGTCAGGTGGGTGTGGATACAAGTCTCAATGTTGGCACCAGCGATGTAGCCGCCCTGATCAAAGTTGATCCGAATGAACTTGCCCTACGGAAGGAAGTGAGGGTCAGGCTTACAGTAAACTGTGTAGACCACATTCAATACATGTGCATGTACATGCATCAATTCTGGAGGGATTCTGATTAGAAGTTGACCACAACTGCCTACAGAAATTGTAGTTCCACATGTGGGCACATTCTTGAACCTCAGAATACTGTCTGGTATTTATGTGTTGACAAATTCCTTGGGCAGAAGCTGACCACAATGGCCATCTTGGCTCCATAGAGATGCAGCATTCTTGTACATATACATACAGTATTGTATGTACAGGATGATCTTTATCTCCACACACACACACACACACACGCACGCACACACACAAACACACACTCACAAATCTTGACGAGTTGTCATTCTTGACTGTCTTTGCATTTCCGAATGCCTCCAGGATAGGGTTGGCTTGCAACAACTGGGCCTCCAGCTCTCCCTGTAGCTCTGAGAGTCCAGCCTTGGCACTCAGGGAGACACTGGCCTTGCGTTGAAGATTCTTCTTCTGAGCTCCACCGTGGTGGGAGGCACCAGCCACCGAGGCAAGGTACTGGATTACCTTCTTGGTGTTCTCTGTCTTGCCTGCACCTGACTCACCCCTGTGTGTGTGTGTGTGTGTGAGTGTGTGTGTGAGTGTGTGTGTGTGTGTGTGTGTGTGTGTGTGTGTGTGTGTGTGTGTGTGTGTGTGTGTGTGTGTGCGTGCGTGCGTGCGTGTGTGTGTGTTGTGTGCATATGAAGGAGCGAGAATACAACATAATCTGTCCAGGACCAGTCCAATATGTCCCTTCCCTACAAGAGTCACATCACCAACTCCTTAACTTACATACCCAAGAGGAATTTCCCCGTCCAAGCAACCAAATACTACTACTACTACAGCCCAAAAGTCCTCAACTTAGAGATTGACAATTTGTTCTTGCAAATAAATAGTCCATTGTTTCCAGAAAATGTATATTACACAACTGGTAAACTACGGTATCCAGTACAGTAAGCACATGGCTAATTTATTATGACTTTGAGGTTCGCTTTTGTCTACAAATCCATGAAACTTGGTTAATTACAAAAGTATGAGTTGAGTGGTATCTGCACACGCATAGCGACATCTCGCACTCTAGTCTGGTTCCCAGTTTTGGACATGGGAACGAGATTACTGCCCATCTTGATGCATGCCGCAGATACCAACTGAGGCACACTAGCACCCTAAACATGCTCAAAACTCGGCAGACAGGGTCTGTTTGGACAGTAGCCAAACATAATTTGCTTCAACAAACAGCGAAGACCTCTATGTACCCACACAAGTCTTGCAAATGACCATATATAGTCAAACGAACTGTTTAATTAGTCTGGTAGAAAATTCTTTCGCCTTAATTTAGTTACATGTTTGTAATGTATAACAAACTCAATAGATCAAAAGGTGAACGGGTAAACAAGCCAATTTTTCTTCAATAGAATAAAAATCTCTGCCAATGTGAATCAATGAATGCAGAAGAGCCTTCCAAAATGAATGTACTTTGTGTATGTTGGCCAAAATTGATGATGATGTCAGCGACACTGGTACTGTTGGACTTACGTGCAGAGAATGGACTGGTCTTCACGATCTGTTGACACACAACCAAAGCAAAAGATGAACACATTTGGTTGAGAGAATTAAAAGTTGTAAACCTCCCTCCCTCCTCTTCTTTTGTCATCCCCCCCACCCCATCCCTTTCTCCATTTCTTTCTCCATTACTCTTCTTTCCACTTTTTTTTTTTAACTATCCTCCCTCTTCCTTCCTTCTTTCTCCTTCTTACTCTTCTTTCCCCTCCCCTTCCTCTCTCTTCCTTCCTTTCTCCCTCCCTCCATCCCTTGATCCCCTCTCCCCTCCTTCCTTCATTCCCTCTCTCCTCCCCTTCCCCCCCTTCCTCACCCAGCAGCATGTTCCGGTAGGCCTGGTCAGCGATGGCATAGATATGGGGAGGTACTTCATGACGTTTCTTGCCTCTGTAGAGTTCAACAACGTTCGGAGTGTAGATGGGGTACAACCGGTAGGGGTTGACCACAACACAGAACAGGCCTGAGTAGGTCTGTGTGTGTGTGTGTGTGTGTGTGTGTGTGTGTGTGTGTGTGTGTGTGTGTGTGTGTGTGTGTGTGTGTGTGTGTGTGCGTGTGTGTGTGTGTGTGTGTGTGTGTGTGTGTGTGTGTGTGTGTGTGCGTGCGTGTGTGCGTGTGTGTGTGCGTGTGTGTGTGAAAGTGTTCATCCAATGAACAATGTGTGGGGCCAGGTATAGGTTGCTTACTGCAACAGCACCAAACAATGGCTACATAGGTTTTTGGGTAGTAGAGACAATGCCTGTCTTCATACAAGTACATCCCAGTATCCAACACTGATTGGTGAATAAGCGGACACGTGTTGAGCACAATGAGGGCAGCTCACCACCACACAACAGCCTCACACACAATGCACTTCCCTACAGCTTGTTAGTCTCAGTATAAGTGTACACACAAAGAATGCCATTGCAGCCATATATGCACATGCAAATATCGTACATAACTGCAATAATTACACGAGAGCACCTGTATGCATTCCCGCCTACTCAGAATACTGCAATATTGACTGATCTAATGACTGCTTGTGAAGACATAAAGTAAGAAGGCATTTTGCACATACTATTGACCTAGCCTTGTTCCCAGGCTCGTGAGAGGGAAGGCAAACATTGTTCATGCATGCATTGAGTTCCCTTGGTAACCTGTATATATGCTATTCTACGTGGCCTTTCAGCAGGTAAACTGAAATTAGTTTAGTAGAATAGCATATATATTCCCTATGAGGCACATTTAGTGGTTTTGAAGTCAACTGTGACATTGCTTTGAAAGTAATGGTCAGCAGTGTTCTGTTCATGGTAAGCTAAGGGACAGATTGTATCAATCACGTGCCGATAATTCTTGCAAGCAGAGAGCCAAGTGGCTTTCATCGCTTCCTCATCGTCATCATTCACACAGAGTATGGCTGATGGCAGGTATCCTTCACACAGAAAAAAACAAAAAACAAAAAAAAACATCGATCCATGGAAGTTAGTGTAGCCAAAAAGTTAATAAAAAATTTTCTGAAAATTTGTTGGGGAACTGAGCATGCAGCCATGCAACGAGGCTAACCAGAACAACAAAAAGCAATATGAATGGTTTACAATTAGTTAGTTACTTGGTTATGCTTGTGCATTTTGGACGCTACGGCAACACAGTTATGTGGTGTCGGCTACACAAAACATTTCTAGGCAGACAATATATCGCCATGGTGAATTCTGATACCAATTAAAGGACAATCCCTGTTCACACTAACACCTAATGCCTATGTATGTAGTTTCCTATGAAATTTTGCTGTGAAAAGTAACACCCCTCAAATGCATTGTGATCTGAGCTGTGCTAGTGCACCTTTGCCAGCCCAACTACCAGTTCAGTGCTGCCTGCAGACGATGCTGGCTCAGGGTCAGGGGGAGACTGGGAACAAGGCTATAGCTGTGCCACGCCACAAACCATAGAAGTGGGACAGGTAAACAAAATGGGAACGAGGCTAAAAGACTGGCAAGGTATTCCTAATAAAAGGGTGTTAATGAGAAAAACAGTAATTACATGGGTTTTAAGGTGCAAGAGGTAAACACCTAGTACAAGGGTGCTGGCTGTTACAAAAATATACTTCCAGAACAGAAGAAACATCTTCAACTGTGAAGATAACAGCAATTTTTGCGTGATTTAAATGTTTGTGTAGGTTAGTATTTGGATTCACAGCACATTACTATGACTAGATGCAGGGTCAAAACACCCAACATGAATATGTGACCAGCTCCAAGGAAAGCATGCACTTGTACAATATTCTGTGGCAGCACGGTAATTTGATAACAGCAAATGGAACCGATTATGTTACTCTACAATGGTCGGACTATCCCCAGGCACAGGCAGAGGCAAGGCACATGCTTGGTGGGTTTGTTCTGCACCTGGTATGTATGCACTGATGTTAGCCTCGTTCCCAGGCCCCGCCCAGCTTTCCGTCACTTTCAGTACGAAAAAGCGGGAGAGGGCCTGGTATCTTTTCTCACGTGAGTGACGTTAGGATAGAAAGGATGGTAGAAAGGGTTTAATTGTGTGTGGGCACTGGGCCCAGAACAGCGAAAAGAGCTGAGGTACGAGGTAACTTACCTCATGTATCTAGCTATCGGGGGCCGACTGTCGTACACACCAAGTGTTGAGCGTGTAGTTGGTTGAAAATACGTGAAACATAGCCTGTTAGTTCTGCAAATTTTCATCATTTTCCGATTATGTCATGTTCACGTGAGAAAAGATACCAGGCTCTCCCCACCTTTCCATACTGAAAGCGACGGAAAGCTGGGCGGGGCCTGGGAACGAGGCTACACTGATGTAGAGTGTGTATCTGTCTCTCAGAGCACCCAACACATGTTTGAACGAGTGACTTCCTCATTGTTAGTGTTCTACTACCGCTTCTCGTGAATACACTCACACTATAAACCCGACTACGAGTCTGGTCAGCTATGTCACTGTGGGGAAGCATCTGAACAATGCAGCAAGACAATACCATGAATCTCTTCTCTAAATAATTATGAATAACTGGTCAGAGAGTATCACACGAGATGTAGATTGCTTAATGAACCGTAGTGTTCAGAATTTGATAACTCTCTGTTTGTAAGCTAGTGCCAGCCATAAAGGCTGCGTGTAGCCTCATTCCCAGACTGTTTCTCCTCCTACAAAGTAGCCCCGGAATGAGGCTAGGCTGTATACAGTATACAATTTCACACCAAATATGGATAGAAGAAACCAACTTAAATTCTGTTTCCTGTATGATGGGGTGTGGTTTAGTATACCAAGTGTTCACTTCTGGAGGGCAATGGTCTGTGTGCACCGCTAAACATAGGCAAAGAAGTATAGCAGTGTAATGAGTGTGAGATACAAGAAGCATGTACAGACAAGAGATTGACTATACTGCTGCCTCTTGATCACACGGTTGCCCCCCCCCCCCCCCCCCCCCCCCACACACACACACACACACACGAGTGGTGCACCCCACCTATTGGAAACCATCCCACAAGTATCCAAGGTGCTGTGTCTTGAAACTCTGGGGTATACTTTACTTTATATTTTGGCTGGAGGATCAACACAACACCCACCCAGACATTGTGTACGACAAACACAAAGTGCACTGAACTATAGCCACTGGGATAACAGTAAAACAAACGACTGTTATTTCTAAACAAAATAATTGTACGAGATAGCAGCCTTGCCAAATAGATAGACAAGAAGCGAGATAGCCACCATCATTTTAGAGCACGTCAGAGGCACAACCAAATATGGTAAAAATAGGCTTTGTTCTCAGAGGCTTGGCTAGTGTAATAGATCACAAGCAGTTGAGCCAAGACTTAACTCTAGTGTCGATGGCTTTCTTGGCTGCTCACTCTGGCTCACCTCTAGTCTTATGCTCTGACACTTAGGAAGAGAGAGTTAGGGCTAACTTAGTATGGGAACGAGACTAGCTTCATTAAGCAATCTGGAAATAGGGAGGCTTGAGGCACAAGATCACCCTAGCCTTGTTAGACAATAAAAGTTGAGGCAGAAAAGGTCTGAGAGACGAGCTTACCCTAGCCACATCAAGCAATCAAAAACTAGGGATTTGAAAGGTTTGGGAATGAGACTAGCGCATAATACTATAAGCGTAAAACTAATGAGTATAACGTCAAGTTACAGGTACCGGGGCATAAAGGGGTATGGGTCAGACTCACAGTGGCTAAGTATGTGCACTCAACTTCAGCTCTAAAACATGGAGGATGAGCAGAGAGGCATGTCATGTATGTAGGGGCAAGACATGAAGATTGATTTCCCACCGGCGGTCATGCATGCATGGTCAAACCTCCTCAAATTCTGTCTGATCAATAAAATGCTAAACAAATCACCATTATTTTGTTTTCTCCTACATCATTGGACTGGCTCCACAAAGGCTAGATGCCAAACCTCAGTCCCATCGATTAAGTAGATTCATAGACCCACAATTCCTAGGAAGTCCCAACAGAAATCAATGATTATCCTCAAGTGTTATGATCCGTTGAGGTGACCTGGGGGCTGCTTGCAATACTACTCTACTTATGTTACACTGTGGCTACCTACACCTGTTCTGTGCTTAATTTAACAAATGGAAAAGTAACAAAAATTCTGCCCATATGTTACACTGGGAATTACGTCTCTAACTTGCCTTTCACATCTATAAAATAATTTCCCTTTAATCTGTGGGTAGGAGGACAGCTTGGTGAAAAAAAGGATTATTACTTCATTCCAACTGTTCTCTGTCCTGGGACTAGAGCCAGGAGCTACATGCCTAACGCCAGAGAAGTACGTAGCCAATCAGAAGAGCAGCAGAGCGTTCTCACTCATCTCACAAATAGTGACACTGTGGCTACTTTAATGACCACAGAGTAGCTATGTTCCCAGACCTTCTTTGATTCTCTGTCCTGCAAGTGACAGAAAGCCTTAGTACAAAGGTGCCAATGAAGTAGATAATTGAAGGGAGCAGCAAAACTTTCCCCCTTTACACTACAAAGTTCTGGAGCTGGCTACCCTGGGTCCATGCTTAAGGGTTAAATGCCAGACAAGAAAAAGGGAGAAAATTCTTAGTCATCAAGAGAATGGGTTACAGGTGATCAAGAATGATCGGACACCCAGGGTGAGACAAGCCAAGTGTGTCGTCAGCAATGGAGCTTATGAATTAAGAGACAGGCCTCCAACTTGTTCATCGTAACCTTAAGAAACAACAAAGAAAGATCTTAGTGCAAATTCTGTAGAGCAGCTACCATGTGTGGACACTCCAGACAGGGAGGAATGTTGATAGACTGAAATCATAGCAACAGACAGGATGAGGTAGTATCAGATCCCACATCATGTACATAGCTCCCCAGCTTCCTGGAGTGCCAGTGTTACCAAAGATTTCCTTCCAGGAAGAGGAACACTCCTTACAAAATGGAGGTTGTGAAAATGAACCTATTCAGCAACAGCTGTAAACAACCCGAAAGAGGCGAACTACGAGGCTAGCTGAGATAGTGGCCTTGTGTAAATGAGCTCATTCCCTCCATGAAGAAGAGACCAGGAACAAAGCTGGCTGACCTGAAACCTGACCACACTAATCCCCAGCTAGATCCTCGTTGTGAAGACAGATTGAGCCACAGTACATACACAGAGGAGCACATTTGAAGCTAGGATGTCAATCACCAGAAAGCAAACACTAAAATAGATCTACCACTAAAAGCCACCTCTCTCTTCTTTCCCAGGGTGGTGTAGCTGTGTCATAATCAGTCTGCTATTACAGGTTCACCACAGTAAAAGCTTCTAGAACTCGTAACAAGCTGTAGCTGCCAGAAACTGGTACCACTCCCATCCATTAATGTGGGACTAATGTCTACCTAACAGCCTGGTCGTAAGCTTTGGAGAGAGAGAAAGAAGCCCACAGAATAATCTTGATCCAACTGGGAATCGAGCCCAGGGTCTTCTGTTCCTCTGCCGTGGGTACAGTGGCTCAGTGGAGTTCCGACTAATATTCAGAAAGTCCCAGGTTCAATTCTCAGCTACATCCCTGATATTTCTGTGACTATCTTTATCTCCCTCCAAAGCCTACATCAAGTTCACTCCTTCCCGCAGAGAGCTCCAAAGCACACAAAATACCTTTCAAGCTAATAACATGACGGCAAATAATTGGAAGACTTATTTACACTTGCACCTATGCAATACACTTACACGCGGACTTGCACACACACAAGTGGCTAATTCTAAAAAATCTGCAGCTGCAAAAGGTTCTGGGATAAAGTACTGAGTGCTATTGAGAGATATTTGTTCTGCAAAAATACTCTGTCACATCACGATATTACAAACACAGAGAAAAGATTCTCAAAGTGTAAAAAAGGAAATAAAAATCTAGAATCTAGAATAAATCAGAATCAATGTTTTTCTTCAACAGGTGTTTGCGCAGACTATTACACAGTGGCATTAGAAGCCATCGATGCCCCACTTGAAAACATGCACAGTGACAAAAGCTGCTTTAGGATACCACAATTACATTACAACACTGTAGACATTCTGCTACATATTTTATAGAAGAAACTGGCACCAAGTCATAGGCACCTGTGAAACACTTTGCAACTACCTCCAATATTGTTGCATGCAGTAAGTTGTATATAGATGCACAGTGAATATTTTCCACCCAAATTTCTATATGAGTGTAACTACGTATATCTCCGTCACAAAACAGCCGTTAGAAAATATACTCTTGCTATTTGACGCAAGAGACTGGACTAATGCAAAATGTCTGCAAAGTTCCACCCAGCTCACGTCATTTGGAACATAGTCCTATGTAAAGACAGTTATAGTAGCTATACTTACAGCATCTACAAGTCAAGGAACCCACAGAAAATAGGGACCTTGTAACCCAATACACACTAATACCTAGGCAACAATCGATGCAGAGAAGCCCTACATTGGGTGACCTTGTGTACATAAATTTTATCTACACACATGCACACACATCTTGGTAGTTTAATGCATCCTGTGATTTCATATTGAAAATATGCCATGTTTGCCCCCATTCCATGTCCTTTTGTAAAGAAATCGTGGGCGAGTGTTGTCAAACATCTACCAGTATTCAAAGATAAGGTCAGAGTATGTATGCATGCGCTGTTGAATACTTGGGTGAGCTTCTGCACACTTGGGCACATGGAGTCGTGGTAAAAATGAGCAGCTGAACACATTTCTTCAGGAATGTTGAATATGATCGCTAGCTCTCAGCGTTAAGCTCAGCTGTATGGTCGGAAGAAAGCTTGTAGAAGGGCCTCACTGACAATATTGTGTAAATCACTATACATCATTGAAAAGTGGCCATGATTTGCTATATAAATATAAATTTAAACAAACGTCGTACATACACTACTGCCAAAGTAGCACGTATGTACATTCTTTTCTCAACTAAAACAACATCTCTCAGGTATAGTGCCCTGTTGCTATGTATACATTTCCTACCTTCAAAGATAAAATGGTTGATCTACATGTTATTAGCAAGCAATAAACACAAGATATAAACTCCAAAGCTGTAACTATAGTAACACCACCAGAGAGAAACGATATTTTTTAGTCAGCATAAATGCAGCACAAACATGGAATCTGTTCGGTACATTCTTTTAGGAATGCATGCTATCAGCTTGCAGTGTACATGTGTCTACATTTTGTCCAAAGGAGCAGACGCATCTAGCTACAAATTGGTGCAAACTGTCCTTGTTAAAAGACATAACCTAATCTCTTCATATTTTATTGGGTCCCACCCAAAAAAAGATGGGGGAAACGGAACACCAATTGATTTATAGCTGTTACAAACGAAGGGGAAAAACGCAGAGCTATGGTGTATAGAGGCTTTTATCTACGGGTGCAACTCACGTAGATGAGTCCGGAGTAGTATCTGCTTGTCAGGTTGTGCAACACGCTGGCTTCGTTCAAGAAGGACAGCTCAGCCATGTCTTCGACCTTCTCGAACTTGGGCGGGTTCATTTTCTGCAGTTCGTCTGTGACCACCTCCTTGCGAGAGCCGTCCTCCAGCTCTATCAATGTCACTTCTCCCTTCTCCTGCTTCAGTTTACCCATCACGAACCCCTGTTCGGGGTGAGGCACCCACACCAGCTTCTTCTGGGACCACTCCGCCTGCACCAGGGCATCATGGACGTGCGCGCGGTCCACGACAAGGTACTTCAGCTCTGAGTCTGCCATGGCGGAGCGCAAATGCTGAGAAATTCAACTGCCTTTCACAAAAGAACTGCTTTGCTTCTCTCTGTCGCTCCGTAAAAATTCCGAAAGGGTCAAAGTCTACACTCCGCGGGTCGGTCGCGCTCACGTGACTGGAAGCCATACGTAACACGTACATGTACATACCGGGCACTACAAGTATGCATTGTTTTACAACTTCCACAGCTACAACTTCACTAATCATTTCCAAAAAACCTTCTCCAGATTTGATTGGGTAGAATGGTTGTTGCTTGTAAACAGATGTTGCAAAAATACTGTAGCAATTATGACAACAAATTTGAAATACTAATATATTGTGATGTCATGATTGATTTTCTAAACATAAAACACACAGAGCCAATAGTAGCATGCCAAAACAATCGAGGGTCTGGTACCAAGCCTAGGCACAGTTCAGTTCTTTTTAGCGGCGGCCAATGACTGCATGAAGCTGGAGAGGTCATATTCACTTGCGTACTGCTTCTCACTCCACAGCTCTGGCATGTTCTGCAGAATACTCTTCATGCCTGCTTGGCCACCCCTAGGGGCCTGGGTGGCTCCCTGTCTTTCCTGCGTGTGTGTGTGTGTGTGTGTGTGTACATGTGTGTGTGTGTGTGTGTAGGTGTACATGTGTGTGTGTGTGTGTGTGTGTGTATGTGTAGGTGTACATGTGTGTGTGTGTGTGTGTGTGATGTGCACATGGTGTGCATGTGAAAGGCATGTGTGTATGTGAGTGAGTGCATGTGCAGTGGGTGGGTGTGGCTTGCATGTGTGTGTGTGTGTGTGTGCAATGTGCATGGCATACACATATTTGTGGTGAGAGGCATGTGGACCTACGTACCGGCTCCGTCCTGCCTCCTTCACTGGCCTCGCTGAGCTGGAAGAGGTCGAGCAGTTCAGATGTGTTCATGGAAAGAAGACTGCTGTTTTCCTGACTTATCACTGTGTTCGCAATGTTCAGTTTGAACTTTTGGAGGCTGTGTGTGTGTGTGTGTGTGTGTGTGTGTGTGTGTGTGTGTGTGTGTGTGTGTGTGTGTGTGTGTGTGTGTGTGTGTGTGTGTGTGTGTGTGTGTGTGTGTGTGTGTGCATGTGCATGTGCGTGTGTGGGTGTGGGTGTGGGTGTGGGTGATGTGGGTGTGGGTGTTATCACTTCAGACTCCAGGACAGCTCACTAATGAGTGTGCATGGTTATAGCGTCACAAATATGTATACAATGGCTGAAAGCGCCGTCCTTGTCTCAAGTTTACAGTGTCAGCTCCCAAGTTGAATTATGGCTCGTTCAAGTGACCCATAGGCCAAAAGTGAAAGCAAAATTCACCAGCTAATGTAATATTTTTATCGTGCTTCCCTGGTTGAAGGACACCTCACTATAGAGGACACACTTTTATCAATAGTTAAGGCCCTCCAGCCAGCAACCCCTCTTCAAGACTGAGAACTGCCTATAGTGCTAGAAACGAAGCCCCTAAAATTAAGGTGAGAGTAGTGATTTCCATACCTGTTTGGTGCAAAAGGCAGAAATGGTCTACCCATTACCAACCAAGGTAACACACCACAGTGCTGTCACCCTCATGACAGCACTCCCACCTGCCCCTTATCCCCAACATTTCTGCTAGCGCAGAACCTACCTACAAAGTGCACTGTGCCAAGTAACATCACCAGTCAATTAAGCAACATTAAAAGTGGTCCCATTGCAAAACAAAATTACTACATGATATCTGGCATCACCACACATCTGGATTGCAAAACATCTGAACAATGTCACGCCTTATTGAATTTGTTAGGAGCAATTGAGTGAGTCTATCTGGAATCCAAATCATGGTGTCTGTTGGTAGAATAATACCCACCTGTGCGAGGCTTTCCAGGCCAACTTTGGTGCATGATTGCATTAATACTCAGCTGTGGTGAATTCTTTGGCTGTTTGTTGTGGGTAAATTCTTCCGTTGTTTAGATAGGGTTATTGCATGCCTATCAACATGCCTAAAAGGACATTCTTGCATTCTTGATCGCTAGTGGGGTGACTATAGGCTGATTCCCGGGCTTCCTCGTTTTTGTTCTTCAGTAAGTCCAGTTTCCATTCAATACAGTACATGCATATGGGAGCTAAAGAGCTGCAAAAGAACTGGGAACACTTGTAAGTGGATGCAAGGTGGACGTAGGAGTTGGAGGTGCCCAACTACAAGTATGTTTGAAATAAACCTGAGAGCAAGTTTCTTATTGGTCAAGCCAACACACACACACACACACACACACACACACACACACACACACACACACACACACACACACACACACACGCACGCACGCACACACAGACCTCATGATCTTCTCCTCCAGCGTTCCTCTCGTGATGAGACGATACACATTCACCACTTTCTTCTGACCAACCCGGTGAGCCCTGTCCATGGCCTGCAGAGGACACAGAAGAGAAGGGCCACATACCTCAGCTTCCAGACTCCTGCTCAGTCACTCCTTCTAACCCTATCTCCAACCCTCCCTCCCTCAGCCACTTCTTCTATCCTTCCCTCCTTCTCTCCCTCCCTCCCTCCCTCCCTCTCTCCCTCCCTCCCTCTCTCTCTCTCTCTCTCCCTCCCTCCCTCCCTCCCTCCCTCCCTCCCTCCCTCCCTCCCTCCCTCCCTCCCTCCCTCCCTCCCTCCCTCCCTCCCTCCCTCCCTCCCTCCCTCCCTCCCTCCCTCCCTCCCTTCCCCCTCTCCACTTACCTGCAGGTCCTTCATGGGGTTCCAGTCATGCTCAAAGAAGATGACAGTATCAGCTCCGGTGAGGTTGAGACCCAGTCCTCCCACATGTGTCGTCAGCAGGAGAACATCCACCGAGGGGTCGCCATTGAACCTGGTGTGTGTGCGTGTGTACATGTGTGTGTGTGTGTGTGTGTGTGTGCGTGCATGTGAGAGACACACCAATCACACAATGACACAAGTGGCTCACTCAAACAGCTTTCAGGCCTTATCAGGTGACCAGGAAATGGGGACTGGCATATCATGCAAGAAAGATAGTCAGGTGGCTGGCCTTATCCATACACACACTGGTTATTGGAGAGCTACAAGCACTGTTAGTAAAGGTCAGAAAGAGTACTAGAAGCAGAGATACCCTTAGACCTGGGTGAATCATGTTTTGAGACACATTATTAAATGAAACACATAATTCAAATAGCACCTCCAAAACTTCCAATATATTTTAATGACATTTTAACATAAGTGCCCTTATATTTACATAAACTATGCAACTGAATCCGCCACCCAACTTCTAGGGAAAGTCTATGTACTTGATTGACCACTAATCACACAAAGTATGTCCACCCACAGCATGCCACAGAGCAGACAAAGTAATTTCACTCCAGTGCATAGTGTGCAGTTTACCTTTGATAAATGTTTTCTCCTTGTACATTTGTTCACTTTTCTATATTGTGGCAGTCCCGGGTAGAAATCCAACATATTCCCTTGCATATTTCGACTGCGTTACCGCGTTCAAAGTGTGTAGTGCAGAACTTCTGTTAAGGGCAGGGCTCATACACGCTACGTAGACTTATCAGGTATTCATGCATCTTCACTGCAAATATGAGCCTCGGCCTTAACGGAAGTCTTGCGCTACAGCGCTTCAAACGCGGTAATGCGGTCGAATTACGTAAAGGAATAATGTTCAATTTCTATCTGGGACTGCCACGTATCTTTCTACTTACTTTTGGACAATCCCAAATCTGGCATTTGGGGCCACAGATCCATCTAGTCGGAGGTAGGTTACAGACGGCATGTGAACCCTGTGAGTGTGCGAGTGTGATTGTGTGTGTGTGTGTGTGTGTGTGCAGGTATGGAGAGTGTGATAGCTGTGAAATGCAAACTTAAAAGTGAATCATACACTCACTGACCCTCTGCTGCTAAATAGTCTATCAACATTTCCAATGGTCCACACTCATAACCTTCCTAAACTCCCCACCCTCCCACATACACCCTCCCACATACACCCTACCCTCCCACAACCACCCTCCCAACCTCCCACTACACCCTCCCCACCTCCCACAAGCACCCTCCCACACCACCCTCCCCACCACCCTCTCCACCCTCCCCAACACTCACTTGAAGAGGTCATTCTGGATGATATTCAGCATACTCTTGTACTGACAGAAGATCAGTGCTCGGTGCTGGCTGACAGCTGACGTCACACCCTCCCCACCATCCCCACCCTCCCCACTCACACCAATACCACAGTCATGAAGTAGCTGCCTACAGTAGAAGAAGAAGAGATAGATGTGTGCTAGTCTCTGTCCAGCTTGTCACATGCAGCAGCCACCCAGCATTCGTCACTTGCAGTACACATAGCGGGACCTGGGAATGAGACTAGCTGTGTACTGTAGTTAATACAAAGTGTGTTTTTTTTTGTTTTTTTTTTTGTTTTGTTCTGTTTGTTTGTTTGAGATCAGGAAAACAGTGTAAATGTATACCTATGTACGTAGCATTTTCTCTGAAAACTGGAGGTGGCAAAAGCTGATGTTTGGCTATGTCACTGCGGCATTTCGTCACAAAGGTGGGTCATGTCACTCCAAGAGGCCAAGTGCACGCAGACTCCACAACCAAATATGGGCATACGGTATAGCTTCAGGTGTAGTATTGATGTGGAGCCATGGAGCTGCTGATTTTGCACTACCAATCCATTTCAAAGCAACTGTTGTAAGCACCCACAAAACTTGCCTGCCTAACCTTGCAAATATGTCCTATGAACTATGAAAAGAGCAGCATTAGTGCAGATTGGGAGCATTTTAGGCTCAGCAGTCTCTAGCTTGCAAGCTATGACTTTTACCTAGCCTTGTTCCCAGAGTTCTACAGAGTTCGTTGCTTGCAATATAAAACATCACACTGCAACTGCAAACAACAAGTGTTCTTGAGGTATGGGAACGAGGCTAGGTATGGCTTTTACCTAGCCTTGTTCCCAGAGTTCTACAGAGTTCGTTGCTTGCAATATAAAACATCACACTGCAACTGCAAGCAACAAATGTTCTTGAGGTATGGGAACGAGGCAAGGTATGGCTCTTACCTAGCTAAAGTACAGCACAACTGTTAGCTGAACTAGCAAGTTAGGTAGCCACCTCCACAGGTTCTAGGGCTCATAGGTCACTCCGTAGAGTGAAACACAGCACAGTTTCAACTTACCTGAGGGCCTGCAACTTTGTGGCATGTTTGATATCCTTAAGGTCTGTTGTATTCTTCTTGAGGTACTCCTGGACCTTGGTGTAGAGGGGGTGGGCAGGGGTGACCACCTGGGATGGATGGTTACAGACTTTTCGAAGGTACTGCAGTGCCTGTGGGGGGGAGGGGAGGGAGGGGAGGAAAAGGGAGAGGGGAGGGGAGGGAATGTGGGAGTGCATGAGGTCAGAGGTGTTTATGGTTACCACACACACACACACACACACACACACACACACACACACACACACACACACACACACACACACACACACACACACACACACACACACACACACACACACACTCACTCACCTGAAAAATGTGTGTGGTTGGCTGGGTAGCCTCTTCCTTCTTCCCTCCCTTCTCCTGGTCGTCTAGACAGTCCTCCACCTCCCTCTTGGCCTGTGACTTGGCAAAGTCCTCATAAAGCATCACCTTTGTAAAGACAGAATGAAATAACAAATAAAGCCATGTTTGGGTGTTAAGAAGCGAAATAGAGGAAGGCGAAAAGCTGACAGTCGCTGGGAATCAAACCCAGTGCTCTACCACAGAGCTACAACCACTAGCCCTCACAACCCTCTACACAGGCGATATTGACTGCTTCCTTCAGTCACACACCTGGCACCCACTCAGTATGTGCCGTCAGAACTTGAACAGTCACATGTTAGAGAAAAGGCTTTGCATATGACATTAGTGTTTGTAAGCAAGGTTGCCTACACGGGTAGGTAGTGATTGGGTTGGACCACCTCCCAGCACTTTCAACCACGACTCATGATAGGTAACCTCGTTCCAAGGCTCTCCTTTCCTATGTGTACTGCAAGCGACAAAATACTAAAACAGGGCACTTTAAACCATCACATAGTGACGTATGAGTCACAGAAACCAGATTGCCAAGCTAGGCATAGCCCTGAATTAGAAACACCTAATTAAGCTTGATTTGTTGTTTCATGGGCCCGACCGACCCAACAATTTCTTGAATGCTATGAATTATGTAGTGCTAATCACCAGTTCAGTGGTGGTCTGATTGTTTCTGCCTGTAAATCGAGTTGAAGTGATCTGCTACCTCAAGCTTATTTTTTAATCCTGTAAAGTTTTGCAGAAGTCTAAAGAAACTGAACTTCAACATCTTGCACGAGGTTATTTTTTTTACCGCATCCTAAGACGTCCACAGAGCAGTTATAAAACCTGGGTTAAACCTGTACATTTTGTATAACAGCAGAAAATACCTCACACTTATTTTAAGTTAACTTATTGACACTACTGACATAATCAGAACTACTGTATCTATGGAAAGCTTTTGGTAATTCTTTTTACTGAGAGGTTAAAGCTAGCCTCATTCCTGACGTCAGTGTCCATTTCACACACGGATTCTTCGTTTTGAAACAGGAGTGGTACGTTTTTTGCTTCGCGAATGTTCGAAACCCTAACACTTGGGGCAGAAACTACAAGATAAGGCCTCAAGCTCATTCTTTCGATGGGGGACCCCTCCCCCCTCTGTTTACCTAGGTAGACACTGACATCATTCAGATGATGAAATGAACCAGGCCTTCCCCCTCCGTTTTTGCGTACTGCAAGCGATCAAAAACTGGACATTGGGAAGGCCTGGGAACCAGGTTAGTAAAGTTACACTATCTCACAAAGTTGTAGCTAAAATAAAATTCAACTAATACATTCAGCATATGCACATATAAAATGCAATACTTTTTCCCGGTTAAATTTTTACCACTTAAAATGACTGACAAAACTACAAAAAGTTACCCCTGCTGAAATTTCCACGCTATACAGTATTGAGTAAAAACGCAACTGTGCTCACTTGGAGTGGGCTGAGGTCACAGTGATAGTCCTGGATGATCTTGGGGGGCAGGTCCTGTAGGACGTCCTCCTTCATTCTCCTCAACATGAAAGGTAGTACCTGCCTATGTAGTGCTTCCATTGCTAGGGCACCTTGGGAGGGGAGGGAAGGGAGGGGAGGGGAGGGGAGGGGAGGGAGGGAGGGAGGGAGGGAGGGAGGGAGGGAGGGAGGGAGGGAGGGAGGGAGGGAGGGAGGGAGGGAGGGAGGGAGGGAGGGAGGGAGGGGAGAGAAAAAAAAGGAATGAAAGGGAGGAAAGAGAGAAAAACTGAACGTTGCCGGTTCTTAAAACCTAATTACTGACAGTTATGTACACATGCATACCATATCACCTCCTCTTTCGCTAACCCACATACATACTCCTCTCATCTCCTCCCTTCCTCCCCTTCCCTCTCCTCCCTCTCCCCTCCCCCATTCCCTCTTCCCTCTCCCACACCCAACCACGTACCAGCCTCCTGTTCTTTGGAGGAGGATTTGGCATCCCTGCTGAGCAGGATGGGCTTCCCAAACCTCTCATAGAACTGTCTCTCTGTCCCCAGGAACCCCGGCATCAGGAAATCAAACAGTGACCACAGCTCCAGGACATTGTTCTGTGAGGTGAGGTGAGGTGTGTGTGTGTGTGTGTGTGTGTGTGTGCGTGTGTGTGTGTGTGTGTGTGTGTGTGTGTGTGTGTGTGTGTGTGTGTGTGTGTGCGCGTGCGTGTGTGTGTGTGTGTGTGTGTGTGTGTGTGGAGAGAGAAGTGCATGTATATGTGAGCTTATCGACAGATGACAATGTGCAGTTGTGTACCTGAATGGGAGTACCAGACAAGATCAGTCTGTAGTTTGCTTTCAACTGCTTCACTGCCTTTGTGATCTAGTGTGTGTGTGTGTGTGTGTGTGTGTGTGTGTGTGTGTGTGTGTGCATGTGTGTGTGCATGTGTGCACGTGTGTGTGTGCATGTGTGTGTGCATGTGTGTGTGCATGTGTGTGTATGCCACCTATATGGTGAAATATTTGCCGAACTACAAGATGTAGTTATTGAGCTACATACTAGAATTGCTTTAATGATAAAGCTCACAAGTAGTTTAGCAGTTAAGAAATGAAGTAGGGACAACAATGTGTCGAACTTGATTCCCACATACTTCCCTGAAGCAGCAAGAGTAGTATGTGCAAAAAGAGATCTAACATACTTGGTACCCTTGTCCCTGACCTTGTTAACAAGTAACTAGACCCTCTCCTATAGAGTCCATACCTCTCAGCAGGTAAAACCTGTTACCATGGTGATGGTTAGCCTCGAACCCAGGCTTTCCGTTCCGGCTTTTGTCTCGCAGCTTTGGTGAAAGATTTTTCTCCAAAGCTGCTAGACAAATCCGGAACAGAAAGCCTAGGTTCAAGGCTAGGTGATGGTTACCAAAGTAACATAGATGTGAATCATATTCACAAGACAGACTCCCAGTTTGGAGAAATACCAGTGAGTGATGACTATCAAGATATCAGAGATAGGCGGTCTGCCCACCATTGCCATATAAGGTAAAATGCATAGCTAAGTATATAGCTGTAGCTGCTCATGCCAGATGCAGGCAGTCAGTGGTCAGAATTAGTGCTGCTCTGTTACAGTGTGCCTCCCTCCTGACTGGTATGTGATATGTACAGTGCCATGTGTGCTATGGGTATCCTTTTGTTCCCAGGCCGCTCCAGGGAATGAGCATGAAATAAATAAACTTGATATCCCAAGGTGGCATCATGCAGAGGCAGCCCTTCTTCTCCTAGTTTTCAAAATATGGTAGGTACAAAACTGCCAACCATTACTATGACCTAGTAGAGTAGACCTGTGTTAAGTTGCTTGTAATTACGTAAATAGCTAAGATATTTTGGAAGGCAAGCAAAACACTTGGAGTCGAATTGCTACGATAATCTATTGTAGGGAGAATTTGGGCCAAGATGTATGGGAGTTACCTGTGTTTGGTTTGTACTTTAATTGCATCGTGACGAAACAATTTCCTTTTCATAGCAATAAAGAATGGCTACACCATCTGGTGTTGCTGAGAAGGCACTAAAGAGGATCACAACTCAGCTCGAATGCTCCGTCTGCCTTGATACTTTGACTGATGCCAAACTGCTGCCATGTTTCCATTCCTTCTGTAAGAAATGTCTCGAACGTCTGGTGGTCCAGGATCACGATGGACACACCCTATGCTGCCCAACCTGTCGCCGAACCACCCTGCTACCCCCCACTGGGGTCTCAGGGCTGCAGACTGACTTCCACGCTGAGGGTTTGTTTGAGATCCGAGATATGCTGTCTAAAACCAAAGAGCCACAGAAAATACATTGTGAGAAATGTGACACATCTATAGCAACAGCATTCTGCCGTGACTGTGGCCAGTTTGTCTGCAATAAATGTACCGAGATCCACCAAATATGGAAAGAATTTAAAACCCACAAAATAGCAAGCTTCACTGACATTCAGAGAGAGGCAGCTGATCTTATGCCTTCAAAGAAAAAGGTCATTTACTGCCCAAAGCACTCAGACAACATCCTCAAGATCTACTGTGAGACCTGTGGAGAGCTCATATGCAATGACTGCACCATACGTCTCCACCGGGGACACAACTACGACCTGGTCACCGACACCTTCCAGAGACACAAAGGTGAGATAGTCTCCAGTCTGCAGCCAGTGAAACAACACCTAGCCACTGTCAATGAAGCAATTCAGTCAATGGACACCAGAAAACAAGATATAGAAGAACAGAGAGTGGCCATTGAAGCTGATATCCACAAACAAATCAGTGAGCTGCTGCAAGCTCTTGAGCAGCGCAGAACAGAGCTTGTTGGCCAGTTGAACCAACTCACACAGCAGAAGCTCAAAGGTCTGGCCGCACAGAGGGATCAGTGTGAGCTAGTCCAAATCCAGCTCAGTAGCTGCCTGGATTATGTTGAGGGTAGCCTAAAAACCAGCACTGAAGGAGAGATACTGGCAATGAAGACCACTGTGCTCAAACAAGTTCAACAGATCACTGCTGAGTTCAACCCCAACACACTGGCTCCAGAGCAGAAAGCAAATATGATCCTGGTCACAAACAATGTTCAGGAGCTCCACCGCACCTGTCGAGGGTTTGCTGAGGTAGTAGCTCAGTCAGTCTGCCCTGAGAAATGCTATGTCACCGGAGATGGTCTGAAGACTGCAACAGTTGGAGAGGAAGCAACTGCCACACTGCATGCTAGAGACAAAGATGGCGAAGGCTATGAAGGACCAATCCTAGACCTTACCGCAGAGTTGGTATACGACAAAGATGGTACTGTTGCCAGATGTCCAGTTAAAGAAGGGAAAAGAGGTGAACACCTGGTCAAGTACAAGCCAACAACACGAGGGAAACATGAGTTGCACATCAGAATCAGAGGAGAAAGTATTAAGGGTAGTCCATTCACAGTGAGAGTCAGCCCACCCCTACAAGTGCTTGGAAATCCAATCAGGGTTATTGGAAGTGTGAATGGACCATGGGGGCTAGCAACCAACAGCAAGGGCCACATCATAGTAGTGGAGAATGGTGCATTCTGCATCTCAGTTTTTACTCCAGAGGGAAAGAAGATCCGATCATTTGGAAACAGAGGGACTGCAAACGGACAGTTCAGTAGCCCCACTGGAGTAGCAGTGGACAACGATGACAACATCTACATAGTGGATTACAGCCATCGCATTCAAAAGTTCAACTCAACAGGTGGATTTATTGCCTCAGTTGGCACACATGGCAGCAACCCACTGCAGTTCTCTCATCCAGTTGGTATTGGCTTCAACAAGAAGAATGATAAATTATACGTGTGTGACCAGAGTAACAACAGAGTACAAGTCCTAGAAACAAACCTGACCTACCACAGTAGCTTTGGCAGTCAGGGAAGTGGCAATGGACAGTTGAAGAACCCACTGGGTGTAGCATTTGATAGCAGTGGGAACGTGTATATAGCTGACTACAGTGACCATCGTATCCAGGTGTTTACCCCAGAGGGGAAGTTCATACGAAAGTTTGGAAACCAGGGCAGTGGTCCTGGACAGTTAAACAATCCATATAGTGTTGCTCTAGACAGCAGTGACATGATCTATGTCGCTGACTGCAACAACCACCGCATCTGTGTATTCTCACCAGAAGGACAGTTCCTAAAGTCATTTGGTAGCGAAGGGGAAGCTCAAGGACAGTTCAAACGCCCCTACATGGTTTGTGTTGATGAAAATGGCCTCGTTCTTGTTAGTGACAATGGAAACAATCGGATCCAGATATTCTGAACAAGATTGAGTAGCTTTATGCAGTAGCTAGTAGTTATAGCTGTTCACACTTATACTCGTGGTAACCACAACAAAAATCTGTAGTTAGACTGTTATTGTCGGCGGTTTTACAATTGATTTTCAAGAAGACAACCTGACAAGACAAATGATGTCACACATAGCCTCATACCCAGGCCTGGGTATGAGGCTAACAGATGGCAGTACATGTATATGTTACAGCCAGATTTCAAACCTTTGACCGTATGTATGCTTGTATGCTTCTGTACATTGTTGGCCAGCTTTCATGCTGTTCAGGCCACGGGCTGTTTGTTCGGCAAGTTTGTACAGCTTCCAAGCCATTCAGCCAGCTTTCAAACCGTTCGGCCCGGTTTCTAAACGGGACCACTTCGCTTTGTGTATTGAAAGCGGGCCAACCAGTTTAAAAACGGGATGACCGGTTTATAAACCGGTGGCCCGTTTACAAACTGGTCAAGTTTGCAATTGGTTCGCAACATATACATGCAATCCTTTCTCAACAAGAACAGTTGCACAGAGCAGCTGTAATGATTGCTGAAGATACGTAGCTGCATTCTTGTAACTGACTATGGACACATTGAATCCAGATATTGACATCTTTACCATCAAGTCGCACAAATGTTAGTAGTATAGCATAAATTACTGTTTGATAATTCATACTAATGTCATTGTGCTTACTCAGTATGTTATACCCAACATTATAGCACGTTGGAGTTCTATACGCATACCTTTGTCTTGGTGTTTTTGATAATGTGACCTTCATCCAGTATACAGTAATTCCAGTTAATAGATCTGCAGAGGAAAAATTTGTCAAACCACACACAGACGGTCAGTCCCTGATGCAGAGAAATGCTCTGTCAAGTTTTCTCAGTATGATTTTAAAAATGTATGCTTATTACGAGCCTCAAATGTGTATTGGTAGTGAGTGATTCTACACACATTTCAAGGCTATCTAAACACACCTAAATTGCCTGAGAAAGTGATGCACATACAAACTCTAGGCCTGCAGAATGTGTAATAAATTAAGTCTTCAGCAAGTGATGATCAGGCAACTGAAATTCCTGACTACTATAAAGTCTATAGAGTCCACTGGGTTAAATTAACCTTAAAAACTTTGCTATTGACCAAGTGGTCATGGGGTGTGACTAGAAGTGTCCTACACTGATGTTACCATGCAAGTCGGTCATTAAAAATACGTACATGTACCTGAAAAATTCAATGTCATTTCTGACAATGTCATAGGATGCAACCACGAGGTTGAACTTGGAAACTTGGGTTTGTAGCCTGTTGCAATGTGAAGAGAGAATACATCACCCTGTATACAGATTGCACTTCCTACACTGTTACTTTACACCATGACCCCATGATAGTGCATGTGTAGGCAGTATACATGACTGTCTACATACATTTGTTAATTAACTTATACTAGCCTCTTCCCCAGGCTCCCCGCACAAGAGCCTGGGAACGAGGCTATGGCTATACTAGTTGGTCACACAAGAAACAATAGAGCAAAAAACTGTGCAAATGTCTACCTAAAGCAGACTTGCAGGATACACACTTACACACATGTACCAATACAATCTACCTGGCCCTTGTGTTGGGTGGTCCAGCATACTGCAGTGGGTTAAGATCCTCTGGGTCACAGAACTTTCTCACCTCATAGCACCAGTGTCCAGTGAGTGTGGGTGGGCACACCACCAGTGAGGGAGGTGCTGTGGTACCGCCACTCACCTCCAGCTCCCTCACTCGGTGGTGGTGGTCCCCGGCCATGATACACAAGCTCTGCAGTGTCTTACCCAACCCCATGTCTGCGATCAGAGTCAATGAAGGTGTAGCAGGAGATGACAACTGGTATGTTCTTTGCTGAGATACTCTTTAGCTCCACAAAGGGTGAATTGAGAGTTGACATCTTGCTAATCAGGACACAAGTGCAAGTCCCAATTTCATAATTATGTATTTACTATTTTCCTTTTGGACAAAGAACACCTCACCAAACAGAACACATTTTTGGGTGCAAAGTTGTCTGTATTGGGGAGGTCCACTGTGTGTTATATGTTGTGTATTTTTACTGAACTAAATATTGATTCCTTTTTTGTTGAACTACATAATTATCATGCATTGTGACCTCTAAAGAGGATACCATCACACAGTATCCCGTGTAGCTTGTATTTGTTGAGAAATGCCAGCCAGTTTATACCATCCTAAGGAATAAAGGAGAGAATTCAAGTCACACAATGTAGTTTCTGACTTGCCAACACAGTGTGTACTATATAGATAATGGTTTCTCCCTCTCCAATTCCCTTCTCCCTTTTAACTTCCTTAACTTCCTTTCCCCACTTGCACTACTGTACTGCTCCTTTTGGTACAAATGTAATCCTATTAGAAACCAACATACAAGGTTTAACCTGCCACTTGCGGAGTGTGGTTACATGGATCTCTCTAATGCATGGAAGGCTGCCATTCATATATCAAGCACCAGTATGTGTCCTACGTATGCACGGATGTGTGTGTAGTTGTATGCAGTTTGGAATGGAGCTAGCCTCTTGCTATCTTACCTGTTGGTACTTCCGGAGGTCAGCCTTGATGGGGATGGGGACAGTGTAGTTCTCCAGCTTGCTAGTGTCAAGGAGCTGCTCCAGGAATCTCCTCTGCTGCCCTCTCTGCTCTGCCAGGGAGGGGGACATCTCTGGAGGACTCTCCACTCTTAACTGAGGGGAGGGGAGAACCAAAGGTTGAGAGAGAAGGAGGAGGGAAGAGAAGGAGGCGAAAATGAGAAGAGGGAGGAGGAGGAAGGAGATCATGGCTCTACAATACCGTACATCACCATACTCTACCATACCCTAATCATCCTCTACCATGACAATACCATACTCTATCAATGGGCTACCACACTCTTCCACTGTTCTACCATGTTCAATACACACTCTAACAACTATACCTATACTTCACCTTTGCTCTAACATAGTCTACCATACATTACCATGGCTCTAAATATAAACCTCTGTAACTGTTATATTCCACAATGGCTCTACCTTTTAACAGTGAAACGTGGAAGATTAATGTAATTTAGCATTCAATTTCAGAGCACTCTACCTCCAGGGGCATGAGTGTGACGAGGGTGGCGAAGCATTGTGAGGCCATGCGCCTGATGTCCTCCTGCTGGTCACTCATCCTCCCCAGCACAGGCATTAGCAGCAGCACCACATAGCACAGTGCATCCAGACCAGCTGACTCCAGAACACCTTCAGTGGACACGTCAAGGAACATTGCTGGCGACTGGCGAGGCATGTAAACGTCCCTTCTCTATGTTTCAGATAAAACTGTTTGTACCAGTGCAAGGCTTGTTATGCAAGCTGCTATCGTACGGCATTCTTATATTTTAGGAGCCCTAGCCCCATTATCACTGGCAACAACTGGTACCATTTGCCACCACATACAGGTCTCTTATAACAGACTTAGAAACGCATATCTGCTTCTACAAGGTAGCATAAAGGTTTCCACATGTTGTGCTGCTTTGTAGCGTGCACACACACACACACACACACACACATACACACACACACACAGGACTTAGCTACACAGCTAGTGCACACACATGCATGGTTGTGGGTGGATACACGCCATAGCCTCTATGGCTCCCTGCCTGTGAATGTCAGTGTCACTACTGAGGTAGGGGAGGACACTGTTAACAAGGAACTGCAGGGAAGAAAAGTTCAACAGTTCATTTAGTGAATATATACCTGCTAAAGTAAGTTTCAAATGGACTTTTTGACAGCTACAGTACTCAAGTTGTAGCAACTAGGTATGAGACTCTAGTGTACCCCCTAGCATCCTATAACATGGTTCCGGAAACAATCCCCCGTTCAATGTTATACCCTAACCCTTGTTTCTGGAAGCAGTCTATGGATTGTCTGCTACTCCAACACTTCAGCAACCCTCCCACATCTCCTGTAACAGCCCTGGTTCTACTAACGAAAGTCCGTCTCAACTGTCTTCTACTTCTGAACTATCAAACAGTAAGGTTACAAGAACATACTACCTACATACCTACCTTCATTCCTAACACTTCTCTTCCTAATACATTATCAATAACAAAATTGACGATGGAAAAGGGAAAGGCTTGGAAATGAGGCTATTGCCTACCTCTATGGTTTTGTGTAGATCCACCTGGGCCAGTGTGGCAATGCATCGTGCAGCCATGTGCCTCACAGCTGTAAAGTGGGAGCAGAGAGTGGCAAGGAGGAGGGGGAGGAGGGAGAGGAGCTGGGGCTTCAGGGAGGGCTCAACGGAGGGAGCCATGATCTCCAGGGCTTGCAGACTGGCCACCACAGATTGGGCTTGTGCACACACATCATCTGGTGGGACTAGTGGATAAGAAGATGGTAACAGAGAAACATAGGTTGGCATTATTACGGAGTTATATTACAGTTTATAGTACACAGAATTACTGGTAGCAGTATACTACAATGTTAGCCTCGTTCCCAGGCTCTCCCCGCGCGCAAACGTAAAATTTCTGTATTGCAAGCGACGGAAAGCTGGGCGGGGCCTGGGAATGAGGCTACTACAACGTAGTAACACACACACACACCTTCTCCCTCCTCCCTGGGAACAGGAAGGCTCTGCAGGGGTTGTGTGACATGTGACCAGAGCTGGGGGAGGGCTGTGAACAGCTGCGGACCAAAGTGACTCGCCACCGCTGTCAGAGCAGACTCAGCACCACGACGCTGGTACTCCAGGGGCTGGGAGCAAAGAGAACACAGACCTCATCACTGATAAATCTTTTCCTTCTTGAAATGGCCATCAGTGCAACAGCATCTACTCACTAGTTTGGTGTACCCTAAATGGCCGCATCTCATACAGGTATAAATAATAGTTATACCACAGGTGGCCAGGGATTTATGGCTGTTAGTAAACAAACCTTGTCCTCGGGCTATGTCTTCAAGCTTGGTCTGTTTATTGCCATAAATCCCTGACACTATAACTAAAACTCAAACCAGAAAATATTATAGAAGATGAAGAACAAGACATTATAGCCATCTCAAGATGCACTGTATTTATGGGAGATGTTTCTGGGTGGCCATCACTATCATTTGACCCAAGTCTCCTTCCATACAATAAGAACGCAAGTCGGTCTTTTTTCACGGAGGACTCACTTGGGTCATTTTCTCAGATAATTTCTTAGCTTGGAAGACCAATGTCAAATGATACTGTTCAGAGCTCTACCTTCTGTTGTTGATGCTCAGCAGCTGCAGCCATTGCTTCTCTCACTGCAGCTGAAGGACGGCCTCTACCATGGTGGACCCTCTGAGAGGTAGGCTGGTATGAGAGGGGTTAGGTGAGTGTGTGAGTGTGTGTGTGCAACATAATGCACTCATGTGTAGAAAGGTATGGAAAGTGTTCTGCACTAATACTCATGTGTAGGAAAGGTTTATTTTATTTGGACAGGGAACAGCATAAAGTATTCCTTGTCTCATTCCTGTGCTCCCTCCTATGTGTATACCAAGACACAAAAGCTGGGTGGTGGTCCGGAAACAAGGTTAATGTATAAATCACTTTTAGGCACTAGGTTGCTTTTCTTGGAACATGTTGTATATGAGAGATGTATTAATGTATGCCTATGATCAAGCCACCAAATACATCCATAGCTATAGCCTCGTTCCGCTCTGGAACATGAACATGTATACACGGGAAGAGCCTGGTATATTTTCTCACGTGAGCATGATGTAATCGAAATAGGACCAGAACAGAAAGGCAATGTTATGCGTGTTGTTCAACCAACTATGCGTTCAACACTCGGTGTGTATGATATTCACCCCCCGATAGCTAGATACGTGTAGTAAGCTACTTTCGCTCTTTTCCTGTTCTGAGTCTTCGGGTATGCCCACGCATAATTAAGGTCTCTCTACCCCCTCTACACCTGATGCTGCTCACGTGAGAAAAAATACCAGGCTCTCCTTGCCTGCACAACTTCAACGTTTGCGTTCCAGAGTGGGGGAGCCTGGGAATGAGGCTATCCTAGCTATGATTGTCTACTTCAATTACCCGTCTCTGCTCCACAAGAGTGATGATGCCAGTATTCCATTCCCAGGATTCCAGTCTGGGTGGCTCCTCGCTGGTGGGCGTGGCTGACTTTGATGTTGGAACCTGCCCAGGAGAAGGATCTGGACTGGAGCTGGGTTTTATAGGAGGAGTGTGCTGGGGGTCACAGCATGCAAAGGAACAGAGGTTCTTGATAATCTTAGGGTTTGGACAGGGAGAGCGGGACTTGCAGATGTCCAATAGCTGCCCTAGCCATTTCGCTGAGAGGGACTGCAGAAATAAGAAAATAAATATTGTGCCACCATCACACCCATGCTTCTACGATCCTTGTCCTACCCACCCTCCTCCCCATCTGCCCTCCCCTCTACCCCAATTTCGCTGAGAGGGACTGCAGGAATAAGGAAATAAACTGATAACAGAACCCTTATGATCTCACTCCTTTGTAGCAACCTTCCATACATTGAAATTACTGATGGAGGAAAGAGGAGGAGAGGGAAGGAGGTTATGTAGAAAGAGGAGGCTTATTGGGCTAGGGGTGAGGGCAGATGGGGAGAAGGGTGGGTAGGACAGGGATGGTAGAAGCATGGGTGTGATGGTGGTTGTGCTGCTACTGTCAGGAGTCGTGGAAGATGGTTGTGATCCCCCCTTCTCCTCTTCTCCCTACCTCCCTATCTCTCCTCCCCCCCTCCTTCCTCTCTACCTGCATGAGAGTATCGCTCTCTGTCTTGATGCAGTCCATGAGTGGTCGGATGATGGGGTTCAGTTTTGGTGGGAGGGAGGTGAGGGTGACAAGGGTCCCTGCCATGCAGCAGTGGACACGGGTCTGCATCCTCTGATGTTCCTCCTGTAGTTGGCCCAGGCTGGCCAGGAGGCTACGTCGGAGGGAATCAAACTCCTGGTTGGAGAGAGAGGGGAGGGAAGGAAAAGAGGGGAGGGGAGGGAAAGAGGGGAGGGAGGAAAGGAAGACAGAGGAAGAGGGGGGGGGGGGGGGGAGAAGAGGGAGGAGGAGAGGGAGAAAAAGAAGGAAAAGAGGAGGAGAAGGGAAGGAGGAGATGGAAAGGATAGAAAAGGAAAACCAGGAGAGGGAGGCTCACGTTTAGGACACTGTGCACCCATGCTGTTTTAAGAGGGGCCCGGGTCATTGCTTATAAGTGCCTGGAGACAGCCATACTGGCAGCCATGGTGGCAACACCAACCAAAAGAAAGCGAGCCAACAGGAACTATTCGAGAGTGCATACATACCTGCTTCTCAGAGTTTGAGAGTTTCAATGACTGGATGGCACTATCATAAGTCGTGGTCGCCAGCTGGGCTGCAAACTCAGCTGTGTACCCACTGTAGCAAGTATAACAGACAACAGGACAGAGTTGCTCATGACAACACAGTAGTGACCAGCCTCATTCCCAGGCCCTTGTGTACCCATGCATGATAGCCTGGGAATGAGGCTAAGTGGAGTGCAGTCAGACACTGGCGTACGCACCTTGGATTGACTCCCTTTGCAACGTTCAACCCTTTCTTCTCAAAGGCCACAATCAGAGCCTGCAGTAACAAAATGGAGATTGCCAAACACAGTAGCTTATGCCAGCCATATACATACACATCCCAGACTTTAATACCTAGTCTCATCCCCAGACCCCACCCTCTCACAAGGAGAAACGGTCTGGTGAACCAAGTCGAATTTCTTGGGCTTGCGCACACTTTTGGGACAGTGTCACCTAGTAACGTTCAAAGCATTTTACGCCAAACGTGCTCAAAAAAGGTATGGATACTCGAGTAAATTTTTGCTGTTGCAAGGGAAGTGCTACGTAATAATTACCGATCTCGCAATCTCATTGGTCATTACCACTTTTGGGGAATAAGTCCAAGAAATTTGACTTTGTTCACCAGACCGTTTCTCGCCGGGAGATGCGCGTGGGTTGGGCACGAGACTATTTAATACCTACCAGCATAATACACATACACATATTAAGGAGTCACGATTCCTAGCAAAATGGCAAGCCTAGATGTTACATAGAGTCACCCCACTGTCAGTAGCAGATTGTTTTTTTAGTATAGAGTAAGTGTAAGTTGTCTTTTAGTGTAGAGTAGGCCAGTCTCATTCCCATCCCACCCAGCTTGCCGTCACTTGCCGTACGGAAAGCGGGGAGAGCCTGGTATCTTTTCTCATTCTGAAATTTTTTCCATTTTCTGATTACGTAATGCTCACATGAGGAAAGATGCAGGCTCTCTCGACTTTTCTGTACTGCAAGTGACGGAAAGCTGGAAGGGGCCTGGGAACAAGGCTAGTTTGAGGCATAAAGAAGCTGTGCAATCCCCATATTTTGCCACCTACATGCAACCTTCAAAGATTAGATACACGTTCTTTGGAAAGACCTGTTTCTCACAGGACCTGTCAAATAATGGAGCACAATGCATATACACAGTACCATGCATGAATAATCGATAAACCACAAAAAGGCAGGCCCAGATGTTATTCAAAGTAACCCACTGTACACATGTTTCGACTAATACCAGGCCTCATCAGCTGTGCTGGGCAGCTGGGGTGACTGGGAGACAAGGACTGCTAACTCATGCAGTCAGGTGGCATGCATGCTATATTCTCACATGACAGTCCTTCTGAAGTGAGAGGAGAAAAGGCGTAATCTCTTCGTACACGCCTTGTTCGGTCAACACAGCCGTGAACTGGGCCAGGAGATCACCTGGACAGTGTTTCCAGAAGCTCACAACCAGGGCAGCCACCATCTTGTGCGTGGCACTGTTCCCCGCCAGCATCTGTCTGAGGCCTTCAGATAGCTGTGAGAGGGGGCTGTCACTGTCACCATGGCAACCAACTTGAGAGGCAAGCAACCCCAGCGCTCTGTAATAAAAGTGGGTGTGGCAATCAAATTAATGACTACAAATTGATAATCCAATTGTACCAACTTCCACATGGCAGCTACGTAGCTAAGTGGATATGAAAATTGGCATCCCCCCAGGTGTCTGTAAAAACTGCAGCTGGTTATAACTAGCCTCATTCCCAGGCTCATTTCCTCTTTATAACCTAGCCTCTTCCTCTACGAGAAAGAGCCTGGGTACGAGGCTAGGTTGTAACAGCTACTAATATAACAATGTGCATAGCAACAAGTGACATCCCAATAGTTTACTGAGTTATACTGAACTATACTGGCCATTATACACTGAGATACGTAGGCCAGCATGAGGCTGCAGCTGGACCCACCTGCGCTCACGTACACATTCCCTGGACTTGTATCACAGGAACATTTTGTGCAAAATTTACACATAACATGATTGTAAGAGACACCTGATGGGGAGTGGCAGATGCATTGGTGTGGCATTCATCACAGTGTTACAGATCAGGTACATGCGTCAAGAGCTATGATTAGATCCTCTAGCTCTCTTATCGTGCAAACCTTCCAGTGACATTAATGAACTAGAAATGACGTTTCTGTGAGATGCCTAGGGCATTGCAAGGTGCAGTACAGTGTTGTTTTGGTAGTTTAGTTATACCGGTAGTTTGATTAACCAAAAAAGGCCATATCAAAAGGTGTTCGGATAAAGTCAACCACACAGGTGCAATAGCGTGGCATTCATCACTGCATCACAGGTCACGTAACATAAGAGTCTACATAAGGCCAGCAACTGGTTTGCACCTCAGTTTGTTTCAGTGAGGTAGCTACTGATGCTCATCTGAAAACTACGTAGCTATCTATGCAAATGAGACACGGAATGTTTGTAGCAGTGCTTGCTGCTGCTCTCTGCAGTGGTATCTCCACTGCTGATTCTTGGAGAGTTTTTCTTCGTCCACTTGTTGGGGGAGGAGATGAATGTTCAGCTTCAAACGAACTCATGAATAGGATCAATCAAAATATTTCTACTTTGCTACCAAGGGTGGTACATTGTGTGCAACTAGGCCGTACTCCTGAGTACCCAGCTAACTCCTGTGCAGAGCTTGCAGAGCGAGAGCCAGACATCCCCTCAGGAAACTACTGGATCCTCAACTCCACACAGTCACCAGTCCAAGTGTTCTGTGAAATGGGTGATGTGTTTCCAGCTAGTCTCAATGTCACCGGAGGCTGGGTGAGGGTAGCAAACTTGAACATGACAGACCCTAACCAGCAATGCCCAGAGAACCTGCAGTTGTCATACACAAGCCCTATACGACTGTGTGGAAGGACAACTGATAGGAGCTGTGACTCAGTCATATTCACAACTTATGGAGTTCAGTACCGACAAGTGTGTGGGAGAGTGAGGGGTTACCAGTTTGCATCACCAGATGGATTTCGTCAAATTAATTGCCCAACTCCTTGCAACATTGACAATCCTTATGTTGATGGGGTTAGCATAACTCATGGAGCCAGTCCAAGGAAGCACATCTGGACATATGGAGCCAACTGTCCATGCACTGGTGGTACACCTCCTCCTGCTTTTGTGGGCTCTGACTACTACTGTGAGTCAGGACTCAACGTTCATCCATGGGATTACGTTCTCTACTCTAACGACACATTGTGGGATGGACAAGATTGTCATCGATCTGAGCGTACATGCTGTGATCCTCCAAACCTCCCGTGGTTCTGCAAGGACCTTTCTGAGCCAACTACCGATGACTTAGAGGTTCGTCTCTGTGCAGATCAAGTTCAACAGGACGAGGATGTCCCCATTGATCTTGTTCAACTCTACATACAATGAATCATCATGATTTGCTCATGACCTCAATGTAGAATATCCCCCCATGGTTGTAGCAGAGTTTATATTAATTTTTGTTCATGCATGGTGATAGTTTTAGTATCAAGCTTTGAAGTGAAGAGTTATGTCCAACCACTACAGTAAATTGAATACTGTTCTGTTGCTACTAAGTGATCTGATATTTACACACAAACAAGATTATAAGTAAGTGGTCTGTCTGTCAGTTGTCACTGTTATTTGATCCCCATTTTATGCAGTGGGTGTGGCCAGGTTTTATCTATTACGCCTCAGTTGAACCTATCCATATCACAGCATTGCAGGAGGTAGCACATTCACTTATTACACAACCTACTGGACTCACCTTGCTCCAGCGACTCGTGCCACAAAGGCAGCCTGCTCCCTTACAGCCAGAGACTCCACCCCAAGAGAGCCACCCAAGTAGACAGCCTTGGTTGAGAGAGGACGGATAAAATTGGGGTAAATTATTTCAATCCGTACTTGTTAGAAATACTTATAACACATACATTCCCAGGCTCATCCACATTTATGTAACCGAAAAGTTAGGGAACGAGGCTACCTGCACAAGACATTACACACAGTTCCAGGTGGTGGAAGTACCCTTGTTCCCAGGGATGGTGGAAGCTGGTGGGAACGTACATGTACAATGTTTAACCCTTTATACCCGAATGGGGTGTAAAGGGTTAATTAAGGTTTGGTTCTTAGTTTGAACTGCTTGACAGTTTCTATACTAGGCTTGTTCCAAGGCCCCTTCGGGGAAGAGGGGACTGGGACGAGTCACGATAATGCCAAGTGAACTACTCTGGATGGCTGCTCCATACCTGTGTGGTATGTGTGTGTGAGACAAGGAGGCTGGTCTCAACGGGGGCGGAGGAGGGGGACACCAGGAGGCACAGCCAGGGCGTCACAAGAGAAGTACTGCACTGCACAAGGTCCCCCACACTGGAGTGAGCCAAGATGCCCAGCCATACCTGCATAAACAGATGCCAAGATTACAGCTCTCTCCTCTCTCCTTCCTCCTATCCTCCCAGGCCTTTCACCCAAATTTTACCTCACAGCAGTAGATAAGATTAAATCTGGGTGGAGGCCTGGGAATGAGGCTATCCCCGCAGTGAGACTAACCTGGTGTACCAAACCTCTGATGTTCTCCTCTCCCTCAAGAGCAAACCGCTGGAAAGTTTGACACAACATACCCTGCAAGTTTTCCCTCAGCCATCCCAAACAACCTGACCCAGAACCTCCTCCTCTTTCTCCTTTTCCTCCCCCATTCCCCCCTTCTCCTCCACCTTTACTTCCTCCTCCTCCTTCTCCTCCTCCTCCTCCTTCTCTTCCTCCTCCTCCTTCTCTTCCTCTTTCTCCTCCTCCTCCTCCTCCCCCTCCTCCTTCTCTTCCTCCTCCTTCTTTCTTCATCAAATCTTCATTACTGTTTTTCAGTAGGGTTAGAATAACCTTCAGGCAGGAGGAACGCACCGAGCTAATTGTATGCGACAGGAAAGGCCAGAGTCTCGGTACAAAAGTTGCCATAGACTGCTGTAAGACTGTAGCTTGCACCGTCGTCATAGTCTGCATGTCTGCCGCAGTGGTAGAGCCAATCAGTGATGGGTTGCAGGAGAGAAGTATGCAGAGGAGTTCCATGATGCTGTTCGTGGAGGCTGAGAGGTCATCGAGGTCAAGAAGAGAGTCCCAGAGGATCTGCAACAACTCTGTTAGCTGGGAGTTGAGAGGGGGAGGGAGGGTGGAAAATGGGGAGAGGGAGGAAGAGAGGGAGGGGAGGAGGACCTGATGGTGTAAACCATCTTCTACAGAGAGAGTACACAGTCACATGCACATATTATCATGAGACTGGTATTCTCGTTGTTGAAAGTTCACAGTTGTGCAACTACCAGTTCTTGCTGAACTGGATACCGTAGATCGGGAAGTTTTCACGGTAAAAATAATTCGGGTTAAAAATATTAATTTTTTTTGTGCATTTAATTTTCATTGCTCTGGTGTAAGGACGAAAATATTTTAATTTAACAGCAAAAAATTTCCCGATCTACGGTAAGCCCCATAGACATATGCTGCCTTTTTTTGCACAGAATGTTCAAGCACAATTACAGAACTACAAAAATCCTCAGCCTACAGTACATAAAATGGCACCTTTCCTGGGAGAACACAATGCAGCTGGCTGGCTACGGGAAGGAGAGCACTGGCCGCCACTGCCCTCACATCATCATCCACATCCTGTAGGCCTCGAAGGATGGAGGAGGAGAGGAGGGGGAGGAGGGACTCCGAGAGATCCTGGGGGGAGAGACAAAATTTTGTCTATGTGTGTGCAGAATCACCACCACACACACACACACACATTCACACACTCACTCCACTCACAGTCCTAGCTGCCAGCAAGTGCTGTATCCCCATGAGGCTGGCATGGCGGACCTCCCACCGCTCCTGGCCCACCAATGTGAGCAAGACCGTCACCACTTGGTCCACATGCTCCACACACATCACCCTCACCACCACACCCAGCACCTGTGCACAGGTGGCACGCACTGGAGCCACCACCTGTGTGTGTGTGCGTGTGTGTGTGTGTGCATGAACGTGTGCATTGTCATCCTCCACCCACACACCCTTCCCACTCACTCACCCACTCACCTGGTCAGACACAAAGTCGGCAAACCTGTCCAGTGCAAACACACACATCACTCGAATGGCAGCGTCCACCAACCATCTCTGGTTCTCTGACCAGTGCTGTGTGAGCAAGAACAAGAGCTCATGGTTCACTCCACACAAGAGATATATGCACACACGCACGCACGCACGACGTCCTACCTCATTTCTGTTAGTTCAATAAGTAAATCTTGTAGCACAAAGTTTGGCAAATATTTCAGCACATAGGTCACACACACCACGCACACGCACACACACACACACACACACGCACACACACACACACGCATACACACGCACACACACACACACACACACACGCACATGCGCGCACGCACACACACACACACACGCACACACACACACACAGGCACGCACACACACACACACACACACACACACACACACACACACACACACACACACACACACACACACACACACACACACACACACACACACACACACACACACAGCCATGAAGAAGACGCTAGCTTGGCACCTCTCATAAGAGGAAATGACCCCTGGGCCTGAGGACTAGGGAGACGATACCTTGTCTGGATGAGTGTATATGGAGATGCCAGCCGTCTCTCCATGTAGCTTGATGATCTCTCTCAGAGCTGTGGCTCCCCCATGACGAACCTGAGTGAGGAAGAAGAACCACAGTGTAGTACTGTATTCACAGTGTACAATGAGTTAGTATCACATGACTCTATTTCTGAGAGTAGAAGAATTACACAATCAGGAACAAGCCATGGCTGTACAAAGAAGCAGTGGTATGTACAAATAAACAAACACAGAAAACAAACCAACGGTGAAGCAAATAAACAAACAAGAAGCAAAACCAACAGCGAAGAAATGAACAAACAGAAAAAATAAACACGATGAACTAACAAACAAACAAAGAGACAGATAGGTAACAGTTTCGGGACTAACTTCCCAAGAGGGGTTGAAAAGATTTCTGAACATTTCTTCACAGAACCAAGCAAACGGCCATTCTTCAGACTGTGGAAGATAAAGTCAACAACACGCAGTATAAACAGTCGAAGGGTCACAATACAAACTATAAACTGACCTCATCGAAGCTGGAGTCGGTGTCAGTAACCTGGTCAATGAGCAGCTTGTCACTCTGTCCTGCTTGCTCCACCACCACACTCGTGGTCCTGGGCTTCTTAGCAGGAGGTTCCGCATCGCTGGAAGAGGACATCATTGTTAGAGTGTGTGTGTGTGTGGTGTGTGTGAGGGGAGGCATGCATGTGTGTGGTGTGTGCGAGGGGAGTATGCATGTGTGTGGTGTGTGTGAGGGGAGGTATGCATGTGTGTGGTATGTGCGAGGGGAGGTATGCATGTGTGCGGTGTGTGTGGTGTGTGTGAGGGGAGGTATGCATGTGTGTGGTATGTGTGGTGTGTGTGAGGGGAGGTATGCATGTGTGTGGTGTGTGTGGTGTGTGTGAGGGAGGCATGCATGTGTGTGGTGTGTGCGAGGGGAGTATGCATGTGTGTGGTGTGTGTGGTGTGTGTGAGGGGAGGTATGCATGTGTGTGGTGTGTGTGGTGTGTGTGTGAGGGGAGGTATGTATGTGTGTGGATGTGTGTGTGTGTGTGTGTGTGTGTGACCCTAGCCTAATCGCCAAGCCCTGCCCACCTTTCTATTGCTTGCAGTAAGAGAAAAATGAGAGAAATTCTCCACTTCTCTCCCATTTACCATATGGAAAGTGACAGAAAGCTGCCAGGGAGCCAAGAAACGAGGCTAACACGACCCCTACATCACAAGACTTCACTTGTGCGTATGTCATACATCTAACAAGCTTTGTAGTTAAACTTGAGAGAGAGTAAAATGGTCTATTCTGGGGATGGGCCTATCTCTACACACTTTCTCTCCGTGACATCGGTATCCTTGGAGCTCCTGCGCGCCATCTGTTTTGCCTTCCTCTTTGCCCTGTTCCTCTCTCTTGCACTCATGCCTGACAGCTGCAGAGCATTCAGCTCTCGTACCTCGGGGGTCTTGGGGTATGTGTGTGTGTGTGTGTGTGAGAGAGAGAGAGAGAGAGAGAGAGAAAGAGGGAACAGAGAGTGGGATCCTGAAGATATGTACTCTAAGTTGATTACCAGGGGCCAGACAAAATTCTCCCCACCTTTGCTCTGTTCCCTGTGTTGCCTTCCTTGGACTCTCCGGTAGTCACCACCAGGTCACTGTCCTCAAACAGTCCCTCCATTCCAGTTGAGAAGACCTTGCCCTGTGCCACCAGTCCCAGTCTCTGTCGCAGCTGCTGACGATGGAATGCTACCCGCTCTTGTGCAGTCATTCGCTGGTACTCTGGGTCACTCTCGAGGCTCTGGTACTCGTCCCCCGTGGAGGAGAGCAGTGGAGTGCCATGGGTAAGGACCTGGATGGGAACACAAGACTCTGCCATGGTGACATGTTCCTTATATAGCATTTCTCCCTCTGAACTGAGGACACACACAAATTAAGTGTGTCTGCCTAGAGACTAGTTTACGAATGATCTGTACTAGTCAATTCTTCGAACCTGTCCGATGTCGAAGGAGTCAAAAGCAAGGAGGGTATCATTTGCATCAGGGCAAGGAGACTTGTCCTCTCCATCCACGTTGCAGGGTTGGCAGGAGGGCTGCCATTTCTTCACATTCCTAGCGATGGCCTCTACTGCCTGCCCTGCCGCAATGCGAGTGTCCCATGACTTGCTAGTGAGATATGTACGTACCTGCCAGAGATAGGGTTGAATGTATAGTATGCCATTAAATTTTCATGCATGATGTAATTTATTCCACATTGAAAAATTTTGTGAGTAATCAGTGAACTATATGCACAAAGGTGTCTTGCGCAGTGGGTTAATTACTTTCTTTGGCATCTAGGCCTGACTTTTTGCCTGGGAGACGGGGTTCTGATTGTTCATACACCTCGTTCCCAGCTTTTCAGTCACATAATGTACATTAAAGTGGAACCCCAGTGGGGAGGAGCCTGGGACTGATGCTTTACATATTCTGTGCCCTCTAACTCCCAGCCCTAAGTACAATACCTAAGGAATTGACCATTGCACTGCCAATTTTTGTTGCAGCACATAAACCATGAGTGTAGGCCTTTAGCAGCAGGGTTTGTCATGCATATCATCTGCTGTCATTAATGGACCCAAGCTACATCATGTGCAAGTCCTTAATACACAAGCATGATGAGCTAGGCAACAAGTCAAATTTCATAAGGTGTAGGTAGTACTGTACAGGCTGCCTCACCAGCCGGGATGTAGAACTGCAACCACTCATGCAACTTATCACCAAGTTAGACTTAAAAGGTGATGCTTTGTTGGTGCTTTACTTTTCTGAGGAGGTTATGCAGCTCGTGTGGGTGAAGTTTCTGGACTTCACCTATCTGTTCAGCAGCTGCCTTTCTCGTGACCTGTGTGGAACCGCTATCTAGCAGCAGCCACAAGCGGTCCAACCTAAATTGGTGGGTTGATGGATAAAACACACCTTCTAAAACCAAGCTTTACAAAACAAGAGGAGAAACAGCGCCCATGGAGCGCACAATACATGCAAATTCACACACTCCAAAAACACAAACGCATGCAGCCGCCATTTTGGTATGCCACCCACACACTCACCTCGTCGCCATCTTGACGCATGCGCAGTTCAAATTTTGGGCCCTATTTATTACGTCATGGTTAACTTTAATTTTTAATGTTAGTCAAACTAGGGGTGGGGCTAGAGTTAGTGGCCTCGTTCCCAGCCAGATCTTCACCACCTGCGATCTGCAGTACTGGTCATGGTAGGCTGGGAACGAGGCTAGCAAATTATCAGTCCACACCCTGCCTGCAAAAGAAAGGCTTGTGCAGGTAAGCTTCCAAATTATATTTCAGAAGATCTGTATATAGCTTGAGAACATGTTCATTTTATGCTTTGACAGGTACTCCCAAGCTAGCTAGCTAGACATGTCTGATCGTGAAGACCATGTGAGTTCAGCCTCTGGGATGGACTTGGAGGATGGCCCCTCTGCTTCCAAGAAGAGGAAGCAGGTCCGCGTGTGGGCTGATGGATGGTAAGCAACTGCCAAGAAATTGTCTGAATTTCCAATGCACATTTTTTTTTTTAGTAACAGAAATGTATCTCTGCTATGGATGGTTTTCATGGGACATATCTGAGTACATCACAACTTTCAAAGGGCAAAAGACAGTGTTTGCTTATAAAGCAGCTATTTGTAAACTGCAGGCAAGGAAGTGCTATGTCGACTTCCTACCCTAATTTAGTAACTTGCGAATGAAGATTCAAGCAAAAGCTTTCATCAAGTTGAAAGGTCCACTGTACTGCTGCCTCTTGGTTGCATGTTTCCCCCCTCAGAAGTAGGAATGCATACTTTGGAAACCATCTACATGTATGTGAGGGAGGTCTGTTGAACAGCTGCTTAATTATTTACTTGGCAGCCACAGAGCATCCACTAAATTGGCTGGCTACATGCTTTGGTCATCAGATGTCACCCCGCCTGATGGTGTGGTAGATTGTTGCTTATTGCATGCGTTCTATCCATTGTTTAAAGTCATCTGCCTTCCCTGCAGTCAAAGGTGCCCTTTCTAGCGCATGCATTGCAGAGTCTGCACACCCAGATATTTCCATTGTCTGGTTCCTCTTGTGTAACACACTCTCCCACACACTACGTAATTTACTCCTCTGTCAACAGTTTTGACATGGCACACTTTGGTCACGCCAATGCTCTCAGACAGGCCAAGAAGCTGGGTGATTACCTCATTGTCGGAATACACTCTGATGGTATGGAAGCTTGCGTACTGGTTTGGCTCAGAGAGAAGTGAGGGGGAGGGAGGAGGGGAGAAGAGGAGAAGGGGGGAGGGGGGAGGGAAGAAGAGGAGAAGAGGGAGGGAGAGGGAGGAAGAGGAGAAGGGCAACGGGATCTTATGATCTCTTACATATGCTGCTTCATTGGAGTATATGCTGCTTGTAAAATACTTTATGGCACTTATGGACAAGGCCAGCCATCTGATTGCCTCTATTGCATGAGATAGCAGTCCCCATCTCCCAGTCACCCCTGCACAGCTCTGCATAGTGGGTGACAACATCTAGGCCTGCCTTTTTCCAGGGAGCTATGGCTCATCGATAGTGCTAATAAACGAAACACAAGCAGCTGTGCCTGATGAACATATGTGCATGTGCTGCAAAGACCTCAAGCACCTCCAGTTAGTTTTTCATTGAGGTGTGACAGAGAAGGAGAGACAGCTGGCTCCATTCCTCTGCCAAACATGGTCTTAGTGATAAGTGGCAAAGCCTTAATTGAATTACCACCATTCAGAGATTGAAGTCTGTCATAGTTGTGAATGATTCTCACCTTCTTCTTCTTCTTTCTTGCCTCTCACCTCATGGGTGACATATTTTGTCCAGCAGTGGTCAGACTCCCCTCTAAAGAGGAAAGGTGGAGGGGGGGCCTGCAAATTGTAGTACAACATTTATGTACCTCCCAGGAATTTTTGGCACAACAGGTGTGGCATTTATCTCACTTCCTTATCACATTTACTGAAGCCCTGCAAGTAACTTCAAAGGCTTAGCTTGTATATAGCAGAATCCATAGCAACAGCTAGCCCATGGTGTGAGGATGTACCATATCCCCACCCACCCTTTCCTCTTTGGATGGGGGTCTGGGTTCGAGACTAGTCCAGCAGCAGAGGGCTAACAGCTACATTGCATGTACCATTGGTACTCATGTTCACTGCTGAACTTCCATTAAGGGTGGAGCTCATACGTGAAGTGTCTCATTCCCAGATCTTTTAAAGTTGGTCTGGGAATGAGACTACTTACAAGTAGAACTTTGAGGACTGCCTACAAGGTTTAATTTGACTGGCCACTTCAAGTGGTTCTCAAAAAATGGTAAACTTGCAATAGAAGAAATGTTTAATTGTATGTCTTTCTCTTTTTTCAGTGGAGGTTAGAAAGCACAAAGGCCCACCAGTGATGAATGAGCAGGAGAGGTGTGTGTGTGTGTGTGTGTTGTGTGTGTGTGTGTGTGTGTGTGTGTGTGTGTGTGTGTGTGTGTGTGTGTGTGTGTGTGTGTGTGTGTGTGTGTGTGTGTGTGTGTGTGTGTGTGTGTGTGTGTTCGTGCGTGCGTGCGTGCGTGCGTGCGTGCGTGTGCGTGCGTGCGTGCGTGCGTGCGTGTGTGTGTGCGCGTGTATGAGCACTTCCCTGCTTGCTTGCTTGCTTGATCAATCAATCAATTGATTGATACAGCACTTTGCCTGCTTGTGTGCATGTACAGAGTAGTAGTTAGAAACACAGTAGGAAGTCGCTTATCAATTCAATTGTCAAACCTAAAAATAATCATAGTTATTTTGCTTATATAAAATCCCGCTCCCTATGCTACTACATATTTGTGGCACACACTGTTATAACACTGATAGTGACACATAGGATGATAGTCACTGTCATCATTGGCTACTATGAGCCTCCACCCACCTATTAATGTTACTGTACTCGATCACCCCACTCTGTTGTTCCACAGGTATAAGATGGTCAGGGCTATCAAATGGGTGGACGAGGTCAGTAGCAGGACTTTGTTCCCGCCAAACTTTTGTTCCTCACACTCTCATCCCCTCACACTCACCCCCTCACACTCTCACCCCCTCACACTCTCATCCCCTCACACTCACTTCCTCGCACTCGCATTCTCAAGCCATCCCTTACTTGCCATCTCCATCCTTCACTGTCCATCCCCTAACACCCCATCCCCCTCACATTCTCCACCCCTCACACATTCAATTCCTTATTCCCACCGTCACACTCTCCTCGGCCCTCACACCTCCACCCCCTCATACCTCCACCCCCTCACACTGTACATCCCTCACCATCATCCCTTCACCCAGGTGGTCGAGGATGCTCCCTATGTGACAACGCTGGAAACTCTGGACGAGTACAACTGTGACTTCTGCGCACATGGCGGTGAGTTAGGATTCTCACCTCCTACATACAACTGGTGGGGTACGAGGAGGAAGAGCGGAGACTAGCCTTGTTCCCAGGCTCCCCTGATTTATTTGCACAAAGTGAAAGCATAGCAAAAAGTGCTCTTTCGCTTCTGTTGAAAGTCTTATGTATCATTGTCAGCACTGAAGAATAAGGCTCAGGAACAAGGGGGGGACACCATAGATTTCAGAGTACATGAGGCTGTAGGTAGTATCAGCCTCGTTCCCATGTTCTCCCCTGGGATGCGTGGGAATGAGGCTAAGGTAGTATGCTTTCTGGAGTGTGGAGTGAGGGAGAGGGGGAGGGAGAGGGTGGGGAGGAAGGGAGAGGGGGAGGAGAAGGGGGAATGCTGTGAAAGTGAATATGAAGACAGGAGAAAGGTGGTTAGATTATGACAAAGTGGAACGATGGTAGTCTCTGTGTTGACCAATAGGAGTAGATGTATACACACGTACGTCACTCATCATGATGTAATTCATTAATCTCCTCCCCTCTATTGCAGATGATACGACCACAACTGCTGATGGTCATGATTCATATGAGCTGGTCAAGAAAGAACGCAGATACAAGTAAGTGCGATGCTTGCGTTAGTGCTGCATGCATGACTGTTTCACCCAACTGTTGCCGGCCCCCCTCCCTCCTCTTCTCCCATTCCCTCATTCCCCTTCCTCCAAGAGTTCCTTCTCTGCCTCCAGTTTTTGATCACTTACTGTATGCAATACTGTGAACAATGGATACCGTAAGTGATCAGAAACTGGAGGAGGGGAAGGCCTGGGAACAAGGCTGACAAACTGTCACTCATGCAACCCCCCCACATCACTTGTGTACTGTGTCACTCCCGTAGGGAGTACAAGAGGACACAAGGAGTATCGACAACAGAACTGGTGGGAAGGTGAGTGCGCATGTGATGCACATATTATGTCCTCATAATGTATCCTGAAACTTCTCTCCCTCTTTCTTTCTCCTCTCGACCTTCTTCCGGCCTTCTCTTCCCCCCTCTCCTCCCACTCCCCTCTCCCCACTAACCTTGTACCCAAGCACTTTCCTCTTCCCGCACCATGCACAGGAAAGAGCCTGGGTACAAGGCTGTTTCCTCACTTCCCTGTTCTCTTTCCCCATTCCCACTCATCCCACTCATCCCTCCCTCTCCCTTCTCTTTCCTCCCAGAATGTTGCTGATGACCAAGGTGCACCTGGGAGTCAAGGACGAAGTGAGTGCAAATAATAATACCTTCATTGCAGACTAGACTACTGGATGGCACAAGAAACTCGTAACTATGGAAATCAACTTTCAGATGATAGATAAACAACTTTTTTTTTTTCATTGCAAGATCGCTCTCTGATTCACTGGTTCTCTTCCTACGTCTCTTCTCAGAACCCACCGAAGGCAGTGGACACCAGAAAACTTGTCCAAATCGCACAGGTGTGTCACATGACTGTACACTGTAACCTCATTCCCAGGCCTCCACCCCGATTGCTGGGAGTGGTCTGGGAATGAGGCTATGTAGCTCTTTGTTGTACCAATTTGAAGGAGGTATGATAGACTAGTCCACATCAATCTCCCCCCCCTCCCCAGCCTTCCTCACTTCCATCTCCTTCCATCTCCTCTCCTACCTTCCCTGGCTCTACCTTCCTTCCTCCTCTACCCTCCCCCACAAAGAGTTCCGCTCCACGTAGTCCCTACACGGGGAACTCCCAGTTTCTGGCCACCTCTCACAGGATCGCACAGTTCCATGACGGCCATAACAGGGACCCAGAGGTGAGCCTTCCACATCACAGGAGCCAAGCTGAGACACGACATCAATATTTACTTATTTGAAGAGGCGGGGCTAACAGTTAGTAAATGCTATTAACATGTATGTGTTGCTATAGTGATGGAAATATAATGCGACAACTGCAACACCCCAACAAACCAAAAATCCTACATCTTGAGCATTGTGGTTGATTTGTTAAAATTTTATCAAAATTCGGTTCTTAAGAATAGAGCTCTGTGGGTGGTTGGCAAAGCGGTATGAAGCAATTCTCTCTTCCCTCTCTCTTCTCTCAGCCTGGTGACACAGTGGTCTACGCAGCCGGAGCATTCGACCTCTTCCATATCCTCCCACACTCTAGCCTATAACTGCTACAGTGGAATCTCTGTACAACGTAACATGGGTACCCTCGGGACTTAAACGTGGGTCCTGGTTACTAAGTGTCCTGTCTGGTTTCATGTCCTTAGTGGCTAACTTTGTTGTACCAAAGCTGGTGTCACTGAGTTAGCCTCATTCCCAGGCTCACACAGCACTTGTAATAAATGCTTCATAAGACTGGGAATGAGGTTGAAGACAGCAGTTTACCAAAAGAGGATTTTCTTTTGCCAACCCAAAGAGGGGCTGGCAATAAAAGCACACCATCTGGCAAAACAGAGAACTCTCGTCCCATTTATGTAGGAGCGAACTAAGTAGCTGGCCACTTGGTGGTAGTTTGTTGTTCAACAATCTAAACCACATGGTTTGTGAAGTACGACATGTAACTGCGGTGTACGTATGTGAGATTATGTCGTTATTATGTCATTATTTTGTATGGTACTGCACATGAGCAGTTTTTGTCTGGTCTTCCTCATGGCGAGATTATGTCGTTATTATGTCATTATTTTGTATGGTACTGCACATGAGCAGTTTTTGTCTGGTACTCACGTCTTCTCCACTGTTGTCATTACCTTAACTTTCCTTACACTCGGGTTTTGTTGATTTCTTTGAGAAGTGCAGAGAGCTGGGAAACTATATCATCGTGGGACTACACAATGATTGGGTGAGCACAATGTCATGTCTGTGTGCTGGGGGGAGTGTGTATGTGTGTGGGTGGTGAGGGGTGTGTGTGGGGGAGGGGGGATAGGGACGAAAGGAGTGATCATATACTGTACCACAGACTGCAGCCCCTCTTTGCACAACATTTGAAAACAAATTGCTCACCAGAAACTAATTTAGAGATCATAATTAATTAGTACAGTGTATGTTCTCACAATCCAGTTTTAAATGCTTTCCTCTATGTTTTGTGTACCCACAAGAAGCACAACTGAATCATGGAACTTGAAAGCTCCCTATGTACAAGAATGAAAGAGAAAGAAAAGGATGAATGGGTGGGAGGAGGGAGGAGGTGTGAGGGTGGAATTGTGGAAGAGGAAACTATTATATAGCATGGTAGCAAAGACGACTGACCATGAGAATGGTGGTATTGTTTGTGTCCTTGCAGGATGTGAACCGCTACAAGGGGAAGAACTACCCGATCATGAATCTGCAGGAGAGAGTGCTCAGTGTGCTAGCCTGCAGGGTAGGAGAGAGAGAGAGAGGGAGAGAGAGAGAGAGGGAGAGAGAGACGGTGTAGCCCCATTCCAGGCTCCTCCCCAGTTCTTGTTCCTCGTACAGGACATGACGGGAGGAGCCGAAGCAAGGCTACCAACAGTGTAGTGTGTCAGTGTCTGCACGTACAACACTACCTGGCAGATTTCTCACCTGCACATCAGAATCCAAAGCAAGCATAACCGTGATTCGAGCGGAAGACTTTTATAAATGCAGATTTAAGTTATAGGATGTATTTAGGACCATATAAAACGTACATCAACATCTTAACCACATACTTTCACAAATGGTATGCATCAGTGAAATTAATGCTGATGTGTTAGGCCACAGAGTAATGCCATGCTAGCCTCATGCCCAGGTCACTTTCCCCTCCCTCTACATGGCCTGGGTACGAGACTATTGTCTACCTAGGAACACCACATCGCTTCAACTACATGTACATCTGCTCTGGTTTCTCCTAATTCTGCAGTACGTATCTCAGGTTGTGATTGGAGCTCCTTACTCCATCACAGAAGACCTCATCCAAAACTTCAAGGTGAATGCATTGCATATAACTACTGAAATTTTCACCGTTTGTACCAATCATTTTAAGTGGAACTGGCAAAAAGATTGTGTTTTATGTCTGTACATACATCCTTTTACTTAACGGTTCGATTTCAACAGTATTTTCTATTTTCCCTGTCCCTGTCCCTGTCCCTGTCCCTGTCCCTGTCCCTGTCCCTGTCCCTGTCCCTGTCCCTGTCCCTCTGTCCCTGTCCCTCTGTCCCTGTCCCTGTCCCTGTCGCTGTCCCTCTGTCCCTGTCCCCGTCCCCGTCCCCGTCCCCGTCCCCGTCCCCGTCCCTCTGTCCCTGTCCCTGTCCCTGTCTGATCAATTCTGGTCTGGTTATTTCAGGACCATATATCAACCAAATTTAGTCTAAATTGAGAAGGAATAAAAGTAGACTGAATCAACCAAATTGGCACTAGAATTTGACCTAGTCTCGTCCCCAGACCCCACCCTTTCACGAGGAGAAACAGTCTGGTGAACCAAGTCGAATTTCCTGGGCTAGTGCACACTTTGTGACAATGTAATCTAGCAACGATCAAAAGATTTTGCGGCCAACCCGCTCAAAAAAGTTACGGATACTCAGATGAACAAACTTTACTGTTGTAAAAGAAGTGCTACGTAATATTTACCGATCTTGCAATCTCATTGGTCCTTACCACTTTTTGGGAATAAGCCCAAGAAATTCGACTTCGTTCACCAGACTGTTTCTCGCCGGGAGGCTCACGCGTGCTAGGCACAAGACTAAAGTTGACCATATAGACCAACATTGGTTTTCTCGTTGACATTCCTGACTGGGAAGAAGCCCAAGGATGAGGATATGTGTGGGCTCCGTTGTAATGTATTCATCTTTTATCTTCACAGATTGATGTGGTGGTCCACGGGAACACGCCCATCCAACCTGACGCGGTATGTATTATAGTACCACTGCACAATACCTATGATTTACCGTAGCCCCAGAGATGTAAAACCTATCTTCTCCCCCCCTCCCCCACACACACATACTTACAGGATGGGGCTGATCCATATGCTGTAAGTTTCCTTCATGTACCGTTTGTTGATGGCTCAATCTGAAGTCATGTGTTCTGTAAAGACTTGTGACTCCTGTTTTTACTGAATATCTGAGTAGCTAGCTATTAACAACTCAGAGCTCACCTACATAGAAGTTTTCACAACATAATCTTAATTCTGTCTTGAGCCGCCATCTTGGTATACAACCCGTATAGTACCATTGTGGCAACATATCTTGGTATACGACCTGTATAGTACCATTGTGGCAACATATACAATTGAAAACCTCGCAGCACTTCTAGTATGTGTTGAATCGCACAAAACCCCACTACTATTTAAATTAAAAACAAACAAACAAACACTCTTATAAGTATATCTCTCCATTCACCAAGATTCCCATAGAAGCTACTATCTTCTTGTACACCAACATGTAGGCCTTGGTAGATTATGCTCACATTTCTACCCATAATTCTATTCTTTTATTCCCATAAAATTCACCTATTATTCTTTTCAATGCACCTATTATTCTCAATTTTGCTAACTGGATTTCACACATATGCATATAAAAATTTGGAAGTGGTTACAATTAGGATTCTCGCCTTTCTCAGTGGTTGTGTTCTAGCATTACTGAAAGCTGTATGTAGTCCTCTAAAGAAGGTTTTTGCTGTAAACATAAGAAACTTGTTACTGGGAATGAGGCTACAGTGCACTTGGTCGAAAGAGATTAAAACTTTGCAATGTTCTGGTTCTGACCTGATCAGGAAAGTGTACCTATTATGCCAGCATAAGTCTTGATGCTCAGGAGCACCTATTATTCCCAAAATTATGCTAGCATAATCTACCAAGGCCTACCAACATGGCGGCTGTTTTCTGCTTTCATTCACATTCTTGAAGATGATCATGTCACATGAATTAAGTATCTATGCATGCTACAACCCTTGTCAACCTCATGGCTTGCTCAACCCTTGTCATTGTTACAAAACCACATGGCTGGAACTTGCTTTGCTTCTTGGGAGTAGAATTTGTTGACAGGTAAGAAGCAGAACTTGAGTTGTAGATATTTGTATTAATGTGTCATCTGCAATAAACTATGTGCACAAACAGACAGAAAGACAGACAGACAGACTACAATTACTTGCTGTCATTTACGCATGAGAGCATGGAATGTCCAGTTGGGGAGTATGTACTTTCCCAAGAGATTTACAGTGTTACAATGTTTGCAGGTGCCCAAGCAGATGGGTATTTTGAAGATGGTGGAGAGTGGTAACTGGCTTACCACAGACAAGATTGTGCAGAGGATCATTGAGAATAGGTGAGGAGGAAGCAGCTTGAGAGGGAAGAGTAGTGGTCTAACACACACACACACACGTTGTGCATGTGCACGCATGTACACTCACCACCACACACACACACACACACACGTACACTCACCACCACACCCACACAATCATACATGTACATACTCTCATATGCTCAATCATATACCATAGATCGGGAAAATTTCGCGGTTGAGACCAACCACGAAAATTTAACGTGAGAAAATTTCGAGATCTATGGTACACATACGCATGCATTCTCTTCACTGTGAACACACACACGACACGCACACACGCATGCACACACACACACACACACATGCACACACACACGCACACACACACACACACACACACATGCATGCACACAGGCTAGCATTCCAGCAGCGTAACACTGCCAAGGAGGATAAAGAAATTAAGATAATTGAAGCAGAGAAGAAGCGAAAGCTCTCTCAGACTGCCTGAACAACCTCCATAGTTATCATGTAGGGCCAAGTTAGCCACAACGTAGGGAAAAAAAAATTATTTTTATTTTATTTGAAAAAACCACCTGTCTCTTTCACACTTTCTTGGTTAAGGTATGTCAAGGGAACACATGTAGCCCACAATGAAGGAAGGGCTTGAGAGCAGCTGTCAAACTTTTATTGTTGCTTTTATTGTTGCATTATACCTTCGCTGTGTCCAATACACATTTATAGACCAGAGCTGGTCAGAGAAAGCGTTCAACGTACCACTAACATCAAAATATGTCAGTCTTGAGCCTTCTGCATCATGCAGGGTTACGTGTAACATATACTTCCAGTGGCATTTATTCTTGCTGTAGTTCAAAGAACTGTTCTCCTTTTAAACTTTAAAGTTGTACAAAGTAGAAATTCCCAATGATGAGTTATACTGGAGTCGATCAGGCTACTCTCTTGCAACTAATTTTGAGTGGGTGTCCAAATTAGAAAAACAATGCCAACAGAAAAATTTGTATTGCACAATTTAAATACACATAATTATAGATTATTTTGAGATGAGACACACTGGTGGGACAAGACTCTACTGAGGTCCAGGGAGGGGAGGTGCCATTGTGACGGGCCGGTTGGGCATTGAAGTACTCTGACCTAACATCAGCTACAAAGGAAGAAGTGAGAACAAGGAATAATGACAAAGACGGCACACCTAAAGCCAATGTACACGGAGGTACATGCATGTAACCCATGTGGATGAATACATGTACATGAGTGCAGTCTTAATCCGAAACTAAGTATAATCTCGGAGCTTTGGAGAGGAAAGCCTAGAAGGATTTCACACGACTGTCATACAGTGCCACCTGTTAGCTTTGGTAGCTAGTTCTGTGTATGTATCCTTCTTAAAGGCTAAGATGTTCTTGATTGGCATCTCGTGCTAACAATGACACAAATGATATTCTGTGGTGGCTGCATTCAGCACTTGACATCATAATGGCAGAGTATCGTGTGTGAAATCCAGATTCTTTGGACCAATTTTTCTCACAAGCTGCCAGAAGAATGAAAAGGACAGCTCCATTTCTGACCCACACCACCTCAAAGTTTATACTCCTTCAAGCACGTGTGTCACCTGCTTCTTCTGCATGTTCTGCATCTCCTCAAACTCCAGTCTCTGCTGCTCGATGAAGGGCGGCAGAAAGAGCAGTGCCAGGGAGGTGCCAAGCACCCACACTGACCTCCTCAACAACCAGTAAGAGAAATTATAAGTCCTTCCTGCCAGAGCCCATACACGGTCTGGGACCATCTCTGTCAGTCCTGTCAACCTCTCAGCTAAAGTCTCCTCAACATCTTCAAGCTGAAAGTGAAAGAAGCGTTCAACAATGGTGCAGTTTCATACCCAGCCTCGTACATCCTATAAGAATTCCCCGACTTTCCACAACATACATGATTGTACATTTGTCAACACCTAGTCTTGCAGGCCCGACCCAGTTCCGCAAAAGAAGGGAAGGGTCTGGTGAACTGCGTATACCAGCCGTGTCTCGCCGCACTGTACAGTGTGGTACAATCACATTGCAGTATTTTGTCACATGATGCATTATGTCACTGTTTGAGTAGCAATACCAGTCTTAAATGGCGAAAGAGAGCTAGGGCATCTTTTCCGCTACTGCAGAAGCTGTAAAAACACTTCGACTATACTTCTCGGCAAGAGCTCGTGATGATGTCATTTTAAAAAAAATGACATCATCATGCGCTCTTGTTCTCGGGGAGCGTGCTTACTCCGCAACAGGTAATTCAAGAGTGCATTATTAAGTCATCCAGCTAATTACATTCCGGTGGGACACAGCTTGTATACACAGTTCACCACACCCTTCCCTTCTTTTGCGGAAGTGGGTCAGGCTTGCGAGACTAGTCAACACCAAGGAAAATATAACAAAGTTGAGACATGATACTGTCAGGTAATGATGTGCTGACATCTGTCAAACACACTGTAGCATAAATGTAACTCCATGGTATGGGTGCAATCGAAAATAGCCGGCCACCATTCTAAACCAGTGGTTGCCGTTGTCACTAGACCATCTTGACGGTGTCAAGTGAGGGGGCGAGGCTTGAAAAGAAAAGTAGGGCCAGGTGCCACACAATGTAAGTAATCATAAGATTGTAAGGTACCATGACAGGGTACTATTGCTGTTGTTAAACTCCTTGTAAACATGCACTGCCTTCACCTCTTCCTCGTCGCTGTGTATACCCTCGTCCTCCTCCCCATCCGGAGGCACTTGAGGCCTTTGGCTCTTCCCCAGGCCATCTCCTCCACTACTGCCCGCAGGGACTACGACGGAGAGCTTGGGCTGCTCGTCTAAACTCGCTGCTGACATTCTTGAACACGTGTGAGCTAGTATTACACAATGATATACTGAGTTAGTGTACGGAAACGCCTCGTGAAAGTCACGTGTTTAGGTGAGCGGAGTCAGGCATGCCAAGACCTCCTGGGGTGAGTTTATACACACTTTAGGGTAGATAAGGATGCCTAATTCTGGATCTGGACGTATCAACTGATGTAGATCCATAAACCAATTAACTTGTTGGATTCGGAACATAAATTCCTTGGGTGGTGACCAAGTTGATCCATAGATAGTGTACCTCCCTCCCCCTGGTCGATCCAACTACTCATTCCTCCAAGTAAACTGTGATCAAACTGTTACCATCAGTGTTAGCATACCACTCTAGTTTCAAATATAGATTTGTGGGATTAAGGCACACCCACAAAGTATCCTGCTGGGACTTGGCTGTCTCATTTTCAGATAGTGTTCAGTCTGTGCTTGGTGCAACTTACCAACTCCGAGCAGCTTGCAGCTATGATGTGTTGAACTCAAAGCAAGTTTCCTTCTCCTTCTGTTTACACACATCCACACACATCCACACACCGTCCACACACATCCACACACATCCACACACCATCCACACACATCCACACACCATCCACACACATCCACACACCGTCCACACACATCCACACACCGTCCACACACATCCACACACCGTCCACACACCGTCCACACACATCCACACACATCCACACACCGTCCACACACATCCACACACCGTCCACACACCGTCCACACACCGTCCACACACATCCACACACATCCACACACCGTCCACACACATCCACACACCGTCCACACACCGTCCACACACATCCGCACACATCCATACACATCCACACACAGATGGCTGACCCTGATAAGTGGACACTCGACTTACCTCCTGGCCCAGACTGTAGTGTGGGGTGCTCTTCAAATGAGTTTGTTTCAGAAGATGGTTCTTCATTGCCGGGGAGAGAGAATGAGGACAAGTAGGTCCACACAGCTAGTTTCATGAGTGCAAGGGATAGAGATTAAGGTTAAGTAGATCCACATAGTTTTTATACTCCCGCTCCTAGACCAGTGACTCCACTGCGTGGGCACAAGACTACACTGGAACCCCTCTAAAGCAGACAGCATTGAAACTATTGCTGCATGTCTGGAATATGGGAGCATTTGTATTTCAGGGGCTTCCAGTACTTCCAGTGGGCGTGTCGATGAATACTCAGGCTGTTGAGCACGATGAGGTGGCATTTCTGGACCTCTCTGTTACTGTAGTATGTACGATGATCAATGGTGTTGCCTGGTCTTTGAATTCAGTGACAGTAGTGTCCACTTTATCGAGACACATGAATTTTGTACAGTTCAGGTACTGGTGGGACTGGGTCGAAGCTGTCCCTTTTATAGAAAATATTGAGGTGTCCGTAAGTCAGGGAGTGATTTGTACAGGCAAGCTTTGGGACCATGCAGATTTGTCCGAATACATGTACACACATGTAATGAAGTCCACAATTCAGGGGGAGGGGGTTCCACTGTACGTAGGTTTAGGAAGGTCAGGGAGAGAAAACAAGGAAATATAGGACAACACAGTTTTGCCAGAGTAATGGTGGAATGTTTACAGGAGTGAGGGTAGTTTTACCCTAGGGTGTGTACGAGGCTACTGTAAAACCATGTGTTTCACTGTGGTGTGCATTAATTAGAATGTATACCTATTGCAGGTTCTATACTTGCAACTACCAGGGGAAGATCCAGATATACATGGTACTAGACGGGCATGATGGCACCAGGGCCTGTGAGTTTGCACAGAAGCATCTTCCGAGCGTGTTGCTGAGCAGTGAGTTGGATGGAGGGGTGGAGATGGTGGGGAGGGCCATGAGGTGGGCCTTCCTGAACACTGAGAGAGAGTTCTTCCTCGGGATAGACCCTCACATCACTCGGAAGATCACACTACAGATTGAGATTCAGGTTAGACATATGAGTAGTGACACATATATCCCACCCCTTCCCCTCCTACCCACCCACCTCAGCAAATTAAGCTAGCTAGGTGCAATGTGTGCCTCAGTCGGTCTAAAGTCTACCTACCACATATGCTTCATTATGCAAGCATTTGGTGTTTGTGCTTATAGCAAGTGTGTGTGTGTGTGTGTGTGTGTGTGTGTGTGTGTGTGTGTGTGTGTGTGTGTGTGTGTGTGTGTGTGTGTGTGTGTGTATGCGTGCGTGCGTGCGTACATGCGTGTGTGTTATGAAATCTACTTTCCCCTGGCTAACAATGGTATCTGATAATTGACATCTTTATGGGAAATGAAATTTCCTAGTTATCCGGAACCATGTTGGAAACGGGAACTTTTTGTGTTAAGTTAGCTTCAAATGTTGGAAATAGTCGTGTGTACCTTTTTTACTCCCCCTCCATCCCTCTTCTTCCCTACCTTCTCATCTGTATTTAGCAGAAAGCCCGCAACTCTGCTGAGGCCTTGTCAATGTTCCCAGACCAAGTGGACGAGATTCAACGACTGGACAACCAGATCAAGGGAGGGACCACAGCTGTCCTTGCCATCATCTACAACGGCTATCTCCATATTGCCAATGTGGGGGACTCACGTGCTATCCTCTGCTACCAAGGGAGGGATGGCCACTTACACGTGGAGCAACTCTCGGTAGACCATAAGACGAGCAACGAGGATGAGTTACGGAGGCTGGAGGACTGCGGGCTGAACCCCAATGAGCTGAGGAGACACAAGAGGCTAGGTATCCAGCAGAACACGAGGTCCATTGGTGACCACTCCATCAAGGGAGGCTACAAAGACATTGATGTCATCAGGTATAATGTATGACGTCATTGAATATAACGTGTGATTTCATCAGGTGTAATGTATGATGCCATTGAGTATAATATATGATGTCATTTATGATGTAATTGTGTATAACACATGATGCCATATTTTACACCATTTTTGTCATGATTATTAACTTTCAGTTTCTTATTGCAGCCATGCTACAAGGGAGCCTGGAACAGCAGAGCCGTTTATTGCAATGCCAGTTGACCTACGGAACATCTTCTCAGGTTTTCTGGTGCTTATGTCCGATGGACTCTACGATGCATATCAGTTGTACACCCAGCGTCCAGCTTTCGTCAACCAAGACTTGGGGTACCTGATTGCCCAGGAGATGAAACAATCAAACGATATCGCTGCTGTTGCCCAAAATGTTGTTGAGAAGGTGAAACAACTTTATCGAAGTTCATGCAAGAAGAATGTATACAAAGGTCGACTGGATGACATAACGCTTGTCATCCGTAATTTAAACTATCCCATGGCGAGTCTTTCTCACACTGCCTCATACCCAGGGAGCCTATCAGGAGTTAGCTATCCTCCTATCCACACAGCACCAATATTACCCAATGCACGCCAGAATGTCTTCTTCCCAAACCCACCATACCAGCATGAGACAGCCCATGGCTATGCTACTAACGTCCCCCCAGAGTACAGAGATCATTCCAGAGTACCAGGTTACATGTATGACCCACGACCTCATCCCCCTGTTGGTGGGTACCTCACTCAGCCACATGTAGTACCAAGAGCAATTTCAGACCCCAAACTACAGCCTAGCAATGCAGATGTTAGTATTGGTGGCGGCCCAAGTGTGGGAATAGCACCAGGTTACCAAATAGGGCATGACGGCTACCAGCATCCACAGCAGCAACCTCACTGGAGCATACAGCCACAACAGCAGCAGCCACCGCAGCAGCCCCTCTGGAGCATACAGCCACAACAGCAGCAGCCACCGCAGCAGCCCCTCTGGAGTATACAGCCACAGCAGCAGCAGCCACAGCAACAGCCACAGCAGGATGCAATGTTCACTGTGGGCGACCCTCATGGCCCTCAACCCAAGCCTCATCTGACTACCCAAATGTCCACCACACCCAGTCAATCAACAGTGCGCCCACGTACCAACACACACAGTTACGTCAATGTTTCACCATCTTCTACCTCCACCACCATTACTGCTCCCACCACTGTTACTGCTGTTGGCACCTTCAGTAACAATGGCGGGCTAACACCTCACGAGTCACCAGCACACAGCACTCCATTACAAGTCCCAAGGAAAATTAGCCATGGATACCAAAATGTGAGCCTTTCTCCAACAGTCCATGAACAAAAACGATACTCAGATAGCCAGCTGGAGGAACAAATGCAAGCATTAAACCTTGAAGCTACGTCAAATGCTACTCGAGATCGAAATGCCCATACCCCACCGCCCATGGGCAACCATCCCTCACACTATTCTCCTGTCAGCAGATCAGTGATGAAATCCCCTGTGCCACTGCCGCGAAGAGACCTCAAACCGATACAACCGAAAGATTCAAGTGATGAGTTTGATTTGTATGGGTGGAAAGCAGATGACGTGACCCCAATGTCATCCCAGCCTTCTTCCCTTGCTGCAAACTCAGAGGGTGGAATGCTAACCGGTCCCCCGCATGAAGAAGAAACAATTGACAAACCTGATAGTGATAGTGAACATAACGAGGATGGGGACAACATCGGGGTCCTTACCCTACCAGGAGATCCTTTGCTTTCAGACTTTAGTGAAACTTCTGATTTGGAGGTGGAGGAAAAGGATGTGGATCCAGATGGAATGATAAAGTCACATGTCAAATTTAATACAAAGTTTGATATGAATTTGCCATGGGATGAACTTGGAGGGAAGGAAACACCACTTCAAGGTAATGTGTGGCATCATTACTTCTCTTCACTGACCTACTATAACATTCCAGTAGAGAGCACTAGCCTCGTTCCCAGTCCTCCCCCATTTTTTGTTCTTCGCTTTGTGTTCAGTACATGTGAAAAACGTGAATGACGTTAGGTGGATGCAAAGTGGTCGTAGAGGGGAGGGGTCCAGATTCAAATAACGTACTAGACTTCATCTTTGAGCACTCTGTCGCTACCCCAGACGTTCACAAGATCGCGAGTATTTCACTTGACTGGTAAGAAACTCGCTCTCGGGTTTATTGCGCACGTACATGTACTTGTAGTTGGGCACCGCCCACCCCCCTTATGTCCACCTCGCATCCACCTGACATCATTCACGTGATAAGTGTTCCCAGGCCTTCTCTGTTTTTCGCTGCTCTTCCACTTCCATGTATTATACTGAACGCGTACCGAAGAACAAAAATGGGGGAGGCCTGGGAACGAGGCTAGTAGAGTACCATGTGTGTATGTAATTATGAAGCAGGAATGTTCCTCAGTGTCCTTTAAATAGGTTAGCCTTTTTCCAGGGAACCTCGAGTCTTTCACAGTTGGCACTCAAGCTTTACCACAGTCCAATCCATCTTCACATTTTCCACTGATGCCAATAGCACACAGGCAGTATAGCCATAATGGTGAATGTAATGTTTAGAGCTTCTGCCATACTGCTAACAATTGTACTGATTAGCTATAGACCCCAGTTGTGTTTTTTCCTATTGTATAGGTTTTCTCCAAGGAGTGGAGGTGATTGGAGTAACAGAGGTCACAGTTCCAACTCAAGGTGTCAGCTTTGAATGGGAGGGATATGGATTGAGACTCTGTGTTCCTAAAGGAAGCCTGCCAGTTGGTGTTGGAGATGCCAGGGTCAGCATCAAAGCAAGTCTCTCTGGACAGTTTCTGCTTCCTGAGGACTCAGACCTCCTGAGCCCTGTCTTCTGGATCTCAACACCCTGCAAATTTATAAAGCCAGTCACACTGAAAATCCAGCACTGTGCTCTCAGAGAAGATGAGACAGTATTGTCAGATCTCAGTTTTGTCTCTGCTGAGTGTTCCTTTCCCTACAGGTTCAGACAGATTAATGGAGGAGTGTTCACCACAGACAGCTCCTACGGTAGCATCCAGCTGAGCAACTTCTCCGGGAAGGGTATAACTGGGAAGAAGAAAACCCCACGGTTGTACTGTGCATATTTGTACCACACTATGAAACAGCTATATGACTGGAGATACTACTTTGTCGTCTCACAAGATCTTGATGCAAAAAATAGGGTACATTAATTACATCCACATTCAAGTTCATTTTCACTTAAGAGTGATTTGAAATGCAATCACAGGTTGTGAGAGAGCACTATGGCCATTTTGCCAGGGAGGAAGCAACCCTGCGGATCAGATTTAGCCGTAGTGAAATCACTCTGGACATTCCTGTTGATGGAAGGATGACGAAGGGTGGTTGGAGAATAACACCACGTTCTTATCCCACTGTGAGCTAGGCATGGACCGTAGTACCTTGTAGGAACAGTGCATATTCATTATTAGCATGTGTGTCCTATTGTCTATTGTACTGCTGTTGTACCGTTTTGAGTAGCCTCATTCCCAGGCCTTCCCACCGTCCAGTTTTAAGCGATCAAAAACTGGATGGTGGGAAGGCCTGGGAACGAGGCTACCTTTTGAGTATTTGAGTATTCAAGCTAGGTGCTGAGCCTTTTGTGCATTGTGTTGTGTTATACCAATGACATTGCTTTTAGGTCAGTTCTTGAAAAAGACTACTATAGAACTCTATACATGGACCACTAGTAATGTACACCATGGCAGGATCTTTTACTTGGATTAGTAGCATTATAACTAGTGGTTAGCTCTTATTGGTATTGTATCCTGACCCCAGATCTCCAGAAAGGATGCAGATCAGTATGAGCAGGAGCTTATGAGCGGCGAAGCCGCGAAGGAGCGTGTAACTCCGGTTCCGTTCAAATCCGGATTACTTACGTATTTCCGTTTTGGTGAGGCGCAATGCGCGTCATGCGGTCTGTCACCTACTTTTGGCCATGTGACGACGTGAGAAAATGAACGATGGCAGAATTGCAAGTACAAGAAATAGTGACTCTAGACTCCACAAGACAACGAACAAGAATACTTCTTGAACTTTGAATATCAGGCAGAAACACACTGAAAGACACGGAAGCCGCTGTTATCGGCGTTTTAAAAAGTCGATCGAGCCATCGGAGATACCTGCTGCAACCGTAGACTCCGCTTCGCAAACCAAGCCGCCTCAGAACGGTGAGGGGTCCCGGCATCTTCGAATCTTACGCTTTTCTGAGGTAGATCGCTTTCGCCGTCACCTGTTCGCTTGCCCATTCCTCCGCGGCTAGGTCAAAGGGCGTTCTGAGTGAGTGTAAAATTTCTCACATCGCTATTACGGAACACGTGGGGTTTTATATCGTCACTATGACGCTTGATTTGAAGCGTGGTTTCCTTATTTGGAAGTTCGTTCGCTAATAATTTGGATTTGGATGGCACTCGGGTGTATGCGGTAGTTACACGCTCCTTCGCGGCTTCGCCGCTCATAAGCTCCTGGTATGAGCCAGGTCAGTGGATTCCTGAGTGTCAGCTGATTGTGCAGTGGACAAGGGAGGACCAAAAGCCTGTACAGCTGATGCACAAAGTGGACCTTATTGGAGCCAAAGCACCATACAACTTCATTCAACTCACTTTAAACCCAGTGATAGAAGGTACAATCATGAAGTTGACTATGTAAAGTTTTCATAAACAGATAACCTGCTATGAGCGGTTTTGTCTCTGTTTGCATATCTTAGAGATTGTAAGGTATCCATCAATATCCAGCAGTGGATCAATGGACTGTAGCCAGGGTGAGTGAAGTATCCTAAACACCACACTTTTGTATATTATTGGGGCTTGCGGCCATAAAATTAACGCAATTAAATTAACACATTTAAAAATTGTATGAAGCTTGAAGAACATCCTTGTGTGCTCCGGTAAAAGCTACAGCCAGAGTGCAGCATCAGCGGGCTGAAGCGAAGACAACTGAAGTTGAAGAACGCATAGCAACTTACTTGTGGTTTGTACAGCTATGGGCTTTCAACGCCAGGCTGCTCACAATGGTGTAAATTATGGACGGTGGTTGAGGCGCTTTTAAGTAAGGGCCATGCATAAACATGCCGGCACTTATAAACACTGGAGACTCAGCTCATGATTTGAGCATGAAGCTTCGTCAATGCATGTGTAGCCACAGTAGCTGCCCTGGCTGGAGAAACAACTGGCATATGGGATACCTAGCTATCTCTGGTGAGGACTTAGTTAGCTAGCTACTTGTACGGTTTGGCTTATAGAAGATAGTGACAAATCTTGCTGTGTGCCATGAAAAGTAGCAAATTAGCAGTGTTGCTTGCTCAGGCTCGCCCCCACAATGATCAATCATCTAACTAGTATAGGGTATAGGAATAGGCGAGAGAGGAAGGGAGGCACATGGCTGTTGATAAGCGGCATGTAGTCTATGCTTATAAATACAGTAGCTACATTGAACAGATCTTTGCTTAAAGGATCTCACCCAATCAGAACCTCATTATGCTTTGGGCCCATGTTCAACATTCTGGCTCTATTCCAAGTACATAGAATGTCATTGCTTAATCATAGAGCTATAGCAATGACATTGCTGAGTGTCCAGCATGTACATTTATACAGCTACTCTTTATATGCAGCTATAATTATTGTATTAAGTACGTATGGGCTTGAATGTACATGTAATCTAACAGCTGATCTGACATACAGCTGTGGAACATTGGGCATCTCCTTCTTATACAGGTTGGCAAAGCACATACCAGGCTGGTTTAGACAGTGAGCCAGAGCTTCCAGACCTCATGAATGAGGTAGCTGCCAAGATCCCAAGCAAGTGGAGGGACATAGGCCTGCAGCTAGGGGTAGACCAGGGTGCACTCAAGGGAATTGCTGCCATCAGCCCAGGTGATACCAACCTCTGTTACACTAATGTTTTCACACGATGGAAGAATCAAAATTCGATGACACATCCGTACACCTGGTCAACAATAGTGCATGCTTTGCAGACTCGAGCAGTTGGAGAGGAGAGACTGGCATACGAGATCAGGAATAATTTGACTGGACACCCATCTCAGTAACAAACTTGCATGATCATTGTTCATCATAATCTTTTATAGCATGAATGTAGCCAGCCTAGACGCAGCACACAAGCTAGCATGATATACAATCTGTATAACACTGTTTTATGTACCTTTCTTTTTGTGTTGGCCAGAAATCTTATCACATTTTTCATACATGGGAGTCCGATCAATGGGTGACAGTTTCAGTTTCAGATGTGCAGTATCACACGATAAGACTTACGAGTGGTGGGCAACATAGTACATATGCATGCATGCTTGGTGTGCATGGCTGCCACTTGCACTGAAAGCGTATATACCTATTAAAAGTTATGAGTCAGCTATTTTTTAGTGCAGCTATTAGTAAGCAGCTGAATGCAGCGCCTTACCTACGTGATGTTCATAAGCCTTGCCCACTATACTATGGGAAAAAAACCGTGTCATCCGTGCGTTGTGCCTGCTGGTCAACTCGCACTTGTCTAGTGTCTGGGAACAAGACTACATTATGCGCATGCGTACAAAGTTAGAAAATGGCGTCCTTCGCAACGGACAGCAGGTAGGCAGTGCTGTGACCAGCTTTATCGACCTTGAAGCTATAAAGACGAGTGATCATAGAGCTCCCTGCTGTGATTAGCATCAGTTTTGTGCTAAAATGACGAGTACTCAAACTGCTTTAGAGATATCTTTATTCAACATAGTGGTCTTAACACGAAAGATGAAAAATGGCGTTTTCGCTACTGCACACTTTCATGCTTAGCTGTCTTCCACGAGGCTTTTGGGCAACTATATGAGTCTTGCTGATCACAAAGGCACTCAAAGAGGAAGCCTGGGCACTTAAATAAGCTTTTAGCGCATTTGTGGTGAAGTTATATGGCTTTTGCTTAAGTATTGCACGTCCGTGCCATCCCTACATCATAGATAGTAGAGTAGGATCCTACTCTACTATCTATACCTACATAGAGAGTTGGTAACTCTGAAATGTGGACCAGTCTTGTAGATCAGATTCTCATATGAGAGATGTAGAGTGTTCAATTAATAATTAGGGTACTAGTAATGAAAGGGCACAATCACAACAGCACCAGCAGTACACTAAGTAGCCTGAATGTTGCCACACTGTAGACGTGACCAGATTGTGGGTTACGGTTAGGGTAGGGGTGGGGAGGGGAACTAGTTCAATTGTGGTCTATGGTGTGTGAAGCAGGAAATACTGCAAGTGCTGTCCGATCACATTCTTTAATTGATCCCTTTCTGACTCTTTTCTCACTGCATCTGAAGGGTCAGCAACACCAGACTATCACGCCAGCATTCCACTCAGGTTATATCATACATTCATGTGTTAAGTGAAGGGGCGTGGCTGTACAAACTTACTATCACCATGCATGCACCTTTTCCTCGTCTCTGTGCATCCCCTCATCCTCGATAACCCACTCCTCCGATCCCATGCCATCCATGCTCCAACTATAACGCACTGCCTGCCTGCACCATGCATGTACCTGTATAGACAGCGATGCGTCTATCGTCACGCAGATAATATGCTGAGTTAGTATACAGAAACTCCTCTTGAAAATCATGTGTTTTAAGTGGTCGTTGATCCAGGCATGCCAAGACCTCCCAGGGTGAGTTCTGAGGTAGATGAGGGTGTGCTGACATCTGTCAAACACACTGTAGCATAAATGTAACCCCATGGTATGGGTGCAATCGAAAATAGCTGGCCACCATTCTAAACTAGTGGTTGCCGGTGTCACTAGACCATCTTGACGGTGTCAAGTGAGGGGGCGAGGCTTGAAAAGAAAAGTAGGGCCAGGTGCCACACAATGTAAGTAATCATAAGATTGTAAGGTACCATGACAGGGTACTATTGCTGTTGTTAAACTCCTTGTAAACATGCACTGCCTTCACCTCTTCCTCGTCGCTGTGTATACCCTCGTCCTCCTCCCCATCCGGAGGGACTTGAGGCCTTGGGCTCTTCCCTAGGCCATCTCCTCCACTACTGCCCGCAGGGACTACGACGGAGAGCTTGGGCTGCTCGTCTAAACTCGCTGCTGACATTCTTGAACACGTGTGAGCTAGTATTACACAATGATATACTGAGTTAGTGTACGGAAACGCCTCGTGAAAGTCACGTGTTTAGGTGAGCGGAGTCAGGCATGCCAAGACCTCCTGGGGTGAGTTTATACACACTTTAGGGTAGATAAGGATGCCTAATTCTGGATCTGGACGTATCAACTGATGTAGATCCATAAACCAATTAACTTGTTGGATTCAGAACATAAATTCCTTGGGTGGTGACCAAGTTGATCCATAGATAGTGTACCTCCCTCCCCTGGTCAATCCAACTACTCATTCCTCCAAGTAAACTGTGATCAAATTGTTACCATCAGTGTTAGTATACCACTCTAGTTTCAAATATAGATTTGTGGGATTAAGGCACACCCACAAAGTATCCTGCTGGGACTTGGCTGTCTCATTTTCAGATAGTGTTCAGTCTGTGCTTGGTGCAACTTACCAACTCCGAGCAGCTTGCAGCTATGATGTGTTGAACTCAAAGCAAGTTTCCTTCTCCTTCTGTTTACACACATCCACACACCGTCCACACACATCCACACACATCCACACACCGTCCACACACATCCACACACATCCACACACCGTCCACACACATCCACACACCATCCACACACATCCACACACCGTCCACACACATCCACACACCGTCCACACACATCCACACACCGTCCACACACCGTCCACACACATCCGCACACATCCACACACATCCATACACATCCACACACAGATGGCTGACCCTGATAAGTGGACACTCGACTTACCTCCTGGCCCAGACTGTAGTGTGGGGTGCTCTTCAAATGAGTTTGTTTCAGAAGATGGTTCTTCATTGGCGGGGAGAGAGAATGAGGACAAGTAGGTCCACACAGCTAGTTTCATGAGTGCAAGGGATAGAGATTAAGGTTAAGTAGATCCACATAGTTTTTATACTACCATTCCTAGACCAGTGACTCCACTGCGTGGGCACAAGTTTTTATACTCCCGTTCCTAGACCAGTGACTCCACTGCGTGGGCACAAGACTACACTGGAACCCCTCTAAAGCAGACAGCATTGAAACTATTGCTGCATGTCTGGAATATGGGAGCATTTGTATTTCAGGGGCTTCCAGTACTTCCAGTGGGCGTGTCGATGAATACTCAGGCTGTTGAGCACGATGAGGTGGCATTTCTGGACCTCTCTGTTACTATAGTATGTCTTGAAAGGCTAATACGATGATCAACAGTGTTGCCTGGTCTTTGAATTGGTACTGGTGGGACTGGGTCGAAGCTGTCCCTTTTATAGAAAATATTGAGGTGTCCGTAAGTCAGGGAGTGATTTGTACAGGCAAGCTTTGGGACCATGCAGATTTGTCCGAATACATGTACACACATGTAATCGTGAAGTCCACAATTAATTCAGGGGAGGGGGTTCCACTGTACGTAGGTTTAGGAAGGTCAGGGAGAGAAAACAAGGACATGTAGGACAACACAGTTTTGCCAGAGGTGGAATGTTTACAGGAGTGAGGGTAGTTTTACCCTAGGGTGTGTACGAGGCTACTGTAAAACCATGTGTTTCACTGTGGTGTGCATTAATTAGAATGTCTACCTATTGCAGGTTCTATACTTGCAACTACCAGGGGAAGATCCAGATATACATGGTACTAGACGGGCATGATGGCACCAGGGCCTGTGAGTTTGCACAGAAGCATCTTCCGAGCGTGTTGCTGAGCAGTGAGTTGGATGGAGGGGTGGAGATGGTGGGGAGGGCCATGAGGTGGGCCTTTCTGAACACTGAAAGAGAGTTCTTCCTCGGGATAGACCCTCACATCACTCGGAAGATCACACTACAGATAGAGATTCAGGTTAGACATATGAGTAGTGACACATATATCCCACCCCTTCCCCCCCTACCCACCCACCTACCCACCCACCTACCTACCCACCTACCCACCTACCCACCTACCTACCCACCTACCTACCCACCTACCTACCCACCTACCCACCTACCTACCCACCTACCCACCTACCCACCTACCTACCCACCTACCTACCCACCTACCTACCCACCTACCCACCTACCTACCCACCCACCTACCTCAGCAAAGCTAGGTGCAATGTGTGCCTCAGTCGGTCTAAAGTCTGCCTACTACTGTGTGTGTGTGTGTGTGTGTGTGTGTGTGTGTGTGTGTGTGTGTGTGTGTGTGTGTGTGTGTGTGTGTGTGTGTGTGTGTGTGTGTGTGTGTGTGTGTGTGTGTGTGTGTGTGTGTGTGTGTGTGTGTGTGTGTGTGTGTGTGTGTGATTGTGTGGCCAAGTGGTTAAAGCACTTGACTGTCAATTGAAAGATCACAGGTTCAAGTCCCACCAGTTACCACAGGAGAAAAAAAAACAACATCTTTCTTTCTCCACTTGGCACCCAACCCAGGCCCAAGTAAGATAGTAAATTGGGAACCTGGCTTAGGCTGGGGAAGGACAAGACCACTGGCTGTGCCTAATTCCACTGAGGTACAGGTGGGACTTCGGGTGCCCACACCACAGTGGAGGGGCATAGTCAGTGCTCCTGCGAGTGCTTGGCCCGGCTTCAGGAGTTTGTCTAGCGCTCGGCCCAGTGTTCCCTGAAGTAGCGCACAGGGGTCCCAGCCTTAATTGGTCTGGGGGGGCATATCCCCATTAGGGGAGCTCCTTACATTTGTACGTGTGTGTGTGTGTGTGTGTGTGTGTGTGTGTGTGTGTGTGTGTGTGTGTGTGTGTGTGAAAACTACTTTCACCTGGCTAACAATGGTATCTGATAATTGACCTCTTAATGGAAAACTTGTGTGTTTTCTGAAATTTCATAGTTATCCGGAATCATGTTTGAAACGGGAACTGTTTGTGTTCCATAGAAGTTAGCTTCAAATGTTAGAGATAGTTGTGTGTATCTTTTTAACTCCTCCTCCATCCCTCTTCTTCACTACCTTCTCATCTGTATTTAGCAGAAAGCCCGCAACTCTGCTGAGGCCTTGTCAATGTTCCCAGACCAAGTGGACGAGATTCAACGACTGGACAACCAGATCAAGGGAGGGACCACAGCTGTCCTGGCCATCATCTACAACGGCTATCTCCACATTGCCAATGTGGGGGACTCACGTGCCCTCCTCTGCTACCAAGGGAGGGATGGCCACTTGCATGTGGAGCAACTCTCGGTAGACCATAAGACGAGCAACGAGGATGAGTTACGGAGGCTGGAGGACTGCGGGCTGAACCCCAATGAGCTGAGGAGACACAAGAGGCTAGGTATCCAGCAGAACACAAGGTCTATTGGTGACCACTCCATCAAGGGAGGCTACAAAGACATTGACATCATCAGGTATAATGTATGACGTCATTGAATATAACGTGTGATTTCATCAGGTGTAATGTATGATGCCATTGAGTATAATATATGATGTCATTTATGATGTAATTGTGTATAACACATGATGCCATATTTTACACCATTTTTGTCATGATTATTAACTTTCAGTTTCTTATTGCAGCCATGCTACAAGGGAGCCTGGAACAGCAGAGCCGTTTATTGCAATGCCAGTTGACCTACGGAACATCTTCTCAGGTTTTCTGGTGCTTATGTCCGATGGACTCTACGATGCGTATCAGTTGTACACGCAACGTCCAGCTTTCGTCAACCAAGACTTGGGGTACCTGATTGCACAGGAGATGAAACAATCAAACGATATCGCTGCTGTTTCCCAAAATGTTGTCGAGAAGGTGAAACAACTTTATCGGAGCTCATGCAAGAAGAACGTATACAAAGGTCGACTGGATGACATAACGCTTGTCATCCGTAATTTAAACTATCCCATGGCGAGTCTTTCTCACACTGCCTCATACCCAGGGAGCCTACATGTATCAGGAGTTAGCTATCCTCCTATCCACACAGCACCAATATTACCCAATGCACGCCAGAATGTCTTCTTCCCAAACCCACCATACCAGCATGAGACAGCCCATGGCTATGCTACTAACGTCCCCCCAGAGTACAGGGATCCCTCCAGAATACCACCTTCAGGTTACATGTATGACCCACGACCTCATCCCCCTGTTGGTGGGTACCTCACTCAGCCACATGGAGTACCGAGAGCAATTTCAGACCCCAAACTACAGCCTAGCAATGCAGATGTTAGTATTGGTGGGGGGCCAAGTGTGGGAATGGAGCCAGGTTACCAAATAGGGTATGACGGCTACCAGCATCCACCGCAGCAGCCCCTCTGGAGCATACAGCCACAACAGCAGCAGCCACCGCAGCAGCCGCTTTGGAGTATACAGCCACAGCAGGATGCAATGTTCACTGTGGGTGACCCTCATGGCCCTCAACCCAAGCCTCATCTGACTACCCAAATGTCCACCACACCCAGTCAATCAACAGTGCGCCCACGTACCAACACACACAGTTACGTCAATGTTTCACCATCTTCTACCTCCACCACCATTACTGCTCCCACCACTGTTGCTGCTGTTGGCACCTTCAGTAACAATGGCGGGCTAACACCTCACGAGTCACCAGCACACAGCACTCCGTTACAAGTCCCAAGGAAAATTAGCCATGGATATCAAAATGTGAGCCTTTCTCCAACAGTCCATGAACAAAAACGATACTCAGATAGCCAGCTGGAGGAACAAATGCAAGCATTAAACCTTGAAGCTACGTCAAATGCTACTCGAGATCGAAATGCCCATACCCCACCGCCCATGGGCAACCATCCCTCACACTATTCTCCTGTCAGCAGATCAGTGATGAAATCCCCTGTGCCACTGCCGCGAAGAGACCTCAAACCGATACAACCGAAAGATTCAAGTGATGAGTTTGATTTGTATGGGTGGAAAGCAGATGACGTGACCCCAATGTCATCCCAGCCTTCTTCCCTTGCTGCAAACTCAGAGGGTGGAACGCTAACCGGTCCCCCGCACGAAGAAGAAACTATTGACAAACCTGATAGTGATAGTGAACATAACGAGGATGGGGACAACATCGGGGTCCTTACCCTACCAGGAGATCCTTTACTTTCAGACTTTAGTGAAACTTCTGATTTGGAGGAGGAGGAAAAGGATGTGGATCCAGATGGAATGATAAAGTCACATGTCAAATTTGATTCAAAATTTGATATAAATTTGTCATGGGATGATTTATAGGGAGCAAGCATAGTTTTATGTTTACATGCATGTTTTAGTGCATATTCTTTTGAATTCTCACCTGTCTACTTTCTGAGAGATTTTATTGGCTCGCACTTGTGTGTGATGTGTGTTGTAAATTGATACTTTCTGCTCTTGTACTGAAGTTTTGCCTCGTTTACAGGCTCCTCCCCCCTCAGTTTTTTGACATTCTCGTCCCCAAACCGAAGAGCGGAAAGAGAGGGGGTCTGGGCACGAGACTAGTTCGTAATACTTCGCATAATTGGAACTCGCGTCACCAGGGAAGCCGCTGATTGGTCAATTACGTGTTGTAAATTTGAATTTATTTGCGTGTGGTGTGTGGCTCAACAACTTCCTTTGAAATTTGAACTTACAGTGCATGTCGGGGACACGGCATAACAGAATGGCAGTACTCATGGCGTCCGTGAGTTGATGATTTATTACTTGGAAGCTTTGTATTAATGAAACTCGAACGCACGTAGATGATGTGGTCCCTAGATAAGTGCACAGGGGGGAGTGCCTGACAGAGGCCTTTCTTTGGTGTCCAAAGACTGGGGGCTAGAACGTTTGTAACACAGTATCAATACAGCTCGTTCAGTACACTTGGTACTGATCAACACAGCACATTTAACAATTGAGTACTGCCCCCCTGTGTGTTCACATGACGAGATATCTCAGGCTTTCTCGCTTCATATTTGGAATACTGAAGGCAGCAATGGCCTGGGTATGAGGCTAGATCTCAACGTGTCGCTCTGTTAGAGTGTTAAGGCACCTCTCAATTGATGTGCCCTAAAATGAGAGCAAAGCATAGTGTCGTGGCCAGACCCCACCCTCTCATGAGGAAAAATGGCCTGGTGAACCATAGATAATAGAAGCATAGTAGGGATTGGAAACGTAATGTTTTACGGATTTCATCTGCTTTGCTGTAAGTCCATATACTTCCGTGTAATTTAGCGTGGGTAGTCCGAGCAGATAAGTTTTAGTTCATGAGCACACCTGTATTAAAGCTCAGAGATTGATGGAAATCTCCTACTTTCTACTGCGGCGCATCTTGTCAGTCTATTTTTTTAGCCTCAGTTTGCTAGCAGTCGGCATTCGATCGAAAACCACACCCCCAATGGGACTTGTACGGTACATCCCGGGAGGAGTCTACTCCGTAGCCCATCTGCGGTAGGCCTTCATCTTTTCCCTTAAACAACAACTCATGGACATCGTAACAAGTCTGTCAGGCAAAAAGTTTCAAGTTGCATTATTTTCCTACTAAAATTACACAAACTTTTACACATAATTTCACGTACCAAAGAACTAAAATTTGTTTTTGTGTTCACCCATGCATGCCAAACAATTCTTTATTACCCAGCCAATTATCTGTTGTTCACATTATGTCAATACTAACTCTACAGTCCGCTAGAAAATTACACAAAGGTCTATTTTCTTACTTCCATCAGCCCTATCAAGAAGCAAAGTGATCCTTGAACTTGTGAAGGACTTAGCTTCATGCGTCAGAGTGTTTTAGTTATTATTAGTGCAATGAAATCCATATGCGGTGTATTATATCGAAACTGTACTGCTATCAAGAGCACCTTCCACCGAGCAATGAAGCGCAACTCGGACTGTAAGGGGGAAATGACGTCACGCAATACATTGCATATACGTGTTTCCAATCCCTACTATGCTCTATTATCTATGGGTGAACCCAGTTTGATTTCTTGGGCTAGCATGCGCTTTTGTGACTAGTGTAACCGAGAAACATTTTGCAACACCCACTCAAAAAATGTTGGGTAACCTGAGTACTACTGCAAGGGAAGCGCTATGTAAAAATTAACAATCTCTCAATCACACTTACCGGTTACCACATTTTGCCCAATAAATTCAACTTCGTTCACCACTGTTCTTGCAGGGAGGCACACATGGGGTGGATGCAAGGCTAACCATCCTTTTCAAATAAGACGCTTTCACGAGTCATGATAAGAATGCGTAAAGTGCCCCTACTTTTCGTGTCCATCTTCCTCTCCAGAAATCAGGTGCTAATATGGAGAACCTGCCTCCCCAGGTCATTCGTAGGGTGACAAAGGAAGTCGTGGGGTTGTCAGAGGATCCACCAGAGGGCATCAAAGTGTATTTAAACGAGGAGGACATCACTGACATTCAGGCCACCATTGAGGGACCAGGTGCTTCACTGCATGGACCAAAACTGAGTGGCCTTGTTCGCAATTCCCCACCCAGCTTTCCATCACTTGCCATATATGGAGTAGGGAGCCTTGTTTCCAGGCCTTCCCTGGCTCCAGTTTTTGATCACTTGCAGTTTCAATATTGAAAACTGGAGCCGGGGAAGTCCTGGGAACGAGGCTAGGTCTGGGAATGAGGCTAGGACCTGAGCTGAGTCCCACACCAAGAGAAGGGTCTGAGAATCAGACTTTGGTTGTACTTTTAACTTGGTTCACGAGACGGGATAGATGTTGGAAACGGAGTTGTTAAGTTCTTTCTTATGATGCTTAATACCTATCAGCTTCCTAAATTGTTATGCAACAAATCCATACATAGGTTACCAGGGCACCAAGTATAGAAACTGTAGTTAGAATTTTACTTAAAAAGCTATTTCGTTGAAGTTACAAGTCACTGGTACATAGAGGTAAGTACTTTATCTTTGTATTACTGTCCCTGTCCCTACAGCTGGCACACCGTATGAAGGAGGCCTGTTCAAAATGAAGCTGGTTCTGGGGAAGGACTTTCCTGCCACTCCACCACAAGGTATGAGAAAGAAAGGCAGTAGACTTGCCACGGTGGCAAGTGGTGACCACTTACACACACACACACACACACACAGGTTTTTTCTTGACCAAAATCTTCCACCCAAATGTGGCCAAAAATGGTGCCATTTGTGTCAACACCCTCAAGAGAGACTGGAAATCCGACCATGGCATCAAGCACATCCTCCTGGTAAGCCCACTTGTTGGTATACATATCGCTGGGGTCCCAGGCCACTCCCAGTCTTTGCGTTCTTCACTACACAGAGAAACAAACTCTCTCTATTCCCAGTAGAATAGATTTCGTGGTTTTCTGTTGCAATAGAAAAGCTGCAGGATTTCTGGTTGCTATAAGCAACTGACAACATCGTATGATATGATCATTTCGTTTCCATGCCATGTACAGAAAACCACGCTTAGAATAAGGCTAATGGCATTTCTCTCTGATTTGCTGGCCTTCATATCATGCGAAACATGGTATATGGTAATTCTTCCCGTATTTGCCAGCCTTCATATCATGTGGAACATTGTATGGTATTTCCTGACATTCACATGACATGAAGGCTGGCAAATGGGAGCAACGTTGTATGGTATTTCCTCCCGCATTTGCCAGCCTTGATGTCATGCAGAACATTGCATGGACCGCAGCATGGTGTCTCCTTCCTTTTCCTCCTTGCTTATCAGTTCTGTTTAAATATTGCTCACTGACTGTTGGGTAATACTTGAAACACGAACTATGGGTCTACCTTGCTGGCCAAAGCCTTCATACACGTTAAATCCAGCACCACTAATTGTGATAGAACCAAATGTAATCCATATTTGTGAGGTATGTTCAGGGAGACACGTGTCTTTACGCACCACACAGATGTGGCTTGCTGCTGGTCACAGCTCACTTGTCATAGCCTTGTACTCTCCACGCACGAGAAATAACCAGGAAACATGTAACATGTCTTATGTCTTCTCAAAGTTAGGAACTTAAACTGGGGTGAGTCTGGGACCAACGCAATAGAACCAGAAAAATTGCACGTGGAGGAAGAGAAGGATTAGGGTTAGGCATTGACAAAATATGCCAGCATAATTTTTAGAATAATAGGTATGTAGATTCTGTAGGTGGGAATTTGGGAAATTATGTAATTATGAGCTGAACACTTCCTTGAAACAGTATAATACTTCCTGCATGTGATAGTATTCATTGCAACTGTGTGCATTAATTGGAATAATAGTATATACACGTGGCTGATGTCATCCACTGATGAAGTAATAGTGTCTCATAATAGTGTGCTTTGATCTCCCCCTCCTTCTCAATTGGCCAGTAATGTTGCAGTACAATTATCGTTAAGTTTCGTAAAGATTATCTAAAAATTTTGGATTTTTATTGAGGTAAGGTTAGTGATAAAATTTGGAGATATAATAGAATAGAATAGAATAATGGGTAAAAACAAAAGCATATTTTGTCAATCCCTAGTTAGGGTCATCCTCCTCCTCTCTGTGTGAGGGTCTGGTACTGAAACTCGGATGATTGTCATCATTGTATCCAAGAATTAACCTCATTCCCAAGTCTCCCACCCAGCTTTATGACTGGGAGCGAGGCCATATAAGAACAAGAACCATTTTTTTACCCCTCTCCCTCTGCTGACTTTTGCAGACAATAAAGTGCCTCCTGATCTACCCTAACCCGGAGTCTGCCTTGAACGAAGAAGCTGGCAAGCTGCTTTTAGAACAGTACGATGATTACTCTAGTCGTGCCCGGATGATGACAGAGATTCATGCAAAGCCCTCCCGTACAAGTCGAACTGAAACTGTGAACAGTTCATCCACTGGTACAAGTGATGGTGTAGATGCTGCCGGAAAGAAAAGACCAATCGATAAGAGCTCAGTGTCTGCAACAGTTGGAGTCGAGAAGAAGAAGAAAGACAAAAAGAAAGCATTGAAAAGACTCTAAAGCTGGTCAGAGTTATATGTCCTAGTTCTCTTGTTTGTCAGCCACACAGTCATATTTTAAGTTGTTCCTCTCTCAAGGATTGACACTTGCATAATCTCTCAGTATCTTTCTGCCCTCTCCCCTACGCTGCTCATCTTTGCTAAGATTATTTTGTAACATGCTAATGTTTTCAAAATAACATCAATGACACTGATCAGAGAGCTATACTTGGCACGTGCGTATGTAACATGGCTAGCCTTGTACCCAGGCCGTTCATTAAAGAACCTATGAATGGCCGGGGTATGAGGCTAGTAACATGCCTAGACTAAGTGACCTCCAGTTTCTCCAGTTTTTAGTGAAGGCAAAACTGGACATACGGGGGGGGGGGGGGGTAGTAATCATAAGTTATATTGGATCTACTATCTATACGGGTATATCTGTATATCATGTTTATACCACATTACATCACTTTCTAAGTATTTCATTGGACAAACAACAGAGTATAATGGTCATATACTCCTATTATGTAAAAATTGTATAATAGTTTGCAGTTATAGTTTACTGTCTCAATGTGGCATAAATTGGATAATTTATACTACCTATACTCGGAGTATAGGTAGTATAATTATCCAATACTTATACTCCGAGTATGTACATGTATACCACCTATTCTCCGAGTGTAGGTAGTATAATATATTATCCAATTTATACCACATTGACACAGTAAACTCTATAGCCTCATTCCCCCCACTCCAGAACACCAATAAATTAAGGCCAAGTTTACAATTTCCCATGTGGGAGAGGCTACAACACTACATAGGTTGATCAGTATGTAAATCTACAAGTCTATAGTATATAGGCATAGTCTCACTCCCAGCACCAGTACCCTGCGTGCTGGTATGGGAATGAGACCTTCATGTAGCAGGATCATCTGGTAGCTAGCCTAATTTCCTGCACGAGTTCCTGTCCAGATCAGGAAACAAGTTGCATTCATGGTGACTTCACATGACATCTAGGCCCGCCTTTTTTGTTCCTGGAGATGTGGCTCATTGATTGCTCTATAACTGGAAAACTACATGGACTGGACATGTGCAGAACATCACTGCATGCCTGACTGTCATTCATGTACTCTGACCTATGAAATTAATGCATGTCAACATACCAACTTGGGTACAATTACATTTCTGAGCTAGCTATCGGATGAACAGATAAACAACAAAATACTATATGGTGTTGGGCTAGGCTGGACTTATGCACTCTCAGTTGTAAATTCGTAGATTAATAGTGTCATATCGTCTCTTTTTCTGCAAGCCACTGCAATTGGTGATCTGGCATCCGCTCTTGCTCTTCTCTGATACGTATCGTGGTGAATTTGGGAAATTCTGCCAACCACTCTCTCCGCAACAGTTGTAAAACTTGAGGATTTCGACATTTCACGGTCGATAGTTGACACCAAAACTTTATTAGCTTCAATTGAATCTTGGTTTTCAAACATTCCCTCGATGCTCTTGTAGATGCCATCTGTCATGAGAACGAGGTAGCGGAAAGAGCTGTCAATATCTCGCGGAGGCATAATGTAGGGTTTTGCTGTACCAGGAATGTCTGTTGCATGTCTGTATAGTGTAAAGTGGTAAGAGTATCATACACACATCTGCGTAACTGATATATATATCAGATTATTGGCAACTACTGTACACTGCACATTCTCTGGTGATTTTATCACGTATAATATATAGTGTAGGTACTACATTATAACCTTGCCTCAGTTGAAAACAATTTGATGTTATGAGGCAAAATATAGGAAAATGAAAATTGGCGGTCACTGGAAATCAAAAATTGTGGGGGCTGGTGGTTGTCCCGTGCTGACATCTCAGTGGTTAGAGGCTCAAGCCAGGAGCCCTGGATTTGATACAGTGTTGATTTAGTGTTTGGACAGTAGTTTAGTTTAATCAGGCTACACATTGTTAGTTTAGTTTTAATTACTAAATCTAAAAAGAGTTAGTATGGTACTTTTAGTTGTAGTTAACTACACATTTTTGGGTGATTTCAAGTTGTAGTCTTTAGACTAAGACACCATTACTTTTAGTTTTCGTTTTAATTACCAAAGCCAAACAAGCCTTACTAAACTACATTTTAGTACTATAATATAGTATTTCAGTAGCCTAACAACACTGGTTTCATACCTTTCACTTTCATCTATTTAGTAGCCTTGGTCCCAGGCTCTCCCCACCTGCAAACTGAAAGCAGCTGAAAGCTGGGCGGGGCCTGGGAACGAGGCTACAATTTGGTTCATAGTATCAAACATGTCCTTAGTATCTATGGTTACACTTGAACTAGGAGCAACCCTGGCCCAAATAATGTGCAGTGGAGGCGAGAGGTGAGAAGTCGTGCAAGCCCCTAAACTACACTTCTCTGTGATGTGTGGGGATGTGAAGGAAGCCAAGGTGCAGAGTTGTTTTCTGCTCAAGGCTTGACTACACACACACACACACACACACACACACACACACACACACACACACACACACACACACACACACACACACACACACACACACACACACACACACACACACACACACACACACACACACACACACACACACACACACACACACACACACACACACACACACACACACACACACCTTAATGAGTCCACATTCTTGTACCCAGCCTTGATGTAATAGTCGCCAATACTTCTTGTGTTCTCCTGGCTACCCAGTCGTCCAGCCTTTGCCAGCTGGCCCCGGTCCAGTCCCAAAGCCTCTAGTCTTTTCACCTCGTCTTCATTCTCCACCGTATGGTCTACGGACAGCTGTTCAGCAAAAAGGGTACCGTTTGCATGTTCGTAAATCAGCATTGCTCTTGAGTCGCCGACATTTGCAACATAGAGGCGATTGTTGGACACGATTGCGACAACAGCTGTGCAGCCTCCCGCGATCCTAGGCTCTATATCCTGCAGTCTGCTCACTTGTACCGGATACAGTTGGTAGGCCTGATAGGACTTCATGCCCTGGGGTGCAAGTGAGATGCGTAGCAAATCAAACTTAGTTCACAAGTAGCCTCAAACCCAGCATTTCCGTTCCTGAAGTTTATCTCATAGCTTTGAACAGGAGCTTATGAACCGGTACATAAACTCCTGCTTTGGAAAAACTGGAATAGAAAAGCTGGGGTTCAAGGTTCGAGGCAAGTGCCTCAGCCTTAGCAATCCCTAACATTGTGCAAGTGAAGAAGGAAATCAGGGAGGGGAAGGGGTGATAACATGGTACACACTAGGTGCACACACACACACACACTGTAGCAGTTTCACTGGAGTACAACCAAACTGTTCTGGTGATGATGTAATCTCCCTGTAATGTCCACCATGATCTAATGTCCATGATCTAATGTCCACCATGATCTAATGACACCATCATGACATAATGACATCATCAGCATATACAATGACATAATGACACTATGAGCGTTCACAATGACACCATCACTGTTCGTCGGCGCCATCCCTACATAGAGAGTCTATCGACTCTCTGATGATGTAATGACACCATCAGCATATACGTATAATTAACAGCATGGTTTCGAGTGCAATTTGGGATTAATAGCATGAGTGAATGGCTGATAATTGCACGAGGCGAAGCCGAGTGCAATTATGCCATTCATGAGTGCTATTAATCCCAAATTGCATGAGAAAACATGCTGTTACTTGTTAATCATAAACTTCGCCTAGTTTACAGTATGCTATAATAAGTATGAGTATGTATGTGATGTGGTGGTTTATAGTATACAAGTTTACAGTAAACTGTATAGTTTACACCAAATTGTTGTCACTTACAAGTTACAAGTTTACATTATGTTAATATAGTTTACAGCAAATTGTTGTTGCTTACAAGTTACAAGTTTACATTATGTTAATATAGTTTACAGCAAATTGCTACTGACCAATCAGTGAGCGATTACACCTTGCACGGTTTTGTAGTTTTTGTATTTTTTGTCCAATGAGAATCTTTCCTACCTGTGCAATTACAAAAATAATTGCACACCTTTCTATGGGAGTAAATGTATTGACACTAAATAAGTATATGATTAAATGATGTAATGACACCATCAGCATATACAATGATGTAATGACACCATCAGCATATACAATGATGTAATGATGCCATCAGCATACATGTATACAATGATGTAATGATGCCATCAGCATATACAATGATGTAATGACACCATCAGCATATATAATGATGTAATGATACCATCAGTGTTCATCATATACAATGATGTAGTGACACCATCACTGTTCATCATATACAATGATGACCTAATGGTCCCTGTAATGTTCATAGGATATACCGGTGTAATGACACCATATTGGGACTCCAACACTGGCTGGAGATGACTCACACTTTGTCAATCCCAAAACAGTTACAGAATTCATCCCTTCCTTGCGTATTTTGGGACAATAGTTCCACATACTTCCTCTACTGGCAATTCACTTCCCATACCCACACAATTATCCACTGCTAGCACTAAACTTCCCATACCCACACAATCATCCACTGCTAGCACTAAACTTCCCATACCCACACAATCATCCACTGCTAGCACTAAACTTCCCATACCCACACAATCATCCACTGCTAGCACTAAACTTTGTCGACTGTTCATTTAGTTGGTGTAGCTTCCATGTACTGCTACTAAAGCCATGGGGTGTTTATTTCCATGCTGGAGTGACTTCTGGCTGTGGGGGCAGCTGTCTTTCCCAATATTAAGGGGAGTACCACAAGGAAACAAAACAAAATGAACCCTTTAGAGGATACTTATTGCCTCATACCCAGGCTACCTTCACGGTACTCGATCAGTTCCAGTATGTACATATAGAAAAGGAATTTAGATGTTTTGAGACAAAATAGAGGAAAGTGAAAAGGTTAGCAGTCGACGGGAATCAAAACCAGGACACCTGGCTTGTGCAGCCAGTGCTCTGCCACTGAGCTACGACAACTGGACAACCACTAGCCCTCACAATCCTCTATATGTACTGTATAGGTGGTACTGAATGCCTCAGTCGCACACCTGGCAGCCACTCAGCATGTGCCATCAGAACTCCGTTAGGAGTTGACCGAAAAATTCTCTCTACCAGGAAAAGGAAGGCCTAGGAGAGCTTAGAGACATCAGAAACCATGTCAGGTAGACAGAAGACAGACAGACAGACAGACAGACAGACTGACAGACAGACAGACAGACAGACAGACAGACAGACAGACAAGAGGTAGTGCACAACAAAGCATCTTGTGGCCCTTTCTTGCAGTATATATGTCCAAGTGCTTAACAAGATGAAGTGTTCACAAGACGAAATTAGCACAGATTGTTATTCAGAGTGATAGAGGCAAAATTTCTTAGCTGGGAACTGCCCCTGTGTGTCCACCTTCTTTCTACCTGATCTCTGCATGTGATTTCTCCCTTCTTATTTGCATACTGGAAGCAATCAAACGCTGGAGGCGGCAAAGGTCTAGGAACGAGATCAACAAAATTATCTTAGTCTAATTTGCACTGTTGCAGGAAGACACTAAGCGAGCTGGCCAAGAGTCTGCCTCTACCACAAGCTGTCACAAACAGTGGGGTCTGCCTCTACCACAAGCTGCCACAATCAGTGGGGTGTGCCTCTAGCACAAGCTGTCACAAACAGTGGGGTCTGCCTCTACCACAAGCTGTCACAAACAGTGAGGGGTCTGCCTCTACCACAAGCTGTCACAAACAGTGGGGTCTGCCTCTACCACAAGCTGTCACAGGTCTGCCTCTACCAAAAGCTGTCACAATCAGTGGGTCTGCCTCTATCACACCACAGCTGTCACAAACAATGGGGTCTGCCTCTACCATAAGCTGTCACAAACAGTGGGGTGTGCCTCTACCACACCACAAGCTGTCACAAAGAGTGGGGTCTGCCTCTACCACAAGCTGTCACAAACAATGGGTGTGCCTCTACCATAAGCTGTCACAATCAGTGGGGTCTGCCTCTACCACAAGCTGTCACAAACAACGGGTGTGCCTCTACGTAGCTACCACAAACTGCCATGTTTACCACTTGAAGAACTACCTTAGTTACCAGGATTAAATTTAGAGAACCACAACTAAAAAATACCCTTAAACAGTGGTTTTTGTGAATGATTCATACATTGTGTAACCTCGTTTCCAGGTCTTCACCACCGTCCAGCTTTTGATCACTTACAGTGTGCAAAATGCAGGAGGAACTGGTCCATTTTATAACACAAATGACATCAATGTCTACCTACACTCTAGCTAGGCAGAGTAGGGGGAAAGGGCCCTTGACCGAAAAACAAGCCTGAGGCCTTTTTTTTTTCTGTCCAAGCACCGGAGTGATGTTCAAAAAACATAAAAAAAAAAAACACTGTTCAATCGGAGACCCCTCTCTCTGTCTGTCTATATGTGTCTAGGTAGACATTGACATCATTCACGTGATAACATGAACCAGGCCTTCCCTCTCTGTTTTCGCTTATTATAAGTGATCAAAAACTAGACGGTGGGAAGGCCTGGGAATGTGGGAATGAGACGAAACAATCCACGGACTTTTGATAAAGGGCGTAACCTCATTCTTCTCCAGCTTTTCAGTCATCACGCACACTAAAAGCTGGGGAGGAGCTAGACCAATGGTGGGTTGCAGCAAGAGCACGGATGGCTTGAGTAAGAGCGTGTAACTCCAATAGAAGCTCGTAGTCCGGGAAAAATTATTGAACCGTACTAAAAATAGAACTCCTGGTCACGTGCTTAGCAACAATGACTTATGTCTACACAGCATGCGCAATAAAAGTTACTATTTTTAGTACTGGCGGTAAATTCCGACCGGATTCAAATTTTACGGAGTTACACACTCTTACTCTAGCTGCCCGTTCTTATGCGCTCTTGGTTTCAGTCCCTACAAGTACCTAACTATGTTAACATGCATACCGGTGGTATCATGGCCTGTATTCTCTCCTTCTCATCGATACTTGACTTGATACTCTGGAAAAAGTCTCTATCCGCGGCAGTGAAAAACTCTCGGAGTGCAATTGGGACATCGCTGTCTTGAATTCTCTTCCAGGAGGACGAGTTAAATAGCTCCATCATGTAGTTGGATGCAAACCCGGCCGCCCTCGGTCCATCATGTCCATCAAAGACACCAAATGCTTGATAGGTACCCCCGTCTAGTGAGAAATAGCGATCTTCATTTGGGTGGTCTGAGGACGGAATCTCGTCTAATTGATATCGTGCATTTGTCAGTGAGGAAACACTACAGTGTCCTGGTGTAAGTCCAGGGGGAGTCCAATCGTCCCGCTGGCTTGTATGTGCTCTACTAGAAAAGGCTCCCATTCTGTCTAGATGTGGGTGTACCGACGCACTTCCGTCCCTTGGGAGATAAACAGCAGCCATTAGATTTCTTCCCTAAGAAAAGAATGACACAAATTCAACATAGTGCGTTTCAGTCCAGTCATGTTCCCAAACCTGCCCAAAAAGTGAAAAGTCTGTTGGGGGGGAGGGCGTACCGTCTTGAAGGTGGTTTACAAATGCTTGAAAACGTGATGGTTCTTGGAACCACCAATAAGCTACAAGACAAGCTTTCTCTACCTCCAGTTTGGTTCAACATACAACAGCTTACGTCATACGAATATGATGACACATTCCGTCATCTGATTGGAGCTCTCAAATTCGAAGGTGGCCCTGCCCCATGTGGCATGAAAATGGGACCCTTTTTATATGTGAGAGATAAGACTTTAGGCTCAAACCCAAGCTTTTGACTTCTTCTCATATCTTTACTGAAATATCCAAAGCTATGAGCAGAAAGGCCTGGGTTTGAGGCTACACGAGACTATCTTCAGTCAGCCTACCATACATGGATAAGTATATACACAGAATACATAACAGACTGGGTTATTTAATGATTCAAACCTACCTCAAGCTTGTAGTTTGTCAGTCTTGTACAGTGTATCCACAGTAGCTAGGTCTATTGACCAACTAATTATCACTAACCGCACTACTAAATGGTCAGCTAAACCTAAATATATAGGCAGTTAGGCACTCAACCGAGTTGCTGAACGCGGCATTTTTCAAATCCCAAGGGAAGACGCCTCGACATGATCTAGCATGACGTTTCAACTTTAAGGCCAACAAAAATAGTAACAGTGTTCTCTAACCTCTTTTCCGGCAGTTGGTGCCAATAAGCCAACGAAGAGAGGTCTGAATTGGTCCGGAATTCGACCTCAATGAGTCAATCTCTCGGCATTCTTGTTTGGGGCGGGCCGTTAATTTGGGGGAATACCCTATCCTAGGTGGGCATTAAATGGCGTGGACAGCCGAGGACCAGCTCGGACCAGCTGCAAGCTAACATTTATAATATTGTAACGGCTTCTCAATCAGGTTTGGGATAAGCTGTATGGTTAGGAGAAAGATTTAAAACAACTCATCTGCTGCCCGAGCATATGAACTTCTCCGCTAGGACTTTAATAGTAGAAGGGTAGCAGGGTCTGGGCAAGAGAGTAGGTCTGGGAGTCATTACAGTGTCTGGGAGTCATTTATACAGGGTCTGGGCAAGAGAGTAGGTCTGGGAGTCATTTATACAGGGTCTGGGCAAGAGAGTAGGTCTGGGAGTCATTACAGTGTCTGGGAGTCATTTATACAGGGTCTGGGCAAGAGAGTAGATCTGGGAGTCATTACAGTGTCTGGGAGTCATTACAGTGTCTGGGAGTCATTTATACAGGGTCTGGGCAAGAGAGTGCGTTAAGAAATAGCCCACAGTAGAGTAATAGGGCTACACACAGCTGGCTGTCTATGCAAAGCCACACAACCGCAATAGATACACCTTCCCACAGCTTGAGGGTTTTCTGTGTTCTTACTTTCAAGAATCCCAGATTACATGCTATGCTAGCCTCGTTCTGTGCCTGGGAACGAGGCTAATGCTATGCCAATACACACAATACAAACTACAGCGAACAATTAGTCTAAAGTCTGTCGGTTTAGCCTTGAATTTGGGATATTTGTTCCAGATTTTGCAGATTGGGAATGGGACTATGCCTTTGTCTCACGCACAGGTTGGCTCAGCAATGGAAAATCTTATGTATAGCTTCTAACAAATTTGGAATGTTAGTTGGCAGTGTACACGCAAAACCTGAAGTCCAGTTGCTGTTCTGGTAAAGTATGATTGGCCACTTTGATCCAGCACTGCGAAAATATGAAATCCCAAAGTGCTGCTTCAGGCAAATTTTTGGAGTTTAGTTGGCAGCACACATGCAACCACTCAAACAAATTCATTGAGCAACAGGCAAAATGTGATTGGCCTCTTTGGTCCACTGACCACCAGGTCACTTCACCCGGTGCCGTTGAGTCTCTCTGGTTAACGGTCCCCTCCCTCTCAAAATTTGAGTCAACCAAAATCCTTCTCAAAATCATCAAAATTAAAAATTGCAGTCACTGGCTTCTTACAAGCCAGACAGTGTGGTTTGAAATGCTAGAAATTCTTAGAGCTGCCAGTCAATACAATCTTTGTTCGGACCTTTAAAGTTTTTGCTCTAAAGTTTTTGCTAGGTGTTGGAACTATAATGATATCATTTCCTGTTTATGCCTAGCACCTATGACTGAACTGTAAACAATGAATATTTTCTCCCCCCAGTTCAGACATGGTGTCACGGCGTGAGGTGCTGCGATTGTACAGACAAATATTACAAGTAGCACGCTCCTGGCAGGCAGCTGTCGAGATGGACACACCCACTGAGAGGGCCTACATCAAGGAGGAGGCAAGAAGACTGTTCAGAAAGAATCGTGATGTAAGTATTTGTTATGTCACTGTGGCAGTTTACTGGCAGTTTCTTGATCTCTTGTGCCTCCATCAATCCTTGTAGATAGCTGACCCAGAAGAGATCAAAACTTGTTTAGAGGAGGCAAGAACAAGATTAGAACTGGGTGAGTGCTCCCTTCTCCTGCTCTTCCTCCTCCTCTCCTCTCCCTCCCTATCTCCCTTTCTCTCTCCCTCCCTAGCTCCCTACCTCTCTCCGTCCCTATACCCTTCCATTTTTTTTTACATGTATGGGAGTGTGTGAGCAGAAGACCATCCAAAAAACTGAGTCAGGAATGAGAATTATGCCTCTCATGTGCCTATCCACTTTCCCCACCCTCAGCTTTGCACTATGGGAACCCTTATCCCAGACCAGTAAGTCATAGCTTTGTGTTGTAATTAGGAACAGTATACCACAATGGTACAGGATGTTTTTGAATGGTAGGAAGTTACTTAGTCAGATTTGAATCTGATGTCAGGATGCATGGTTCCTACTGTATAATGAAACAGATGACACTGTGTGTAAGTGTAGGAAACACATATGAGGAAGTGCACACACCTTTAGACACTAAACTAAAGCCTTTTTCAGGAAGTGTATTCTGTTTCCTGTGTAGTACTATGATTATGCCAAGAATATTACCTCATGCATTGTTCCATGAAGACCCCCTAGGTTTTCGCAATAGGGATCAATACTTGTTTACATTAGCCGCATTTCAACACCATCCCACTGGCCAGATTTTGATTACTTACAGTGTACTGTAATCCAAAACATACCTATGTAACATGGCTAGAATTGCATAATTGTGAAACTGCTGCATTGAGTACACTGCTCAGCTATTTTTTGGATTATGAAAGTGTAGCACCCACAATAGCCATAATGGTCCCTATACCACTGCAGTGTAAGGATTGTAGCGGGTACTCAGTTCTTTCAACAACCCCACTGCAGTGTGAGGATTGTAGCGGGTACTCAGTTCTTTCAACAACCCCACTGCAGTGTGAGGATTGTAGCGGGTACTCAGTTCTTTCAACAACCCCACTGCAGTGTGAGGATTGTAGCGGGTACTCAGTTCTTTCAACAACCCCACTGCAGTGTGAGGATTGTAGCGGGTACTCAGTTCTTTCAACAACCCCACTGCAGTGTGAGGATTGTAGCGGGTACTCAGTTCTTTCAACAATCCCACTGCAGTGTGAGGATTGTAGCGGGTACTCAGTTCTTTCAACATCCCACTCCCGTTAGCAGTTACTGCTATTGAATTGTGCATGGCGGTAAAATTATTGCGTAATTTGCCTTTATAAAATGAATGTGTACTGTAATCTACATTCTTCCCAGGTGAATGTAGCACCCGACTATGTGGTCACAAGCAAACACAAGAGAGCACAGCTGAGAAGAACTCATCAGTCCAAGCCAGTGTATATTCACTCTCAAGACCAATAGCAGCTTGTGTGAAGTTGTGTCATTCCCATTCTATTGTCATGCCTCGACCATTACAAACCTCATTCCCAGGCACACATAGCCTGGGGACGAGGCTATATAGCCACAATTAAGCTCTCATCCAACTTTCTGTCACTTGCAGTACAGTGACCCATACCACAGGTGACAAAAACCCGAGTGTCAACTGTTGAGCTACCATATTACTATGATGACAGCTGGACAGGGACCATCCATGCATATACGTACACCTGTACCTCTCATGCAGTCAAAGAGCCTAGGAAGACTGACAGGGTGGATCTTCAGCAAATTTTTTGCATGCATGCCAGTTATACATAATTATGACTTGTGTCTCTAGAGGTATAGTAGTCTAGTAAGAATATTGTGTAGGCAGTGTAATAGACTAAGCAGGTAGCCAGGCTCCAAAGAGCTGAAGAACAACTGAAATCATAGCTGCTATAGAAACCCAAGTGTAGATCTTCAGCAAATTTTGCATGCATGCAGGTTGTACATATGTACTAATTCTGGTTAGCCTAAGTACCTCTTTGCATGTTACAAAATAACTGTACCTTGCTATAACAATAATTTTATTATTACAACATATTTCATACTATAATATATACAGCATAGTTTAGTACAACATAATGTATCTGCATATCTCTTGTACACTCTAAAAATATTGTTATGCATAAAAGGTGATTGTACTGGCGACCAGTCTTGCCAGTGCTAGCTTGATTCAGTTGCCCCTTGCCTGGGGGCAGGACCGTTTTGTGTGTCCCACTTCCCTACACACACTGCATGTTGGCGGAGCTCTCTTCTTTTGAATGGAAGGTTGTGACCCATCTCCTTCCCCTCCTCTTCCCCCTCCTCCTCCTCCTCCCCTTCTCCCCCTTCTGGAGTCCAAACTATTACTGCGAACATGTGAAGCTGGGACATCATCTGCCCACTCAAAGAACCCACACTGTTCTTCCCTGGGCTTGGAACAGGTGTAGAACTGCCTGCCTTTGTTGGGACCTTCCTTCTGCACAGTACGCTGTATGGCCTGGAGTCCACAGCCACACACGACAGAGTCTCCTCCACTCTGCACCCTTCCCTTTGATCTCTGCAGCCCAGATGAAAAATCTTGTCTCTTTTGTCCTTGCCACTGTGATGGTGGTGGTGAGTACATGGAGTTATAAGCAGTGGTGTTCCACTGGTTCCCTCCTCCCCCTCCTTCTCCTCCTCCATCATCAGCTTGGTCAGCCCAGAGGAAGAAGTCACAGCCACCATCACGCCTACCACACTTGTAGAACTGACGACCTGTAGCATTCATTTCGAACAACCAATAATCTGGTTTTCTTGTACAGTGTAGTCACCATACTCCCTCACCTTTGTTTGCGCCTTCCTTTCTCACAGTGAGCTGAAGGGCAACCTCCCCACACGTACAAACAGGAGGGTTGCTGCAACACAGGAGTGGGTCTGCTAAATTTACTTGTTCAGCTAACTCTCTCCCACCTCCTTTCCCCACCTCTTAATCCAATGTGTTGCTAATTATGTTACAATCCAGCCACAATAGTTGATGCCATACAGAGAATTTCTTTTCAGATAGCCTCATTCCGAGGTCGCTCCACATGACCTGGGAATGAGGCTACTTTTCACACGAGAGCAAACTTAATGTGGTCTAACAGGTCATGTACCAAGACTACAAGATCAATTCCAGAGTGGCCTACCTGGAAGCCGATGTTCCAGCAAAACTGTACCCAGAACCTGCATGAGGTATGAGAGACTATATTACACAGAGGAGCATTTGGATTATACCATGAGTGTGGGACATGTGCTTACCAGCCACTGTGTTTCCTCCAGGTCCACCTCCTCTTCCTCCTCCGTATCCGCCTCCTGCTCTATTTCCTCTTCCATAACTGCCTCCTTCTCCATCACTTCCTCCTCCTCCTCCTCCTCCAGGTCGATGTTCCCAGTTGCTCCTGCGCCAGTCTGTTCCATGCTGAGATGATGATCCTCTCCCTCCTCCTCTACTGCTACTTCTCTGGGATGATGGTGCACCTCTGTTCCTAGGTTGGTTGCGGGACTGGGAACTTTGAGACCCAGACCTTGAACTGGTTGTGGCTACATGAAGAAAAATACTGTGTCTCCACAATCTCCAATAGGTTCCTCCAGGGAAAGCAGCTATTCCAAGTCATATAATATTATGTATTTAGCTAGTTTTCACTGATTGCATGTGATGTCAGGACATTCTACATAGACTACACATAACATCAGAGGCACTGTATGGAACAGCACTTTGATCCACCTGCATGTGCAACATGGAACAAATTGAAGTAGTTTCTCTAGCCTGGGGAACATGGCTACACAAGTTATTCAAGATGGGGGGGGGGGGTACTGCAACTGGCTCACATAGCCATCTTGATGTTATTGGTCCTCTTACTCGATTCATTAGGATTGGGGTTGCTTCTCTTGATGGGTCCAAACTGCAGATCATTCTTGAGTGCCTCATCACACGTTGAGCAGCCAATGAAGCTCAAGCCCAGGTAAGCAGGGACTGAGCCTGGCTTGAACTTGAACTTCAGTTTGTGCACTGGCTGGGGTTGACACTGCATGAAGTAGGGATTGTAATGTAATGTGTTGTAATTTAATGTATTGTAATGCCATATGGAAAGGGTTGTACATAGGTTATCCTATCTTCTCTCACAATGTGGAGATTGAGTGGATGGCAGCTTAACACAATGAAGGATCTGTGGATCTTTAATCTTATGCAGCCACAGGTTAATGGTGCATACATTCACATTGTTGCTGTATCACTATATCTAAAGATGAGTGAGTGAGAAATAGATGCACGGAGGAATCCAGCTGGGATTCAAACCTAGGAATGCTAGTCAAATGTTCTTACCACTAACCTACTTGGACCCCTGGGGAGACGTAAGACAAGCTATCTAGGCAGCATTTCCTGGAGGCCTCAGCTAATTCCAGCTGATTCTGACTCGGCCTTGAGGCTGGACTGAACAAGCTAAACTATGCAGCATTAAGGGCCCAATTGTGACACACGTAGGTGTCTTTCTAGCAGTTCTAGTTATTAGATTTCAGCTAAGACCTAGCCTCATTCCCAGCTTCTCAAAAGCATTGAAACCAGTGAAGGGGTGTGAGAGGCTGGGAATGGGCCTAGCTAAGGCCTCTTCACAGACTAATGTGTGATTTTACCGTTTCACAGATGGACTCATGTGGGGAGGCATCCACTACACACTGGGGAAAGAACTGCACAGCCCTGCACTCTGGGAAACCAAGGCAGCTCAGCATGTAGCTGTGCATATGGATGTGTGATTGATGGAGACGACAAAGAGAACTATACCCATTATGAAGTCTTGAGCAGCCACACTGCTATACTCATTCCTAATCCCCTTAATCTGTCCTCACACTCCACTACCTCATCATCAAGGTCCTTGCACCATCACTCACCCTCCATCTCTCTTCTTCTTCACTACAATATTGCACTGCTGACAGAGAGGACATTTTCTCACCACCTCACTCAACACGGGGGGCTCTGAGAATGGAATACACTGCTGCAGTTGACGGGGTCAACAAAAGCTACTTGTACAACTTTACCATCTGCTGTGACAGGCTGTGATGCTCCAAAATAGGTTGATAGAGCCTCTTCCAGCTTATGCGCCTAGGCAGGTAGTAAGCAGTAATAAAAGTTTATTCTGCAAACTTACGGAGTCCATTGAATCCTGTAAAGCCTATATAAAGGTGAACTAAAGTACTAGGTGCAGTTTAGACTTGTTAGTTCAGCAAAATATTAATTTATCATGTAAGCAGGCAAACTGGAGTGGTACATCGGACATGCACAAGTATGCTATTCAGGAAATTTTTTTTAAACATGAAATGGTCTTGAACTACAAAAATAGGAGAATTTTTCAGTGTGAATTATTGAAGTAGCTGTACAAAAATGGCCTCTTCAGAACTGAAAGAAATATCTACATACTGAGCATAGCATAAACTGGGAAATTTTTGGTGCTAAGTCGTTGCTCAACAAAAAAATTTAACTCACAGAAATATTACTATTAAAATATTTTTGTAGTTACCTACTGTGCACAAAAGGTAGTATGAAGTACCTGCTGGCTGGCATTCAGAAAGACCTCCTTGTACTTCTCAAGAGTCACTGCAAGAACCTCTGTGTAAGACACCATCATTTATATAGTGTGAGTTACGTCTATGAAAGAAAGTGCATGCATGGTGCCAAAACACCTCTCTTCAACTCTCCTAGCTACACAAGGACCTTGCCCCACACACACGTGCTACAATGTACCATCTATACATTATGATGTCGTGCATACTGTACCTTCTTTTGACTTCCTTCCTTCACAGATCCTGCAATAGGGATATGAATAGAGTGAAGGCACATGGTAGCTGTACATGGATAGTGTGCATGGATAGTGTACACGGTAGCTACACACGACACAATGCTCACAGTTAGTTCACACCTCTTTAGGTCAGCTTCAAGCTCTGCCCTTAGCATTGGCTTGGACAGCTCATAACCCATTGAATCATAACCTGCAGAGTAAAAGGTGCCATAATTTACACTAGATCTTCTTTACTCCACTGCTGGTTGACAGAAGTAGGCAGGGGATCTGGATCACAATCAGTTGCTGTAAGGTTGACTATAGCCTCTAACTATATTACAAAGCTGTATATTAGGAAAGAATCCCAAAGAAAAGATTAGGTTTAGTACGGATTTTTTGGGGGAAAAAACATATTTGTTATCTATTGTCCCTTTGCTTGTTAAGTGGTTAATGAGGTCCTAGTGCTCCACAAAGCTCAAAGAAAACTGTTGCTATGGTAATGGCCATGTTCATACATCTGTTATGGTGTTAACATAGTCAGAGAAACGTTTCTATTGGGCTCCACCTTCCACTAGTCCCATGCCAAGTTCTCCGGGCACAAAACAGCCATCTCCCTGCACTCCCACGTAGTTCCTGGACTTGATGGTCTCAATGTGTTCTGCATGGGTGGCATCAGTACCTACACATGGTGCAGACCACAAACGAGGAAGGATTCTCAATACAGCTATTAACACAAACATCGTAAGAAAGGGTATACAATACAGGTAATTGGTAGATAGTAGTTACACAAATTCATATCGTATGGTAAAATCACACAATAGCACAAGCTGCCTAAAGGGTGGCAATGAGTGACTAGTGTGTGTTCCCGAACTGGCAGTAGCGAAGAATTTGTGGTACTAATTGTCTACAGGAGTTGGTATTATGTCACGGTTTAATTACTCCCTTATACTGAAAGCAAGAGCGCATAAGAACGGGCTGCTTGAGGAAGAGCGTGCAACTCCAACAGAAGCCCATAGTCCGGTCAAAATTATTGAACCGTACTAGCAACAATGGCTAATGTTTATGCACAGCTGCGCAGAACATGTTACTATTAATTTTTTAGTACTGGCAGTAAATTCTGACCGGTTTTGAATTTTTCGGAGCTATACACTCTTACTGAAGCCGCCCATTCTTATGCGCTCTTGCTGAAAGTGATCAAACACTGGCTGGGAAGAGCAAAGGCCTGGGAATGAGGTTACAGATTAACTGTTTCCTCCAACTCACCAATCCCATGCTTCTCCATGAGGCCGATGAGGTCCGCTTCGTGGAGTAATGGTGGAGGTGTGGTCTCCCCGTCCACCATCTGATGAAGGATATGGATAGGTGAGAGAATAGTGAGTGAGTTGGTGCTACACACTACCATGCTGAGTGCAAAGGTTTAGGCTAGAGATGGACAGCAAACAGACAGATAGACAGACAGACAGACATATTTGGTACCGCAGACTGCCATGCTGAGTGCAAAGGTTTAGGCTAGAGATGGACAGCAGACAGACAGATAGACAGACAGACAGACATATTTGGTACCGCAGACTGCCATGCTGAGTGCAAAGGTTTAGGCTAGAGATGGACAGCGGACAGACAGATAGACAGACAGCAGACAGCAGACAGCAGGCAGGCAGACAGACAGACAGACAGACAGACAGACAGACAGACAGACAGACAGACATATTTGGTACTGCAGACTGCCATGCTGAGTGCAAAGGTTTAGGCTAGAGATGGACAGCAGACAGACAGACAGACAGCAGACAGCAGACAGCAGACAGCAGGCAGACAGACAGACAGACATATTTGGTACTGCAGACTGCCATGCTGAGTGCAAAGGTTTAGGCTGCTTATGTGGACTATTGCAATGACAGACATGCAGACAGACATATCTTGGTCCATTACATCCCACGACACTCAAGAATGAGTTAGCAAGACACACTTTAACAAGAACCTAAACACAGGCAAGCATGAATACAACTTATAATTTTTGCTGTCTAGAATTACTTTCAGAGACTTAGAGCAGTGAATAAGAATTAATTCCTGGGAGGTGTGCACCATGACAAATGCACTATGCCGAACTGCTTTGTTTGGCACTGTGAATTGATATCATGTAAACTTTCCATCTTCTACAAGTTTCTAAGCTCACCTCTATTGAAGTTGGTTGGAAGATGCTGTTAACTTGATACACAGGAATGATCTATGAAATTATCAAGCAAGCAGTGATTGGGTGCCGTGGTGGAGAAGATATACCATATATAATACCTTAGCTGACCACTTGTCGTACGGGAACACATCAAGGTAGTTTCTGGCTATGATCATTAAACCTTGAGCTGAAAACTGGGACAATGGATGTGCGGGGGAGAAGGGGTCGGTAACCAGAAGGACATGAACCTGTAGTCTTTAGTATGCATGGAAATGCAAGATCTGATATGCACATCACAAGTCTAGCAATTGGTCTGCAATAATTTATTGCTTAAATCACATTTGAACTACCCAGCTAAATGCTGGGACTGAATACTCTCACATGCGTGTAAACTGTGAGACAAAGTTCTTATGCCTTGTTTATTTGACACCATGCGTGGCAACAGTAGCGTTGACGTCATTTGCTTACTGACAAACAAAAACCACTTATACCACACCCACCGGGATGTTTATTTGATCGTAGACATGATATAGCTATTGTGCGCCTCATGTACAAATACAGTACCATGCTTTTTCCTCCGTTACAAAGTAGAGGTGGTAATGGAGCTAGTCTAGCAAGCTGGGAGGACCAACAGTAGGAGTTCTATGTACCTTCTCTCCTGCTACTTCAATTTCCACTGTGGTTTCTTGTCCCTGTGCATCCTACAAGTGCAACATTTGACATCAAGAAAATATGCAGAATCTTTCCTCACAGTACAGAAGATGTACTATTGGTAAGCTATGACCATTTCTAACATTGTGAAGTATTAGTGTCACTGTGTACTTACTGACTTACGTAAAGCAACTGAATGACCTTACCACATACGTGCATGCATAGTTGGCCTTACTGTGGGTATGTAATACTTAGCCTTACAGTGTACATGTATGGGTATTTGGTTATACATACATACATACATACATACATACATACATGCATGCATACATACATACATACATACACAGGGTTCTCGCTAGGCCTTTAGCGGATGGTTTTGCACCATGGTTTCAGCACCATTCAGATGTGGTGAATTTAGGTAAGAACACCATTTGGATCACTTCATAAACTCAGCCCAAAGCAGTAACTATCCTGGCTTCCCACTTAACATTTCAATAGCTGTGTGCAGAAAGGGTGTTTCATACCTGCCTATTGTACTATGCACCATTTGGAAGTAGTTTCTAGCGAGAACCCTGTACATACACTCTACATACATACATACTTGAGAGCAGCAAGCCAGAAAGTGTCGGACCACGTACTCATAGATACGTTTCTCATCTCCCTGTACAGGACACAATCAGCAGTGGTATAAGACAGAAAATATAGTCACTGGCATATACTGTCCTCTCGTTTCAGGCTCTCCCCATGTGTACTAAATCAAAAACACACATGCAAACTGTTTTGTGTAACAGCTAGCTAGCTTCAAATTTCAGTTTGCATTTGATTGGTTAGTAGAAACTAACCAATCAGATTGCCCAAAGTGAAAAGTTCACTCTCAGTGGACTTGAAGGTCTAAGATGTGACTACAGGACAGTTTAAGGTGATTCCCTATACCTGAAGGTTACTGGTGTACTTGGTTGGGTGGATGGGAGGGTGGGCGTTGTCTGTTTTGTTCCCCTGCCTGGGGGTGGGGCCTCTAGCCAGCAGCTGAGAAGCAAATGCTGGGCAAGGTAGAGATGACAATCATAGCTCTAATCTGACACTAGCATTGTGGTTTATATCTAGTCTCGTTCCCAGGCTCATTTCTTCTTCCGCACGCGAGAAAGAGCCTGGGAGAGAGGCTAGTTTGTATCCTCAATGGTGCAGAATTGTAGGAGGTGCTGGATACAGCATCCAGTGCATGTAGTATTACTATAACATACATGTGGCAGTCCCGGGTACATTATTCCGTTGCACATTTCGACCGCATTACTGCGTTTAAAGCGCTGTAGCGCAAAACTTCCGTTAAGGGTGGGGCTCATACGCGCTACATAGACTTATCAGGTATTCATGCATCTTTGCTGCGTGTATGAGCCCGCCCTTAACGGCGCTACAGCGCTTCAAACACGGTAACGCGGTCGACTTGTGCAACAGAATAATGTTCGATTTCTACCTGGGACTGCCACACATGTGATACTAAAAGCAATCTGTACTGGGATTGGTTTCAAGTCTGGAGCTGAGACTAGCAGTCAGACATAACTCCTACAGTAGCCTCGTTCCCAGGCTCCTCCGCTCCGGAACGCGAAATTGAACTTGTGCATGCGGAGAGAGCCTGGTATTTTTTCTCACGTGAGCACCGCCAAAGGTAGAACGGAGATAGAACGACCTTAATTGCACGTGGGCAAGGAAACTAGCGAAGGTAGCGGGCAACTTACTACACATATCTAGCTACCGGGGAGTGAATATCATACACACCAAATGTTGAACGCATGGTTGGTTGAACAACGCGCAAAACATTGCCTTTCTGTTTTAGTCCTATTTCGATTACGTCATGCTTACACAGAAAAGATACCAGGCTCTCCACACGTGTACAATTCGCGTTCCGGGAGAGCCTGGGAACAAGGCTACTCCTGCAGTAGACGCTAATGAACCACTGAACATCGTTGCCAAGAACCCATAAAAAAGAGCAAATTAATGCTCATCCGCTCTTAACACTAGTGTCAGCCCTTGAACAAGGGTGTGCAAGTCACTACTTGAGTACCTCCCCAGTTCTGGTCAGCAGTCTGATCTTGGACAATGGCAGACAGGTCGAAGGAGTCGGGGAAGATGTTAGTCTCTGTTCTTGGGTAGCTGATGTAGCTGTGAAGAGGAAGGAGAGGAAGGGACCTGGAAAATTAACTATCCTCCAAAGGATCTCTAGTAGCCTCTGTGAGTGTAGAAGTATAAGTTATAAATACCTAATGCTGCAAAACATAAAAACAGCAACATAACGATCTGGTCAATAGCTTGGTTAAGTGAGTAAGTGCACAAGGGACACACACTTTAGGTGCTATTGTTATGTAGTATGTGATATTGCTGCAGTTATATTCCATGGCTACCTCATCTTCTTCTAACTGCCTTACATACTGTCTTACCCTTGTGTGTAAAGTTTCTCGGCTATCCTCATGGTCTCCTTGGCATTGATCCTCAGCTTTCTGGATACCTGCTTCTCCAGTTCCTACAGCACACAGTGAAGAAGGAGCCATCACTCAACTCTTACTAACCAGGACAGGTTGAACCACTCTCGTGAAGAACAACCCACCCCCAGGCAAATACCCACTCACCACTCAATGCTGCTGAAGCACATTCAAGTATACACACACTTTCAACAAGTTTGCAAATAAAATCTTCCAATGCACACACTTGTCTCATAATGTGAATGGTTTACTTTACACAGAGAAAAAACAAAAACTTTAAATTGTGTGGGGGTAAACAAATATTTGCATGTGTGGGGGTAAACAAATATTCGTATGTGTGGGGGTAAACAAATATTTGCATGTGTGGGGGTAAACAAATATTTGTATGTGTGGGGGTAAACAAATATTTGCATGTGTGGGGGTAAACAAATATTTGCATGTGTGGGGGTAAACAAATATTTGTATGTGTGGGGGTAAACAAATATTTGTATGTGTGGGGGTAAACAAATATTTGTATGTGTGGGGGTAAACAAATATTTGTATGTGTGGGGGTAAACAAATATTTGTATGTGTGGGGGTAAACAAATATTTGCATGTGTGGGGGTAAACAAATATTTGTATGTGTGGGGGTAAACAAATATTTGTATGTGAATTTTGATCCAGAAGTGGGCGGTCATCCTGTGATTCATCAGGAAGTGTGCCCTTTCTCTTGCCTTTGTGTACTACTAATGCCCCCAAACTTTAGCACATTGATCACTGTTAATATATAAATGTAACGTAATTATTATACATTTGCAGTACAAGTATACACCTACCACTGTGTCTAGGGGGAGAGGTCGCCATTTGCTCTTAGGCCTGCTCTGGGTGCTTAAGACTCGGGCTGTGGGATTCTAGAGGGCGAGAGTGGCATGGTAGGTGGGTGTGAGGTGGGCGTGGCATGGTGGGAGTGGCATGTGAGACAGGGTGTGAGGTGGGCGTGAGATGGTGGGAGTGGCATGTGAGACAGTTGGAGCTTTCAATGCCTTTCATGTGACCACTGGCATTAGCGCATGATGCAAGAGTGCATGTACTGAGTAGCATCATACTCAGTTTGAAGAACAAGGCTATGGAGAAAGGTTCAGTGAAGTTGGTGACTTACCTCAAGGCACATTTGATAGAGAATCAGACACACCGTGTGATCAAACACACGAACCCTGTGTGTGTGTGTGTGCGTGTGTGTACATGTGTGCATGTGTGAAAATAAATGTCCTGTTTTGTTTTTTTACATGCCCTACCAGACAACTTTCATACTCACCTCTTCCAGTTGAATTCCACCCTCCCATCATCACTCTCATGAGTAACTGGAATTAAACCACAAATCCATGATTAAACATGATGAAAAACACCTCACTAAATCAACTATAGCCAGTGATCAGAGAAACTAACCTTTGATTTTGTGGAAAGTCTCTGGGATGAATGATTGGACCTGCTTGTACTACACACAGAATAACAAGAGGGAAGTGCTGTTTAACACTGATCTGCATAACTCCATTTCCTTTCATTCTGCTAATTTCCATTCAAGTTTTACGCCATTGATAAAATTAGAAGCAGCCTGGGAATCAGATTAGCAGCCACTCACCCTCTCCACGACAAAGCCGAGGGTAGGGAACTGGCAGGGGCCATAACTGATCAGCTGGCCTTCCAGGATGTGGGGGAACGCCTTGCATAGACGCATTGTCTGAAAGCGAGTGAATGCACAGCCTGTATCAGAAGAGAGTTGAGTAAATAAACAATCCCCCCTCCTCCTCATCCTCCTCCTCCTTCTCCTTCTCCTCCTCCCTCCCTCCCCTTTCCCTCACCTATACGGAGATCAACCTCTTGTCTTGCCTTCACAGCATCTGAGATTGCTTGGTCCAGTGCTACTAAGTTGCTGCAAGCACGCATGATTGACCTGGGAAAGAAACAGTGACCCACTCTGGACTGCTAACATCAGAGTATTTATACAGTGTGTAGACAACAAACAAACAAACAAACAAACAAACAAACAACAAACAAACAAACAAAAGTTAATGGTCAACATTAATGTTGCATGTCTTACTGTGTAGTTATCTCTGAGAATCTTGCCCTGTGAACCTGGATACGAGACTTCACTGCAGAACACATTGACGAGAGCTTAAGTGAATATTACTTTGTTATAAGCTACAAAGGAACTTTCTTCCCCTTTCTCTTTCCCCTTACCTTGAGAGCAAACTTGGACGATTTCATCTGCAATGTTCTCTCCCTCTCTGTCCCCATCTGTCCACAGAACAAGGTGCTGGCACCCTCGTATTTCACGTTCCAGTGTGCGCTACGATGGGGGAGAAGAAAGGGAGAAGAAAGGGAGAAGTGAGGAAAACGAATAGAGATTGAGTGAAGAAAGATGAGAAAGAGAGCGAGAGAAGGAGGAACAGATGAAGGGATGGAGTGAAGGAGGGAGAAAGGGAAGGGTGAAGGGATGGAGAGACAGAGAGAGGGAGGGAGTGTGGGATGAATTGCCATAGGTACAGTCAAATGGTAACATAAATTTCAAATGGACACATACCTTAATTGGCTCATAATTGGCAGGACAAAATCTCCTAATGTCCGCGGTAAACAATGACCCTGGTGAACAGTTTTTCCTGCACCCAAATAAACAGTAATGCTCAAACACGCCAATACTCCTTTCATATTATTCAGTTCTTTAACAATTGCTGGTTGCATTTTAGCCCTATTCATTGATACTTAGCTGTTATATCATGGGCATTAGCCTCGTTCCCAGGCCACTCCCAAATCTTATCTCGCCAGCCACGGTGAAATCTGGGAGTGGCCTGGGAATGAGGAAAGATGTTCATAGCTACTAGACTACCTTCCCCTGACCCAGACGTGAGGCTACTTCACAGTCACAGTACATTCTGAGGGTAATTCACTGACCAGTTCTTATAGGCCAAAACAAAGTCCAGAGACAGCAGGTGTCCAGAAACTGAAGTCATCACCATCCGACACTCCTGAGAAAGTAGAAACTAGCTCATAACACTGATATTGAACTCATTGATGGCACTTTCAATACATGTATGTGGCTAAAAGTAGTAGATAATGTCCTGAGTCCTGCCAAATGTTCCCTTTTCAGGGGTTAATTTACATTGAGAAAGTATGTCTAGGGGAAGCGTCCACATTTCAGGGGTTGGAATAGAGGAATTTTACTCTAGTTTGTCTTGCATAAAGGATAGTCCTGTTCCCAGACTACTTTTCTGCATGTGGAACTATTCTGGGAATGAGACTACATAAAGGACACAAGTGGTAACCACACTAATAATAATTATGCAGCCCTAATTTGTGTGGTACCACATCTACACAGATCATGATGCTGCAATCATTGACTCTCATTCCCATTCCTAAAACTGGGGGCAGGAACAGTTTGGGAACAAGACCACACTGTTGCTGCAAAATTGTTGCTCAAATCAATGCAGACGACTTCTTGAGACTCAAAATCCACTTTCTTTATATTCAGTTGGCTTTATACTTCCATACTGTTTACAGACTGACGGTGATCAGAAATCAGATTTCCCATCAGATGTTTGGACTGTGGCAGACCCTGGTGCTGTACAGTAGCAACACACATACACATACCCTGCCAAGCATGTGGCAGTCAAACTCGTAAATCTTGTTAAACTTGGAAAAGCCCTCCCGCTGCAGAACAGAGGAGAGATGAAATATAACATAATTGGCAGCTGCTACACACTGCTAGCAAACCAGTAGCCATGATACAGTCCAGTATAGTTCTGACCCTCTGAAATCTTCCCCTGGACATGATTTTAGCCAACTCTCTAGCTGCATCGTTTTTCTCTGCCACATTCAGCACTTTGCACTGCCTTGCTCCCGCCATACTGGAGCAGTCTCGTTCTGAAATTGATACGAGAATAAGCGTGATCTGGGAATGAGACTCAAAGATGCTTAACATTCTAGGGAGACGTAAGTGTAGGTGTGGGAGGGAAGTTGGCCCCAGCGGCCCCCAGGTAAAAGTGGAACCGGAGTCTCCGTTCATCCAGGCTGCCTGGGAGGGAAATGTGAGTTTGGTCAGGGCCATGCTGAAAGGGTTCCCAGGCGTTATCGATGTAAACCACACTGCCTCAGTAACTCCACTTCTCCAACATGTAACCTCTAAAAGATATCCTTGTTCCTGCTATCATACAACTGCACTATGTGCTGCAGTACGTAAGGACCATCTTGAGGTAGTTCAAGTACTCATAAAATTTGGGGCCTCAGTCAACATCCCTAACTGTCAAAATTCTACACCTCTTCATGCAGCAGCGTCACAAAAGAATGCGAAGATGGTGGAGGTCCTTCACAAGCATGGTGCACACATTAATGTTTTCGATACAAATGGGTTAAGTCCTCTCTGTGTTGCACTGATTTGCAATCGTGTTGATACTATTCTCAATCTCTTGAAGGCAGGAGCAAGTACGCTACGGAGGGAAACAAGATGAAAAGCAGCTTGAGGAGGCAAAAGAGCTATGGAGGAAGGCACTCAAGATCCGAGAAGAGCATCATCTCATTCCCAGGTTTCTGCCTCCCATACCAGCTTACAACAATGCAGTAGAAATCCAAAATGTGGATGGTCTTGAGCAGTTGTTTGATTCTGAATCCAGCGAAGCCATGATATCAATCCAGTCTTTGATTATTCTGGAACGGTGCATGGGTTTCCTGTACATACCAGAAAGCATTGGGAAACAAGACTGGAAGTCTTTCTTTCACGGGCTTCTGTCAGCATGCTGTAACCTGCATGACAAATTAACTGAACAGCAGGGCCAATTTGAGGAGCTGATACTGAAATCATGTGAGTCACTGAAAAGCGTTATCACACACCCACTAAATTCATCTTTTTGTGACAGTTTTGATGATCAGCTGATGAATTTTGTTATTTTATTTCGGATACTATCAGATCAATTTCACCTAAGTACTCGGCAAGCGTTGAAGAGTGGAACATCTCCACAATTTCAGAGGCTCATTGTTTTGACTGTGGAAATACTAGAGCACCTACAAGCAATGTGTGCCACAAAAACACCATGCGGTGCTACTACTATCACAAGAAAAGTAATCGGAAGCTTTCTCAATGAAGCTTATGCCAGTGTTTTGCTCTGTTTTCTTTGTTGGCTACAGCACAGCTCACACTCCTTTTGGGAAGGAGACAAAGAGGAGGTGGTTGGTTCGGATGAGTGTGAGTCATCAGGTCGAGTTTGTGAGAAAACACCTCCATCTAACTTCAACAGAGGAACACACACTGTTAAATTTTGCACTAAGCCTCATACACACTCCCTCTGAAGAGCTAAAAACTGATCTTCAAGTTGTGATTATTGCTCTGCTGCGGTGGGGAGCAGATTCTGTCATTAACCTACCTGACTCTAAAGGTCAAAGACCTCTGCACCTAGCCATGAAGATGCACTCCGAAACCACCATCGTATCACACTTGCTGGACTATGGAGCCCACTATGATGCTGTGAATGCTGAAGGCAAGGCATTTTACGAACTTTCAGAAGCTTATCGCACTGACATTCCTCTGCCACTTGTTTGCCAAGCTTCACGAAAGATAGTTGTAGAAGCAATTCCTTACTTGAAACTGGACATCCCCAAATTTGTCAAGGAATTTATTAGTTTGCATGATCCTAAGATGCAGGTGGACCTGAGCAGAATTGTAAGATTTAACATAGAGGGGTATACTCAACTTACATTGTACAAACATAGGCTCAAAATTGGAAAGCATTTTCCCATTTTTCACGAATTTCACCATGTAATAGCTGAAATTATGTTTGTAGTTATACCCCCTGATGATGATGTTTGTGAAGTATGCAGTTTTAGAAGTTTGCGTTTAGTTTTGTGTATATACTCGCCCAAAGGACTGACAGTCAGAGTGCACATCAATGTAGGGGTTGCACAGAAGCAAAAGAAACTGAGGTGTTACGTATGGTGGCAGTGTAACTAGATGTGCATGGGATTCAGTGAGGGCTGCATGACTCTCACTGCATGGACAATGGTTAATTCTCAGTGGGCTCATGCTAATGCATGCAATATTTGTGTACATTGTAGCTATATTTGGTATGCTGCATGCATTCATGTTTCGACAATGTCATTATAAGTATGCACTTATAGAGCCATTTTATAATGTCGAAACATGAGTGCAATATAACCCCATGAAAGCTTGCTTGTAACGTGTGACATGATGTGTGTCTAGCACTTCTATAGGACAAAGTACTCTGCTGGTTGCATAAAGTGGACATCACAATATTTTGCGTGCACTAGTGGCTGTTATTATAATCTATGTTGTAAAGCTATAAGTGCAGAGAGTATGAGATGAAATGATCATGCAGTGCATAGAAAAACAATTAAGGCTAAAATTTCAAATCTGATGTTCAGTGTAGTCCAGAGCCATGCAGCTCCTTCGCCTCTCACCAAGATCCACCTTTCACTTGCATATTATTATTAGAGACACAACATTTTTGTACATAGTGTAATTGATCATATACTGGCACAAATCTCCACCACACACACCAGAAAAGGTTACCATAAATGTATGTAGCTGCAACTTGAGACTGGCCATTGCCATATGTATATAGCGATACACCACAAATAAACAATTCAACAGCTGTTATCAAGAAGCAATTTTCAAAGCAAAAGATATATGAAAGGATTCTAGGATTGCTATGCTAGTTAAACTATATATGGCATTGGTACAGATGCCTCAGCCTAACTGCTGTGACTGGGGTATTACATTTCACCATCACGTTTGATATATAGTTGTACATGTTAAAGTAGATGGCTAATTAACTGAGTGTGTATGTGTGATCGATAGTACTCGCCTTGCAGAAGTAAATGGCTGCTTCAGGTATGTACCTAAATACATAACTTGCTGCATTTTTAAAATCTCTACTATAGCTGGTCAGAAAATCTAACTTATTCCACTGCAGTGTAGTCATGTTGTAAAGTGTGGGAGGTTAGCTACAAACATTCTTCACCCCACTCTGCCTCTCCTTTCAGCACTCTACCCTCCTAGCAGCCCAATGGAACAGCAGCCACCTCCCCAGCAGACCTCTCCCCAAGATCCACCTCCCCAGCAGACCTCTCCCCAAGAGCCACCTCCCAAGCAGGCTTCTCCCCAAGATCCACCTCCCCAGCAGACCTCTCCCCAAGATCCACCCCCCCAGCAGACCTCTCCCCAAGATCCACCTCCCCAGCAGATCTCTCCCCAAGACCCACCTCCCCAGCCGGCCTCTCCCCAAGAGCCACCTCCTCAGCAGACCTCTCTCCAACACCCACCTCCCCAGCAAGCTTCTCCCCAAGAGCCACCTCCCCAGCAGATCTCTCCCCAAGAGCCACCTCCCCAGCAAGCTTCTCCCCAAGAGCCACCTCCCCAGCAGATCTCTCCCCAAGAGCCACCTCCCCAGCAAGCTTCTCCCCAAGAGCCACCTCCCCAGCAGATCTCTCCCCAAGAGCCACTTCTCCAGCAGGCCCACCTCCAGCCCACTTGCCCACCAGCTTCATATCCTGCAGGTTTGCTCATAAAATTAGCTACTTTTAACCTCTTTTAAGAATCCCACACATTTTCCATTACCCCTCCTACCAGTTCCATCAAGCCAGCCTGAGCAGTCAATGAAAACAGACAGATATATCTTACCACATGCACTGCAACGATGTTCTTCCATGCCTACTGCCATTGATACCACTGGTGGACCAGTAGTGGTTCATCTGCGTCTCCCATCAGTGAACTCCAGGTCTCGTCAACATGCACAATACCGAAACTCAGTAGCAGTCACATGCAGCGACTACTACAATGCATTTAGACCACAAATGTTGCGAATGCATAAACCTTTACGTCCAACCTCTGCCCTGGGGGCCATCTCTGAGAATGAGATCGCAACCACTTTCCAGTCACCAAGTCGATCTATTTCAATGACAGGAGATAACCCTGGGCCAACATTTCGCTACACTCCAACACCGATCCTGGATCCTGCCAGGCAAACAGTCCCCACCCCTCTGTCTAGACCAACAATGCCCCAGCTTCCCATGTCACGTCCATCAACCTCTCTAGCACTTGATTCCCAGACACAGCTGGGTGCTTCTGGTCTTCTCCATGCTTCCAGTTCAAGGTGTAGCACTCCACAGGCTATTCCTTTCAATGCAACGATTGAAAACCAATTTCTTCCCGTGTTTGTCAACCCTCAGTCAGGCAGTGTGTACACTTATGAGGAGGGTTACTACATTCCACTGCCCCCTGAGCATGTGCAGATTTTTCAGGAGTCTGCAAAAGTCCAGCCCCCGGCTCCAGTGAGTTTCCCAGCATTAGCTATAGCTATATTATGTCACATAAGGTAATGTACAGATGTGCATATGTACCGGTCATGTACGTATGCTCAAGCACTGGTTGGTGCTTTTATATTAATGATGCACACATGTATAACTACATGTAGCTAACACTATATTCCTTGGGTATAACTAACTGTTCATGGAGTCAATTATTGGTTCAATATAGCCACAGTAGTCTGATCTTAGTTCTAAGTCCACCACAAAGAATTGGAATCACTATAAAATCAACACAATGGCACTGATCAATTAAAAAGCATGCCATTACATACACACCCTTTCCAAACAGCACTACAAGTTTGCACACTTTAGCTATTAACTGCTTTCAGTTCATTAGTAGTATGAACACATGACTGGTAAGGTTTCTACCCCTCCCCTATAGGATCGGCGCACAGATGCATCATTGCGGCCACATGGACAGCAAGTGCACCCTCCCCCTTCAGACTACATCTGGTTTGTACAGCTGCTGATGATCCTCTACTTACTTTGCTTTGACATCTTTGTCGTTGTAGCCTGCTCCGTGCCAGCACTCATCTGTGCGCAAATGGCAAGTTTAGAGGCTAGATGTGTGAAGCTAACTTGATGCTTAAAAATATAGTGGTTGGTCTCAGTTGCTTTCAAAGTCAACTTGACTTGAATTGTTGCCAAAGGTTTTGCTGAAAAAGCACACAATGTTCTTGCAAACATTTAATGATTTCTGCTGTATTCTTATATATAGCCAGTGTGGAACTGCATGTGCATGCATGTATGATATTGAATGCTTACATATGATCAAACTTGACTCATGTACATAGGTGTCTATATGGCTACATAACATGTACCATGTGATGGCAGCATATTTGTTTTATTTGCAGGTTCAAAAAGACAATCGTGAAAAAAGATACAATGATGCCAAGAGGCATTCAGAATATGTTGTGTGTTTCAACATAACAGGAGCCATACTTCATGTTCTTCTGGTTCTTGCAGTAATTGCTACAGCTTTGATTCTTCATTTTGTTTTTGATGTATTTAGCTAGCATAAATATACGTTATACCATAGATAGTGGAGTGGTTATACATAGTACGTACAACAGTGAATTAACCTTTCAGAGTCACGTGTTGAAGTGGGCGGGGCTCGTTGCTGTGCGTAATAAACAAACACAGTTTGCCAGTTACGTCCATATAAGCTGCAGGTACCGGCCGCTGAGCTGCCATCGTAACACTGTGTTGTGTCACAAGTCATGGATAGCAATGGTAAAACCATTCATACTAGCTACGTACCACCATACTAGTGGATTGTGGCCATGTGAGACGAGTAGAGTGGTATCTATGCTTAGCCTAGTTAGTATACCTCGCCAAGTTCAATGCTAGTCTCGCAAGCCAGACCCTTTCCGTTCCGCAACGCCGATCGCTTTCAGTACGCCGATACTGAAAGCGATCGGTGCTGTGGAACGGAAAGGGTCTGGCTTGCGAGACTAGTTCAATACAGGGATTACTGTTAGCGTGTGCATTCCGTGCCCAGTACATTTATGTGCCTAGTTGATGCAATGATCTCTTGTTACATGAGTCTGTTAGGGTCATACTTAATGTGCACTAGCCATTCGATAAATCCTCGCAATTTGATTTACCAGCACATGAGGTAAAAAGTACAGAGCTGCATACAGTAAAGACCATCATGCATCATTGGGAAATGGAATATGGCCCAAATATTGTAGCTATAAGTGCAGCAAGTTTATCTTGATTCGATGCAGAGTCCATAGATGTTCAGAGTGTGAGTCCACCTGAAGTTGGTCCTGAGAGGGAACCAGCTAGTCCAACAACAACAACACAGGCAGTGTCACAGCATAGTACCCAACCAACACAAAACATTGCAGTGGACATTTCAGCCAATAGCAATGAGGAACCTCGGACTGCAACACAGGCAGTTCCAATGCCGACAAGTGGTCAAGATCATCAAACAGACAATGTCACCAGGAACTCAAGTTCAGATAATCCCAGTGCACCACAGGCTGCAACTGGTGCTGGGAACAGACGAGTACTTTGTACTGATCCACCACCACCATACCCTGGACCACCATTGAATTCAACATTTGTTCCACCTAATAACACTTTTTCATCCTCTGACAATCGCTTCTCGCCTGCAAGAAACCAGACTGCGGATCCAGTGTTCGTGTTTAATCCCTATGGATCAGCTAATCATAGTTTCATGATCCCTGTACTTCCAGGACAGCTACAATACGTGGATAATTACCCAAATACTGCCCACATGCACAGAACATCTCAAGCTCAGCTACCATCTGTTGTGAGCCTTGCTGCATGCTATAATGTTTGCATTTCAAAATATTTAACAAATTCTCTCTCTCTCTCTCTCTCTCTCTCTCTCTCTCTCTCTCTCTCTCCTCTCTCTCTCTCTCTCTCTCTCTCTCTCTCTCTCTCTCTCTCTCTCTCTCTCTCTCTCTCTCTCTCTCTCTCTCTCTCTCTCTCTCTCTCTCTCTCTCTCTCTCTCTCTCTCTCTCTCTCTCTCTCTCTCTCTCTCTCTCTCTCTCTCTCTCTCTCTCTCTCTCTCTCTCTCTCTCTCTCTCTCTCTCTCTCTCTCTCTCTCTCTCTCTCTCTCTCTCTCTCTCTCTCTCTCTCTCTCTCTCTCTCTCTCTCTCTCTCTCTCTCTCTCTCTCTCTCTCTCTCTCTCTCTCTCTCTCTCTCTCTTTCTGTAGATAACCACTGTGGTTTCACAGCCACCAAATACACGGGAGGTCAGGGTTCACCCGACTGTGATGCCCAGACAGCCACTGGAAAGTGACTATCTTAGACTCTCATTCGTAATGCTGGTGTGTTGCAGCCTCCAAGCCAACATCCCAGCCCTTTTCTTCATTCTGCCAGCAATCTTTCTCTCAATGAAGGCAAGGATAGAAGTTTGTGGCAGCTCAGTTTTAACTAGTTTGCAAGAGCACGTGATGACATCATAACTTGCACTTCTTCTTTAGTGGCTAGCTGAGTTTGAAGAAAATGATATAATGTGCTCTTCCAAGATGGAGCTAGGTAGCTACAGTGTGAAATAGGCATAACTCATATAGTGTCATACAGTTGCTGTCCTGAGATATGCATATACATGTATGCTTTATCTTTCATATCCTCAGGCACATCAGCACAATGAACGCGGGCGATTCGGAAGAGCCAGGTCCTATGGATATGCAGCATTGCTGTGTAATGTGCTTGCTATGGTGGAGTATATACTGGTCATAGTTGGTGCATGTGTTATCTTTGTTCTGTTGTATGTAGTGCGGATTTTGTAGTGGTATTTTATACTGTGATCCACTTCAACTTTTGTAATATGGTGGGCGGGGCCTGGGGCGGAAGTGCTGAGTGAGCACAAAGAATCCCAAGCTTACTATAAAACATCGCACGAGACTTGGTGTTCTGTAAGGATCACGACCACAGTTTGAACTGTAAAGAGGTTAGCTTATGGTTTGTTTATGTTCCTAACCGTCGACTAACAGGCCCTACAATCTATCCATTGACAAATTCCCAGGTATCACACGGCATAGTTTCGTCGCCAGTAAGAAATGCCGAAAACTATAACTGCGCAAAGAATGCCGTGTGAGGCCTGGTAACGAGAGTGATTTAGTAGATTTCATATTGATGTTTCTTTCTGATTCTATAGTGCTGGATCCTAGCTTGATTTTCGAGGTTCAGTGCCTACAGTAGGTGAAGGGGAAAGATGTCGACTAAGCCACCCCCGTACACCACCCTACCCAGTGAGCCCCCTCCAGCCTACGAAGAAGAACCTCCTGGCTACTCCCCTGGACCACCAGTAATTCAGCACACATCAGTAAGTTTAAGAAATTCTTAGTAAATGATGCCCCTGAATTTTATCATTATCCAAGTCGTTACTTGATGTATTTTGCTGAGAGAGCGAGAAATAAATCCACGGAAAAAATTCCGGGATCCAGCTTACTTCACACAATACACAATCAGACATATTTCATCCAGTCTGAGTACATAGAAGTTAACGCTATGGCACACCTACCCAGCGAATTACTGTCTTGGTCACTAACAAGCATCAGGGAAATTGTGCCAAAAATTCCTTAAGGTTACGATCAACTAGTTGGAAACCTGTGAAATGCATACAGGCGCCAGTTGTTTACGTAAACAATTATAATACTCAATAATTTATTGCGAAAGCTGTGCAAACGTGCATCCCCAAACTGACCGGGTGATGCTAGAGGCCTTGCCACATTTCGAAGGCAGATTGCTTATCCTTGCGCCAAATATAAGGCAAGGAAAGTGTTTCTTCAGTGTTCTGGTGTGTTGTACAGGTAACGCAGTATATTTAATAGGGCGGCATGTAAAGAAATCGGACTTGAATTGTGAAGATTCTACGCTCTGAAGCTCATTTCTTACCCCTAAAGCAGGTAAATTCCTACAAAATGTTACTAAGAGTATACAACATCGTGTAGCAGTGCAAGAAAAAATTTCAGGATCAAACTCTTTACAGTCGCCAAGTAATTTGGCGTAAAAGTGTTCAAGCAGTGCAGCTAATTGCTGGTTTGAATGTGTTGGAGAACAGAAGCTTTTGTCTCCAAATAATTATATTTCTTTCATGTGTTGTTGGACTGTAACTTGTTTGAGATAAATATCAGTTACGGGTTTGGAGATATTAAAGCGATAAATATACACTTCCAGCAGCCTCCTGTGCAGTTGATCATAGCCTTAATAGGGTCTGTATATCTCCATACCTAAATATTTACATTATTTCCCCAAAGGAGACTTTATAAGAGGCTACTGTAATTACAAGTACAATAATGTAAAGGCTGGTACAGGAAGTCAGTACATGTAGCTTCCTGTAGGAGCATTCTTCCTTCCATATTTTTAGTCACATGCTACTCACACGCTCTCTGATGTAACTGAATATCACAGAAGGAATTCACTTATCCATCTTCACTTACCAATTCCCCAAACAGTACTACTTTAAATGGAAAGTAATCTGCATGTAGTATACTGAGTTCAGTTATCGTAATTAGCTCCCGATAATACTCATGACAATAAGTGAATTCAGTATGCTATATATGCTAGGGTAAGAAGTCACTTATCTAAAACATGTTGAGTTCAGATACACTGTAACCAATTTGAATGCTTCGCCATGAATAAGCTCCTGGTATTATTGTGGTACAGTTGATACATGGTATACTTGTGCATAACATTGGGCCTTCTGAACCAGTAGATCTAGCCTTTTAAAGAACTGAGTACAAATGAATCTCTTCGCTCTACATGTTGTGACGGCCTGTACCATCTGAGCATGAGCAACTGTAACTGAACGAGAGGCAAAAACAAACACGAAATGTTTAATAATCAGATAATCTTCTCAGGGCTAGCTGCCATTAGTTAGGCATCCCAAATGTAACACAGCAAGCCATGCCAGGGCCTGGCTGACATCAACAGCCATTCGGTTATTTAGTATCATACAGGCAGACCCACTCTGAAAGTGGGGGTAAGCACTGCGTCTCCCTCCTTCCTCCCTCACGTCCTCTCTTTTACAACAGGAGAATGTGGTGGTTATGACCCAGCCGGGATCTTCCTCTCAGATCAGTTTTAGACTGGAGAGAAGGGCTGCCGATAACTTCATTCTAACTCTGATAATGATGGTTGTGTGTGGAGTCCTGCTCAATGTGTTTGCCTTTGCCTGCCTTGTACCTGCACTGCTTTTGTCCATGAAGGCAAGTGTGTGTGTGTGTGTATGTGTGCTGTGAGTGAGTGAGTGTGTGTGTGTGTGTGTGTGTGTGTGTGTGTGTGTGTGTGTGTGTGTGTGTGTGTGAGTGCTGTGAGTGAGTGCTCTGGGGAGATTTACCATAGAAATATGCTTTACACAACACATACACACGTAGGCAAGAGAAGCAAACAGCAGAGGAGACTATCAGGAAGCAAGAAAGAACGGACAGTACTCTCTGTGGCTCAACCTGACGGCCATGATCACTTACATTGCGCTCATGGTCATCGGTATCATTATTGGCTTGTTCCTTGCTATCAAAACCCCCAGCTAGCTTTGTAAATCAGCCAGAACATCTTGTATTGTTATTCTCATTTGTTAACTTTTGGTATCATGACTGAATTATTGATGTATAACTTATACATGTGCCAGTGTAATGACAGATTCCTCCTTTGTATTCTCAGCCCATGCACTCCATCATGGTCTCTCTCCCTCTCCAGGTAGCTTCCCGGGGGGGGGGGGGGGGGGGGGGGGAGAGTAGATGGTGATATAAGCAGAAGCCTTTCATATGAAATCATGGCTTGGTCACACTGTCTCAATTCTAGAACATGAGTCATGTGATTGCCATGTGTGTATTAGTTTTTTCTAAAGTGGCCTCATTCCCAGACCACCACGCACTCAGCTTTACATAGCGAGAAAGAGCCTATGAAGCCAATCACTTATGCTCTGGTGTGTACATGGCTACAAAGGAGTAAACCAGGCCAATTGCATGTTTTAATATGCTAGTTTGCTTGGCTAGTGTTGAATGACAGTGATCCTTCTCCAAAGTGACCTGATTGAGCCTCAAGTACCGGCTGCACAGAGATGATCTAGCATACATATACATAGATCAACCTTTGGCCCTCATCCAACAATGCATGCTGGTAGCTATGTCAGCAGGGCAGTTATGCACATGTTGTAAAACAAAGTTGGGGAAATAGTGAATGCATACCTTTCCATATATAGAGTGTGACACCATATTAACCTTAGCTATATACAATGTGTATGTAGGCATGGTACAACAATGATCTATAAGCAGATCATGGTCAAAATTAATGCACTGATGTGCTCTGGAGGACTCTATATGATGTGTGTCAAGGTCCCCATCATTATAGATCCCATACTGGCATCCATTGTGAAGTACATTGCTATTCCTGGTGCCCACTACTGTAAGAGCTTCAGTAGCCAAGGCTTTCTTTCAGAACACTACTTGCAATGCAGTGGCTGGCATTGTGCTGGTGGTTGCATACTCCATCATTTGGCTATAGTATGCATCAGGTATATGTAATCAAAAATTGTAGCAATGGCTTTATTGTATTGCCTGCTACTATAGTGAAGAGTGTGTGTGTAGGATAGCAGCTACAACTGTTCCGGTGGGACAAAGGCTAATATGCAAGTTTGCATGACTCACTATGTAAACACACAATTATCCTTTTAAGGAATTACCGTTTTGTCATGCAGGTGGTACCTATACCACTAACAATCCACTAATGTAGCTGTTTGGAAAACTATCCATGCATGTAATCATTCATCAATGCCAAGTCTATACCAATGACAAACAATGGATAGAAGGTAGCTATGGCAGTTACAAAAGTACACCAGTCTCTCTACATGGCTTCAATTACCACCTATTAGCACCCCTCTTCTACATTGCAATACCAAGTAAGCTTCACTTCACTCTATATACACCCAATGACTATGCTTAATGTTAGAAGCTGGATTGTGCACCAAACTCCAATCCCCTGTTCCCTGTTCCACTTTTGTCCTCTAGCCAGGCTTCCACACCATGTGTAGTTAGTGGGTTTCTCTTAGTTAAAGTTTATGCCCTTGCTGCTTGCTCACCATGCACCTGGAAGTGTGTGCCTCTAGTGGATCTGCTCAACGGTCTTCTGCCCAGCCAGTCAACATTACAGCACTCTAGCCATATGTAGAAGTTGGCTGTCTATCTCGCCTCTACGTGTTATATACTACCAATTAGCACCCAAGTAGTCATTCTGAGTAAACACAATATCAATTAGACATACACTGTCAAGTCAAGTAGCTTTACTTAGAAACATCTTGGCTACCTACACTTTTGTCTCACGACAACAGTTTGAGCTTCTGACTATCACAACATCCTTATGACAAGATGTTCCTCTGTGAACAAGGAGCTTCATGCACACTGATATACTACAACTCATACATCCAGTCATGTACATGTACGCCAACCACCCTGTTTAGTACCGGTAGTAGCAAGATGATACAAAGGCAGCCAACTTGCTGGGCAGAAGATGGCCATGCTACTGTTGTATGCATCTATATCTAGAAAATAAGAACACCACACAAAATGTTACTGAGAGACATCAGTCGGTGTTGTAAAGAAGCGCCATTGCCATCAAAAGTGCTGTGGAGGCATGGGATGTACTGTAGTGCAGCAAACCTGTAGCGAAGTGCGTACTTCACTTAAGTATCAAAGTGACTTGTAGCTCAGTGTGGCTGTGCTGTATCGGTATTCTGCTACCAGAAAGTTATAGCTAATGAACCTAGCTAGTTAACAGTGTACCTACCTTAGTTATTATACAAGGCTCCATAGCTGCAAGTCGGGATGAAGTTTGTGTGGTCACTGAAGTGTCATAACTCAGGTCAACAGTGGTTGAAAAAAATTTGCACATTCTCATCTTTAGCAAATGTAAGTACCTTCATGTTAACATAGCTAGTTTGGCCACTGTAAAATCCTGTGTCACCATAGGTCCCATTTCGTGATGGCAAATGTTTGGCCCTGTATAGTCTCCATGGATACCTCTCAGGCTTAGTGCTTTAACTGAAGATACTTCAATGATAACTGTATCTAGCTGTGGTGTCAAACTTCAGTAAGTCCTCTCAGGCTTGGAAAGAAAGGCTAAAACATTGGACAAACACATGCACTTTTGTGGCTTTTCATTCATTCATTCATTCATTCATTGCTATCATTTTTTTCTTTCCACTTGGGATGTAATTATTTATAATAATTTTGCATATATAGAGCATGGATACACAAATAGCATGATGCTAATACAAGTGTGGACCCAACGTTACAATTATAGTACATATATTTACATGTGGGGGTGTGCAGTAAGTAATATTATACTAGGTATGGTATAGGTAGTTACCTATTTTAAGATAGGATGTTTCTGAAGTGAACGGATAGTTTACTCTTGAAGTGTTCGGCATCAGAGGAGTCAATAATATCATGTGGAAGTGCATTCCAGTGGCGAAGAGTGTCACAAAAGAATGAATAGTAAAATTCATTGGTCTTAGCAAATGGAACTTTCAAGGTGAGACTGTGAGATCGGGAGTAGTGGTGGTACTCTCTTATTTCGATAGGTGTGTTGTGTGGCAGACTGTATACTCCTTTAACAATATTAAATAGAAAACTTAGACGTAAAAATAACCTTTTGGACAGACTTGGAATGTTATTCGTGGAGAGCAAGGTATGGTAGTTGGTGTCCCAATTCCTAAAACATACATGCAATGCAATTTTCTGAACAGATTCAAGAGTGTCAATTTGGCCCTTTTGATGAGGAGACCAGACAGTGGCAGTGTACTCTAATTCAGGTCTAATACAGGAAAGATATATCACTGCAAAAACAAGTTGGTTGTTTTAACCACAGAGTGGTTACCCTGGTTACAGACAAATTGGAGAGCCAGTGATTATGAGAGTTGGTATGGAAGACTGATTGCATAAGGATTTACCCAAGATGCAACTACCCAGTTCCTCTTACAACCACAATACACTGACAACCCTCAGAACATCTGTGAATGAGTCATACAAATGCACTTCAAAGTTGCAGTAAGGACCTTTCATGCTCCTAATGCAAGCAGGTGATTCCCGCACAGATGTTCTGAGGGTTGTCAGTGTATTGTGGTTGTATGCTAAATTGGGCAGCTACATCTTGGGTTGCCTTATGCAATTAGTCCTCTATACCAAAGCAAACCTCTCATAACCACTGTCTCTCCAGTTTGTCTGCAACCAGTAGTGGTGGTAACCACTGTGTGGTTAAAACAACCAACTTGTTTTTGCAGTGATATATCGAGTTTCAGCATTGTGGCATTGTTGGCATTTTTGTAGCATTTGCGATAGAGGATGCCCACCTTTTGCCTAGCTTTGCGACACACTTCTGAGATATGTTTGCTCCAAGAAAGGTTGGATGTTATCCAGACTCCAAGGTGTTTGTTGCACTCCTCACGCCGGGCTGGGTCGATCACGAGTGGCAGGTGATGATGATGAGTTTACTAGCAAAGCGTCCCGGGATAACCAAGAATCTAGTGTACTCGTATACCCTACACGTGGAAATTTTCGCGGAGATAATTTGCGAAAGTTCGATATTTTCCCGCGATTACGCGGTGTGCGCGCTCTGGCCCCATACAGTAGTCTCGTGCCCAGACCCAACCCTCTCACGAGGAAAGGGTCTGGTGTCACAAGCCTGAATCCTTGGGCTTGCGGAAGTGTTGAAGCCTTGTAATTGTTAGTGTAGAATTACAAATTGCTCAGTGTTGGATAATGAATCTCATAACACGCTTTGAGCGGTACGATTGAAGTACTAGTTCTTGCTTCCGCATTATTCCAATAAACGCTGCTCTGCGATTTGATTGGCCGCTCCACGCTTCTGGAGCTAGCCCAAGGATTTGGACTTGTGACACCAGACCCCTTCTCCTCGCGCGTGAGCTGGGTGGGGTCTGGGCACGAGACTACCATACAGTAACGCATGCAACACACGCATTTTAATTTCGCGGGCAGACAACCACGGGGGTTCATCTACCGCGAAAAGTATACAGTGAATTTTCAGATCGCTTCTAATTCTCACGCACTTTTCCGGGGGAGTATGCCCCGGCCCCCCCGTAACGTAGGATGTGCATGGGCCCCCTCTGTTTATCTACCCTAGAATCGCCAGTGCGCCTTCAACTCGTACTAATCCTGACTGTGTCTCAACTAGATCGACAAAACATGACAGGTAAGCTAGTCTATGAAGCATCACTATAATTTGTAAGTACTAGTCGGGCCGGGGACGTCCGCCGGCTTAGTCTTGCGAAGCCACTGACTCACTCGCATGACTCTGTCATGGCCGGAGCTTCGCTTGTATGTATCGCATGTACCGCGTGTACCGTACCGTTTATATATAGTGCATGGCAGTTTATACTGAATAGGTACTTGCGTAGCGCCGTTGAAGCGCGGTTCCCCATAGTCTGGCGCAGTACCAGGTTCCCGTCCCCCAGCTTTCAATTACCGTTGTAAAATTTGAGGCATAAAACACACATCTAGCTATAGATGTTGTGTATGATTAGCAGATAGACAGCACACTCTATCAGAGCAGCTCTTTATGTTGTATGAAGGGATAGCATGAATGAATGCTCATATATTAATATTATTATGCGCAAATGTAAAAAGTTTATACACTTGTAAACTGTGCCACTCCATTGTGTTTCTTGTAGAGTTGCAGCCGCCGTATGATTACAGCCGTGGGTACAAGCCTGTCCCCCAATATCCACCAGAACAGCGAGGCTACGCACCTGCTCCTCCTGTCTTATCACAGCAATCCAACTCAGTGAGGCCACACTTACATTCTATATTTTGACATTTTCCCTGGGCATGCCCTCAAAAAAGAAATAAAATTCTACTGGCTCAACCACCTGTACCACTTGTTATGGCAGACAGGAAACCATATCCCAAAGCAAAAATACTAATTCAGCTAAAAAACACACAACAAAACCATGTTGGTCTTATATGGTTAACATGTTGATGTGAGATCAGATTTTCCTAATAGGGCTTTGTTATTCATTTGCCCAGTCAGTTGTAATATTGCATGGCTGCCTGAATGTAGATGTTGTTCACCTGTGCAAGCTCCTACTTAAGCAATTCATATTGAAGCTAGCAGAGACATAATTGGGCCGAGCCTGAGCGAGCCCCACACTAGCGTGACTGCATTGCGCACGTGTGTGTGTATCTATCTATGCTTGCTTAAATGAGTGCATTTAAATATTTCACGGAGATCGAGGAGAGACGAGGCTAACTGTGTCAGAGTGCAGCGTCGGTGACCCGGAGCGAAGACGACTGAAGTTGAAGCACACGTGGCAACTTCTGGTTGGCTGCCAGAATGTAGATGTTCACCTGTGCAAGCTCCTACTTAAGCAGTTCATATTGAAGCTGGCAGAGACCTTGGCAAATAATACCAGCATAATTTCATATAATATATAGTACAGGTAGCATAGGAGCATATCCAGCATAATGTTTTCAGTAGTATACCGTTCTGTTCATACCCTCCATTGGGACTTTTTGATATCCACAAGACTCCACATCACAAAAAGACTAAGGCATTTTCAGCCTCACTTGCTATTTTCTGCTTTGGATCCAAAGAGCGGAGGTTAATTACCATTGGGTATTTGAGCGTATTATGAGCATGCTCAAGAGCATAATAATTGCATTCAAGTAAGTGCTGGCATACCATAGTGAAGGAAGTTTTGAGCATAACTCGTCTGTGAGTTTGTCTTGTTCCTGGTGCAGAGGGGGAGAGCAAGGGTTGTCTATTCATCAACAGCAACCGCTGAGGATGAATACTGGCTCCATAAAACACCCCGAAAATGAAAGATGCTATAAGTATTCATTAGAAAGCTGTCTGAGAGGTTAGATCTATGATTAGGTAGGTATCTTATTACCGTGTTACAGCTGCTTACTACTACATGCATGTACTTATTGCTGTTCAGCCATGCATAAAGTATGCGCCATTGAGCTATTCTGCAATTCCCAATTTTCCACAATATAAAAACAAATATTTTGGGAGCAAGCGCGAGCGAGCCCCACACTTTTTGTGGTGAAAACGGAAAATTGTTTATATGTAATAGTTAATGCATGGTAGTCTGAGATTTATGGTCAATAACTACCCGACTCTGAGGGCAGAGCCTGAGGACAAGGGTGGATAATGTAATCCCAGACTAACATGTTTTATGTGTTATACTCTCCAGCTAATTGTTCCTTGTTGTTATTAGTAGGCATAACTACAGTTTACACTGTAAACAAGCTAGTTTTATAGGAAACAACCTTTTGTAGTGTATGAAACAGAATCTACAACTTCCTGTTAGTATATGGAAAACAACACCCACCTGTTACTATAGAAATGTGGGTGAAGTGGAGAATATATATTTGTTTGTATATATGGTATGTACGTATTCTGCCATACATTCTGCCCTATTTGTGTACAATGCAATATTTCCACATTACATGTTATGGCTGGGCTAGCCACCTTTGCTCAAGACTAAAATTCAGTATAGAATGAAGTGAACAGGACAGAAAGGCTGAACAGTGGAAATCAAAGCAACAGGGACTCAAAAGTGCTGAAGAAAGGGAAGCACAATAGTGAGACAGAGAATTATGAACTTGATGTCTATTGTGGTCTGCCACCAGCGGGAATGTTCAGTGTGGAGAGTAGTTAGCTTGTGAGACTCCAAACCAGAGAGAGGCCTGCCTCTAACTAGTAAACCTTACTGAACAATAGAGAAGAGCCTCTGAAACTCCATACCACAACTGCAGCAAGTGTGCCCAGGAAAAGGGGACTGATGGCCACATTGTCCACATATACAAAAGAAAGGCCTGACTGTAGACCCCATAGCCAAGAATCCTGACTCCAACCTGAATGTGCTCAGCAATGATTCACTAGACATTTGCAGCAGTACCATTTCACGCTAATGACACTGAGTGTCGTGTATGATGCAACCAAGATGAACACATGCCCAAGCTATACTTCTCCATGAATACCTGTGTACATTTGATACTCTAGCCTCTTGCTCAGGCATTACCCGTCTCAAGCTTTACAGACAAAACTGTTGGAAGCGGGGAGGACCTGGGAATGAGGCTAGTGTTATGTGAAACACTATTTCATGCGACTCGCTCATGCTTGCCCCACAATGCACTGCATTCACCTAGTAGTGCTACTTTGCTAAAAAGGCTGTATCACAAAGCTTGTGCTTCAGCCTCAGGAGCCAGATATGGTTTTATCCATCATGCGTAGCAAGGCAAGCCTTCACCTGTTTATGCTCGTGCATTGTTAGCCTGTAGCACACTCAATACACATGGCAATGACTTTAAATATAGGTATATGGAATGTGTGATGTCATGTAAGTGTGGAAATTCCTTCTGTATTCGCTGTGAGAGGTAAGGGTGATGCAGCTGCACATTACATATGCTCCTCTGCCTGCACATAGCTATTCATATTGTGCTCACATAATGTGCACCTATTGCACATACAGCTGTATGTATGTGCAATACTGGCGTGCAGCTTCTTCTAGCATTATACATGGAATTAATGTATTCAAACTTGTTTTCTTGTTAACCTTCTGCAGAATGTTGTGGTGGTGAACCAGCCCTCGGCACCTCCACAGGCAGTCCATGTGGTCCATAATCGTGCCAATAACCACATGGCTCTCACCTTGGTGATGATGGTTCTCTGCTTCCTACATGGCAATCTGCCAGCATTCATCTGCCTCATCCCCGCCCTCTGCTTTGCAGTGGTTGTAAGTAGACATAATAAAAACCACAAGAATGTAAACAAGCAACAAGCAACAATAAGCAAAGTGAATGGCAGGAAAGATGGTTCAATTAGCTGGTCTGGCTTAGTGAATTTGAGAACTGGAAAGTTTCACCAAAGCACTAGGTTTACGAATGCTTTTAAAATTCTCTTAGGCCACACAAAGTTATTTTCTTGTTTCTGGATGATGAAGCCACTGAGTGCAGGTTGTGTAAAACACTGGTTGCATGCTGAATACTGATTACGTAAGCCAGGTACGTAACTCAGTGAAAATTGACCCGTACACATACCAGAACCAACTTATTGTTACTGGACATCTACTGAACATTCCTTGGTCGTGCATGATTTCATGATTTGAAATATGCTCCTGTTTATAGTTAGACCGCTCAGGTTCTGAGCGGTTCATTTTGTCTCTGGGAAATGGTCCAATTCTTTGGGAGTCAAAATTTGCAGGAGAACCAATTCTGGGAGTCCATTTTACCATGACAGTCCCCTACCTCTAGTGAAGACTACCTTTGACTACTAGTGGAAATGTAGAACATTGTGGGGCGAGGCTACCAGGCCCCTCCCCCCCTCCCCCCCCCCCCCCCCCCCCCCCCAGGAGAGGCCTGGTACTGTATGTAGCTACATGATATTATAGAGAAAATCCACCATTCAACTCACTAGTGTGGAGATCCCCCAACTACTTAGTAATTAGGCTACTTGCCCAGGTGTATATTTAATGAATGGATCTTTCTAACTATAGGAAGATGCTTTATACTGTTATCTCCTGCAGGCTTCTGATCACAATGATGCTGGAGACTATGAGAGGGCCAGGAGCTGTGGCAATGCTGCCCTCGGCTGCAACCTCTGTGTGTTCATCTACTATGTTCTGCTGATACTTGCTGGTGTTGCGATGGTCATTGTCTACTTCACTGTGGGGTTTGCCTGGCTGACTGGCACGGCTAACACCATTGCAGGGGACATAGCGGGAGTAACTATCCCACCTGTTACTCTCCCCCAAAGTAACTGCATCATTATAAATGGGCAGCGGTATTGCTAAACTCTGCTGGCTCAACTAATGCATACTGATTTAACTTCAAAGCAGTAGCTAGTTGTGATTTTAGTTTGACATTATAAGCAAAACTTTGATTTGTCAGTTGATAACCTTGTAAGTGAACATGTACTTGCTAGTGATACTTGCTGCATTTTGCACTACATGACATGAGCCTTGTAAACTTCCCCTCATTAAATTGTGCATGATGTGAAACGAAACTTTGAAATTAAATGACCAGCGATGAGTAGTGACCTGGGAACAGTTGAGTACAAACTATGTTTTCAACTTGTACCATCCCTTCCAATAATGTCATGTATAACCATCATTTAATCAGGCATACGCTCACTATAACGTCACATGGGCAACCCTACCCTTGGGCTAAGTCATTATATCAGTACGCAATTTTTGGAATAATGCATGCTATATATCACTGTAAAAATGTTTAGGTTACTTCAACCACATTTTGGTTACCTTAGTTGCATTGTGAGTGACACGTAAAGTTCAAGGAATGCTTGCAATTTGAACCAGAGTGCAGTTGAGAAGATTCCCTCTTTTGTTAATTAGTACGTACTTCTCCTTTCAGAAAGCCAATAAATCACCATTTCTGGTGGGGTTTGTTGTTTTTATGATCTTACACATCTGCCCCTGGAGGAGTTCCTTGCATGGTTGTGGTAGCTAGTATTGTATGAATGTAGCCAAATAGGTCTTCTGAAAAAAAAGAGACGAGTTCCTCAATGAACCTTCAAGAAAACCTATTTGGTAGCATTCCTTGGTCACTGATGCAACTGAGACAACCTAAAAATGTGGTTGAAGTAGCTAACCCAAGTGTTTTTGCAGTGTAGTATTTTGCTCCAAAATGTCATCATTGTGATGTTAAAGGGGTTAGACTGTGTGATGCTTAATGTAGTAAGCATGTACATTCAATTACCATTGGAACATGCATGATGTTAGTGGGAGAGAAGGGGGAAGGAGGGGGTCACAATTAGTTTGATGGTACATAGATGCCCTCTTACTTGTTTGGTCATTGATCATCAACCTTGTTTATCTCATAATATTGCTATAAGCATGGAGGAAGTATGAGTATAACAGTGAGCATAATTATAACAGGGTGAAACCAGAGAAATAATAGAAATTTTTGTTCCACACAAAATTTAGTCTCGAACCCAGACCCGCCCTATAGCCTACGAGACTGCACAAAATTATGACGTTATTTTAGAGAAAAAACGTTGACGCCAACACAGCCGCGCCGCAAATCGAGCAGCATCAGAGTCATGACAGGTGAGCTGTTCTTTACATCTACGAGCTATTTGTTGGCTCGGAGATCATGACTAAGGAGTCACCTGTTGTTGCACCATGGCACTACCATGAATAATAGAGTAGTACTACTCTACTACTCTGCTGTCTATGGTACTACCATCACATTCTCATACGGTATGCGAATAATCTGTGTTACGAGTTAATGCTGCACCTCAAGATGCTTACAGAACCTTCACCTTAGTGGCCCCAGGGAGTTCACTTACGTAGTTCGGTTGGCAGTTTACTTATTAAACAGTGTAGTTGCAACATAGGCAAACACCCATTAGGCCACTATTTTTGGTTTCTCATCTCCTGCCCATACCCTTTTTGAAGACCCAGTTCTCCAGGTGTTGTCTCACCATTATCATGTACGTTATTGATCTGTATGCATTGATAACTGCTGGTTTACGTGTCGATTTATAACTACTCAGCATACTGTAAAACGGCTAAAAGTTGTCTCCTTCCCTAAATTTTCAAAGCATTTACCCCTAAGATGCTATATTTTGTGAATTCAATGAATAATCTAACGGCCGCCTGTCTGTATGCACTTCAGGGAAAGTCCCCGACGAGAAACTAGAAACATGCAACAAATAGTGGCTTTAAAGGCAGGTCCTCTCTTTTCTCTTCCCCACATGAGAGCCTGGGAATGAGAGTTAGGCAATTCATGAATCCTTTTCTTGCAGTGTAATGAATTCTTCTTACCAGTATTGCATGTAATAAGATTAACGTTCTAGAAAAATAGGCTGAAGTCTATCGTATAGCATGGTTTCGATTTTATTCACTAATAGAGCTTTACTGTAAACAGTAATACGGTCAGAGAGTCAGTAGACTCATAGAAATGGATGCATCCGTATATGTACAAAATATCTTAAGTAACTCTGCTAGGTATGTATGTCTATATGTATAACGAGCCCTCTACTATAAACTATGGTGCATTTGCTAAACTAACAACATGATGAGGATTGTGTTTCTTGTTTAGAGTATCAGCCACCACCGTATGATTACAACCCTGGACCAGGGGGGTACAAACCTATCCCCCAAGAGCCCCCGCCACACTCTATGTATGATTATGCACCTGCTCCTCCTGTCCTCTCACAGCAGTCCACCTCAGTAAGACCAGTAGTTGACTTAAACTATATGTTTGTGTAGATTTAGATAGCTCGTACATACCCACATTAGGTATAAACCGATGAAAAATTGAAAAGAATGATGTGGCGCAGTCATTTATCACTATATGGAAGCCGTTTAGATGAATGGGGTTATAGAGGCCGGCATGAAACTCAGTGAGCCAACGATGACTTAATACTCAGTCTGCATGCAGAAGTCTTTGTCAATCATATTTCATTCATCTCAGTGTGCATGCCAGTAGTGTGCATGCCACATCATAAAGTTAAAAGAAATAGTTTATAGCTTTGATCATGCACATCTGGCCATGGTTGGTTGAATGTTATGATAGGAATGTAGCTAAATAGTTCTTCTAAATTGACTACAAAAACAGCTCCTCACAGGACAAACCTAGCATTCCTATGTTCATATTGATGCAACTGAGATGACAACAATGTGGTTAAAATAAGCTTTATACAGTGTAGGCTCGTGTACAATAACCACATCTACCTTGATTATGGATTCCATGGTTGGAATGGAATATACATTGCATATTTGCCACTGTGCTTGCCTCCTCTAGCTGCAGAAAACCAGTTAGATGGTTCGGACCACATCCCAGATCGAAACTAGCTGGTACTGTAGACTTAGTAAAACTTGCAACAACAAAACAAAGGAAAAGCAACACAATGCAGCTATCTTTTTTCTAATACCAGTTTGCTTTGCTACATAACAGTGGTCCTGTGATCCTGTAGTAATGTGGCTTCCATCCTGTACCAGTGGATACTTTGTAGGCCAGGATGTCTAAAATTGACCACAGAAAATCCCCTAGCTTACCACATTTCTACTCCAAACTATAATAAACTAGGGGAATGTAGAACATTGTGGGGCGAGTGTGAGCAAGCAATACACTGCTTTAACTTTATATATATCGATTCCTTTTCAGTGAAGTGTCAGATCACAGCACACAGGTAGCGTGGCATGTAGCTGAACAAAGCTCGTCACTCTACTCTCTACAAAAGTGCTTAATAGCTTAGAGAAGATGGTTGCAGAGACTAGCTTGTCATGGGGTGGTACCATTCAATGCAGCTGTTAGTGCAACCTAAGCATCTACTCCGGCTAACTGTAGGCTGAGTCTAAACACAGCCTGACTTGTCATTGCATAGTCCTTACTTGAGGCATCTTAGAGAAATAGCAGATGGGGTTCGCCATCCATCAGCCATGGGTCAAAGGAGGGTCTCTGCCGCTTTCTGCTTTCAGCCTCTCTATACACAACTGTTTAATAGCCCTTATATACATACATACAGTAGATACTCACACTCGAGCCCAGAGAAACAGTGCAGCTTACTTTGTCCAAAGTGATTAATTACATATATAGGAGCATTTCCGTAGCTGTTTCTATGCAAACAGAACATAGATATAGAGTGGGCACTGCCTTTTTCTTTAGCTGGAGATTAGCTTAAAGTCTACCCTAGCACCTCATACAGAAAGGTAGAAAACGTCAACTGCTTAGGGTGAGTATTGGTACCAAGAGAGTATTTACAGTGTAGTTAGAAAGGCTGTCTGTATTGAACCTGCAGTTATAGTTTTCTTGTTAACTCTTTGCAGAATGTTGTGGTGGTGAACCAGCCCTCGGCACCTCCTCAGACAATCCATGTGGTCCATAATCGTGCCAATAATCACATGGTTCTCACCTTGGTGATGATGGTGCTCTGCTTCCTACATGGCAATCTGCCAGCATTCATCTGCCTCATCCCCGCCCTCTGCTTTGCAGTGGTCGTAAGTAGTATGTAATAAGAGCCATTAAGATTACAGGGGCTGAATACTGCAAGTGATCAAAATCTGAAAGCCGAGATGGCCTGGCCATACTGCAAGCAGCCAAAAACTGGAGTCTGGGAAGGCCTGGGAACAAGGCTTCCTTGCTTTACTAAGTAAATCTTCAGCAAAGCAAATTGTGGAGAGCTACGTCAGCTATCTTTCCTGCCTTTCCTATTACATATTCACTTGCTTGCTTGCTTGCATAATATAGCAATTGGGTTACTTCAACCATACATCTCAGTTGTGTGCCAAAAGCATGCGTGACACATCAGAAAGTTCAAGTGTAGTTGAGAAGTCTCACAGAAGACCTGTAAATCAGCTTGGAAGAGGTTTGGTATAGTGCATCTGCCCCCTAAATCTAGGTTGCTTTGGTGGCATAGCACAGATGCAAGGAATGCATCTGATTATCTGAAGAGGAAGCTCTTCAGCAGACGTTCAAGAAAATGTATTTGGTAGCATTTCTTGCAGGATAACGTGTCAACTGCTATGGACCTAATATGCTTGAAGGATGCAAACAGCTGGCCCTCAACATACTGCAAGTATGCATACTGCAAACCATGAAAACTGGAATGTGGGAAGGCTTGGGAATGAGGCTTCTGATTGCCCTAATATGACAATATATAGCCTCATTCCCAGGCTCCCCCCACACCAGAATCGTAAAGGTGGGAAGAGCCTGGTATCTTTTCTCACGTGAGCATGATGTAATCGGAAAAGGGCCAAAATTTTCAGAATAAAAAAGGCAACATTTTCACCCATGATCAGTGCTTGGTGTGTATAGTATTCACCCCTCGCTAGCTGGATATGTGTAGCCAGTTGGTCAGTACCTTTGTCCTTTTTGCTGTTGTGAGCCCCTGGGTACGCCCATGTGCAATTAAACACTTTTCTACCACCGTTCTACCTTTGGCATCACTCATGTGAGAAAAGATACCAGGCTCTCCCTGCGTTTGTAATTGCCATGTTCACATTCCGGAGTGGTGGAGCCTGGGAATGAGGATAGACACTATACAGTTTATTGGTAGAATTGTCTATGTAATTAACAGCCTGCACTGCAAAAACACTTGGGTTACTTCAACCACACTTTTAGGTTGTCTCAGTGTGACCAAGGAATGCTACCAAATAGGTTTTCTTGAACTTGAGTTCATTGAGGAGCTTCTTCTTTAGTTACATTAGCTAGTCTCCTTTTTTCAGAAGACCTATTTGGCTACATTCCTCAGTGGCATTTCTACCGCAACCAAGGAACGTTCTAGGGGCAGATGTATAAGATCAAAATAACAACAAACCTCATCAGAAATGCTGATTTATAGGCTTTCTGAAAGGAGATACTAATTTAACAAAAGAGGGAAGCTTCTCAACTACACCATGGTTCAAATTGTAAGCAGTCCTTGAACTTTATGTGCCACACACACAAAAGGAATGCAACTGAGGTGACCAAAATATGGTTGAAGTAACCTAAACCTTTTACAGTGTGGAGACAGCAACTAGCCTGAGAGACTGCCCGCACTAAGTATCAGTAGCATTGCTATTTGAGATATGCATGGAACTGACAAAACAAGATGGCTGCTGAATCAATAACCCTCCACCCAGAGGTGGTCGGACATTGCGTGCTCCCATACATAAGGGATCAAATCTTGGAGCTGGCCAAAGATATAGCTTGCTGGTAGCTGTGTTATAACATACAGAAGCTGATCCCAGCCTGATCCCCGAACAAAACTCAACAGGATAGCAGAAAACGCCAGTTTAGAGTACTTACTTCGCTCAGGAATGTAATTGAATGCACACTTAATTACATTCCTGAGCCAATTAAGCACTCTAAACTGGTATTTTCTGCTATCCTGTTGAGTTTTGCTCGGGATCAGGCTGGGATCAGCTTCTATATGTTTATAACAAAACTACCAGCAAGCTATCTTTGGCCAGCTCCAAGATTTGATTTTTTGTGTCCTACCTCCTCTGCCCTCCACCTATGCTGCAATATTATGCCAGAAATGCAATAGCAAAGTGTAAATCATAAGAACCATATAGCTGTTGGGCTTTGCTGACCCGTGAAGGTCAGGCAACCCACTGTTATGACTTTCTTTATATCAACATAACCACATTAAATCTAGTTATATAGCCCATTCCAGTTGTTCAGTTTACATGGGCAGGTTTTGCATCCTATCCCTGTGTGGTCTTGTTTACACCTCAAGACACGTGCAGAATTTATATATATTATAAGCAGGCCCGTAGCCAGGATTTCCAGAAGGGGGGTTACATGGATGTCCGAAGTGTATGTACGCATGCATAGCATGTAAGACTAGGGGGATCTGGGGGCATGCCCCCCCAGGAAATTTTTAGATGCTCTGAGATTGCTTCTGAGGCCATTTTGGGACAGAAGCAGAGCCGTAGTATATACGTAGCTCACTGAGTAAGCTGTCTATAATATACCGTACGTTTCTATGCGTTTTCAGAAAGATGGTATGACTCTAGGCTGTTCAGTTGCGGCGCTTAATTGTTGGCGGTGACTCACAAGAAGGACAACTGCATGGTGAACTCTCGAGCGCCTGAAATAGCGATTTATCTACACACGTATTTATGCGTGTCCTTTCAGCGTAAAGGACTTATGCACTATGAACAAACGGAGTACATAGCTGCAACCAAGTTTGCTTGGATAGTGGTGTTCAATGGAAGCGAGGCTAGTGAACCACTTACAAATGGTAGGGCTAGGCGGTGTATAAAATCTTTGGATGCCAAAAGGGGGGTTCGAGCGAACCCCCTCGAACCCCCCCTGCCTACAGGCCTGATAAGTAACAAGCCAGAAGAAGATAATGGACATCCAATCTGATTACATGCCATGATGCAAACAAGCACGGAGAATGGTGCTAGACAGCAAAAGCTCCCCTTACCTCCAGTATAAGTTACATAAGCTGTTAACCCTTAAAACAAGTGTACTCGTCATGCAACTTTGGCTGCCTCCATTTTGAAGATAGGTTTTGCAAGGGAGTGGGACAGCATAGTCACAAAGTCCTGTGAACATGGTGGCTGTCTTGACTGCCTATAGAAAGGCCTTGGTTGGCACTGGCTTGGCCATTTAGTACAAATGGGCGTAGAAACCGGTCCTCTTCCCTCCCCTTGCTTGGGCAACATTTCTAGTACTGTAGGTAGTTTTCGGTCAGGAGGAGTGTTCGCTGGTTAGAGAGGTGAATAATGGGTTAAGTTTCTGTTATAAATATCTGGAGTCCTTATGCCTGTCAGTTATGTCACTTGGTACATCCTGAGGTGTGATTTAGAGTTGGTACTGTGCATATAAGGAAGACCTGTTGATGACGTGTATAAGTATTCTACACTGAGTAACATATTCTGAGAATCAACAGAGTATACCTGTTGCCTCCTGCAGGCTTCTGATCACAATAATGCTGGAGACTATGAGAGGGCCAGGAAGTTTGGCAATGCTGCTCTCGGCTGCAACCTCTGTGTGTTCATCTACTATCTTCTGCTGATACTTGCTGGTGTTGCGCTGGTCATTGTCTACTTCACTGTGGGGTTTGCCTGGCTGACTGCTATCTCAGGGGATATTATAAATCCCACTGCTGAAACTCATTTGTAACTTCACTGATACTTGGGAACATGTACCAGCACTAATCTTTTTCACTAAACCAGTTTTGACTAATATAGACAAAACTTGGTCAGTAAGAATAGCAGTTATCCTCATAATTATGTGAACATGTGTATTACCTACCACATCGCTGTATGTTTGTCATGTGAATAGTACACCCTGACCCTCTACATAGAGCATTAATTGTGTCAAATAAAATCGAAGTTTTAAATTTGACGCCAGTGTAATCATACATGATGTTTGCATGGCACGTGTCATGGAGTGATTGGGAGGATGTGTTCCCTTTGTTGTTGATGTGTCTGCTTGTTTGTCAAGTAATACTAAACGGTAGTTGTAGGTAACACTATACAGCTCACAGGACACTCATCCAGAGGTAGTGACAAAACAGCAGAAAAATTAGCAGAAAAACAACATTGTGAATTTGTGAGGAAGTCCATGTGTCTGGAAAGGAAATTGCACATCAACCTCTGGCCTTCCATGAGTCTCGCAATTTGATTGATTGACTGATTATGTTTTGGGACATAGAGTTAATCAATCATCTGGTTATAGTTTATCAAAACAATGTGCATTGAAACTAAACGGCTAGTCATGTGATATCATTATAATAATTTACAGTCAGGCAAGCAAGTTCTGAAGAAGCCAAGTACTGGCAAGTAGACTGAGCTATGATGATAGTCTGAATTAACCTCCAACTCAAAGGTATTTGTCTAGCTATGTAGGTTAGACTGAACTACAGTCACTCCCAACTCCTAAAGGTGTGGGCTGTGGTCACTCCCACTTCTTAGCTAAAGGTGTCTGCATGTCTATGTAGGTTAGACTGAACTATGGTCACTCCTAAAGGTGTCTGCGTGTCTATGTAGGTTAGACTGAACTATGGTCACTCCTAAAGGTGTCTGCATGTCTATGTAGGTTAGACTGAACTATGGTCACTCCTAAAGGTGTCTGCATGTCTATGTAGGTTAGACTGAACTATGGTCACTCCTAAAGGTGTCTGCATGTCTATGTAGGTTAGACTGAGCTACAGTCACTCCAAACTCCTAAAGGTGTCTGCATGTCTATGTAGGTTAGACTGAGCTACAGTCACTCCAAACTCCTAAAGGTGTCTGCATGTCTGTGTAGGTTAGACTGAGCTACGGTCACTCCAAACTCCTAAAGGTGTCTGCATGTCTATGTAGGTTAGACTGAGCTACAGTCACTCCAAACTCCTAAAGGTGTCTGCATGTCTATGTAGGTTAGACTGAGCTACAGTCACTCCAAACTCCTAAAGGTGTCTTCATGTCTAACTATGTATGCTATATATGCTGTCTATGCTCCGATGGAGTCAGATAGATGTGAACCGTATCTTGTACAAGCTCTTCAGTTTGTTTCAACCCCTCTCCAAACAGATTCAGGAAATGTCATTGCCACACAGTATAAGATGTAGCGCAGATACACCACTGGTTCAGTCAGTGGCTCTCAGTGAGTCACAAATTGCACATGGTTGTGATCAACAGGTGAGTCATAACTATTGAGATCCATGAGAATTCTTGAGGGTTCACTACCACACCCCAAACAAAGTAGATTCTTTTGAGCTATTAAGTCATAACATAATAGGACTGTCGGTTTGTGTAACTTCATCAGTGCAGTAATGGTGACCTTCTATACATGTGTAACTCTGTGAACTATTGAACTATTATTTAACCTTATGAAAATGTAATTTTATGATTTTGTTGTGATGTCATGCCTGGATTGCGCATGCGTGAATAATTCCTTGATAAGTATTTGGCCTGTCACGAAAAAAATGGACCCCCCTGAAATAGTTCCCCCCGGTCCAAATACTTCGAAGTATTTGGACCCCCCGGTCCAATTACTTCAGAGTGGTGCTGAAGTATTTGGACCCCCTCTGAAATAACTGGACCCCCCATGGGGTCCAACTACTTCGAAGTATTTGGACTCCCGGTCCAAATACTTCGAAGTAGTACCGAAGTATTTGGACCCCCATGTGCTCTAAGCAGTAATTCCAGAATTTTGCTGTATTTGGACCTGCTGAAAGTTTGAAAGTTTCTGGCATGACACTACAATGATACTACAATTAATTTGGCACTGCAATGTAAATCATCCACACGCACGCAAAAAAAAATTAACTAACAATGTATAAACAACTGTTACAATAGAGTCAAGTACAGTTGAACACATGCATTCACATATGAGGTATGGTATACAGGTAGTACACTCTCTGCTTCCTGGTGTTCGTCTTCTTCACAATCTCTCGCTGTTTACCGTCTCTTTCCTCGCCTCGATCTATTGTCTCGCAAACCAGACCCACTTTAGCGAAAGGGAAGGTCTGGTGAACTGCACATACCGTGAAGCCGTGTCCAGCTCACCAGACTCTTCCCTTTTATGCGAAAGTGGGTCTGGCTTGCGAGACTTGTCTCGATCCTCGGTACTCTGGTAGCGATCTCTCTCCTTCCGTTGTCTTCAGTCTTCCAATTCGCATTTTGTGACTCTACCTACCTTTGTATTGTCCTGTATTCTCACCTTAGATTGACAGACTCGCACAGTCGTCCCAGAAAGTCAGCAAACTGATCAACCAACGCGTTGCGCGCGTGCTTCTTAGGGGGGGTCCAAATACTTCAAAGGGGGTCCAAATGCTACCGTAATATTTTGACCGGGGGTCCAATTACTACGGGGGTCCAAATACTACGTGACAGGCCCACAAAGTCAACAGTGGAGGTCCCGCCGAGACCTGTGTGAATCATCGGTCTTGGAACATAGTCTGAAGTGAGAACGGAGGAAAAGTGTAGGTAGACTACCTCTTGCTAGGCTAGAGCTAGAAAGAAGTGAACTCTACGCTGCTAGCGACAGAGCAGGTTCATGAAGTAGTCGTACGTTGTGGTACCTACTCTTGAGAAAACGGTACGAGGAAACGGGGTGATCGTCGAAGACGGTACGTGAAAAGCAAGTCTTTGTCGATTTCGTATGCAGAAGCTGCCCTAAGGAGCTAGAAAGCTATGGCTACGCTGGACCACGAGGTAGAGGTCGAAGTTCGGCCCGAGGAAGCTGCACGTGTACGTCACGATGTGGGCGGGGGCCTGGGATCAGGACGACCCTTACCACTTAATTCGAAAAGACTGACCGGAGTACTGTTGAAGCAGTTGGCGAGGGGATTAGAGATTCCTTCCACGTCTTCCGGTGATGAACTACGAACGCTGATAGAAGGAAAGCTTGGAGACTTGGGTCATGATCCTAAGAACACCCAAGTGGTGCTGCAAGAAGCTGAAACTGGTGTGAACATCAGTTTGCAAGATGCTGATGGGATTTTCTTGACGGTGAAACCCATAGTGGCTGACCTAGGAAAACATGATGACCCCCCTGGTGAAACTGTTGATGGTACCGGTGATGACACTGAAGCAGTTGATGAACTGAGGGCAGCCCTCCGTGAGGCAAAAGAACAGCAAGCAGTAAGAGATCTGGAGATTGCTAGACTGCAAGAACAGCTAGAGAAAGAAAAGGAGAGATACAAGAAGCTGTGGAGTTTGAATTGCGCGCAGTTGGTAGAATTTGACGGCACCATATCAACCAAGGATGAGGAGATAGAACAGTTGAAGTCCCGACTTCACAGTGCCAGTGATGAGTCGTCATTGCCAAGAGGGTCTCCTCTAAGAACACCCTCGGAAGGTGAGACAGAGGATATTTTACCCACCCATCGGAGAGGAAGAGCCCCTCCTGTGGAAATGTTTAGTGGAGAAGATAGTGAAAACACTCTTGATGATTGGCTACCTGCTTTGGTGCGAGCAGCAGAATGGAACGGATGGACCAAACCTGAATTATTAATCCAGCTAGCGGGACACCTGAAAGGCCGTGCCCGTCAAGAATGGAGTCTTTTGCCAGAGAGTGAGAAGAGCGAGTACGAGAAGGGGGTGCGAGCTCTACGGGCGAGACTGGATCCGGGTAGCAAAGCGTTAGCTGCCCAAGATTTCCGACATGCAGCACAGGATGAGAATGAGAAAGTCAGTGATTTCATTCGTCGCATTGAAAAGACGTTTCGTCGGGCATATGGACACGATACGATGCTTTCGGAAACTAGAGATGCACTGCTCTACGCTCAGCTTCAGGAAGGCCTGAAGTATGATCTCATGAAAGCTCCAGCTGTTTCAGGTGCCCTCCACTATCAGGCACTCTGTGTAGCTGCTAAAAGCGAAGAGAGAAGGCTTGACGAACTTCAGAAGAGAAAGCACTATCAGTCACCTCAACTGCGAGGAACAAAGAAGGCAACTAACCAGCCTCAAGTTTCTACTGCTGGTGGCCAACTCAAGCAGGGACAGAGCCACAACAGGAGTACTGGACCCAGTCAGTCCAAACAAGGACAGAGTGCTGGCAGCAGTACTGACTCAAGGCCGAGGAAGTGCTGGAATTGTGAGGAAACCGGACACATGGCGTTCAATTGCCCCAAACCGAAGAAAGAGAGCACTGGCAGATCAAACCACAGACCAGTCACCACCAAGATGGTGAGTAGTACTGAGATTGAGATTTCGAAGGAGATACTGGACGACCCACTACAATACTTGCTGTCTGACTCAGATGATTCGAGCGATGTAAGACAAGTACGAATCCAGGATCAGGGGAGTAAACCCCAAAAAGCTGAAGTGGTTGTGGGAGGAGTTCCCATGTCAGGAGTAATTGACACCGCAGCTGATGTTACCATAATGGGAGGTGAGATGTTCAAGAAGGTTGCAGCTGTTGCAAAGCTCCGTAAGAAAGATTTCAAGCCTGCGGACAAGACCCCTTACAACTATGACAAGAAGCCTTTCCGACTTGATGGGAAGCTGGAATTGGATGTTTCATTTCAGGACCGCACCATGACGACGGACATCTATGTCAAGATGGATGCCTCGGAACCACTACTGCTATCCGAAGGAGTGTGCCGTCAGTTGGGAATAGTCACTTACCACCCAGAAGTCGATGTGTCACAACCTCCAGCTCAAGAAGTTGGCGCCACAGTTAGTGTACCGACTGTGAAAGTACGGCTTGTCCAGAGTGTGAAGTTACCGCCGAAGCCAGACCAGAGCATCATTGCTGATGTGAGCTGGGAACGAGAAGGCTTAAAGGGCCCACTGCTTTTGGAAGCTGACCCGTCGCTCCAGTTGAGCTGCAATGTCCATGTGGCAGATATCTTTCTATCAGATGCAGATGCTGGGAAGGGTACAGCCAAGGTTGTGCTGACCAATTACCTAGGATTCACTCAGAAGCTGGAGAGGGGTGAGGAGATAGGGAGAGTTCTACCAGTTGATTTGGTGGAGCCTGAGAGAAGAAGCGAAGGAGTTGTGTCTCGAGTGGTGACAGATGAGCAGAATACTCCAAGTGTGGAAGAGGAGGTGGTGAAACAAAGAAGAGAGAAGCTGCGTGAAGCACTGAAACCGGAGCTGGATGGAACCCCAGGAGAAGAGCCGCTGAGTGGCTTGCTGGAAGAATATCACGAAGTTTTCAGCCTGGGCAAAGGAGATCGCGGAGAAACAGATCTGATCGAACTACACATAGACACAGGAGACGCCGCACCACGGAAGTACCCAGTGCGCCGAGTTCCCTTTGCAGTGAGGGATGAGATAGCCCGCAACTTACAAGAGATGCAAGATGCCAGTGTGATCCAACCTTCGAACAGCCCTTGGGCTAGTCCCGTGGTTTTAGTCCGAAAGAAGGACGGGACACTGCGCTTCTGCGTAGATTACCGTGGCTTGAATTCGGTGACGAAACTGGACCAATTTCCTCTCCCTCGCATCGATGATCTTCTAGATCAACTCGGGAAATCACGTTATTTCACAACGTTGGACTTAGCGTCAGGATACTGGCAGATTCGAGTTGACAAGCCTTCCAGAGAGAAAACGGCATTCATCACCCATCATGGTTTATTTGAATTTTGTGTCATGCCGTTCGGACTCACTAACGCCCCTGCAGTATTTCAACGGTTGATGCAGAAAGTCCTGAGTGATTTGAAGACGGATGATGGAAGAGATTTTGCTGAAGTTTATATTGATGACGTCTTGATCTTCTCCGAGACACTGGAGGAACATCTTCAGCATATCCGTCTCGTCTTGGAGCGACTTAAGAAAGCTGGTCTAAAGCTCAAGCCGGCCAAGTGTCACTTCCTGAGAGAAAGTGTTGAGTATCTGGGTCATCTGATTACCCCTCAAGGTTTGAAACCAAATCCAACACAAGTGAAAGCTGCCGTTGAGTTCCCTGTGCCTGAGTCCGTGACAAATGTGCGCCAATTTCTCGGCCTGACGTCGTACTATCGACGTTTCATCGCCCAGTTTGCCAAAGTTGCTGCCCCGTTACATGCCCTGACACGGAAGGATGCTGTATTCAGGTGGTCAACAGAATGCCAACAAGCCTTTGAAGCTTTAAAATCTGCGATTACCCGATCACCTGTGTTGGCGTATCCCAACTTTGATGTGGATTTCATCTTGGAGACTGATGCCTCTGTCAAGGGCCTGGGAGCCGTGCTATCCCAGTACCAGAGTGATGGTGTTTTGCATCCAGTGGCCTTTGCAAGTCGTTCATTGTCACCTGCGGAGAGAAATTATGGTGTAACAGACCTCGAAACACTTGCTGTTGTCTGGGCCATGCAGCATTACCGAGCTTATCTCTATGGACACAAAGTGACGGTCATCACGGACCATTCAGCAGTTAGGACAGTACTAGGAGCCCCTAGTTCAAATGGCAAACACGCTCGATGGTGGCTGAAAGTGTTTGGCAGTGGTGTAAAAGACGTGCAGATTGTGTATAGACCTGGAAGAGACAATGATAGAGCTGATGCTTTGTCACGAAACCCTGTCACTACTCAACAAGACAACCACCTAGAAGTGGGAGCACAAGTTGCGCAAGTTACTAGTGCCAGTGAGGAAGATGTCAGTCACTTGTTGCAAGAGGAGCCGGAAGTCAATGTTGTTGCAAGCAACTTCCACTTGGAGCAGAAGAAGGATCCCGAGCTAAAAACCCTCTTAGCCTGTCTTGAGCATGGTGAGCTACCCACTGATAGCAAGGAAGCTCAGAAAGTTACAGCACAAGCTCTGCATTTTGCAGTAGTCAATGGTTTGCTCTATTTTGTGGATCAGAAAGCTGGAAATCGAAAGCGTGTGGTGGTTCCAGCACACCTGAGAGAAACTATCCTCAAGGAGAGTCATGGAGGAGTGTATGCTGGACACTTCTCTGGTGGAAAGCTATACGGCACAATTTGTCGTAACTGGTGGTGGCCTACAGTTTACAGAGATGTCATGGAATTCTGCAAAAACTGCCCTGACTGTGCGGTGGTCTCTGGAACAGGAAGAAAGCATGTGCCTCCGCTCCATCCGATCTCAGTACAGCGCCCTTTCCAGATTTTTGGCGTGGACATTATGGAGCTCCCGATCACAGAGAAAGGAAATCACTACGTCATAGTTTTTCAAGACTTTTTGACGAAGTGGCCATTGGTTTTTCCTGCACCAGACCAAAAGGCCATCCGAATTGCTCGACTTGTTGCTGAGGAAATAGTTCCAATGTTTGGAGTACCCGAGTCCTTGTTATCGGATCGTGGAACTAATCTGCTAGCTAATGTGATGATGGATGTATGCTCTTTGCTGGGGATAACTAAACTGAACACCACAGCCTACCATCCTCAGTGCAATGGTATGGTAGAACGCATGAATCGTACTTTGAAAGCCATGCTACGTAAGCACGCTGTAAAGTTTGGACCACAGTGGGACAAGTACTTACCTGGTGTTTTGTGGGCTTATCGTAATGCCCCGCACGAGACTACGAAAGAGAAGCCATCTTTTCTGATGTTTGGCTTAGATCTCCGATCACCCACTGAAGCGGCGCTACTACCTGCTGATCCTCTGGAACCAAGTGACGTCAGGGATTATCGGGAGGAACTCATTCTTTCCCTTTCATCAGCAAGAGAGCTGGCTGAAACCAACATCTGCAAAGAACAAAAGCGAGCAAAGGAACGATATGACAAGAAGTCAGTTGTGAAAGAACACAAGATTGGAGATTGGGTCTTAGTACGATTTCCGCACGAGGAAACTGGAAAGAAGCGGAAACTGTCAAAGCCATGGCACGGGCCATATAGAGTCATCCGAAAGAATGATCCAGATGTGACTGTAGTTCCAGTTCATTTTCCAGAAAGTGGTTCAATACAAGTACATCAGTCTCGAGTGTGCTCTTGCCCTCCAAAGTGGCCTACAGGTTTCTACTGGTATGGTGGAAATAAACTCAGTCGTGGGGGAGTACCCAAGTGGTTGGAGAAACTGTTGTCTCGTGGACCAACCCAACTAGAGGATGAGATTGTGTTACCCGAGTGTACTGAGGACACATCCCCACCTGAAGAAGTCATGTCTTCTGAATTGAATGGAGATCCCCTTCCACAAGAGGATGGAATCGTGTCAACCGAGTCAGCTCAAGACTCAAGTCCAGATGAACCAGAATCTGTCTATGATGACAATTGTGGAGGCAAAAATCCGGCTACATCTGCACCAGACCGGAAATTGCCGCCAAATGGACGTTATAATTTGAGGCAAAATGTCAAGCCTCCTAAGAGACTCGTAGAGCAAGGAACAGTTCGGGACGAACACACCTCTTAAGGGGGGAGTGATGTAACTCTGTGAACTATTGAACTATTATTTAACCTTATGAAAATGTAATTTTATGATTTTGTTGTGATGTCATGCCTGGATTGCGCATGCGTGAATAATTCCTTGATAAGTATTTGGCCCACAAAGTCAACACATGCGTAAAACCTACATGTATAGGTAATGTCATATTAATTTACAAATTCACATTTATATACATGTAATTTGACTAGGTCTCCTGGAGCAATCAAGCTACGTATAACCACCAGCTTATGGATGACAGATATCTACAACATGCTGAGCTTACAGGCTTAGCAGTATAACTTACTGCACTGCACTTACAGAGATAAGAAATGCAGAATAAGGAAAAGGCCAAGATGCATGACTAGCTAACTCTCGGTATTTGTTATACTCATGTAGGCCGCATCACCTGGTACAAATGTTCGACAAGGCTACCAACCACTACCAGATTCTGGACCTTCTGTTACTTTCCCCAGACAGCACTTGTGGATGCACTACTGCTCTGTGTGGCTAGGACTCTTCTGCCTGTGTCTCCTAGTCGTGACAGTACTGGCCACTCTGGTCATTGTTGCTGTTGGAATCGATAGATTCAAACATTAACATTGTGTGTGTGGTTGTTTGTGTTGTTTTCTGCAGCTGGGATAAGTTGTGACTTGTAGCAGAACTAATTGGTGTGGGGGCACCCTGGCAAGTCGTGATTATTATTGGGGGTGGGGCAGTAATATTATTCACGACTCTGTGCAGGTAAATCAGTGTTACCATTGTCGTACCTGTTGAGCCTGGGGACTATAAGTCTACCAAATAAGGGCGCAGAGTTGCTCTAACCAAAGTGGCCATAGCCTCAAACGACAGCATGGAAGGTAAGCTCTTTCAAATATACCATAAACTGCATGGGGTGGGGCCAGTGGCGGTATGTGTTGGCGGGTAGTATAGTAAGGCGTCTATAACGCAATACGCTCTGGTATAATATTACGACAATGCTTACATCGGAGTGCACACGGCCACACCTCGTTAGTAGATCGTCTACCATGACTATATACGCTGTTGTTAAAGGGGGTGGGGCTTGTAAAAAGTAAGCTACATTCAATGTTCATAGCTTGGACAATACAACCGTCTGGGGGAACTTATAGCGATTTTTGAAATGCTCATCTGCAGTGACATTGCAAGAACAAAGGGAGGTGATGAGTGTATTAATATGTTATTACAGCGCAGGCCATGGCATGGTCATCAGGCCAATGTATGAGCATTTATTAGCGTGGACTACTCATTCACTGCAGGATCGGAGGCACCACAGAGTGACATAACCTCTTCGAGAGCCACACAGGAAGATAGGGCAAGCTCAGAGTTTTAATCTTAATGTGCACAGTAAATTAAAAGTGCATGCCATGAGTAGATGTATAGTTCAGTGATGAGCAGAAGACAATGCTTCAGTGCTTCAGTGCTAGACACGAGCCAATTACTTCCATGCACACAGTGCAGTTGCATAATCTCCCCTTAGTAGCTACTTCTCTATGAGCTATTGTCACTGCATGCATACTTAGGTGCCTAGTCTCCTTGAATTGGATTGAATTGAAGCACATATCAAAAGTGCATGATTTGCCCTTCAACTTTACTTCCTCTGTTTGCACTCTACCAGGACAAATGGCTAAACAGTTTGTCTGCCTCACGAGTTGCACATCGAAGTGAGTACAACATCATGTCCCGCGCTGGAGAACTTCTCTTCATACTGATCATTGTTGCCATTTTGATCCTCATCGTTGCACTAAATGCTGCATAGACAGTGAATCATGTGAATTGTTGTTGTGTCCATGCATGTGTACATACCTGTACATTTCTTATCAGTGTTGTCTATCAGGCACATAATGAAATGCAAAGAGCTTACATTTACAACAACAAAGAGGTGCAGTTTTCTTATAGCCTTGTTCCAGGCCTCTAATAAGACACAGAAGTGGAAAAATGCAAACTGAAGAATAGAAATGGGGGAGTGAGAATGAGGCTAGTTTTCTTACCTGTATTGTGTCCATCTACCAGTCATGTAATGACTGCCATGGTGTAGTATGCGCTTGTCCGTTTGTTGTGTATTAATGAATAAGTTCTACTTGTGTAGTAGTACATGCACTATTATACTTTGGCTAACCCACGGGCTAAAATCATATATAGTTGACTTTGCATGAGACAACAGAACACAGGTAGTTTAGATCCTCTTTGTATAATACAGTTGCAAAAGGCTGTTGGCCTACTGATTGATTTATAGCTACAAGTTGTAATTCTATCACAAACTCTTCAATTATACTGTACATAACAAATAATCTGTGGATAAAGAATTTCCGAGTTCTTGATTTCCAGAAGCAGAGATCAGTGCTGGCCCAACTCATTCATATTCACATTCTTCAGTTCACATTGACCAAGTGATTTGTAGGGTTTCTCCTATGTCACAAGTTACTAATATTAATAGTACTGATCCATTCCACCATCACCCACTGGGTCAGTACCAAATGAAGCTGGCTCTTCACTGGGCACCGTCTGTCCCTCATTCTCCAATAACCTGTTCACAACAATGTGGCCCAGCCTAATCAGTACAGCAACAATGATCCCAGGCATCACAATTAGGATGAAGCTCACGATACCAGACACAAGTGCCAGGATGTTGCAGGCAAGAGCACACTTGCCTGGCAATTGAGGATTGTCATAGTTATGTGCACAGCAAGCCTATAGTGAGAGGCAAAAAAAAGGTTATGTATGCATAAATAGGATGAGTTACTAAACAACTAATTTCCATTAAAAATAGCTTAGCTAGCTGCACACCATGAGCTTTACACACTCTCAGCTAGGAAAGAGTGAGTTTAGGTAATAGAGGATCTATGGACACATAAAAGTGGACGGAGTTTGAAGATTTCACAGTGGTATCTGGAAAGATGCAACTTAACTCAGCCAACACACGAATTTGTTTCTTGTGGTTGAGCTACAACAGCAATGCATGTACAGACTCACACAAAACCTTGCTATATAGAGTCGACACTACGTGGCATGTAAAACATTATCACTGACGAGTGTACGTAAAACATGGAACAATGGATCAGCAGATCACGAACTACAAGTGGGACGAAAAAAAGAACACAATCCAGCTGCCTATATGCACCCTATGGTGTAGCTGTCTGGTACTGCAAGTACCATGATCGTTCTATAGACCGTGTACTTCTGCATTGTGGTCCATGATTTGTCCATTTACCCAGTTCTTCCTCGTTCCTTCCACTTTTGTCTGTGCCCATACAGTATAGAAACTAAGTGTAGTCTTAACCCTGGAGAGTCTTGCAATGAGGTTATGCCTTATATACACTTGGACAATACAACTCACGACACATGAGCAGATGACGGCTGGGATAGCACAGGCAAGTGCAAGGGGGTTGAGGAAGGTACAGAGAAGGAACATTGTGATTGAGAAACAAATGTATGAGGGGTAGTTCCGCAAGCCAAGGTCAATGTTGTTCTGTACCACCACGTTGGCATTGGCCTGTGTTATTGAAGAGATAGGATATAGATATGATGCGCACGTGCGTGCGCACACAAAAATACACACACATATATATGCACACAGGCATATACTTACCTACCCACCCACCTACCACCCACCTACACACACACACACACACACACACACACACACACACACACACACACACACACACACACACACACACACACACACACACACACACACACACACACACACTGCAACACACACACACACACATATATACAGGCACGCACCTACCTACTGACCCATCCACCCACTTACACATACGCACACACTGACATAAAAACCACAAGGAATAACGCTAGTGAAGAGTTTGAAAACCAGGCTTTACAGTGGTATCTTGATATAACAATGGTCTAGGAAATCAAATTCTGCTTGCATACCATGGTAACTCACTTGCGTCTGATGTACATCTGTTTTGTTTACGTTAGTAACTTGTGTGGGAGGGGCCCCAGGCTGGGTTGGCTGTTCAGACACAGCTGGAGGGGGACCGGTAGTGGCCACAGTGTATGGGGGACTTTGGTAGAGGAGAGGATTACGAGCAACATAGGGGCAGTTAGGAGGCTGAGGGAGAGGTGTTTCATGTATGTGTGGAGTATTGTTGTCATGCGCTTGGATATGCTTTTCTGAATGACTGGCTGCAAGAGCATCTCCAGGTGATGAGGGAGGAGGAGGAGGGATGACAAAGGACACGGTCGTGTCTCCCCTCTCTAGAGGGATCTGTTGTGCTGTCTCCACCAATACAGTACATGGTTTCAGGTCAGGATCATCACCAACACTAGTAAATGTTAGCACAGATTCCGAAATTGGGGCACTGGTTTTCTCTCCACTCTCTCCCTTGTCTCTGAGCTCAGTGGACTCTCCATCTTGAGCTGTGGTGCAGTAGTCAGTCAACTTCTGTGCTGCCTTCCGACAGAGCTCCTCAGTTGGGCAGTGTTCTTGTACCTTGCAGTCTTTGTCATTGGTCTGGGGAGCTGCAAACAAGTCAAGATTCAAAGTTAACATTTAATTCCACTATGGTCACTATCTGTGGCTAACCAAAACCACACGCTACGGCTCATGCTGCAAGGCAAGCTTCATTGACCACTAGATAAAGTATACCTGTAGCCATGTTGCAATGTGTTGTGACAGGTTGCCGCTTCGTTCCCGGGAAAAATTTTCAAGCGGATAATTTGATTGGATGTTGTTGCTAGCTAGCCACACCCACCCCGTGCAACCGATGGAGAACGACAAAGTTGAGTACCTCACTGAATGGCCGCCAAATCCTCCAAAGGAGGGCTCACTAGCAGATAAGAAAGAAGACGAGAGTGCTAGCATAGGTGAGCAGCAGTGGGTGGAGGAGTTCCTGGATCAACGACTCTCAGCCAAAAGGCCTAGACTGGGGGTCCAAGATGCTAGGGCAGCTGGAGTGGGTCTAGAGCAGAAAGAGCGTTCACTCGCTCAGAGTGGCCCCTCCCTGCTGGCTGGGACTCTGCTGGCACAATGGTGGAAGATGAAGTGCAGATATGGTGCTGTGCAAGAGATAGTAGAGGGAGTCTCCAACTCCACTAATCCAAACACACAACTATTTCACATAGCCAGGTTATTAAGATGCACTAGTTAACACTTCATGCCCCCTCCCCTCACGTAGACATGTACCTCCACATGTTGTGGCTCATGATGTCATAGAAAGCTTCTCGGACAATTAGACAAAGTGTACAACCCTCTAGTTTTCAGCGGCCTGACATTGCTGGGTGTATGTTTAAGGAGCATTTACAGGCTCACAATTGTAGCACAGGAACCGGGTTAAAACCAAACAGCTCTGTACCGTGACAACACATGCAGTATGTTTTCCTTTTGCTAACCATGCAGACTTCCTGGAGCAAAGAAGTTCCTTGAGCAACGTGTCGAGTATATTAAAGAGACTTATTCACCTGAAAACAACAGTGTTGATTCAAGTACTCTCCACACCTCCCTTGCCTCTTGCTATCAGAAGCTTGGGGATTGTGAGAAGGCACTGGAACATGCCAGACTGGCAGTGGAAGCTGATGCTGGAGACAAAGAGGCGAGATGGATTTACGAAGTCCTGTCACGACAGAAGATAGTTGCAGACAAGATATGTCAGGCAAAGGTGAAGTTGCAAGAGAAGAATTGCTGCTTGAACGTGCCAGAGCCTGCACAGGTATGTACATCCATGTAGGTATGAGTTACAAAGGGTGACAGCATGCTAGTGCTTTATTCATGTCTCCATTTCATGATCTTGGCATCAACGCTGTTGGTTCTGTGCATGTGCTGTTTGTATAGCCTTGTTCCCAGGCTACTTTTCTATGTGTGCAGGTGGAGAAGCGGCATGCTGACAGCTTAAGCTTCAGTGAGTTTTTCTTCCGCTATGCTCTGACGCACACTCCTGTTGTGATCACTGGACTGGTTGGTCACATGACCCCAACACCTTGGACACTAGATTATATCAAAAAGGTTTGTCATCGCGCAAACACTCATGGTACAGTAACTACTTAAAATTTTGTAACCGCTTAGTTTCATACCTACGTGACGTAATCACAACCAGTGCACCACATAGCTAATAATGCTTCTTTCTATTTATGAGGACATATTTTTCCTAATTTTTCGCCCCTTGTGACTACAATATTATCATGTACATGTGATCCAGGATACATCAAACATTGAAACTCTGGGATCTCCCAAACTGTTTATAGAGCACATGGCATTCCAAGAATGTATCACCGTTGTTGTTTCTCTAACATAATACCAAGTATGTAATCAGTGTTGAAACTCTCCTGTAGTTCATAGGGCACAGGCGGGCTCCTCTGAAGCAGATGGTACCTGGGAGCGTTGAGTGGGCTAGGCTGGAGCTGGCCGGGGAGAGCACAGTAGCAGATTTTATCAACTCACTTGATCATCAAGGAGATGGTACGAGGTTGCTTTGCACTCAATATATTTGCATACAGATATAGAGGCAAACAGCACTAAAACAATCACACAAAAGGCTACATAACCTCCTAGTTGATTTTTGTGATGTTCCTGCAAGGATTATGTGCCTGTTTTCTGTCCTAACAGCTCTCAAGTACTTGTTTGACTGGAGCCTTCCTCTCAACTGTCCAGAGCTGGTAAAGGAGCTACAAATCCCCAAGTACTTTGCCAGTGACTTTCTGCAGAGGACACCACCTGGAAGTCTCTATCGTGATAGCTGGCCCAGTCTGTTCATTGCCCCAGCTGGGATAACCAGTGAGCTGCATGTTGATGCATTTGGATCTAACTTTTGGATGGCTCTGTTTGAGGGAAGAAAGAGGTCAGTAATCATTGTATGCAAGAGCACATAAGAACGGGCGGCTAGAGTAAGAGTGTGTAACTCCAATAGAAGCCCGTAGTCCGGTCAAAATTATTGAACTGTTACTAAAAATAGAACACTCACATGTGCTTAGCAACAACGGCTTATGTCTACGCGCAGCTGCACAGTTATTTTTAGTACGGTTCAATAATTCCGACTGGTTTCAAATTTACATAGTTACACGCTCTTACTCTAGCTGCCTGTTCTTATGCGCTCTTGTTGTATGTAACTGCTAGTAACTTGATTTATACAGTCGTGCTATGATTGTGAGAACCTTAAGTTATCATTTTGGTACACTTTTGGGTATCCATACTGTTATGCTTTTGCTTACATCAACACTGCACAATGCATTTTGGAGGTAGGCTGTATATACCAATGTGTTCTGTGATGACTCTTCACACCCATTTGTTAACAAAGCTAGGATTCATGACCAGCCAGTGATCTCCATTTCAGACTTGGTACAGAACGCCTACAAATGGTCTTGTGTGAACGTTGGTGCCTGAACAGCAGCTGATCATGATATAACTGAACACATGGCTGATTTTACATAACTTTTGTAAGCCTAAATTGACCAAACATTTCAAATAGTGGTTGGTCCAAACAAGCAAACAAACACACGCTTGTAATTCAGTCCCACTAGTGCAAGACTTGCCCTGATTAGTCTGCTCCATTGCTCTAGCTAACGACATAACTGAACACGCAGCTACTTTTGCTCTAGCTAACTGTGATGATGAATATTCACTGGTTGGTACAAAAAAGACCATTCAACTTCTTTTTGCTTTTGTAGGTGGGTATTTTTCCCACCAGAGGACATTCCATATTTGTATCCCCTCTACAATCACTCCACGGATGCCGTGTTTGAAGTAAGCTTGGGCAGCCCTGACCTTCACCTCCATCCCCTCCTCTGTCTCACTCAGCCGAGAGAGTGCATCCTTCAACCAGGGGAGGTTTTGTTTGTACCAGCAGGATGCCCTCACAGAGTTGAAAACCTTGAAAAATCCTTGGCCATTTCTTCAAATTTTGTCGACTTGTCTAACTTTGAGGCAGTTTGTAAGGAATTGAGAGTGAATGCTCTTGTGGATGAAAGAGCGGAACAGCTGTTGGAGATTTTTGAGAGCAAAGAGTTTTCTCATGAGATGGATGAAGAGCAACAGATGTTACCTTGGAAGGAGTTTAAGACATGGCCGCGGACTGTGCAGACTTCCCTTGAACTCCCCACATTGACAAATTAAAGTCATTAACTTTCAGTTTCTATGTGTCATGATGGTAATTTATGGTGCAGTAAATCCTTGGGCCAACATTGCTTGGCTGCACATAAGAGATCACCTTTTTACATTCTCTGGATATAACATGGTGGTGTTTATAGGGCGGTGGCTACCCACATGAGGAACCCTATCAAAAAGGTTCCAAATTGCATAGTTTTTTGTGTGTTACTAGCTCCCTCATTTATAGTGGTAACTGACTCGATTAGCATAATTTATAAGTATTGAGCATGTATTCTGTGCGTAGATTCATCTTCTATATAGACATGTAGAATGTACTTAAGATATTATTACAAAAATATCAACAAACAGTAATGATTTTTATGACCTGTGCAATGCAAACCAGTTTTACTGTTGCACTTTCCAATAATATGCTATAAGCCAGACAGTCAGACAGTCACCTGCCCTCTTGGACAATCTCCATCATTTTCTCCACACTGAGCACCTTCTCTCTGGGCTTGCCCCTCTCTTGTCCCACCCTCTGCTCCTCGCGGTCAATCTTCTCCCAGTCCTGGAATGAAGTGGGAAACACACCTGGAGAGTTGGAAGACACCAGTGGCCATGGTTATATGCTGGGAGGAGGTCATCTAAGTACTGCTGCAGAAATTTAGTGTGAATTGGCTGTTTACGTTTCTAAAATTCAGAGTGAATTGTTGATACAGGTTTGAGTTACATCATACCAGATAAACTTGACAGCATTTCAACTACATCCAGTTGTTCTGAAGGGCTTTGTAAGTTGCCTGCAAGTATGAGGGTAATAAAAACAGAATATACTACACAAGTTGCAGTCATATGCCATAGTGAAAACCTGAAGTCTTGTCATGAAAATGTAGGACTCTGACACTCTGTACATTTAGCATCAGCCATGTGCATTTAGTTTGTGTGAGGGCAACTATGTTAACCCAAAGCTCAATGCAGGGGAGCAAAGCTAACTGGATGGAGGTAGCGTGTGTTGAATAACTCATGCATCATGCTCCAGATTGACCCAGCCTTCTTGAGTTAGCAAGGTAGGAGCGGGCAGCTTAGGCTAGCTACACGCAGTCATGCATGACAAATAGCTGAAACACGGGACCTTCTCTCTCTCTCTGTACTTGTACTGGTATGTTCACGACAATGTCTGAGTAAGCAATGTGAACATAGTACTTCATGTGGCTGACTACCTTGATTGAAATCTTCTACGATTAGCTCTGCTGTCTCAAATGCATTGTCCATTGTTGTCAGGATCACACCAACAGGACCAGTTTTCACCCAACCACTGCAGTAGAGGCCTGCATAACGTGGTATGGTGCTGAGTAAGTTCTTAAACAAAGACATCCATCAGACAATCCCCGTCAGCTGTGTTGGGGTGATCCAAAGATGGGAGGCTGCTATCTTGTGCCAGAAAAATAGCCAGGTGGCTGCCCTTATTACACCAGCCTCTCAAAAGTAGTGTCTAACCTCCCATAGTAACCCACATCAGCATGTGTTTTTGTTGCCTTTGTGAAAATAAAGTAACAACTTTATTCTTTGCTCTGATTTACCTTGCACTACTTCATTATCTGTAAAGAAAGCAGAAAGAGATAGAGAGAGAAGTGGTAAGTATGAAAAAAAAGATAGTCTATAGCTACGTAGCTTACTTTGAAGGACTTTGCCACTGAGGTTGGGTATGATGCCTTTCTTGGGGTCAAAGGGAATGTCTTTGTCCACTGGCAACGTTTTATAGCCAATACTTCTCAGCACCTGCAAACACACAATTGGTTGCTTAACTTCATGCACGGATAATAGATCCTCATTCCCAGACCCTCAGTCATAACTGAGTCTGGGAATGGGGCTGCATAAGCGAAACCTCTGACCACCCTTTGAACAAAAACAACAATCGAAGGCCTAGCTGTGAAACTTAGAGGTTATGCCACAAAATGTATAGTCCATATCATTACTGTTGTTACTAGGATGTCCTTGGTGAAACATTTGCTGGGAGTAAGTGATGCTTACCATGTTGCATTTTACATCTTCATATTTTCCAGTTCCCACAGCTTTCGCAGATTCCCAGTCTCCCTGCATGAGCATGGTCAATAGCAAGGTGCTCTCCCAACCCCCAACTAAACAAAGTATGCTCAAATGCTGTAAATCATGCACTCTTATTCTAGTTGATTTGGGTACCAAAATGCAATCTTCAATCTTGTAAATTCCCTTTGGGCTCTCTAAGTAGGGGTGGCACAGACAAGCACTATACTTCAGCAAAAGCCATACTACTAAAGTTGTCTAAAAGCATTGTGGAAGACAGTTAAACACACAAACATGCAGTAGTGAAAATGTTTGTTGTTTAAAAATCAACTTTTCATGATCTGCAGTATAATTACCTGTGCACCAGTGATAACATTAATTTTGCATGTTATAACTTCACTCAGAGATTCAAACCTTTGTAGTCACCATGCATGCAATACCTCTAGTTGGTTGATCTCCATCCTGATAGCGGAGATCCTGTTGCTGTGATTGCTGTCTGCAATGAACTCCACAGGGCTCCTGAGAAATGATAGCCCCCACTCCCTCTCTCCCTCAACTTCATCCCTCTGCTCACTTTGGGAGGACAGACAGACACTTATATACCATCACTTCTTCCTAGCTTCATCTTCTCTCCCCCCCCCCCCCCCCCTCTCTCTCTCCCCTCCCTCCCTTCCTCTTTCCTTCCTTCCTGCCTTCCCTCTCTCTCTTCATTTGTACCACATGCACACACACACACTGGACTACTTACTCTGCAGTCTTAACCATCAGCTCTGTCAACCTTTTTCGTGGTCTTGGTAAACCTGCACATCCAACAAGAGCAGATATACAGTCCACTCATAGTCCAAGTTAGAGGCTCTTCCTCACACATTTTTCCAACTGGGCAGGGGCCTGGGTCTGAAGCTATTCTACAGCAGGACTTCTAGGATAGATTCTCAACTGGCATAAACCGGTAAACTAACCTGCTGACTACACTATGCAAAGAAGTTAACACTACTTTCTCCACTCTTTAATATTATAATAAGATGAATTCTCATAGCCAAGCCACTCCATCACAATCTGCTGAGTTTCCATGCTTCACTCCAGCCTCCTTTGTACACTGCAGCAAAGCAAGTAATGGTCTTAACTTGCTGAAATTTCATGCTGCAAATACTGCACTATACTAGGAAGTTGGGGGCGGAGCATGGGATTGAAGAAAACAGTACAGTAGCTATCACCTTTCAGTAAGTCTCTGATAGGATCAAAGTCGTGTGGGCTGAGCACAGGCCTGCACCCGGGTAGCTTGGTCATTTCCCGGAGCTCCTTGATGGTGAAGGACACCTGTAGAGGTCCTCGTCTGCCCACAATCTGCACCTGTCTAATCTTGCTCTCAGCAATCACGTCCAGAGCATGTTGGCAGATGTCTGTTCCCTGTATTAGTATCAGCACAGTCTGGTAACTACGTGACCACCACTGAAGAAGGGAGGCTACTGGAGGTGGTCATACCTTCAGCAGGTCAACTGGAGTAAGCAGCATGCGTGCCACATCCAGTGCCACGTTACCCTGACCAAGCACAACTGCCACATCACCTGAGAGATCTGGATTCAACTAGGTGCACAAGAAGGAGGAAATGAAGGAAAGGAGGCTGAAATGTGTGTGCATACACTCACATATTTATCAGCCTTCTAGGCCTCACTTCCCCATTTACAACCTCAGTGAACAGAAGTGGGATTGAGTCTGCCCACTGTAATACTTAACCTTGTTCCCATGCAGGCTCTCCCTCCTTATGGTGGGAAGAACCCGGGAACAAGGCCCATTATAGGATAGTCTAGTTATGAGACATATGTCATGTGGGTAATCACCAACATCTCTATGAGCGGGAAGTCCATTGTACCAGCCAACAAAAGCCCTCGCAGAGTACACACCACAGAGATCCTGCAATAGTAAGAGATAAAGGTACTTACCATAAAGCTATAACACTGACACTTCTTTGCTCAAGATTTTGTACAGCAAAGTGACAAACGCTGAGATGAAGGCTTGGGAATGACACCAAATGATTCTAGGTAAGAGCACCCAACACTTCCAAGCACATATCCAAAGACCAAAACAAATTTTAGCTTATGTGGGCTTGAGAATTTGGATTTTCATGGGCAGCTAGCTGCATAAAATTTGATCCTCATTGATGATAATAGCAGCTTTGTAACCCCCCTGGACCTCCCCCCCTCTTGAACACCACCTTTTTGTTATCTTACTATCTGAAGTTCAATAAGGTAACCTGAAAATCAGCTAGCTAGGGAGACACCTACCTCTCCTGGTACCCCTAACACACGATCATCTTCAGCACCATAAGCCTGTATATGCCACAGAGAACGGCGTTATAGTTGAAATAAACCTCTGGCGTAAGGATTACAAATATACACAGAAGTTTTTCATTTCTGCTATAATAAATTGGCAGGGTTATGCAACTGTGAACCATGAAGTTTTTGTTTTCAAAAGTCTGCATTAACAGGCCATATGCACGAACCTCAATACCTCAATATAAACTGTTCTGGTGATCATATGTTCTTGGAAAACTTCCACCCCTGAAATATATGGTACGTACCATCACTATGGCATGGTAGTAAGGTCTCAGCTGTGCTAGAGTGACATGCTTCCCTAGACAGACGTTGCCGATGAACCTGCACTTCTCTGACTGTGCGAGAGCAGTGAACTGGTTGATGCAGTTCTGGAAGAAAAGAAGACAGCTGCTACAGACATACCTTTACTGACTAACATACACACAACATTAGACAGAGAAGGAGGGAAGGACGCAGAGGAGGAGGGGAGAAGGGCAAAGAAGAAATGGAGAAAAGCAAGGGGAGTTATGAAGAAAGTACACCTTGCAGTTGTAATTTAAAATTGCAAGCTGACATACCGTACTCACTCGACATTACGCCCCCTTCGATTATAAGCCCCCCCTTACTATTTGCAAAATTTTGTTGCAGAGGTATGTTTATCTCCAATTTATGCCCCCCTCGGCCATACATGGAAAATTTAAGAACTCTGTTACTCCGACAAACGAGAGGAAGGTTAGAACTCACCGTACCACCCTATATAGAGTCTAAGCTACCTACTGGCCACCGATACGCCGACCAAGCGATTGGCTACGCGGCGGCAGGCTCGTAGCTAGCTGGTGGTGGTGCGAAAACTGCATCGCGCAGTTTTCTGACCGCACACACACTCTGCGCCTTCATTGATTCATGATCCTTTTCCCTGCAGAACTGAACCACTACGAGCTTCATCGCAAGCTGCACGAGACGGTGACGGACAATTCTGCCATTGCTGTTTTCCCTCGCACACTCCACAGCGAGGAAAGAGGGCGTATAAACAAGACTAATTACCATTATTCAATTATAAGCCCCCCCCCCCCCCCCCCTACTTACAGCTAAATCTAATCAGCAAAAAGGGGGGGCGTAATGTCGAGTGAGTACGGTATGTCTAGATGCGGTTGTCATCATCAGCAATACAAACTAAATACACACAAACTGTCAGTGAGATTCTTTTCCAAACAACTTATAATCTGTTTTGCTTAAGCCCACCTTAACTTCAGGGTGGTCTGGAGCGACGCCAAACCGAACCAGACCAAATGGCACTGGCAGCCTCTCCACAATGTCCACATGGACATCCGGATGACGCTGCAAATCAAATCAAGGGCAGCATTAGTAGCCTTCTAATTACCAATACATACAGTGTGTGTGTGTGTGTGTGTGTGTTGTCATGGTAACATTACACCAATGGCCTTTGTGTGGCTAGCTTTGTCCCTGGACACTCCCACCAATCCATGCTGCAAACTATACAAAGGAGCTGGGAACAGGATAATGTATTAGCCTTCCAGACTGCTCCCACCTTCATTTATTAGCAGCATAATTTTAGCTGTGTAGTATGCATGCAAGGTCAGGCTTGTGCCATGCTCTATGTGGACATAAATGACCTGACTAAAGCGACTATGTACCACCCAGGCCAACAGATTTAGTTCGCAATTGTTTATGTTTTTCTGAATAAGCAACGTTGATATTGTGCCCAAGAAATGTTCATGCAACTCATGCACCTTTACAAATATGACAAAGTGAATGTCTATGAATACAGTCTGACTATTTGTTGGAGTAGGTAATGAGCACACCAGGATGCACCCTCTACTGTGAAATAGTCGGTAGTTTTTATACGTTTTAACCCGTTATCTACTCGAATGACCATGGCTGATGCCAAACTCTGTTGCATGTTTTAATATACACGCACCTTTATCAGCTGATGGGCTGTGTAAAAGCCAGCAGGTCCGCTGCCAACAACGCACACCTTAAGCAAAGAGTTAGACGACTTCTGAGAGAAATAGCGTTGCTGGTTCCATAACCCTCTCGATAAGAAATGTCTTCGAAGCAAGTTGCACAATGGAACCGTGTCCGCGTGTCCCACTCGCCACCTTGCAGGTGCAGGGAGCCGTAGAGAGTGCAGCGTGAGGCCCTGCATGGTACGGTTATCCGCGACCACTGCACTGATGTTGCATAGCCTCGTTCCCAGGCTCTCCCGGAACGCGAGTTGTACACGCGTGGAGAGCCTGGTATCTATTCTACGTAGGCATGACGTAATCGAAATAGGACTAAAACAGAAAGGCAACGTTTTGCGCGTTTTTCAACCAACTGTGCGTTCAACGCTCGGTGTGTATGATATTCAACCCCCGATAACTAGATACATGTAGTAAGTTGGCCGCTACCTTCACTCTTTTTCCTGTTCTGAGTCTCGGGTACGCCCACGCTCAATTAAGGTCTCTCTACCCCCTCTCTACCTTTGAGGGTTCTCACGTGAGAATAAATACCAGGCTCTCTCCGCGTGTACAACTTCAATATCGCGTTCCGGAGCGGAGGAGCCTGGGAACGAGGCTAGATGTTGCAAAGGGTTAATTAAGCAGGTCTCGTTCCCAGACCACAGGCCAATTTTGTAGTCTGGGAACGAGGCCAGGGTTTGTTGTTGGGGAATTATGCACTCAAAGAGAAGTTGAAGGCTACTACTTGTGCCACATGCAGTATAAAAAAAGGGGATTCAAATCTTGTCAACTGAGGTGGAAAATTAAATACTGTCTGGCATGTACTAAATTGCACCAATAATCTTGAAATTCAAGATCAATTCATGGAGGTAGAACATGCACACAGTCTGTTGCAAGATTATGATCATGGTGCAGAGGAAAACTAAAGCAAAATACAATCAATGTGCAGTACGATGAAAATCTCTCTATCATCACCAAAGTTTAATTTCATGATCAACAAGGGCAGAACATGCATGCACACTGTTACAAATCTAGTGTGCAAAAAAATACAATCAATGTGCAGTACGATGAAAATCTCTCTATCATCACCACAGTTTAATTTCATGATCAATAAGGGCAGAACATGCATGCACACTGTTACAAATCTAGTGTGCAGGGGAAAACTAAAGCTAGTGTGCAAAAAAATACAACCAATGTGCAGTACTAGGAGCTCTACAACAAATAATATTGTCTCTACATACCACCACATCACCAGAGTTGGCCTCAACTTCAAGTCTGCAGAAACAATAATAAAGACATATCATGAACAAGTGTTGTTTGGTCTCACGAGCTACACCCCTTCACATAGAAAGGGTGTGGTTATGCCGCAGCCATTGAGTTATCAGGACGCTGTCGCAACCAATGTACTCTTTGTAGACTGTACCTGTTGTCATGGAGGAGCATTTTATTACCTCACCAAATGTTCCTCAAATTATACTTAATACATATGTGGCAGTCCCGTGTAGAAATTGAAGATTATTCCGTTGTGTATTTTGATTCCATCGCTGCATTCAAAATGTCGTATTGTTGAACTTCCATTAAGGGCGGGGCTCATACGTGCTTCGTAGACTTATTAGATATTCATGCATCTACAAAGCACGTATGAGCCCCGCCCTTAACGGAAGTTCAGCAATATGGAACACAGCAATGCGATCAAAATACGCAACGGAATAATCTTTGATTTCTACACGGGACTGTCATATAGATATATACATGGCTACTAAAGCAGGATACCGTATGGCTGGAAAATTTGGCGGGAAATTTAATTTGGCAGATTGGCGGATTTGTACGAGCACCGCCAAATTAAATTCCGCCAATATTTTTCCATGATGTCATTTGGTGGGTGGGGTCTGGAAACTTCTCACCACAACTGTCAGAGTACGAGTGAAGCTAGCTTCGAAGATGGCGTTGTACAAGTACTTTACCAGAGAGCGCCCAACATACCCTACGAAAGTCCCCTTTCTTTCAGACAAACAAGTTGAACAAACAAACGCAGAAGTGAAGCGTGTGCTAGAAGAGGATACCTCTGGCTGTGGCAAGTACAATGAATATACGCCAGAAGAAAGAGCATAGATTGGAAAGTTCGCCGCTGAACATGGACCCGCAAAAGCAGTCAGACACTTTTCAAAGCTTTTGTCTCGCTTACATGAGAATTCTTCACCCACACTCGGTGTCCATGTCTGCTTGTAAACGTGATGTCCTCGAATACAGCTTTCTATACACAGCTCAGCCTCCATATTTGCACTATCGACACCTCGATCGAACGTTCAAACTGGGCGGAGCGTTCGGGTTACGTGTACGTTGCGTGCGTGGTGATTACTGGTATACGTATGACATCATTGCTTGCAAAAAAAAAAACGCCAAATTAAAATCCGCCAATTGGAATTGGAGACCAATCCGCCAAATTAAATTCCCACAGAATTTTCCGGCCATACGGTATATGAGGCTCCCATCCCCAATCTGTCCTTTGTTCAGAGGTTTTACTGTATGTGAGGCTCCACTGTATGTTGCACTCATTGAGTTATACAACTTACAGTACACTTTGTTGGTTCCTTGTACCCACAGTTCTCCCAGAAGTTTGTAGTGAAAGTGCTACAGGGAACAGAAAAAACACTGGCTGTATAAGAGCAGCATAGGCTTCTGTGCTCTCTATACTCTCACAAGCCAGATCCAATTAAACAAAATTGGCTGTAAGATATTACATTTAAATCCATAGCTTTGTTTCCAAGCTCTCTCCCACAAGAATCCATGTATGTTGTGGGGGGGAAATTGGCCTGGGAATGGGGCTACAAAACAGTGTTTTACCTCACAATTACCAACAATATGGAGAGTAGCAAAACAAAAACAACAAAATAAAACCAATTGTGGACAGGAGTGAGAACGAGGATTATAGTTTTGAAGACTTACTTGTTCCGACCATAATCTATCAGAACTCGGTAGCAACATCCAATTTTCTGCTCTATCCACTGCTCAGCCTAATGTAAGGTGAATCCGAATGAGTCTCATACCAGTTAGTTTAATACCTTGAAACTGCCGTATTGACTGTTATAATATTGAATTGAGGAGCTATTCATGCACAAATGACACACACTTACCACTTTGCAAACACTGGGACATGTTGACCTTGGGTTGAACTGCTGAATACATTGCTATGTGGGAATGCATAGAGAAGGGAAGGAAATGCAATATGATAAACACATAGCCTCGTTCCCAGGCTCTCCCCGCTAAGGAGGGGGAGAGCCTGGTACATTTTATCACGTGCGTGACGTCAAGGGTAGACACGACTTAATTACGTGGGGGTGGACTAAGTTGGGCACCCACGCACGTTCAAGCACCATTGTTTTAAAGACAACTACAGTCTTCTTATCAGGTAAATGTGGCTTTAGTGTGTTACCTTCGTCTTTGCAGTCAGCAATATATAGTTGTCCACGTAAAACTAGTCGATTTCTTGAGTCAGTGGCAACAACTCGAACAACAACGATGCTAGCTTACAACACAAAAAAAATCACGAAGTTTCTTGCCATTCAGCCTGTCAGGTACCGTGTCTGACACTCTGAGAATCTACTACACCCGTCTACCTTGCGATTTACGGCTGCTGTAGGCAGCGGTTTTTGTGTCATCGTTAGCTACGCGTGTACTTGCCTCGATTACGAGCTCCGAACGACGTGGGTGGGATTCCGTGAGTGCCCACGCGCAATTAAGTCGTATCTACCTCACGTCTACCCTTGACGTCACGCACGTGATAAAATGTACCAGGCTCTCCCCCTCCTTAGCGGGGAGAGCCTGGGAACGAGGCTAATAAACACACTGACTGGGACCTGATTACACAGAAGCCACTCAATTCCATTTGGGGTTCAGATAAGTAAACATTCAGGTGACTACTCTACTACAAAGCATCAGGTGATGGCGGCCACAATTTGATTTGACCAATCAAGTGGTTGCATTTGGCATCTAGACAGGAAGCACAGTATAATCTCTATACTGCAGGAAGATGATCAACATATATACACTGCAAAAAGGTTTAGGTAACTCCAACCATATTTTAGTCACCTCAGTTGCATTCCTTTTGTGTGTGTGACACGTAAAGTTCAAGGAGTGCTTACAATTTGAAAGAGTTTAGTTGAGAAGCTTCCCTCTTTTGTTAAATTTGTTAAATTAGTGTCTATAAATCAGCATTTCTGGTGAGGTTTGTTGTTGATCCTACACAGCTGCCCCTGGATACCTCCTTGGTTGCATGGTTGTGGTAGTATGCCAGGAATGTAGCCAAATAAGTCTTCTGAAAGATGAGGCTAACTAATGAAAAAGCTCCTCAATGAACTTTCAAGAAAACTTATTTGGTAGCATTCCTTGGTCACACTGATGCAACTCAGACAACCTAAAGTGTGGTTGAAGTAACCCAAATGTTTTTGCTGTGTAGTGAGTAGCGTTTACATTCTAGTTGGCACAACATATTGTGTACAGTGGCATAGTTTTACTGAGGCAAAAGTTATGAAGTAGGTGATTAAATAAACTGTGTGAAGCTCTCTTTAGTGGTCAGGAAGTGCTCCCATCGCATCTTGGCAATACTGCTCACAAATTCGCAACTATCATTAACTTTTATAAGCAATTTTAGAGAATTCGGTAAAATCAGGATGGTAAAATATATCTCTGCAAGGTTGCTCCTGTACTTGTCCACCGGCTAGAAGAAGAACTGCATCAAAGTAAACATACATAATCTGCTCCTAAGGCTCTAAATGAGCATGTTGCTCTGCTTTCATAGTGATACCAAGAGCGCATGATGATGTCATTTTTAATTACTCTACCCTTCGTATTTGCCATGCAGGACTATGAGCATCAAGCACTGACACACCCATAAAAGCAAAATTTTTTGCCGATTCGCCTCGGTTGCAAGGTATACCTCTGGTATATAGAAGTACCTGGTCATACAGCATTATGTAAAATATGAGAAGCCAGTCTGTAGGTAGCTATAGGCATGCTCTGCATACCACTGACAGTCCAAATGACAGTGAAGGTGGTTCTTATACAACGCCACTCTTCTCCAGCCTCCTCAAATACCTGCTGGCTATACAATAGCTAACAGTTGACATATGAGGAATCTATGCATACCATGTACTGAGGCAATTGTGCTGAACGTTCGGTATCTGCAGCTCCATTCCAGATTTCCAAACAGTAGATGTTCCCTGGGCCATGATCGCAGGTTTGTGCAATGAAAGATGCATACGATGTGTTGGGCTACAGGAAGAAGTGAATATGCATATTAGAGGAGAGAGAAAAAATGGACATGTGTCTGTATTTCCAGCTGAGGTAAGATATTCTAAAGCATTTATAACGAAAGCTATAATATAAACTAGGAACTCTCAACTTATAAAGATAAAACTATACTGTTGTGTAGCCTCATTCCTGCTTTTCAGTACAAAAGGTTTTCGTCATGCATGGACACATGCACTGCATGGGGTCAGAACAACTAAAAGAGTGAAGGTACCAGGTAATGTACCACACATATCTAATTGAACGGGAGGAAACTGAATGTGTAGAAGAACACAAAAGGCCACATTCTTCTTCTGAAAATTTTGTCGTGCTCTCACATGCAATTATGTACCAGATCCTCCCTGCTTTTCTGTGCTGCAAGCAATAAAAATCTGAGTAGGACCCTGGGAATGAGGCTAACGGACATGTGAGTATATTTCATGTGACTTACTGGGTTTGAAGGGTCACAGTCGCGTGCCAACTTAGTGAGCAAGTTCCAGATGTAGTTTGAACAGTCCATGTTGCAATAGGTCTCAAGTGTCGAGTTAGAAAGGTGACCAAGATTAGCGAGGTTCCTGAATGTTGCGATGCAGGTTCGATACTTGGCGGTACTCAGCTGAGCTATGTCACTTGCACAGCCAGAGCTCTGACGTCTTGATGTATATATGGGACAACAAAAAAAAGAGGATCGAGGTATAAAACATACGGGTGGTAAATATGGAGGATGGGAAGGTAGAGTTTCATAGTAAAACCATACACACTGATAGCTGGAGTGGTACATGTACACCATACGTATCACCCCAGTGCTGGACTAAAGCAACTGCGAATGGAAACATAAACAGTGACATACTAATCCTCACAATATACTTGCAGTGAACTAAAGTAAGCCGGCTCATAATGTATGTGTATGCATATAGGTGTAGACATGTGGGGTTACGCACAACCTTTTCGCTACGAGACCAGTGTAATAAGCAGGTCTCCCAATGGAAAATTTGAAGGTACAGCAATTTCAAATCTGTTATGCTAAGATCAAATATCTAACTGAGTTACATAAAGGCCAGACTATAAAAGTCACAAAAAAGTTTTCCAAATGAAAACAAGCGCATGTAGGGATGGAACCCTCAAAAACCAGCCAAACAAGATGGGAACAACACCACAACACATTCACACCATCCCTACATCTTGTGCCATTTTGCCAACTATGCTTTGTGTTTGTTAGTTGTGTGCATAGAAGGGTTGTGGAAGGCAGTGGGGTGGGTAGTGCTGGGTGTGGTTAATGTGTATGGGGAGTGAGTTATGTTGTGGGTGGCTGCAATGTAGTTGCTATACTGAGCATGGCAGATATGGTCTGTCTTGAAGTAGTCTCGCAAGCCAGACCCTTTCCGTGCAGCGCTGATCGCTTTCAGTATGCGGCACGCGGAGGGAAGAAGTTTGATGTTTGGGTTTACAATTTCACTTTGGATTTATGACAATTCTTAGTTCCTCTGCGTGCCGATACTGAAAGCGATTGGTGCTGTGGAACGGAAAGGGTCTGGCTTGCGAGGCTAGTCTTGAATGTAGAAACTGTGGAGTGCATGAGCTGGGTCTGTATGGTATGTTGGGGTAAGTTATGTTGTGAAATTTTATTGCTGCTGGACATGGCATATATGGATCATCTTTTATGTAGAAGGCTGTATATTGTTCAGTGTTTATCTAGTGGGTGTGAATAGACTAAGTGCATGTAGAGAGTTTTGTGGTGTGCATAGTTGGAAAAATGGCACAAGATGTAGGGATGGTGTGAATGTGTTGTGGTGTTGTTCCCATCTTGTTTGGCTGGTTTTTGAGGGTTCCATCCCTACATGCGCTTGTTTTCATTTGGAAAACTTTTTTGTGACTTGTTCCTGTTGTTTTTTTTTGTTGGTAGTTTATTAGGAATGGTAACAGAGAAGAGGACGTGGAAGGGTAGGCCGAGGGGAAGATGCATGGTGTGTACAGTATGGTAGTACAGAACATTTTTGTTCACAAAGAACTAAGGATTGTCATAAAGTCAAATGCTTCTAAGTGAAATTGTCAATTCAAACATCAAACATCTTTATCTGGGGGGTTTATAACCCCAAGCAAAGCCTCAAGTGCAAAGCACGAGTTTAATGAGGCTTTGCATGCTCACTTCATGTGGACTACTAATGGGTTCACTGAAAAACTCTCCATAGACTGTCACCACAGAGTATTGAGTAGTAAGACCCCATTACAGGAACAGTTTGATGGTGAGTAGCTATAGTCTAAATCCGTTTGAAACCACAGCATATAGGGGTCTATGGAGCTGAACAACCACCAGTTTCTGTGGCCTCCTCCTCTAGTGCAAAAGTTTTTGAATGAAGCCATGCACTGTTGACTCAGTGCTACTAGCTGCACTAGAGCAGTTTGAGTATACCAAGCTACCAATAGGGTCCTACTTGCTGCGTTGGAGAAAACTCAGAGGCACAACACAAAAGGAGGATGTTAAGAAGACACCAGCCAAAATGCTACCATCAACTTTCAGTAAACATTGTATGTGTACTATATGCATTGTTGTAAATGACTATAACAAGCAAATTGAAAATGTGAAAGTTGACAATAAAAATTGAATATCAGTGGCTAGTGTTCTTAGTCATATAGCCCACCTAGATACGAATAACTTGATGGTTAAAACACTAGCTGGCAAGTACCAGGTAGTGTTTTAACCATCAGGTATACCTCGTATCTAGGTGGGTTATATGACTAGCAACTCACTAGATTACAATTGACTTCAGCTATGGTCTAGATGGAAGTAGAAACTGCTGCACTTGCAAACTGCATGTGCTCATTGTGGGAGTCCTCACAAAAACTTTCATTTACAGCAGCTCTAGCAATACATACCTTATAATACTTCTCCTGGAAACATGCACAACCCCTCTATGTCTGTTTGCATGCATTTATATACCACCTGACTTCGGCTGTTGCTGTCTTTATCGTTCACGGTAAGCTAGATCTAAACACGTGCTAAGCTTCCGGGGGCGTACACGGCGCTATGAATAATGTTATTGCAACAAAATGGCGTATAGCACTAAGTATTAACATCGGAGTGCTTGAGAATCACTGTAGAATAGTTCGAGTTCTACGATAACAATAAGTAGTGAGTGTAATACCCGGTGATTTATGCTATTTTTTCGTGTTTGAATCGTTGTAATAGCTTCAGCCGTTATCGTGCTAGCCTGGCTGACAGTCACACGGACGGAAGAAAGAAAGAAAGTCAGAAGATAGACGATTTGTCCGTTCTAGCGACTCGCCGGTCTGGTACTTCAGCGATGCTCTCCAGCAAAGTTGACGGTCCCGTTGCTCATGGAAGCACTCGGTAATGCCTGATATGGCTCATAGAGGCCTTTGACTAATCTAACGTAGACATTTCGAGCGTGTCATTTGTGCACTTTTAATGTGGCCGCCATTTTTTTTCGGTACCATCCCTACATATGGCGTACTACCGTACGCCATGATATTTCATGTGCAAAGCTACTTTTAACCAATTCATCTTGAAGTTTAATGGGTTAATTAAGCATCAAAATTGTTTATGTGACATTTGAAGCTCTACAAGTATTAGTTATTGCATGGCTGCTCGTGCCACACGGCAAATATTTGCGGCCCTCGTGCTTTGACATCACGCAGTGCCAATATTTGCCGTGTGGCACGAGCAGCCATACAATAACTAATTTGTGCCATAGTTAACGGAAGTAGACAGGCGTGTACGTATTGTGTGCGGACGCTGCTCAACAAAACACGAGCATAACCGAGTGGCGCCATAATTTGCGAACGGAGAAGACGGCTGAGAATGGAGTACCTAAGCGGACTCCCTCTGGACTTTTTTGAAGATGACTTGCGCACGAATCTCTTCGCCGTATCTCCTGCGTTGATGGAGAAGTTTGCAAACAACGCCGAAATGTTTAACTTGGAGCTAGTACCGAGGGAACAAAGGATTATTGACGATGAGTGGCTGGAGGACAGCGAAAAAGAGAACTGCAGCCCGGTGAAAGAGAGCATGTCCACTATGAAAGACGCACGTTTGGTACCAAGTTACCAATATGGATAGCAATACCGTGTGGGCTGTGCGGAACTTCGAGGCCTGGTGCGAATGGCGACAAAATAAGAACCCAGAAGAACCTGCACCAGTCAATTTGCTAGGAGCAAACAATGCCGTCTCTTTGAACAAGTGGCTGTCGTTATACTTAATTGAAACATGGCGTAAAGATGGGAGAGAATTTCCCTCCAGCACACTTGACTGTCTACTAAGTGGACTGTTCCGCCACACAAGGAAGTTGAATCCCTATGCAGTAAATTTTATGGATGAAAAGGATGGTGCATTTGTAGGATTGCGAGGAGTTCGAGATAACATTGCACGCCAGAGGCACGAAGAAGGGGTCGGCGCATCAGTTAAGCACGCTGAGGCAGTGAGCAGGGATGAGGAAGAGAAGCTCTGGAAAAGTGGTTTGCTTAGTGTGGATACACCACGAGGTTTAGCAAATGCAGTTTTTTTCAGTAATGGTAAAAATTTGTGTTTAAGAGGTGGCCGTGAACATTACAATCTCAAGTTGTCTCAATTTCAGTAATGGTAAAAATTTGTGTTTAAGAGGTGGCCGTGAACATTACAATCTCAAGTTGTCTCAATTTCAGTAATGGTAAAAATTTGTGTTTAAGAGGTGGCCGTGAACATTACAATCTCAAGTTGTTTCAGTAATGGTAAAAATTTGTGTTTAAGAGGTGGCCGTGAACATTACAATCTCAAGTTGTCTCAATTTCAGTAATGGTAAAAATTTGTGTTTAAGAGGTGGCCGTGAACATTACAATCTCAAGTTGTCTCAATTTCAGTAATGGTAAAAATTTGTGTTTAAGAGGTGGCCGTGAACATTACAATCTCAAGTTGTCTCAATTTCAGTTTGGGTATGAAGAAATTGAAGGTAACCTTCGAGGTTATGTTGTGTACACTGAGAATGGCTCAAAAAATAGGTCTGGCAGTTATAAGGACAAGACACCAAATAAAGTTGTGCGTCACTATGGTGAACCTCAGCTCAAGGAGAGATGCTATATCTTCATACTGAAGAAATGTTTTAGTGTTCTTCCCAGGGAGGTTTTGGAAGATCCCAAATCTCTCTTCTATCAACAGCCAAAGGAAGAGACACCCACTGTAGGAGTACCATGGTTCAAGAAGCAGCCAAGAGGGCGCAATACACTGCAAACCATGGTGAAACAGATTTGCGAGAAGGTTGGAATACAGGGTAAAACGAACCATTCTCTGAGAGTTACAGGAGCATCACGCATGTATGAATGTCATGTACCTGAGAAGTTGATTAAAGAACGAACAGGACATCGAAGCATTGATGCTCTTCGGGTTTATGAGCACGAATCTCTAACACAGGAGCAGGCAGTGTCATTGGTTGTAGCTTCCACTAAGTATATGGACTTCAAAGATGTGGCGGCTCCCATGCCTAAGCAACAGGAACTAGCTGCGTTCACTCAGGGCCCACCTACTTCTGATCCACCTGCTCCTGGCCCACCTGCACCCACAAAGGGTTCTGAAGTGGTGCAGCCACGGGATACTGCTGGTCCTGTTGCTGGATGGAATATCCAATCCTGTTCGAACTGTACCATTAACATCACTTTGGGAAACTGAATGTGTGTTTTCTTTTTCTTGAGCATGTAGCTACAGCAAAACGCTTTTTTTGGTTTGTATATAGTGTTTCCAAGAAGATAGCCTCATTTCACTGTTATTACTTTTCTCAGAAACAAGCTTTTGTTACTAATTCACCACAAGTATACCTAGGGATTCCCTGTGCCAATATCTAATTAAGTGCGTGGGAGATCAAAGACGCCGGTGTGCCACTATTCTCATATGGCACTGGGAAGCCCTAGCGGGCAGTGCCATATGGCATATATTGGCACACCAGCGCCTTTGATCTTCCCACGCACTATGGCACAATATATATATATATATATAATATCATGGCGTACGGTAATACGCCATATGTAGGGATGACCCCGAAAAAAATGGCGGCCACATTCAAAGTACACAAATGACACGCTCGAAATGTCCGCGTTAGATAAGTCAACGGCCTCCATGAGCCATATCAGACATTATCGAGTGCTTCCATGGGCAACAGGATCGTTAAATTTGCTGGAAAGCATCGCTAAGTACCTGACAGTCAAGTTGCTAAAAAAGGCAAATCGTCTATCTTCTGACTTCTTCTTCTTCTTCTTTTGCTCACCACGATAGCACGACAACGGCTGAAGCTATTACAACGATTCAAACGCGAAAGATCAGCATAAATTACTGGGTATTGTACCCATGCACCACTCATCGTTCTCAAAGAAAGAAGTCGAATTAATCGGCGATTCTCAGGTAACCCCACGCTTATGCTTGCTGCTATACGCCATTTTGTTAGAATAGAATATTCATAGCGATTACGTCAACAGAAGTTCAACAGCTACAGCACGTGAAGTTGGCATGCAGCTGCGGTTATTCTACTTCCGTAGAGAACTTGACGATCGATTGATTCCCAAACGATTGCATATGTTGCTACTTTCATACAGCAGTTGACGTACTTGTGCTGGATTTGACAAGGAACGCAGTATGCGTAACGTCCACAAGAAACGGGCGCGGGATAAGCAGAACTATCTGCGAAACAAAGAAAGCAAAAGGCAAGCGTCCCGTAACAAGTACTGGAAGAACCCGGAAAAACACTCTTACTCTCCAAGGGTTCCTTTACCACAGTTATGCCTTACCTCTTTATGACCTATGTACCTGCCACCCACCATACACAACCTACACACACCTGCCCACAATGTATAACCAGCTATAGAAACTGTTCCTTGGACAACACACAACATACAGTGTTACAACCCTGTCATACAACAGAACAGGTAGACAGTCATGTATATACCACAGTGCCTTAGAACAACCACTCACACACACATGCACATACCCAATTAGACAACAGTTACACCCATGATTCCATTGTCAAGTGGATAAGTGCAAACAGCTAACATCCTCCAGAAATCCATCAACATCAACAATAAACTACATAACAAGTCATTTCACTTGGGGTGTGGTTACACAACAACAACAAAACAAAAACAGAAACAAGTCACAAAAAAGTTTGCCAAACGCAAACAAGCACATGTAGGGATGAAATCCTCAAAAACCAACCAAACAAGACGGGAACGACACCACAATACTTTTACACCATCCCTACATCTTGTGCCATTTTGCCACCTGTACACAACACAAAACCCTCTACATTTGTACTTATTAGCCCACACCAACCACAAACGAACATAGTACTTCACTCCATTCAACTATCTCACAAAATAACCCATCCTTCACAAAGCATTACAAAATTACCACTACTCACTTCACAGCCACCTGTATACAAGACAACCCATATCTATCATGCTAAACAGGCATAAAACTTAACAACATAATGCACATTCCAACATAACACACACACTCACCACTCCTCACTCACTCCACACCTTCTACACACAACTTGGACCATACCTGCTACACTCAGTAGCAACCACCAACAACACAACATACTCACTATGCACAACACACCCACGCCACACCCTTCCATCTACAAGACAACCCTCTTCTACACACAACTAAAAAACAAATACAAACACACAGTTTTGGCAAAATGGCACAAGATGTAGGGATGGTGTAAAAGTATTGTGGTGTCATTCCCGTCTTGTTTGGTTGGTTTTTGAGGATTTCATCCCTACATGTGCTTGTTTGCGTTTGGCAAACTTTTTTGTGACTTGTATATACCGTAGTGTCCCGCTAATACGCCCCCTTCGAAAATACGCCCCCCCCCTCTTTTCCGCCAAAGTTCCTGCACAGGGTAGTTTGACTCGTTATAACGCCCCCCGGTGAGCGTCTTCTGGAACATCAAAACTACACGTGCTTACTATACGTTGCAAGTGTGTTCAGTAAGACTATAGTAGTCGGCGAATCTTTTGTAAGTTTTGTGGCTTTTAGAAAAGCCGGTTAGATGTTCCAAGTTTTAAGCTGCTAGTTTAGCAAACAGGTTTATCAGTCTGTCAAGGTGTTTTTGTTTCCCTCTGAAGATGTACACGCACGGAACCACGAGTCCTTTCCCATCAACTTCTTCTGTCACCATTGACGATGCAAGTCATCCCGCTGACACTCTTGTGCAAGAAATACCAGCAGACTCTGGAAATTTCCCGTGGTACATGACCGACAGTGTTGCCGTTGAAGTCGTCGTGAATGTTATTGACCTCGCGTTGAACTGGCAGCTCTTCTCCGATGTAGGGAGACCACGCACTGTGTTCCTATGTAAACATGAGCTTTGGAAGTGTCCTAATTGCGTACATAGCACTTGCGTAAAATCTTTGGGGGGGGGGGGGGCTTATAGTCGAGACTAATTGCATCCTCGAATATAAGCCCCCCCCCCACTTTAGGCGGGATGTAGTGTACAAAATGGGGGGGCGTATTAACGGGACACTACGGTATATACTTGCTCCTAAACTGAATATAGATCTAAATGATGAGATTTTATTTATGTGTTCTAACTAACTATAACTAATTCTACTTTCATAAATTTATCTGATGTCTTGTACCTTTGTACCTATAGTGGTGTGTGGCAATAATGATAACGATGAACAGCACTAAAGTGCAAAACCCTCGGCGCAAGGTAGATGATAAGTTTATGCTTATCATAATTGGTTTAGGTGATTGATGATAGGTTATAGAGTTGCACAAGTGGGCATGGTATTTTTAGAATAAGATATGATGTAATTATTAAGTAATAAGGTTTTAATTGTCTCAAAACAGCATAAGTGGGCATAATTTCGCTAAGTTACAAGGAACAACACTTTCTATACATCATATGATGGCAACAAGTACAAACAAAATCAGCTCCATTCTTGATATCATGGTGAAATGGCAAAATAACATGTTCTACTGACACATTACTCTTTCGCTTGCTTGCCATAGCTTCTTTGTTACTCTGTTTTCTACATAACACTTCATCTGGTATTTCAGATGCTCTCATGCTTGCTTTGTGCATTCTATCTCGCTCTTTCCTCTGCACAGTTTGCTCAAAGGTTTCAGACTCTCTCATGCTTGCCATACGCATTCTGTTTTGTTCCTGCCTATGCACAGTTTGCTCAAAGGTTTCTCTCATGCTTGCCATGCGCATTCTGTTTTGTTTCTGACGCTCTTTCACAGGCCTTGTGCAACTTATCTTTAGCTTTCCTAGCTGATTTTACACTATCTGATTCTACTGATCTCATACGTTTCATAGCTTTCTCTCGCAAATTACACTCTGCTTTTCGTTTGGATCGAAAGACATGATCACAGCATTCACATGTCTTCCGTCTTACAGGTACAGCAGCTTTACACTGCGGGCATACCTTTGTTGGAGGCATACTTACTGCCAATGGCCAATAATCGAACTCGCAAAGAACGTCTCTCCCAAGAACAAAATCGCCGCTAGCCATGTGGTCCAGATTCATACGCATGCGCGTTCTCCGTGGAGCCGACTTATCATGTAGCGGTACCAACAGGAAACGCTCTAACTTCGCAACGAAGCATTTTCAGAGAAAATCACTTAAACTTTTCGACCTTCATCCGCCGCTGAGAAGATCAGTATCGTTTGTGGCACGAACAATCACGTATAAAGTGAGATGTTGAGTAACAGACACACAGACAGACACACAGACCAAGTACTGTAACCCTCGCTGCGCATGCGCGCCGAGGGTTAATAATTATATGAAACCATGGATTTCACTTGATGCATATCATTTTGTGCAAACACACCTGGACCTTATAGCTGTCAAGAGACTATTCTAGCTGTTATTTTACATTCCAATTCATTTTCCTTCTCCCCTGTAAGTTGAAGTGACTTTTCACAATGAAATTTAACACTAGGATTGATCGGTTATCACTGGTAGAACATTTACATTGCTGGACCACTTGCGTGGATATCTATTGAAGGTATGTTCCTACATAACCCCCCCCCCCCCCCCCCCCAAGCTCTTAGGTTTCAGCATACTTGATTCAAGGCTATTCGATCTTTGATTTTTTCCTTGGGTTCTGTCACGTTTAATCTGGACCCTCTTAAAATTGGTTCCCCCCGGAACAAATTTTTCTGAAATATTTGGACCCACCCTGAAAAATGTGTTCCTACTATAGGTCAGCCACACAAAGGCAAATCAGTGACTACTAAGGACATTAGTGGAGTCCACAGTTGCATATCTAGAAGAATCAATGACTGTTTCTGAGTATGCCTCAGTGGCCCCACGCAGCGTTCGAAATGTGCATTAGTCGCAAACTTCGCACAATGTCACGGAAACTGAGCATTTGCGTGGGGCCGGGAATGAGACTGAACTGACAGGCCTGAGTTGTTTCCAGAAACCCCGGAAACGCCAAAATTTTGCAAGTGAAATATGTTCCAGGGTCTACATTATTTCATCTCTGGGAGGTGGTCCAAATTTTTCAGAGGGAGTCCATATTTTGCAGTAAAATAAGTTCCGGGGGGTCCTTATTTATCGTTCCGGGGGGAACCAATTTTGGGGGTCCATTTTTACCAAGACAGTTCCCTAATGTACCGTCTAACGTGTAACGTATTTACATCGGTCGCGGTGCCATAGCAAGTTTATGGCAATTATTTACACCGACGATCGTAGACACTGCGAAAAATAAAACACTCACCTTTCACGATGAGCACGATCAGGCGGCCAGTGACGGTCGAAGCTCTTGACCATCTCTTTGACGATAGTCGCTAGCGGAAAGGCCTCGCTGAAGACAAGAACGGCCGCCACCACCGCAAACAACAGTAGGTGTTTTCTCACTGCCATGATCAAGTAGACTGTCCAGTAGACTCGTCACGAGAACTATACATACAAGTCTGACCGGATGTTAGTCTGACCGGATGTTACTCTGGCATATGCGTCGCGTCGCGCGACTTGGCCGGATGTGTGGTAGACGATAGTACGCAGGGTGAGGCCCTGCGGCAGCGATTACAGAGAAGACACTTGTCAAATTTATGTCATATATGTACACACAGGATGGACAAATAGCATGAGCTAGTGCAAAGTACACCCTAGAAATTGTATCAATATATGCTATAGCTATAGGTATAAATCTGAGGTAGCTACAAAGACCATGTTACAGAAATAAACACAGACTTCAGTTCATCAACAGTCAGACAGTGTTTCGACTCATTTCACTGCATAAAAGTAGATATACAAGAGGAATGTTTTCAAAGCACTATGACCATACGAGAAGAACTACACATATGGAAAACTTTGATAGAATGTTACATTGGCTCAGCTCGCTCACCACACCCTGTTCCTACTGGGGTGTGGCCAGCAAGACTAATGTTGGGCTCACATATCGTCACCTCAGTCTCAGGGTCTATTGAGGAGAGAGCCTAGGATCCTCAAGTGAGACCTTGGACCGAGGCCGGCTAGCTACTCATATCAGTGTGTAGTCCTGGAATAAACAGTGCCACATGTCATGTCACAACTCACCGTGGTACAGAGTGCTGGCCTCTTAAACCCACACTTCTCCCAATAGGGTGTACCAAGTGCCCTACAATTAAGGATAAGCATCACCATTGATACTACATGTACTATATACAGGTGGATGCATGAGCAGGTTGGACGTATGTAACTTGATTGTGTTGTCTTGCATGTACCAGACTTGCTGTACGATGTACCAAATATTACACATGCAGGAGATTTGTAGTCTGTAAATTGGTTGGTTCTCCATGGGTCTGCATCTAGCTAATCTGGCACTCCACACTCATGCTCACCCAACAGCAGCATTGATGTCCCTGACTTTGCCACACCCACCTCCAGTTTTTAATTGCTAACAACTGGAGGGAGACTAGCTTAGCAATAATATCATTAAACATAGTTGAGTTATCGGCCTGCCACAGGAGTCCTACTGCCTGCTTTAGATTGCAAAGTCAACTAAACAACATTATACTATCATGGGAGAATCTTTTCCAGTGATGCAGAAAAAGGTATGAAACTGATGTAACCATAATGGGTCTATGTATCGTCTATGAATAAATAGTATCCATGCTCTGGGGATTTTGCTTTTACAAACATGTGCCTCGGAGGTTTGTAAGATATTGCTAAACAATATTTGTATAACCAACTCACAGCAGCATCTTTGTATAAGATTTCCGAAATAGTAAACTTTTGGCGATAACAACATTTTTGTTTGTACTGTATGTGTTATACTGATCCATGCAACCTCATCAGCTCATCCTATACTTACTCTGGTTCACCATAATCCATTGGTACACGGTAGCAACAGCCAACATTTGTGAGCACCCACTCTTCAACCTGCACACATGCAGATGGAACATCATTGCTACACCACTTAATGAGAGATTAAAATGGTATGAGTTATATACATATAGCACAAGCAATGCCAAAATCTACGGCTTAAATATTACTAGTAGCCTTGTTTCCAGGCCACCTCCCAACTTTCTTCACTTGTAGTACAAGAAGCACTTAAACATTTCACTAGTAAGCATAAAAACTTTGCAATGCTAACAAGTGTTCACATACTCATGCTGTGGTAATCCTGTACAAGACTCCATTCAGACCCCCAGAGTGTTAATGGTATTCAACATTTATGCTCACATTCATGAGCATGCCACAATTCTTGCTACTACCATGGTTAGTATGTGATGGACATTATTGGCATCATATGAATATTGCGAATGTCCCAAATAGGGAGCCAACACTTCATAGTTTATCATCATGTGACCTCAACATTGAGTAAACACTGCAGTACCATCAGATAGAACACATGCTCCAATCTAATGCAAGAAATTCAGTTCCGAGAATGTATGGGTGGATCTAAACCTGAGACTGAGAACTGAAGGCTGGTAACATGCTTTGCATTGTGTTTTGACAAATTACAACAGATGAAATTCATGCAATCCTGATGCATACCCACTCAAAAATTTGTATGCATTTAAGTATGATACTTTAATAATCAGCTCACAAGACCTAGAAGTACGTATGTTCCAGCCACTATACTGTAACAAACACATTTATTAATACTTACAGTTTTACAACTGTTGGGGCACACAAAGGATGTCGGGTTGAACGCTTGAACACAATCCTGAAAGATGACATAAGTTTACATACTCGAGGCAAGTAAGAGGACTGGACTAAAAATTATATACATCACATCAGCTATTCCCATGCATGCAATGTTCACAGCTATAGAGTATGCTACAACTTACGGTATAGTCTTGCCGAACACTGACAAAAGAACCATGAGGGTCAAATAGACCATTCCAAAGTTCAACACAGTATGTGTTCCTAACACCATGCTTGCAGGATTGGTTCAGGAATTCCCCAATTTCAGAAGGATCAGGCTGCATGAATGTGTATAAGTATAGTCATTGTATGAGTGTAATGCACATGGTGCTGTACACTGTGCTGTGACATGCAGATACATGTGTTGAAATGTATACAAGCATGTGTTACACTTAGGGGGGAGAGGGGCGGTTCCAGGGTAGCAACTGCCAAGCCTTACACATAGGTATGCAGGATGCTGGACACCACATGTATTGTACACCACATGCCTCTTTTTGGGGTGCACTAGAGTCAGAGCTGCTCATAGCAGGGCAGGCAGTTTAATGGCATTTGGTACAGTCATGCGCCTAGTAATAATGCAATGTCTGATGCTTGGAGGTATATCACTGAGGGTGGAGCCTCCAGGTATTGGGTCAATTCATGTCTATTTCAGATTGAGTGAGTAGTCCATAGGGGATGGATACGTGCAGGATGGGAGAACTTTTGAGGTGAAAAACTGTGGCTGCAATGGTTGATTAGGAGTATAAGCTGGCTGCCATAACAAGGACTGAGCACGTAAAACACCTGCCCAGTGATTGTGTGCTCAAAGATTATTTATCAATCAATCTTAGCATCAACTGTAAGTGGCATATTTTGGCAGTTGTCAATCTACAACTCATTCCCCACTCTTCTGTATATGTAATAATCCCCTCAAGGTACCTTAGCCAGTTAATTCACTTACTAGGCCTGCAGAATTTCCGCAGTCATGTTTGAGCCGGTTGATCACATTCACTAGATGATTGGAGCAGTTATTATCACAGAATTGTTGAAGTGTAGCATTATCGGATTGTCCTGGACCAATGTTATAAAGCACCGTTAAGCAGCTTTGGAAGCTTGTGGTGTTTTTCTCCATCATGTCCTTCATGCAATTGCTGCTCTGCCGTCTAGTTGTACATGTGGAAGCAGAGAGGAGCATCAGTCTTTTAATACAAGAACAATACCAGACGCAATTAGCTAGTTGCCTGGCCATGCACGCTTATAGTTTTGGGTTGGGAGCCAGAGCCGGTACTGTAATTATACTTTCAGTGCCATTATTCCCAGATTAGCATATACATGAAGCCATAAAGTTCTTACTTCTGACGCAAAGCGCGATGGATTTCTGCAAACCTGTCGGCCAACTTCACAGTGATGGGCGTCAGCGGGAAAGCCTCGCTGAGAAGAACCACGGTCGCCACGACTGCAAACAACAGTAGCTGTCTCGCTGCCATCGTCCTGCTGCACCTACAGTACTAGGAACTAGAGCTGCGCTTATGCGTGGGAGTTAGGTGTTGGAGTAAAGGTGGGCGGGGCTGAGCGTGCTCAGCTATGCGACAGTGTGCACGCCCACGCACAATGGCTGCGGTACAGGAAGTATACTGTAGACCACGCAGAGCATGTATCCTCTTATTTCCCGGTCAGTCTTGTATCACTAGCATTGAGTTGCTATTTTGACTGTGCCCTTGCTTCTGCATATAAATGTTTAGAGATAAAAAGAAAAAAACAATCACATTTGTACTGATATTGAACCAGTCAAGGATTGAGTCGAGAAGCCTTCAGCTTAAGAATGTTTGCTCCACCTTCCATGATTACATTCTGTCAACTTAGTGTCAAGGCCCCATGAGAGTATTTGGACCACCAGTGAGTGATTAAAGTAATTCATGATGAGTAGGCATGCACTGGCAGTATATATGACTGTTGTTTTAACTGGGATGTGTTTGGAGTTGCTACATATGCTGAGTTTTTGGTTAGGGTTGTTGCATTCATAGTCTTGTTCTTCTGGGTGCATGGTTGCTACTCTCTTTTAACTGTTGTCATTTCTGTACTGTCGGTCACTCATTCTGATTGTTAATTGTGTGAGTGAACTAAACTCAATAATCACAAGAGTTGAATACAGTTAGGCAGTAGCTACAACACTAATACAACTAGATACATGCACATAATAAAACAGTTGACAATGTAACATGTATGCATCTGCAACTCAACAATTGCTAACAATTATGTAACAAAAAAGTGTTCTTATGAGTTCTCCGGCCCAATCTTATAGTGTCTCACTGAAAGTGATAAGAAGATAACTAAATGGTAGATTCTTGTTCTATGTACTTGCAATGTATCGTCATTAGTCAAGGTCCTCCTGGAGAAATGACCAATGTGGTCAATACCCAGAATCATTAATTGACTGCAAAATTTTAGAGGCTATACTGTGTACACATGCAAATCCTAATGAGATGAATGATACTGCAACTCACAGTGCACTGTACTGGCTCCTTATACCCACACCGGGTCCAGTACTCTGTACTAAGGCTTCTGGAATGAGGGAACCATACGCCACAATCACAATATGTTGGACACTTCAAATACAACTTTAAAATATTGACTAGCAAAGTTGCATAAATCTGAGATTCTATTTTGCATGCCAGCTCTGGAGAATTTTCAGATGGAAAGTCTGTTTTTAAACTACATAACATACCCTGGTTCATTATAGTCAATTGGCACACGAGCACAGCAGCCAAGGTTCTCTGTCACCCACTGCATAAACTGCAACACAATAATTTTGGTGTAAAAAAATTGGTAGCCAGAATGAAAAAAATGTTAATGAATCAAAAATATAGGCATACCCATGCATGGAGCACATGCACATGTAAGCCATACATGGACATACACACATTACCCAGGCCAGTATGGTTAGGCATCTATAAGATTCAAATGTCATTTTTGCCAAACAGTATTGGTTGTGTACACAAGCAAAGTTTCTTCTGGCACACCAGTTAACTTGGACTTTGGTTCATAAGACATTCATGCAGGTATAGTGCAGTCATTAGGAATACAGGTACTGCATACACTAAACAAACTACATGAGTATTTGGAACATCTTGCCTCAGCTTGAAATTATGACGAGAATTAAAGTAGAGGAAAGTGAAAAGCCGGCAGTCACTGGGAAATGGTGAATTAAACTCAGAATACCTTGCTTGAGCCGCCAGTACTCTACCACTGCATGAGCTACATGAAAATCAGACTATGCCACCAGCCCTTCATGAGATTGTGCAACTTACACTTTTACAGACTGTTGGGCATGTAGATGAGGTTGGAAACTCTTCAGTGCAGTTCTGGAAGAAGTATAGCATCCACATAATTATGCATGTACTACTGTACAAATATGATGAGGAGAAGCAACAACTAGGTATACATTCTGTAGTTTGTAACGATTTCAACATTTGTGGTGCGGCAACAGAAAGTTTACCTACCCGATACTCCATTGCAATGGTTGGAGTAAATGTGCTTGAAACAATAGCATTCCAGTCTTCTATGCAGTAGGTATTTCTTGCTCCTTGCTTGCAGGACTGCTTCACGAATTCTTCTGCAGTGGTATCAGGCTGGAAAAGCAGCGAACAAAATGATTATAGTCAAGAGTGCATAATAAAAAATTGGGAGAGGTTCTGTTTTTATTATGCGCTCTTGTTATAGTCTATAGCTGCCCCGTCTTTTTTCGGGATATAAAATATTTGAATTTGAATTCTATTTTTTGCTCTGTGCCTGCTTTTGATAGGGATCAAGTGACAAACTGGTGTCTTGTGACATGCATGCAAAGGGACTATCTGACTATCTGTTCCATGGTTCAAATGGGTATCAGTACAGAAACGCAAATGTGGATATCTTCAGAAAGGATGGCTTTATAGGTGCAACATATCCCCCAATTAGGTGCATGATGAATCAAGACTATATTGTACATGTACACATACCCAGTCTGGCATAATAAAAGGGCCTTGTATGCCAATCAGATGATCAGAGTGTGTTTGGTTTTGACTTTGAGGTCGAAGATACAGTTGGCAGTATGGCTAAATAGCTATATGTGCACAGCTAGACTATGTAGATAGGGTGAACTCACTGGGGAGTTTCCACAATCAGTGGCCAGAGCAGTCAGCAGGTTCCAGATGTAATCAGAGCAGTCCTAGCCTGGCTACAATACCTCTCAAGGGAAGCATTGGTAAAATGCCCCAGATTGCTGGTACTTTCAAAGACTCCTATGCAGGAGTTGAATTTTGTAGACGTCAATTGGGAAAGATCATCAGCACAGCTGCCATCCGACTGCCTAGTAAAATTAATGATAAAAAAGGTGTAATAAGCTGCTAATCCAATATCTGAAAATCAGAGCAATTTTATCAAGCAACCACAATTATGAGCTGCTGCAAGTTTGAATGAGGCCCCTATATATCAATGAGTCTTGACCACTTAGAAATACAATAGTAACGAGTCCAAGAGCGTAAACCGTCAGCAGTAAAACTCTTCTCACTTCACGAGCTCGCGCAGAGCATGGTACCAGCCTGAGAATTCTTCGTGGGTGCTAATCAGGTTCTCGACAGACGTCAACGGAAAAGATTCGCTGAAGACGAGAACCACCGCTAGTATTGCAAACAACAGTAGCTGTTTTCTCACTGCCATTTTGAACACTCGTATGTTAATAGCTACGTAGCTTCTAGAGACACACAATATCTAGGTAACAGTGACTTTGCGAGGGGGATGTGGCAGGTGGGTGGGGCTGTTGAACGCTCCCTAATTTGTGCGCATGCGCGCGCAGCAATCGGACATGTGGGAGGAGCTCATGCTGCGCACTAAATAGCGCTGTTATCAGGCAGGCGAGATGTATCACTGAGCAAGATGTTCATTCTGGCTGAGATGTGTGATGTAGTGCGGATTGAGCCGCGGAGATTTGCTCAGGACACAGACCAGGAGATCACTGATGAGCTGAACAAGAAGTTTGCTAACAAAGTAAAGCTGGGTCACAGTAGTCTTTCCTTAACCCGGACCCTTCTTTTAAATTGAACTGCCAGACCAATAGACGCTTTTGTGTTTTATATTCTATAGGTTGTCCACAAAGTGGGTTTATGCATTTCTCTGTTTGATGTTATCCATGTCGGTGACTCCTACATATTTCCAGGAGACGGGGCATCCCATACTAAAGGTCAGTGGTGCCAGTTAGCAAAATATGGCTGTAGATCTGCTATATATTACACTGCTATTCGACCAATTCCACTCCATAGGTTAGGTTTTTATTAGGTTTATTAGGTTTTTAGGTTTTCGTGATTATGAACGTCCATCTGATTGCATATCCAGAAGTTGACCACATTTAACAGCACCCCAAGGTGTTTCCTGCATGGCAATGCACATGATTATGCAATTCCACTCTTGACTCTCCAACCCAGTGAACCCTTTCACAAGAGAATGTGATAGTACACTATGAACACAGTGTGTGTTATGACTTGTACATCTTCGTATCAAGTATCCAGTGAAGATCAGGATGCTGCCAGTTGCATTTTACAAAATGACCAGATTTCCCATATTTACTATCATCAATGGGCACTTCACTACTAAGTTTGAGAATTGTCTAATTTGTGATTCATGTATATACTACAAGCTGTTCCCTGTGATGGACACAAACTGTGGTGAATATGCAAATGAAATTGATGCTACATATCTTTACAGTGCGGTTCCGTTTTATCGTGTTTCGGCCATTTGTTGATGAGATTCTGGTGGGAAAGATCAGAAGTTGCAGCACAGAAGGAGTCAGAGGTACAGTACAGTGTATAGCTTTGTTCTCAGGCTCTGTCGTTCATGCAGATGTGTGAAGAAAGGGATGAGTTTCTTATGTGATGTACTGGCAAAGCTGCAAGTTTCTGTTGTGTTTCTTCCTTGTAGTTTCTCTGGGCTTCTTTGATGACATTCTAATTCCTCACCATAGCCTCCAGCACCCTAAGAGGTTGTATCCTACTTTATGATTGCATGGTAGTTTTATGATACAGTTTAAACCATGAACTTTTTATCACAGATTACGTTACATAAACTACTTTTTGTCTTAGATTATGACATCTACAATACACATTATATAAACCAAACCAGGTAATCTTATGCATGCTCAAAGAGATGCTACCTTCAGCGATTTCAGCTTGTCACTGTTATATGTCTTGGTGACTGCAAACGAACCCATGGGTGGCAGAGATGTCAGTAATGTATGTAACAATGGTGCATCAATGTTTAAATACATTTGATTGGTGTAATGAATATATGTACATATTCCATAATTGATAAGTCCCATAATTCCCAAAATTCTGGGGGGGGGGGGGCTGAAACCCTCAAAGCCTGGTTTCTACGCCCTTGCTTCATTTAAGGTGCTTCTACCTGCTATATGGATAAGGCCAGCCGCCTGACTGGCTGCATTTCCTGCATGAGATAGCAGTCCCCATCTCCCAGTCACCCCAGCACAGCTGATGAGGCCTGGTTTTAGCTGAAACGTGTCCAGTGCAGTGGGTGACTTTGTATAACATCAAAGTCTGGATGAGTGTACAAAAGCGGCCATTCTAACTTTCTGAAATATTGTACTAGAAATCCTGGACATTGTAAGTAAACCATTTGTGTTTTGGTGAATTTCTAGCTTTACTGAACTGAAGGCTTTTAGATTGTTTATTCTCTTTGTGGAATCTTTGAAACTATAGAATTGGGCATGAATCAAGCAGTTTGTAGGAATATGCTGGTCCACAAGAACGGCAACTCCAGAGATGCCATGTGGTGAAGTTCCAGTTTTGTTGAATGTCCAGTTTTGTTGAATTTCCAGTTTTGTAGAAACGGCAACTTCAAGTTATGCCATGTGGTAAGGTTCCAGTTTTGTTGATTTCCTGATTCACAGAAAGAGCAATTGCAGACAGCAGTTTTTTCTGTTTTGTAGATTTCTGCAATTTTGCAAAATTCTCCCTGCAACTGTGATGTCATCTCTAACATCACAGCTGTAACAACCCTGCCCCCAATATGCTCTACATAAAGCTTTAGATGGGTCACTCTAAAAGTAAGAATGAGGAAATGGGTCAGTCTAAAAGTAGGAATGAGGAATGAGAGGGGATGAAGTTGGAACAAAGTATGAACAATTCTTAGGTTCAACAAACTTCAGGAAAGCTTGCTAATTATGCATAATAACCTTGACTGGTTGCCATAGTGACCAGGAGGAGCAGCTGTGGGTGTGGGAGTACGAGACAGAGGATGGCAAACATGACATGTTCATGGATATTGAAGAGGAGATACGGTTTAGAGTGGTGGAGGAGACTTTTGTGGACACCTCCCCCATCTCAGGTACAGCAACAACTATGGTGCAAGCATGCATGCATCACTATAACATAGTTTTGTACACGGCAGGCATCACTGAGATGGTCAATCGTTTTGGCATTACTGTTAATTATTTCCCTTCTTCTATCTCCACCCTTTTGCATGCAGTTCAACCTTCTGCCAAGCCTGCAGACACAGTAGCATCACCAGGAGTTGCCACCACCTCCACTCCCTCACACCAGGCACCATACACCATCACCGTACGAGAAGCACCAACCAATACACACATTATGATTGTCAGCTTTTAGTGTATCATTATTGAGTGAACCCAACTAGCACACACAAGCTAGTCAATCAGGTCAGGGATGCCTCCACACACAGATGATCAGCTGATAGCAGCATAATCCAATCATGGTGATTACAGTTTTCAGGAAACACAATAATGTAGCAGCCAGACAATATTACATATTGCCATAATTTCACTACGACAAGTTGTTTATGTAGTCAGTCTGTAATACTACTAAAATGAACATAACTACTGAGGGTAACCACCGAGTGCGTACATAAAACAACCCGAGATGTGGTCCAGCAGATTAGCTGCAAGGATCTCTCATGTTAAACATGTGAAGAAGTCACTTTCTCACAGATGTTCAGTAGTTAAGGTCAGTATGATTAGAAGATCTGGGACACACATTGTCTAATGCATTGTCTCATACCAAAATAGACCTATATATACTATCTGCTTTTTACACTGTATAGGGTGAGTAGGCAAGTGTATGCATTCACTCAGGCTTGCCCCAATAGCCTGCATTCATCTATAGTATGAACGTAGATGTACCACCACAGAATCTGTACATGAGTTCACCCTTGCTAGCTACACAAGCTTGGTGCAGTTGATTTGATTCCATGAGGCCAGGAATTGTATGCATGAAGTCTATCTCACTTCTCCCTGCAGGGGTCAGTGAGTGAGTCAGGACTGGGATTGCTCAGCTGGTGGAGTGTAGAATAAGGTTTCTTTTTACAAGTATGTACATGCACCTTTACTCTCACTTGAAGTTGTACTCCTTCATTAATGATTGTTTTACATTCAATCAAAGATATCGCTGTTCACACAGGGTGTTACTATTTAGGTTAGGACTACTAGACCATAATGTAATGATGATCTGATTGACTGGGTACTTCATACCTATAATTATAGAAATGGTGGTCAAAGTGTGGTATATCAACATTAGCTTTTGTGAGAGTATGGGTGGTAAAGCTGTCAATAGGGCTATTTTGCAGGCTCAAAAGACAGCTATATCACCGCAAATAAAAGGTTGGCCATTTTAACCACTGAGTGGCTACCCCAGGTGAAAACAAGCTATGGGTTTGAGAAGTTTATTTTGGTATTAGAGGCTAATTGCATAAGCAACCTGAGCCTAAATCATACCTTACAACTGACAACCCTCAGAATACCTGAAGGAGTCACTACAACTACACTTCAAATATATGATCCAAAGCTGGCGAATCTGTCGCAGATGTTCAGTTGTTACTATACATCATGCTGCAAGATCATGGTTGTTATAACCATCTTCTAACCACTCATGCAGCTTGTCTGCAACCATGCAAGATAACCATCTGTGGTTAAAAACAACGTGGTTAACTTCCCCATCCATTAGCTTTATTTTGGTATACTAATGCTACATGTATTGGTTGAATGTCTGTATAGTTTAGAGAAATGATGTCAAAGAGTGGTATATGAATGTCTAGTATTTGTATGAATAAGTGTTGAGGTTAGTGAGCACGGAAAAAGTTTGCATTTTACTGAGTTCAGGAAGCGCTCACATTGCTTTTCATGATCAGCTCTTGAGAAAGAGCAAGTGGGAAATGCGTGGAGTTCATGGCTGCTGAGGCTGCTCAGGTACTATAGTAACGATCATAAACTACATAGGTTTACGAGCTCACATTTAGGTCCGATTAGCATGCACGAGAGGCGGTGGGGAAAATAATGTGGTTATGGTGTTAATTTATATTTGCATATAGCATAAAAAGTGGTACGTACCGGGCGTACCGGCTCCTCCGACCCTGCACTTATAAGCCCGCAAATTAAAGTAGACCCAATGTCATGCACTGCCGAAAACTATACTCAGTTAAAATAACTTCTGAGTGGTTTCACCAGTTTCAGGGTTGGTGAGTACTATATATGCAGAAAATTTACAAGCATTTTACCATCCATCATCACTGTCACAATTCCACCAGGCTCCATAAAGAAGCAAAGATTACTTGTCTTTGATAGCTCTTTGTTTCTTAATAAAGCCTGATGGAATTGTGAGGATAGTTATGGAATCAGATAATAGCCAGCAGATGGACCATAAGAAGTGTACTGGTTGCATATATGGCTTATTTTGGTATCAGAGGCTAATTGTATTTTTTTAAAAACGCAGAGAGGTAGTTTCCTTTTCCTCCAGCTCTTTTCCTTATTCCAGAAGGAGGAAAAGAGGAGGAAACAAAAAGGAAACAGCTTGTCTTATACAATTAGTCTCTAGTACTAAAGTAAACCATGTAACCTGGGTAACCTAGCCTCATTCCCAGGCTCTCCCCTCGCCCCGACAAAACTGGGAACGAGGCTAGGGTAACCACTATGCAGTTAAAACAACCAATCTGTTTTTACAGTGTGCAACTTTACCATATACCTACTCATACAAAAGCTAACAATAATTATGTACCACATTTTGACCACTGTTTTTCAAAAGAGTAGACTTTCAATCAGTACAAGTAGCCTACTTATACATGGCCGTAGCAAGCGGTCGGGCTGGTCGGGTTTTGGCCCGACCACTTTTTCGCAGACTGAACGTGTACGTGCACACTTTGAATACAAGCGAAGTCGTAATGTAGTAAGTCAAGCTGTCTCGGAAAACAGCTGCGCAACATCGTGCGAATTTCACTGACAATAAGGCAACGTTGCGTTAGGATTTTCAGCCATTTCGGTGGACTCGATGGCCATTTCTTACTGCGACGAAGCCCGTGCTGCCTGCAACACGTGCGCACAGCTAAGTTTATACGCGGAATCGGAAATCACTAGCAACTACTGAAATTCTGTCTGCTGAGAATAAACATAATTATGAGATTTGGGGCCTAAAAATGGCCTCAGAAGCGTCCAATTTTAACAAAATTTTCCTGGGGGAGCATGCCCCCAGACCCCCCTAGATACTTCATGCGTTATGTAGACTTGGGCCACACCACCTTCACATAGCTTGCTATGGCCCTGTTATACCAAAATGGAATGGGGAAGACACTAAACTAACAGCTAGCTGGCCTGGTTGGATGTCTTCCATTAGCTTTTATTACATGTACTGGCCTATACTTTGAAAAAGTGGTGGTCAAAGTGTGGTATATAGTCTCATGCAACTGGTTTGCACTTGGGTCCAGTTGGCAAACTCTACTCTTTATCCTATACTGCTTCCATCCCACAGCTGTGAGCTAATGCACAATTTTAGCTCTATAGGGTGATCCTAGCCTCATTCCCAGGCCTCCCCCGTTTTTTTTTGTTCTTCAGTTGTGTTCAGTATGATACACTGAAGTGGAAGAGGCGCTCTTCCGCTTCCATGTATTATACTGGACACAAACTGAACTGAATGCAAACCGAAGAATAAACTTGGAACAAGAAAAAAAAAATAACGGGGAGGCCTGGGAATGAAGTTATGATAATCCCATAAAGTCTCCCATGCAATGCTGGTAAAACTGTGTACTTAGTGAAACAAGCTACCCACCCTGTGGTGGCTTCTCTTATAAGGGTCACATGATGCAGCCTGTAGTACTGTATTACAATAACAGGAAAACGGTACAATACTGTCTAATGATAGCTTATGATAACATTGGGTACGCTACATGCAGGGTATACTAACGGCGCGCCGTATGGGTTATTCCGTTATCCATACTCCGGAAGTGTAGTTAGTCATAAAGACTGATCTGGTGCAGTCCGCCAGAGGTTTGGAACTAGCTTGAGAGAGTTCGTACATTTTATGTGTTAGACAAAACTATGGGGATCGATGTAAACCAGTGGAGGGCTAAGATTAGTCTCGCGGAGCCAGACTCTCACACGAAAAGCGGGAGAGAGTCTGGTGACACTCGCATATTGAGTTGGTGCTAACAGCCCCAGGAATTTCTGGGGGCGATAATTGACCATAAGTGAGTTACCGTTTGAGAGTCTGGCTTCAATGTCACTTCCATGACTTCCTTTCAATCGCACACTTGTTCGCACCTACTTAATTACCTACTGACTTGCTGACAGGGCAACACCAACTCAGTATGCGAGTGTCACCAGACTCTCTCCCGCTTTTCGTGTGAGAGTCTGGCTCCGCGAGACTAGGCTAAGATAGGCCTCTGGCATGCGTTCACCGCGGGAAGGCCACTTGCTCGCAGTCGACGCAGCAAACCATCAAGTGGCAGTAAAGTCGGAAGGAACCAGGACTGCAAGCGCGCATTTAAAACCAGACAGAGAAAGAGGAGGAATACTCTACAGCAGACTAGAGCACTCCATCAATTTCTTCCTTTCGTTGCGCTGTTGACTCTACTAGTCGCAGTTGGGAGCAGGAATAACAACCTCAACAACTCCCTGTGTCGACTCACCAGCGCCTACTTCGTACCAATCCGTCTAGCATCCACACTCCTCCTCGTTGGATCGGAGAAATGTAGGTCGATGGACAAACGTCGAAACGCAGAAGTTGGAACTAGAGTTGGAACCCCGTCGCTTCCTGGGTGTTCTGTTGTACCGATACTCGCCATTTTGCTCATCATAGCTGGAGACGTGGAATTGAACCCTGGCCCCTTCAAGCTAGGTAACGGCATAGTTTCCCCAGACCCTAATGGCAAGAGTCTATATTACTAGGCTCTTATATTAGCGTGTCAGTTGCTCTAAGGCTGCTCTTTAAGCCAGCAATTCGAGCTATTATAAATTTTCAAGTTCGAATTGCTGGCTTAAAGAGCAGCCTTAGAGCAACTGAAAAATATGCGTATTTCCGGGCTACCTTAATTTTACCTCAAGATATGACTTTCCAAAGTTAAATGCTACCGTACCGATTTTATTATAAAAAGTGGTTAAAACAAAAAAATACAGGTGAGAATTTTTGAAATGCACATTCTTACTGGAAAGAGGAACCAAAAAGCTTCAATTTGATGTGTGTTGTAAGGCTATTGATCAAAATTTCAACTGTAGTGACAGCTATGCAATTTTGTGTTTGGACTTGCTACTTATATAAGAGTGTGCAATTCCCTAATGGTTTCTACATAGTTACAGCAATCTCTGGCAGCAGTGAATACGGTACATGTATGCCTTGATGGATTATGCTAGCATAATTTTGAGAATAATAGGTAGCAAAAAGCATCGAGAATTATTTGAGAATAATAGGTAAAAAAATTCTAATAAAAAGGTCCTAGTTTTGAGACAGAGCTTCCAAACTGGGCTAATGCTTGCAGGCTGATATTGCTTGTACAACTGTCATCAGTGGACAGGACTAAAACACGGAACAGATTAGGAAACGGATCGAAAAAACGGATCGATCAAACTTAAGATTTGTAGCCCTTCAGGTCATGGGAAGAGCTTTCACGGTCGTGGTTTAACATCAGCACTGGTCACCAGAATGTCCATGCAAGTTTTTCCTCCCGCGACTCCGTGCGCGACTAGCTGAGGTAAACAGAATTCAATGCGCGGCAAGTTGGTCTTGTTCCCAGGCCACTGCCTAGATTTACCAACTTTGCACGTAGCTAACAATTTTTAAGATTATTTTTTGCTGCGGGTGGTGAACCTAATAGCAAACGTTATTTCATGGACAAACCGCTGGTGACAGAGGCCTGCAATGATGCGAGTGATGCTGAGAATAGAGACCCATGGGACCTGCCCCATGTTATCACGAATGTCTAGCACTGAACTGGCATGCTTTGAATTTTTGTTTTTGCCTGTAGGCTAGTTGTTTTGTGTGATTTGCCTGTAGGCTATTTGAAGTTATGTTTCTATGCATGTACGATTTTTGCCTGTATATATAGGCTATCGTGAAGTTATGCATGGTGCAGTACTTTTAGTATCATTGCTGACTTTCTTGTCTAGATTCTGTTCCAATCCCTGAATTTGCGGTTTATCACAATCCGTTTTTCGATCCGTTTCCTAATCCGTTCCGTGTTTTAGTCCTGTCCGTCATCAGCAGCCTCTGAATAAGTTTTTTCTATTCTAAATTCCTCATTTTCATCCCAGCAGGAATCATCTCTTGAGGACTATATTCAGTTATCAGTTATGTTACAATATAATCGCCGTTCATAATGAACAGCACTGAAGTGCAGAAACCTCGGCGCAAGCTAGATGATAAGTGTTTATGCTTGCCATATGTGTTCGGTTCTGTTCTTGCCTGTGCAATCAAGTCTGCTCACGTGTTTCAGGAGCTCTCTTACTCACTTCGCGGACTTTGTCTCTCTCTTTCCTCAATCCTCACTAATAACTCTTCCTCAGACAGTAAGGCTTTTCTACGTTTCATTGCGTTCTCAGGCTCCCAACAGCAGTACACCGTGCCTTCCTTTTCTTCGATGCGAAGGCATGGCCACAGTCACAAACTGACCTCTTCACTGTGACGTGCACCACGGTATTACACTGTGGGCATACCTTTCTCAGACGCATAGACCTATTGCACTCCGTTGCATGCACTACGGTATTACACTGTGGGCATACCTTTCTGAACCTCTCGTAAAAGACAGTCACAAGCGTCTAGCAGGTCTAAGTTCGACGGAAAAACCACAATACCGCGTGCTCTAAGTTACATTACCATTACGTACGTGTTACGGAGAGGTACACGGAATCATTGCACGTGAAGAAAATGGCTGACTTAGTCGCACGGTATACATAAGTTTATAACACTTCTAACTTTTGAACTAAGGAATTTTAGAGAAAACGACTTTTTAGTTTACTGCATTTTCCGCGCTGTACCCGCTGATACCTCTCGTTGGACACCTAAAGGCACGAGAAGGCAGAATAGAGAAAATGGACACACAGACACACACACAGACACACAGGACAACTACTGTAACCCTCGCGCATGCGCGCCGAGGGTTAATTATTATATATTTGTACAGTTTGTGGGGCTATCTGTATAATCTATTTGGTTTAGGAATAATAGAAAAGAATATTATATAGGTAGTATGATAAGAATAATAGGTGAAAATACAAGAATAGGGTAAAAAAAAAGAATAATCCATCAAGGCCTAGTGGGGACTCTGTAGGACTACACTACTAGACTGACCTTAATGCAAATCGTCTGAATTAAAAAAAAATTATTTACAATAAACTTAAAAGCAGCTCCTTGGTCTGTGTAACACAAGACTAGACTGAGATTTGGCTCTTTGCTACTGAATCAAGAGCGTATATGTGCAGCAATAAAAGTGACATCATCATGCACTCCTACTACAATGTACCGGTACATAAATATATCTGTACATAACGTTGGTGCAGCACTGTCAGTTGGGCCTGAGCTCTACATAAGTCTGCAAGCTAGACTGCTGGAAAGATCTACCAAGAAGGATTACAGTGGAACCCCTCTAAAGCGAACACCATTGGGCCCCAACAACAAGCCATTTGCTATCTGAGTTTCAGGAGAGTGAACATACTTCATGCATGGACAAGAATGTTAAAATAATTTCACTCATCTGCATCACAGCTGCCAGACTACTTGCTTGTGATGCGGATGGGTAAAACGTTAGGCTAGGATGAGAAGGTGATTGCTGTAATGTGTTTTGGATTCTTAACCAATCTGTTCACAGAATTTACTGTCCATGCATGTAACATGTTCACTCACCTGAAACGATAACAAATGCTTGTTGAAATGACAATTCCCTTTTTACAGCAATAGCGAGGTGTCCGTAACTCAGGGGCTTCCAGTATATTTCCGGTAGGTGTGGTACTGTGTCCGTAACTCAGGGGCTTCCGGTATATTTCCGGTAGGCGTGGTACTGTGTAATCGGGCTGTTGAGCACAACGTGGCTACGTTTCCAGAGCTTTCCCTTGCTGTACGCTAGCAAGGAAGGCTAAGCGGAGGCTAATACTACGAGTAACAGTCCTCAAGTTGTTAACTCCAGCAGCGATGGTAGACAATCTTGCTGAAAAGGTGGACGAGTGTCCACTAAATCGAGGTCGTTAAGAACTGTTTGTGTACAATTGGGACCGCGAAAACTGTCCATTATACTGAGTAGCGGGGTGTCCGCTATTCAGGGGTTGCTTAAGTATTGAAGTTAACGGAAGGACAGTCGGGACTTTTGGAATTGTCCGTTATATCGTGGGTGTCCGCTGTTGAGGGGTTCCACTGTAGCATGTGCCATTCATGGAGAGCAATGGTACATTCTTGTTTTGTACTATCAATGATAGCATACAGAACACACTGCACTCAAAACTGTTAGATACGGCAAAAACAAGTATAGCTCCATACCTACCTACGGAGCTATACTCACAAGCCAGACCCTTTCCATTCCGCAGTACCAACCACTTCCGTGTGCCAATACTGAAAGCAATCAATGCTGTGGACCAGAAAGGGTCTGGGTTGTGAGACTAACATAGCTATATTATCTACAGTTACAGCCACCAGGTGGTACACCACGGATATTTTTCAATAGCTCTGTAATACCATGCTTCTGTACAGATGTATATATGTAGCTACTCATCATTCTAGAGGTCATGACCCTTTGTGCATGGGAATATGCAAGTAGGAGTGAACAAATAAGATTTTTTAATTCAGATTTGCAATAAAGTCAGTCCAGGTGTCCAGTCCAGTGTTTACAGACTATTGTCCCAGCGTTGTGAACACTGTAGCAAAAGCCCACATTTATATTGCTGTGTTTTCATAGCTTAGCATATCCACTGCTGATCGGCTACATTGTACTGTCCAGTTGGTAGGGAGGTGTACATCATGCCGGCGCAGTTTGAGCATAAGTACTCATATAGCTGTGAGCATACGAGTATAATTCTTAATCCAGATCACAATAGAACAATTTTGCAAAGTTATCATGTGAAGTTACACATTGGCAAGCACCTTAGTGTGAGGCTGATAATCATGAAGTGTAGTTTGTATTAATTTTATATTCATGTGTGTTCTTTCCTATGCCAATTCAAAGAATGTGGTGCTTTACATAGTAAAGGTAGTCACATAATTGTAGTAACTAAATAGTGTGCTGAAATAACAACATTGCAGCATATATGTATACCGTCACACTGTAGTTGGCATGGGCACATGCGCACATGCATTGTATACACATGGTTGTGTCAACACTTGCGAATGCTGTGTGAATGGCTGTCTCCATGCAATTGTGCTTCAGCGCAAAAGCGCAAGCAAACAGTGACTGCCTCAGAATACGCAGGTAGAGTCTAGCAAACACAGGTTAGGGATGTCGTTTAGTTGCCCATGAAATAGCCCACAAATAGCCCACCAAGTGGCTTTGTCAGGCAAAAAATCAATTCAAGGGTCCTTTTGCTCAAGAATGCTTCAAAGTAAGTTCAAAGACAGGTGAATTCTTTGTGCATGTGTCCCAAATGTTGGATAAGAGTTGCGAACAGTCGCTATACCAGATTTTGCAGCAGTACAAGACTGAGTAGGCAGTTACGGGATACCGCTCGCGCGCGCGTAGTTACCGTATATTCTAAATTTACGTACGCACGTTACAATTTTAACTTGAAACAGCCACGACTAGGTGTGTATTTTTTCCAGCCAAATATAGAGTTCAGCAGCTATGTATATGAAGCAGTTTAACGTCCTAAGTGCTAAAAAATGGATATTGTAGGTCCGGACGGAGAGCTTTTTGGGATAGCATCAGCTGTCGTAAGTATACAGAAGTTAATAATTGTGTAGTACGTGGAGTTCAGCGGAAAACAGACTGTTTCTTAAAACGCAAGAGGTATTTTTCAAAAATGCCTTCATCTGGACCTAGAAAATGTTAAGAATTGTCCCTCTGCGTTGCCGTTCCTCCCTTCCGGTTGTTTGCGGAAGCGGAATTTGGCTGGAAAATTCGCGAACTTTGACCACGCGTGCACGACCGACCCTTAGAGATCTCTCATTGCTTCTCGCTGTGGAAGTTTGTGTCGTGCCTCTCGACTCATCCTTCGTGTTTTGCAGCTGTAGCCTAACGTACGCAGCCACCGAGAGGTGGTCCATCTGGACTGCTGACCACGCCCACTTCCATATCCCGTAACCTTAAGAGCCCATAACTAGCAAATAATTGGGCGCATTACTACCCCAGGTTTCACAGTTGTACGAGACTGAGCAGACTGTTGAAGCACCTGAAAGTCAAACCTCATGCCCGAAAGTTGCGAAGAGTTACAGGCTTCACAGCAGTACAAGCGGACAATTTATGCAAACTTTGAAGGGCCTGTGGGAATGAGAGTGGATTTATTACTTGTCATTGTGAAGGACATAGATGAGGCTAGCAAAACTGGTGTTCCTGAAAAGATGCCATGTTTTGTAATTACCTTGCCTTGTGGTTACTTAAAAAAATTGTTAGAGTAGTAGGTGGCTAACTTTTAAGCTCAGTAACCTAGCAACTTAGACACCTGTTAGTTACCTTATCAGAATTTTCATACCATGATCTAATCAAACTAGCCACAAAGTTGCACCAGTGCATATGCACTATTTATGTTGGTGAATAAACAATGAAGTGAGTCACTAGGTGCATGCATACCGTATAATAGGAAATTTTTGCGGAAATGCCTCCGGACTCTTCAGAAGAAATTTTTATTTTCACAGAACGAATGCATAACTCTAGCGCTCCGACCACACCCCCACCAGTTGATGGCCACCTCCCACATGCAAACAGAAGAAACAACACTGAACAACGAAGCGAAAAAGCAACAACAGCCTAGTCTTCCTTTTGTGTGGAGGCCTTCGCAATTACAAAAGTATCAGGACTGCCGCTGTGGGTTGAACAGAAGGATTAAGCACTGCGGATCTTGACATAAGGCAACTTCAGAGTAGTCTCACGGAGCAAGACTCTCACACGAAAAGCGTCTAAGAGTCTGGCTCCATGAAACTAACTTTGGAGCATCTCTTACGGGTTCATTGGCATTTGTATAGTAGCAGGCTGATTCTTCTCTACAGCGACCTTTTAGAAGGCAAGACTCGTTCACGTGTGGAACTAGCTTGTATCGACATACACACATAATGCCATCATCAATTTTCATCTTGTTAATTGTTTCACCGGTTTTTATTTTCACAGAAGCAGGTCTGTCCGCGAAAATTGCGAAAAATTTTCACCCAGCTTCAAATCTCCCGCTATGTGGTACCTAGTTATAAGTTTCTATGCAAGCAGTTCAAATTGCAAAAAGCCTTTTTCTGGGGGCTTTGATTTTCACAGTTTTTGTGAATTTCTTGGGCTAGGAACCCAGTTTAATTGTCTGTAGCTTCATATATACATAGAGTTTTGCATAGCACTGAATCTATGTGGGAGAACTGAACATATAACTCTACTGTAGACTTATCAGAACTATGCCTCAGCAGACACACACTTGCACATAGTAGTGGCATGAACAGTCCAGTGTCAAAAGGCTTTAACAAATTGATGAACGTTCCACATTGTGTCATTCCCAGGCCTCCCCAATTTTTATCTTCCGTTTGCATTCACAATAATTTTTCACCTACATCATCAAAACCGTACACATGTGTATACTAAAACTTGCACCACCATATTAGAGTACAGCTTTATACATGGCAGCATATGGCAGTTTCCATTGAAAACGAACTGGCCTCACAGATAAGCTTAATTCAGCTCTTTCCAGTATTTCACCCAATTTAACACATACTAGAAGCATTCTACGTGTCTCTTTTTGCATTTGCCGAGATTGCCATAGAAGTGATTACATCATGTGAAAACCCTCTATACATGGAAGCGGAAGAGCCGTGAAAAAATAGGAAAGGCCTGGAAGCATTCATCACATGAGGTGGACATAGTGGGGGATCAGGAGGGGCCCATATTCAAATATGTATGCACTAAGCTTAAAAGTGGGTTTCTTACCAGTCAAGATGAGTACTTTGACCATGCAAACTTTTGTAGTCCCGATCAGCAGTGGAATGCTGCAAATGGACAATCTAGTGAGTTATTTGTGGTTGGGGCTCCTCACCCCCTAAATCCACCTTGTTTCTACCTTCACATGGTGAATACTCCATGGCTTTCTCCGTTTTTGTCACTCTTCCACTTTTGTATATTATTGTAGACGCAAACGATAAGTAAAAATGGGGAACAAGGCTAGTATCCGGGGTCCTTCTATGTGGCATCCCTATGTCTATAATTAATATCCCAGAGATGCATACATGACAGAGGAGCTAGAGAGTGATCATCTTCAATAAATTACCAACTGCCATTGCACCTGTAATCATTTTACTCATGTTGTTCCTCCTTTCTAGAGGGGTCAACCACCAATCTTGCCTTCCTATGCTCACTTCCACTCGCAGCTGAGTGGAAAACTTTGGGAACAAAGCTCCTTGTGCCCCAACATCAGCTTGACATCATTCAAAGTAATCACGCTCAGTTTCCTGATCACTCACAACGATGCCTGACTTCCGTGTTTGAGTGGTGGTTCAAAAACTGTGGTGAGCCTACTTGTGAGGTATTAATTCAGGCAGTCACAACAATGGGAAGGAAAGATGTGGTGAAACAGCTTTGTGAGAATTATGGTGAGCAGTTGCACACATGTATAGTAATTTATGCAGTGTACTTTCATGCAGAAGATAACTTGAGGCACGATAGAAATCTAAGGTCATATCTTGAATAGCATGACTGCAAGTAATAGTTATATCACCTCTACGAGCGATTTAACATCCTGAGTAGGTGTGATATAAGTGTTTTGTGTCACTGGTTCCTAAGCAAATGATGTCAAACACGGTTGTTGCCGTGCATGACATCGTGCCAAACGTGTTTTGTTGGCTTCTCAATTCAAATTGAGCTTAGCTGCTGTGGCTGAATCTGTAGCCTTATTTACTCACTGCCAGGCTGTTTAGCTTTCAGTGATAACAACCGCAATCAGCAACTTGGCACCACTCCAATTAAAGCGCCATTTGACAATTGTGTATTTTTTTCCCGCTTGAATAAGAAGCGCCTTCCAGCGCTGGAGTTATTTTTGAGTGGGGGGAACTTGTACCGTTCACACCCAGTATGCATCACACCTGTTTAAAGCTCTCTTCACACCTACTTAAAGCACTGTTCCAAGGCAATTAGGCGGACCGTGCTTCCTTAAAGTGTGTGTGGCTTCTTTGATCCGCCCAACACAAGGTGACAAAATATGTTATTGTGCATGTGCATTACATGTGTACTCTATACAGTAGTTCAAGGATACAAACACACTTTTAAACCCAGAAGACACTAGTCTTAGGAAAAGAATGCTTTAGCAGATCGAGGCCAACACTTCTTGAGTAGTTGAAAGAGCAAACTATATAGTGTTACGTCTAACAATTTTGCAACAACAACACTCTGACAAGCCTCTAGTGAAGATTGTATGAATTTAATCATGTGATTGTTTCCTGTAGCTACCATATAATGCCAAATTTTCAAGGCGCATAATTTTACGGTTTTCATGGATTCACCCCATATCGCATAAATTAAAGCTCCTCAAAACTGACAAACAGACTGACAAACCAACAGATGGACAAAACTGATCACTTAACCCCGCTTTGTACGTGTCCGTGAGGCAACAAACAGTTCAATGCTGTTCAGTATTGCTTACTCAGGCTTGCCCCACAATGCTATATAATTTCAAAACTAATTAATAGTTTTCCAAGCAACTTATTCAATGTAAGTTTACAGGAGTGTCAGTATTCATTTTAAGGTCTTCCATTGTGCAATTCAAACAATTTAATCATTTTCCAGGAATCTCAAGTCAGCTTGTCTCGTCTGCTAAAGTACTTCCAGAGTGCATCACCAACTATGCTGCATATCTTAAAGAAAAATACAAGGAACTTGCTGTCCTTCCAGACAGTGAATGGCCACCAACAGTTGGAGAAAAATTCATACGACTGGCACTGATAAAACAAGATCGTTTACCTGATCCGCAGTCAGTCAAAGAGATAGAAGATGATTACATTCGAGGGAAAGTGGATAAGATCTTGAATTACAAGGAAGAGATAGGGCTCACTGAGATGTTTGAACTCTCACCTGACCAACAAATGTTCTTAAGGTTCTCATTGATGGTGCACCAGGTATTGGAAAAACTACCCTCAGTCGCAAAATCTGCAAAGACTGGGCTAATGAGGAACTACTTCACGATCACCACTTAGTAGTACTACTACACTTAAGCAGGTTGCCCGAGTGAAATCAATCCAGGTACTGCTTCTAAACATAAACATTGATGGTGATGGTGTTTATGGTTTCGTTCAGCGTTTCAATGATGAAGGTATGCCTAATCTGTTTATGAAAATGCAAAACTTGACAAAATTTACTGTTGAAGGCCAAGTTACAAGACGGCCTTTGGTTGGTATATCAGCACCAACTTTCCCAGCAGATGAGACCCTTACTGCATTAAATGAGATACCTTCTCTCAGGATACTAAAACTAGAACAGCTACAAGTTTATGTCAGTGAAGAGACCTGTAGCCATATCAAAGGAATGATGAGCCGGCTTACTGCTTTGAGAGTGATACAATGCAATGGCTTTAGTGCCCTGATGAACTGTGTTGCTCAGAGCTTGACATGTACCACGTCACTTGTTGAACTGGAGATGAGTGACAACTGTATTTTTGGCACTAGTGATCAAATATATGTAAACTTGTTCAGAGCTATAAAGAGAAACGGTACTCTTAAAAAACTGGATGTTAGTAAAATGGGATATTATCCACATAGAAGAGACAGCATTCGTGATATTGAAGCAATTCGTCAGGTACAGAGACAAGCCATTGGAATGAAAGTATTGGAAGCTGTTTACGAGATGCTTTCCTGTAATAACACACTTGAAGAGTTATATCTTTTTAAATGGAATCTCATAGGACCTAGTCCAGTTCCACGGTTCCAAGAACATAAAAACTCCAGCTTAAGACCGAATCCTGGAAAACTTGAGCCAATGGCCAAAGGGCTTGTATGCAACCACACACTTCTCAAACTAGGAATTGAAGATTGTTCCATTGAGCCTCTCAAGCTTCAAGTTGCTCAACTGAAACAGAGTTCTGCTAGCAAGCACCCTGGTCCTAACCCTAACTTATACTACACTGATAGGTAATAGTATAGGTGTTCAGTAGTTATTTCCTGTGTTAATTTGTCCTTCTATCAGTTTATTACATCACTTTGAATAGGCTAGTATTTTTTATAATGTAACTTGTGTAGCAAATGTTCTCAGTGACATCTTGTGTACATACAAGTAGGTGTTCCACCATGCCTTCATGAGTGTAAACTTAATAGACTTGCCAGTAGTTGTCTGTTCAAGCACACTCCCCAATGCAATAGATTCACAATGAATAAAAAATGCACAATTATTATCACCTGCACATTCTTGCATTAATATGTTTATGTAAAGCCACTGCCCAGATCATGTGGAGAACACTCTTCAGTCAATATGACAGTCTGAGAGTTGGTAGATGGTGGAGACATGATACTGATACTAAGAGTAGAAGGTTGACATGAATACTGCTGAGTCTACATTGAGTGTGGCATGCCACCATCGGTCTGGGAAATATAAAATCTGAAGAAAAATGTAAAAAAATCATGTAGCAGTACATAGCAACCAACGTTCTGAGATGTCTAGAACATACCGAATATTAAGCACCAGTGCCTATTTTTGAATTTAGCAGCCAGAATGGGTGCTTATTTTCGATGGGTGTTTAGTTTCATGGGGTGCTAATAAATGCATGTAATTTTCTGGTAGCGTGCAGTTATGTGGGAACGGTTAGCTGTGATATATTTTAGGCCAAGAAGTTATTTTTCTGCTAATTTCTGTCCAATATTATATAGTTTTCTAAAACCAGACTTACAGTCAGCAACCGATCGATGCCAATCCCCACCCACCAACGTAAAGCATTTGGAACCAACGAATCCGTGAGAGGTTTTTGCTAATTTCTGGATATGTTTTATCAAGAGGCCTTGCCTGTATTTTGGTTTGTATCCTGTGTCGATAGCTTGCTTACAATCGGAGATAGCCACTGGAAAAAATTAGCCGCTACGTTCGAAAAAGCCGAATCAGCAAATTCACTTCCGTTTGCACGGTAAAGGGGGGCTTTTCATGTGGGGTGCCTATTTTGTATGGGTGCTTATAAACGTGATGGGGTTGTTGTAATCAAAATGGGTGCCTATTATTCATGGGGTTCCTATTTTGTGTGAGTGCTTATTGTCCCGATTTTAGGGTGTCAGGATAATAGGCACCCATTGAAAATGAGCACCCCATGAATATAGGTACCCATTTCGATTACAACCACCACGTGTTTACAAGCACCCATACAAAAATAGGTACCCCACATAGGCACCTGTTGCCACAAACGTGCTAATTTGCTAACTTTCGCCTGTGTCTCTAATTGCAACCAAATTATCGACTAGAGATAAAAAAAAAAAAACAATTTAGGCAAGGCCTCTTAAAGCATATCCAGGAATTAGCAAAAATCCTTCATGTATTCATTAGATCCAAGCGCTTTGCATTGGTGGGTGGGAGTTGGCAACGATCGATTGATTGCTGACTGTATCTTAAACAGCTACAAACATGGGACAGGAATTAGCAGGCTGAAAGTCTACAGCTAATTCATTCCTGCACAACTGTATGCACATGCATTCATTAGCACCTCACGATTATAAGCACCCGTTCCGCTGCAAATTTGGTGCTTAATATCCCAATTTTAGGTACTATTAAGAAAAAGTGGTAAATAATAGTGCTTACTGTATCTTCCTATTTCGTCACTTCATCAATAATATTTCACTCTGTCTATTCCCACTTTGTGTCAACTTCTCAGTTTGTCAATTCCCATGACATCAACATCAACACAATGCCTACAACATTACTACAATTGGGTCATACATGTCAAGACCACAGTGATGTATGGACTGTGACAAGCCGATACACTACAGTATTCACAGCTTGTCAGCATAAGCCTACAACACACATGCACACAGTCACATGCATGAACAATCAACAAACCAAATCTCCCTAAAAAATAGGCCTAGATGTTATGCAAAGTCACCCATTGTGCAGGACGCAATACGGCCAATACCAGACCTCATCAGCTGTGCTGGGGTGATGCATGTGTACACATTCACACACACACACACACACATACACATACACACACCTCCCCTGGCTGTAAGGTACACTCCATAGGTCGTTGCTCCATGGGGAGGTGTGGGAGGGTGAGGGTGACCCAGTTGAGGGTGGTGACGTCTGGGTGGAATGTCGGGCGGTCATTAGGGGGGTACAGAAACCAGCGCTGAGGGGGACAACAGAAGATCAACATCAAGCAAATAATGTGGTTGCTACCATTTGGAAAATTAGCCTTGAAACTCACAATATTCTTCCAAACTACAAGACAAATTTGATTGGGGAGTTGTTTAGTGAATAGTAATAGAGTAGCTTGCACTACACAAAATTACCTACAGGAACAAGTTAAGTCTTATACCTTTCTTCCATATATGGTTTCTGCAAACGTTGGTCCATGGATATGGAATGGCACCCCTGTGCCTGGACCTGAAATGGGTGACAACATGACATCATCTGGTAATCACATTAGACCAATAGGCACGAGAATATTATATTATGCCAGTATAATTTTGAGCACAATTGGAACTCTATAAGTCTGGGCAATATGCTGGTATAATACAGAGAATTTTCCTGAGAAGAGTGTGGTCTCTAACAGCTAGTTGCTTTAGTACAACTTCAGCTGCCAAAGTGTTTACTAATGGACAAGAGCATTCCCTGCAAGCCTACCTTGAATCATTCTGCTTCACTACAACAAGTGCTAATTATTTGTCATGCACCAGTACTGAAGCACATATTCATTGTAAAATGATAATGAAAGTTGACTCCTACCATTTTGACTAATAATAGAAGCGTACATATTCGTTGCAAATGATGATAAAAATATTGGTTTTGACTCCTACTATAATGAAGCATTTTGACAACTAATAAAGTGTAATTATACATTATTAGCAGCATAATCACCAACATGTTTGACCATAAAAGCATAGAACAATATTTGAGTTTCAGCATAATATTCTCATGCCTAGATGACAAAACAAAGATATATGTGTATGTGTAGCTATATCTATAACCTTGGCTACCGTAAGTGGAACAATGTGCTCAGAAGAGCAGCTGAAGAAAGACACATACTGTAGGTGTTCTAAATATGCATTGATATTCAGCATTTAGTATATACTCTTTCTGAAGCTTTCGCCCACTTAGCTTTCTTGATTTCAGTCATATAGGGAGGAGCTGGAATCATATAGTTATGCCTTTGTGATGGACTACATTCTTCTAGCGTCCTTCTTTCTAATATGACAGGACGTTATGCCATTATTGATAAAAATAAAATTAAAACCCTACTACCATCACTAGTGTTAAAAGTTAATCCAGTTTGATGTGATCAAACATTGAAGGTGAGATTAATCTGGGGGCTTGAAACAATCTGGGAATGACAGTGTCTACCTGCAAGCCCAAAGCTTAGCACAGGTTGCAGTCCTGGTAGCTCATAAGGAGGCAGCTGATAGAGTGAAAACAGCTCTGTCCACCCTTCTCTGTCATTGTCTCCAAAGTGGTACAGGGTCTCTGGTAGAGAGAAAGGAGAACATCATTATTGCAATGTCCTTGAGATTCATTGTGCTCAAATTCTCTATTGGTTTTGCCTACTACTGTAAATTTGTGCTGATGTTAAGTGCAAGTGTAGCTCTGCGACTTGGCAATTGTAATCTCTTCATGATTCATTGTAACTAAGCAATTGTGATACACATGCATGGTTTGTATCCTGGCTTACCATTTCCCATGTTATAGAATGTTTGTGGTTTCATGATTCTGTCAACGTACTCACACAGAGTCATCTTGACTGGGGAGAGAGAAACTAACCAGTATTCAGAAACACTTTGAAACTACCTAAGGTGTAACTGCCACAATCACCATAATAATACTCTAGTCTAGTAGCACCATTTTTTTCTTTCATGAAACTTGGTAACCATGACTGAATAAATATACCCCATGTCAATCTTGCGTACCAAAGCTAACGTGTCCACACACTCATTATGCTGCAGGACCTATGACCTCCCAGTGATAGCTGCATTCAGCATCCAGGATTCTACCTTACCTTTACGGTAAGATTGTGTGTTGGCTGTTGCTACGGTGATGAGTTCCTGACCATAGTCTCTGAGCAGCCTGTACTTGCTCGCAGAACCACGGAAGAGCTGGGTCAATGGAAATAAAATGAAGCAGTTTCGCACTTCAATACTGAAATAGGCTCTCTTGATTTGGGGGAGGGGGGGGTTGTAGCTCACATTCTATCTCAAGTAACAGACACATAGGGTTTTTGACAGCTGAGTGGTGAGATGTGAGGCAACTATCCAAAAAGACCTGGGCTACCACTAAAGTTTCTGCATCTTACATGGGGTACAGGCACCACGACACACGTAGCGAGTTCACCCTTTAACGATGATATGAAAAGGTGCACAGGAGAGGGATCCTGCCACATGAAGCCATGATGGCTACATTAGATATTTCCACCAACATAAAGATGTATGTATGTCTATTCAGCAACCAGAGATCTCCCTCATAACACCCCACATCTGATGCTGTTGCAGATAGACTAGCTAAACAAAGGTAAAGTTCTTTCTTCACATACCATCATACACCCTAGCTTTTGCCACATCACTTTGCACAATTTGCACAATTTGCACAATGTGCAGTTTGGAATAAATAAATATTGAAGCATTTTTCATGTGATGTGTGCCACAAACGACATCACATAAACTAGATCCTAAAGAAGTACTGCATCAAAAAGTCATAACCATTTGATTGGCATATTTTGCATAAACCACAATTCAAATAGCATAAGTATTACATCTGAAGTTAACTGTTTCACTTGGAAATGATTCCTTACCGACTGATCTGACATGCCAGTGAGAATCACAGGTTCTGTATATGCAAACCTAACAAGAAAGCAAAACAACAAACATGTTAGAAATGTTGTGTGGTTATAATTGCATGTAGTAACCAACTTTTCCAGGAATTCAAGCTGTGAGAGGGAGGAATTTCGTCTCTTGATGTTACAGGTACCAACAAGGTTGGGAAGGTTGTGGGGAATGTACCTGAGAAGAGAGGGGAGAAAGGAAAGGAGGGAAGAAGGGAGGGAGGGAAGGAGGGACAGAGGGAAGGAAGGGAGGGAGAGGAGAAAAGCAGGTATCATGAGCATAAACGATATTGTGCATAGCTGATTTGCACTTACCATCCCCCATCCATTTCACTTCTATTCAAATCTCTCTTCTCCTTGCTGTCACTATACAACCTTTCATTGGATGGCTGATCTATGTTACATGTACATAGCGAAGATACATTGACATCACCGTACATGTCTGCCTGCATGGAAGCAGATTTCTGATCCACACTTTTCTCAACATGGTTGCTATCAACACAATCTCTATCTGGCTGCAAACTGTCAGTGGTAGGTTTACAATCCGCCCTAGGGGCTAGTCCACTAGTGGCTTGAGGTTGCATTAATAACAGCTCTTGGTAATTACAGCAGCTCTCACACACAGCTGTAAACCCATTTGGACTGCTGAACATCCACAATATTTGTGGCACTAGTACCAATATGAAATACGCCTTCAAAGAAGGATGATACAGCTTCCTGCAAATGCCACTCATAGCATTTGTTCCAGTTAGATTTAGTCCCTTCAACTTCGATATACAATATTCTTGCATGCTAACTGCACGCTGAGTGTACAGTAAAACCGAGCAGATCCGCTCCTCTTCACAAACTCTCTGCCCACAACAAGTACTTCGATCAGGACAGGTGTTCTCTAAATAGAAATAAGTGCATTAATATTGAACTCCCAAAGATGCACTTAGGCAGGGTTTTGTGCGCCCTTCTGTGTCTGCTGGCGGTGCTTTCAGGTGGGGAAGCTACTCTCAGCAAGAAAGACAAGAAGGGAAAGAAGAAAAAGGAGCAGGTGGAACCTATCTCTACTTTAGTAGCTACGTAGGCCTACAGTGCATCTATATAATTTACAGGGCTACTATCAAAGTGGCCATCATGTGACAGTAAAGCAAGGAGTGGTTACTTATATGTTGCTTGTTGAAGTGTTTGCAATTGGGACATGATTGTGAATTGTGCTTGATTACTTGATTGTTTAGCTCACTTGCAAAGGGTCTTGCATGGTCACTGCATTTACATGTGTTCAAAAATGGCAGCCACACCTCCTTGGTATTATTGATTTGTTCATTTTTGCAGTTCTGAAGTCACCTATGCTAGGCTCACATAGCCAGACCCACATCTGGGTGTACGACACTAGAGGTCCCTTGATCAGCTTTTAACAAAGGGCATTGATCACTTGGTTTCATTTCAATTTTGGTTGCAAGCATTTTAACTGGCGACATATACAACTTTAATGACTACCCCTAGCCTCATTCCCAGGCCCCTTTGTAGCAAGGAGAGGGAGGGGCCTGGGAACGAGTTTAGACTACCCCTCAAAAAGTCGACAATGACTAAGGTACTGTAAATAGATATCTAAATGCTGTTTGCAGTAAGCGTACTTGTGTAGCTGATTATGAAAGATATAGGGATGGACAAGGCTTTGTATATTTACCTTTCTTTTTTGTGTCCTTTTTATCATGCCATCCCTAAATCTTTTTATTTTGTGTAGAACATTAAATTAAATTAATGAAGGGCTGAGAACTAGAGTGACCTTGTTGAGTTAGGTCCCCTCCCTAACATGGGAATACTCTTAAAATGCACTTCAGAAGCTGCTGAATATTTAAGAATTTAACCTTTCTGACCTTAAATTCGTAGGGTATGTATGTTTTTAATTGCATTTTTGTGCAATTCATGCAATTTCCAGTACTTGATTTTGGGTGGTTCCACTCTGGTTCTCAGCCCTTCCTTTATAGCCATGCAGTATGATCATGCTCATCAGTGTTTTTGCATAGGCTGTAAAAGAGCTCCCAGCAACCACAGTCGTTGAGAGGGGACTAGTGACAGAACATCCTAAATGGAAGGAAGTGGTCTCCAACCATCAATTATACTCCACCACCCACCAGAGCTCTTGGCAGTTCCAGGGAGGACCAGTGCTTGCCTACGTCACACCTGTGAGAAGCTCTGCCTCAGTACATTAGCAGGCAGACGAGGGTGGACAAGGTTGACCTTTGACAAGTAGAGCACCTGGAATCATTGCTAATTGGAACTTCAAAAATTGGAACTTATAAAATTGCAAGATTAAGGTTCTTTAGCCTTTTCTGCAACTGAACCAAGCCTTGAATCTTGATTTGAAAATGGGGCTCTTCCTGCTTTAGACCACGAAAGTTTGTCCAGAGAAATTCAAAAATTAATCCTTAGCAATAACCCCATGTATTTTGCTCAACTTTGTCCACCCTCCTATGGGGGCAAGAAGACTGTGCATGCCACCATATATAATTGGTCTCTAGAAAGGAGGCATTGTAAGCACCAGTCCAAATAATGTTATGTATTTCAGACTCAAGTCTCATTCCCATATGTATACCCAATCTGGGAATGAGTCTATTTGCTGGTCTTGGTATAGTCGAGTGTTTCTCTCTTCCTCAGTGGAACAACCATGGCTACGATATTGCAAAGTGGTTTGCTGCCAAGTTCACACATATATCTCCAGTGTGGCTGCAGCTGAAGCGAAAGTAAGCTAACTAGTGGCTAAGCCTGGTTAACTGGACTACATTCCGGCCCTCATAGTGATGGTGCTTATTGCAGTCCCACTAGCCACTCCCATGAGCAGTGTACCTACTGCTGTTGATGGTCTCACGAAAAACTATGTGTGACCATCATACTTAATGGTGATGGACTGTGCAGTTGATTGTCCTGTGACCTTTGTACTTTGTGGCTCATGATGAACTCTCTATGCATGGTTTCCCTTCATATATCAACATAGGAATTGGGTTTTCTCACTGCAGATATGGTGGTAGTTTTGAAGTTGAGGGAACTCATGACATTGATCAAGGTTTTGTGTGCAGTGATCAGTCACCAACTGATGCATTATGCTACACACACAAAACACCATAAATGGTATTGCTAGTTTTTTCCCACACTTAGGCTGGCTTGCAGAGGTGCGATCCAGCAGCATGAATGTTAAGATCCTTCCACGGCTGTTGTTTGAGGGGTGGAGCATGATGGACTACAAGAATCTCTTTGCGGATGAAAGAAAGAAAAGAGAAATGGTCGAGTACATTGTGCATGTTCTAAAGGTGACTATACAAGCGTATAATATAAACTCATTCATCATTCATTTTATAGCGTGCATGAGAGTTGAGCCAGCCCATGGCAGATGCTAGTTCATTCAGGGTTCAGTGCATGGTAGCCATTCATGCACAGTTAGTTTACAACTTGCAGCAGCATATAGGGACTATTTCTGCAATGCCTGCCAAGTAGGCTGGTTGCTTGGTAATAACATTTAGGCCTTGTTAGTACATTAGGTTGAAAGGAGTATGATATAAGGAGTCAGGTATAGTTAGTGACTTTTACTGTTGAATGCAATGTCTTTTTCACTGCACTTCCCTGTCTCATGTGCTGTATGTGCAGCATCACCAGTTTGATGGTGTTGTTCTCGAGATATGGAGCCAACTGGGGGGTCACCACAAGAGGTTAGACATCCTTCACCACTTCCTTCCTTTGCAATTGCACTATTCTGTATGTGCAATGTACCTCTATTGATCCCCGGTCTTGCCATTTCTCCCTCTCCGTCTCTCTATTTTAAACAACAAGAGATTGCTTTCTATACTTCTACACTCCTTGTGTGTATAAAATTATTAGTCCAGAATAACACCAATGGGTTTTTATATCCACTTTATACAGTATATTTCCTGCAGTGAACTCTCTCAGCTGGTGAGGCTGATAGCAGAACACCTTCACGGTGAGGACCTGCAGACCATCCTAGTCATCCCTGCCATGATGAGAGGGTCAGTAGTTGAGTTAATGGAGTACGTCCTTATAGAAATGTGCATACTCTGTTATTATTCTATGCAGAAACTGTTAAGCTGAACAAGGTTGTTACATAAAATGTCTTTATCCTAGTATGTATGCACTGATGTAGATTGTGAAACAGTGAAACAAGCACCACATGTTCGTATAAGCTTACAAGTAACAGTTATGAGTGATGGAACTTCTTCAAACATAAGGCCCCAATTCGTTGGTTTTTAGTTTCTCATCAGGTGCTTCTCCTGCACACATGACAGACGGGTGGGTATTTCCATTATGTATTTATCCATAGCCAGCAGATATTTTTTCCAAAAGAAAATCAACAAATTGGGGCCTAATGTAGCATTATTTCTTGCACTCTTGTCAATGGAGCTGAACTAGTGGTATAGACGCTAACATAGTCATATGATTACGGTAAGAAATCATCTCTCAGAATGAATGAATGAATGAATGAATGAATGAATGAATGAATGAATGAATGAATGAATGAATGAATGAATGAATGAATGAATGAATGAATGAATGAATGAATGAATGAATGAATGAATGAATGAATGGATGGATGGATGAATGAATGAATGAATACCCGTGTGTTATGTGTGTCTCTTCTCTAGCTCTCTTTTTGGTGAGGCTGAGTTTCGAAAGTTGGCCCCTCATGTGGATGGTTTCAGCCTCATGACCTATGACTACTCCAGGCCAGGAAGGTGGGTGAAATGAGATATAAATCCTCGATTCCTTGTAGAAGTCTCGGTACATGTGATGTCAATAAGTGTTGGCATACACTTATTAGTTTTGAGATTTGTTTCCCAAATGTAACCCACCTAGAAGTATAGGCCAGGCTAGTTGTGTTCCCAGGTCTCTGGATCTTGCAGCCTCCAGCCCTTGGATGGAAGGACTGTCTCAATTGGTCATTCCCATGCCTTCACTGCCTCCAATCTTTCATCACTGATTGGTATCAAGCTCCTTCTTGTAGTATGTATGTGCAGGCAGCACCTGTAGACAGAGGGTAGACACACAGGGAAGCCCCTGATGAAGGAACTTGAGATGTCACTTATGCTCAATCTGCTCTCCTCAGTCCTGGTGCTACTTCTCCTATTGACTGGGTGAAGGAGTGTGTTCTCTCACTGGCACCTGAGCCTTCTCCTCAGAGAAACAAGATCCTGCTAGGACTCAATTTCTATGGCTACGACTTCAGCACCTCAGACATGGAAGGTATGTAGTTGGAGTTTGTATTTCTCTGTATACTACTATAGTTCGAATTTATATTTTCTCCTCAACTAGAACTATATGCTTGTGTTTGCTCTTATGGAGCTGCTTACACTTAATTTGTCATAACTATTTGGTTGCCCTCAATCAATAGCTATATATATCAGTACGCTTAGTCTTCAGAGTTGGTTTATGTTGTATCATTCCACTAGCCAGTCCTTGTTGCTTACACCTCTCAATGCTATCAGTGTACCTTCTGTTTTCTTTATGCAGCTGTTGTTGGAAACAGGTAGGCCATTATGTTCATTCTTGCAGATGAAGGAGATGGACATTTTCACCCATCCACATTACAACTGTGTATCAGGTATCTGGAACTGCTTAACAAGCATAAACCCAAGATGAAGTGGGACGACCACTGTGCAGAGCACTATTTCTCTTACAAGTAAGAGGAGATTGCACTATTAAATAATTATGCTTTACCAATCAATCTATACCGGTAATTATGCCACCCTTATCACTTACCAAACAGAGTTGGAAGTTCTCGCCATGAGGTCTACTTCCCTACCCTCCAGGTAAGAATGATACACTACTTAGCACAGACCAGTGCCCAACAATGTATGGTCATGATCAGGATCCAATGTTTATGTTTATTTATTTGTTTGTTAGTTTGATTGTTTGTTTGTTTGTTTGTTTTTTTTCGGTTATTTTTCAATGCTGCTATGCTGTGTTGGATGCTCTTCCATGCCACTTTTGGCTGCTATGTACTCCTTTTACCGCACATGCAACAATCACTGTAAAGTACTGAAGTTGTGCCAACCTTAGAAATTAAGCTTCCTCAATTTTTTCCTGTCAACAGTCCATTAGCAGGAGACTGGAACTGGCAAAGGAGCTTGGTACTGGAATATCAGTATGGGAAGTTGGACAAGGACTGGACTACTTTTATGATCTTTTGTAGAAGACAGTACTGTAACTTCGTGAAGTGGCCAAATTCTAAAACTTGAAAATCTGCATGTTGCCTTCTCCATTCCTTGGTTTGGTTGCATGGCAGTTCAAGATCAACTTTGGCCAGTACAGATGGTTTCCAAATGGGTAGAGCCAACCACCTTGGGATCCGGAGGGCGATTGTGCAGTTAAGAGTCAGCAGTACAGCTGGCATAAGGACAGAAGAACAACACTTGACAACATAAGGACAACACTTAACAGCATAACGACAGCATAAGGACAGTACTTGACATCATACGGACAACATGCATTGGACAACATAAGGACAAGACTGGACAGCATAAGGACAACACTGAACAACATAACGACCACAGTGGACAACATAAGGACAACACTGGACAATATAAGGACAACACTGCACAACGTAAGGACAAGACTGGACAACATAAGGACAAGCATAAGGACAGCAATGGACAACATAAGGACAAGCATAAGGACAGCAATGGACAACATAAGGACAACACTGGACAACATAAGGACAAGACTGGACAGCGTAAGGACAAGACTGGGCAGCATAAGGACAACAATGGAAAGGTAAGGACAAGACTGGACAGCATAAGGACAGCACTGGACAACAGGAGGACAGCAGTCAAGACCGTAAGGAGTAGACTTGACAACATAATGACAACAGTAGACAGAATAAGGACAACAATTGACTGCATAATGACAACATTGGACAGAACAAGGACAGCATTGGACAGCATAAGGACAACACTGCACAGAATAAGGACAACACTGGACAACATAAGGACAACACTGGGCAACATAAGGACAGCACTGGACAACATACGGACAATAATATAGACAGCACAAGTACAACACTGGAGAGGATCAGGACAACTCTAGACAGCTTAAAGACAATACTGGACAGAATAAGGACAACACTTGACAGCATAAGAACAACATAAGGACAAGACAGGACAGCAAAAGGACAGTACAGGACAGAATAAGGACAACTCTGGACAGCACAAGTACAACACTGGACAGCATAGGGACAACTGGACAGCTTAAGGTCTTGTCTCGACAACATAAGGAGTAGACTGGACAACATAATGACAACAGTAGACAGAATAAGGACAACAATTGACAGCGTAATAACAACATTGGACAGAACAAGGACGACATGGGACAGCATAAGGACGACACTGCACAGAATAAGGACAACACTGGACAACATAAGGTCAATACTGGACTGCACAAGGACAATACTGGACAGAATAAGGACAACACTGGACAACATAAGGTCAATACTGGACTGCACAAGGACAATACTGGACAGAATAAGGACAACACTGGACAGAATAAGGACAACAATGGACAACATCACGACAAAACTGGACAGAATAAGGACAACAGTGGACAACATACGAAAAAATTGGACCACATAAGGACAAGACAGGACAACATAAGGACAACACTGGACAACATAAGACTCGACAACGTAAGGACAGCACTGGACAACATAAAGACAAGACCGGAGAACTTAAGGACAACACTGGACAACATACGGACAACACTGGACAACATAAGGACAACACTGGACAACATAAGGACAACATTGGACAACAGTGGACAACATAAGAATAGCACTGAACAACATATGGACAACACTGGACAACATTAGTAGAAGACTGGACAAAATATGGACTACACTGGACAACGTAAGGACAACACTGGACAACATAAGGACAACATTGGACAACAGTGGACAACATAAGAATAGCACTGAACAACATATGGACAACACTGGACAACATTAGTAGAAGACTGGACAAAATATGGACTACACTGGACAACGTAAGGACAACACTTGACAACATAAGGACAACACTGGACAACATAAGGACATCATTGGACAACAGTGGACAACATAAGAATAGCACTGAACAACATATGGACAACACTGGACAACATTAGTAGAAGACTGGACAAAATATGGACTACACTGGACAACATAAGGACAACACTTGACAACATAAGGACAACACTGGACAACATAAGGACAACACTTGACAACATAAGGACAACATTGGACGACATAAGGACAACACCCAGGACAACATAAGGACAACACTTGACAACATATGGACAACACTGGACAACACTGGACAACATTAGTAGAAGACTGGACAAAATATGGACTACACTGGACAACGTAAGGACAACACTGGACAACATAAGCTAGGACAACACTTGACAACATAAGGTCAATACTGGACTGCACAAGGACAATACTGGACAGAATAGGGACAACACTGGACAGAATAAGGACAACAATGGACAACATCACGACAAAACTGGACAGAATAAGGACAACAGTGGACAACATACGAAAAAATTGGACCACATAAGGACAAGACAGGACAACATAAGGACAACACTGGACAACATAAGACTCGACAACGTAAGGACAGCACTGGACAACATAAGGACAAGACCGGAGAACTTAAGGACAGCACTGGACAACATACGGACAACACTGGACAACATAAGGACAACACTGGACAACATAAGGAGAAGACTGGACAGCATTAGGACAACACTGTAAAGCATAACGACAAGACTGGACAGCACAAGTACAAGACTGGACAGCATAAGGACAAGACTGGACAACATAAAGACAGCACTGGACAACATAAGGACAACACTGGACAACATAAGGACAACACTGGACATCATATGGACAACAGTGGACAACATAAGAATAGCACTGAACAACATATGGACAACACTGGACAACATTAGTAGAAGACTGGACAAAATATGGACTACACTGGACAACGTAAGGACAACACTTGACAACATAAGGACAACACTGGACAACATAAGGACAACACTGGACAACATAAGGACAACACTGGACATCATATGGACAACAGTGGACAACATAAGAATAGCACTGAACAACATATGGACAACACTGGACAACATTAGTAGAAGACTGGACAAAATATGGACTACACTGGACAACATAAGGACAACACTTGACAACATAAGGACAACACTGGACAACATAAGGACAACACTGGAAACATAAGGACAACACTTGACAACATAAGGACAACATTGGACAACAGTGGACAACATAAGAATAGCACTGAACAACATATGGACAACACTGGACAACATTAGTAGAAGACTGGACAAAATATGGACTACACTGGACAACATAAGGACAACACTTGACAACATAAGGACAACACTGGACAACATAAGGACAACACTTGACAACATAAGGACAACATTGGACAACAGTGGACAACATAAGAATAGCACTGAACAACATATGGACAACACTGGACAACATTAGTAGAAGACTGGACAAAATATGGACTACACTGGACAACATAAGGACAACACTTGACAACATAAGGACAACACTGGACAACATAAGGACAACACTGGACAACATAAGGACAACATTGGACAACAGTGGACAACATAAGAATAGCACTGAACAACATATGGACAACACTGGACAACATTAGTAGAAGACTGGACAAAATATGGACTACACTGGACAACGTAAGGACAACACTTGACAACATAAGGACAACACTTGACAACATTGGACAACATAAGTTCAACATAAGGACAAGACTGGACAACATAAGCTCAATGTAATATTGCTTGATGTGACGACTGCCAAACATGGTATTATATCCACAGAAAGAGAAACAGTAGAGAGAGGAATCATGAAAGATGGTACGAACAAACAGAGAAGGGCACTGGGTTGCAGCAAAGAGGAGAGTCAAGTATAGAGTCAAGTAGAGCTAGGGTAGAGTGTAACAGAGTCAAGTAGAGCCATGGTAGGATATAGTAGAGTCTAGTAGAGCCAAGTAGGGCCTTATGGTGTCTTATGATGTCTTATGGTGTCTCGTGGTGTCTTGTGGTGTCTTATGGTGTCTCATTGTGTCTTATGGTGTCTCATTGTGTCTTATGGTGTCTCATTGTGTCTTATGGTGTCTCATGGTGTCTTATGGTGCCTCATTGTGTCTTATGGTGTCTCATGGTGTCTTATGGTGTCTCATGGTGTCTCGTGGTGTCTGATCATGTCTTATGATGTCTCATTGTGTTTTATGATGTCTTATGGTGGCTCATGGTGTAAGATACCACGGGAAATCACGAGACACAGTGAGACACCATGAGACAGTATGAGACACCATTAGGCACCATAAGACAGCATGAGACATAGCATAACACCGTCCATCCCATTGTGATCTCTGAACTATCAATGGTTATCTGAGGGAAGTATTTTAGTGTTGACAGAATTACAATTGTTTGTGATTCAAACTACCCACCAGTTTGGTTTTGGGAAATTCAATGTTATTAAAATACAGAGCTAAAGTCCACCAAGTAGCCACAATTTGTATAGCTTTTTGACAGTAAAATCTCGAAGGGAATTTATTTTGAAGTATACTAGTAAAATTATAGTGTACCCTGGCAATGAAAAGTAACTATAGATTAACATTCTGTGTAGTTTTGGCACTGCTGCATGTCGAAGCTTCATCTACAATCTCAGCCTGTGATACTGTACTACACCTCTTGGTCATTAATGATGAAGTAGGCCCTGAGGGATCTGTGCAACACCGGGACATAAGACTTGAGATCCTACCTGCTGCTCAGGTAGCTGTTACCACAATCAACAATGACACCAGTATTCTGCCTGGCTACTGCTTAGAGTTGATGGAGCTTGTTACAGAAGGCTGTAACCGTAACACAGCTCTCGTGGAGTTTACAAAGCTCATTACCCGTCCAGAATTGAATATAGTAGGTGTTACAGGACTCTTCTGTAAGGCTGTCACTGAAGACATTTCTCGCTTTGCTGGGCACCCTGGAATTGATCTCATACAAATCTCTGGCTCAAAATCACCATGTTTTCAAGATCATAAAAAGTATCCTCGTCTTTATCGCATGCTTCCATCATCAAGGGTTTATAGTGAAACTTTAGCTGGATTGATGGAGCAGCTGAATTGGAGTAAAGTTGGGTTCATATGGAGTGGAAATCAGGACGACTACTATAGAACAACAGCAGAAGTACTAACAAACACACTTAATGTTAGTAACATTGGCTTCTATGGGGACTTTGACTCATCAAACACACCTCTATTTGCACTGCTAAAGCAACTACAATACTCAGGAGTTAAAATCACCTTCATACTTTTACCTGCACTTGAGGCTTCCGAACTGATTTGTGCAGCCTACCTACAAGGTCTCACATGGCCCAACTATGCATGGATTGTTGCAGATCGATCTGTAGAGGAATTGTTTCTCAGTACGCAGTGTGATACACAAAGCGAATTAATGGCCGCTGAGAACATTTTTCTAATGCAGTCCCAACTTGAACCAGATTCAGATTCGGAGCTAGTTTCTCGAAAGAGCTACAGTGAATACCACAGTGAATATCTCAGTACACTGGCACTTCACCCCAAGCCCAGCCTTCACAGCAATCTTTATAGTAATGTACTATATGATTCTGTGTGGGCTTTTGCACTTACACTCAACAGCTCAGTCAACGTTCTTCATGAAATGAATATGTCACTAAAGGACTACAGACCAACACACTTTACACCAACAAATGGAAGAATGGCTGATGTTATTGAAAATGAACTATCACAAATCAGTTTCTCTGGAGCTCATGGACTTGTGAAATTTGATAACTCTCGTGAGGTTAAACTGGCAGTTGAAATTTTCCAAATCAGAAATGCTACCTCAGTACAGATTGGTCACTATGACCCAGTTGCTGGTAAAGTACATATTGAATTAGATTATCTTGGTACTTTTCCAGATGACGACCTGTCACGAGTTTACCAACTTTATCCAGTTTCTGTCACCACAATATTGTCAACCATTACAGTACTCTGCATTGTTTTCACAACTGCAATGCTCGTCCTTTTTATCTACTATCGAAATGAACCAGAAATCAAAGCATCAAGCTACCATCTAAGTCTTTGGATGTTCCTTGGCTGCTATAGTCTTCTTATAGGCACACTCACACACACTCTTGCTAGTGGTTTGGTTTTAAACGGTCATGCACGCCCTGCTGTATGCATTATAACAGTTGCAACTACTTCTATTGGCTTGGACTTGGTGCTCACAACCTTGTTTACTAAAATGTTAAGGGTGTATCGCATATTCACTTATTTTGGTAAAACTGGAAAAGCATGGTCAGATAGAGTTCTCCTTCTTGTCATCTTTATGATTGTTTTGGGAAAGATTTTACTACTGATTGTTTGGTTTGCTGTTGATACCTATCAATTAGAAGATGTGGAAATGTATCAGAAGGAAGCCTTGCCTCCTTACTATGAAGTCATCCAACAATGCCGCTGTAGATACCTACCGTATTGGCTTTCATCTGTATTCCTATACAGTGGCATTATACTCACAGTTTTATTGCTTCTTGCATTCAAAACAAGAAAGATTGAAAGGGAGAATTTCAAAGACACAAAGAAAGTGAATGCATATATTTTGAGCCTGTTCATACTCATCTGCCTTTTCCTTTCTCTTTGGTGGGTACTCAGAACAGTGAACCAACCTATAGCAAGCAACCTTATCATTGGAGCCGGCTATGGAATGGCTGCCATGTTCTGCCAAATATTTCTGTTTGCACCCAAAACCATACCACCATTTATGAGACATTTTTGAAATATATGCTGCAATTACGTTGAATCACTTTGCTATGCAGATACTTGATTTGTACCATCTACAGTTCATTTTGCCTTTGCAGTGTGCTATGTGCTGTGGTGTACAAGACCTTAGCTGTATATGATACCGTATTTCACTTCTATCTATAGAAAACAACTTTACAAAATAAACAATGTTTGAAAACAGTCACTTGTGTGTTTAATAACGCCACTAAGCACTTTTCATTCAAACCCGAATAGTGTTTTTATTTGTGCAGTGCACCCAGTGATATTGAAATCATAATCATTTCCATTCAAGGTCGTGTTGTTTTGATCATTTTGAAAGACCTATAGTGTGTATCTCATTTGTTATGAAATTTAATACACTAACAAATCAATTATGATAGTCAAGAAGGCATGTTTTGATGCTATGAAGTGAGACAAGAGCGCATGATGACGTCATTATTATTTGGGGATAATAATGACGTCATCATGCGCGCTTGAGTGAGATTAGAAAAATGAAAGCCGGTAGTCACCGGAAATTGAACCCATGACTCCTGGTTTGAGCTGCCAATGCTCCTCCACTGTGTTACAACTACTGGACAACCACCAGCCCTGAACATACAGGGGTTACTGAATGAATGCTTCAGTCACACACCTGGCAGCCACCAGGTAAAGAACCCATGCTGAGTGGTTAATCCCATTCCAAACACCTAGCCTGTCTCAGCTGGAAGTAAAGACAGAGGAAAGTGCAGTACATATAGGGAATTGTGAGGGATGGTGGTTGTCCAGGTGGTTGTGGTAGAGCACTGGTTGCTCAAACAAAGCAATTCTCGCCAACTGCCAGCTTTTCATTTTGGTCTATTCAGAATGAGAGAAACACATAGCATGGCTAATGGAGAAATGTTCCAGTTGACCCCAGACCGTACGTGTGTCAGATGGTGCATACTGAGTGGCTAGCTACAGTGTGTATGACTGAAGCATTCAGTATGACCTGTGCAGTACGTGCAATTTGATCTGAATTGCAATTGATACAAGAGTGAGATGAAGATCAAGATGAGCAACCATAACAATTCTTTGAAGGGATAAAACTCCTTTAGACTACTACCATGGGATTGCTCACTCACTCCAAAAGAATCATGAGTGGGTGAGGAAGCATGTTTTCCCACTGACATGTTCTCCCTCTATTTTTGATAGGGCAATGACTTGTAGTAATACTTGAAGGGTAACCTCGTTTCAACTCTGTTGGTATATAGCTAGGCAAGTGGTAAACAAGAAACTTGCTAGCCTTCTCCATGGCTGAAGTTGAAGTCATAACTATAGAAGACTTGTACTAGCAAGATCTTGGAGGTTTCTCTGACAAGAACAATGCATACTTAGAACAAATCATTGCCCAACCAAGAACAGAACACAAAATTTCATCATGCTTTTTCGTGGTTTTCCATGCTACAGTGCAGACTGAGTCACTTTTTGCACTCCACCTAGCTACCAGTCTTAAATCAAGATCCCCCTCCACATACAGCAATCATTGCATAAAGGACTTCATGCCTGGATTCTTTCTCATCACTCAACTACGTAAATAGTCACAAGCATGATAGCTACCATGACATGTACTGGTCAGTATAGTTTTGCATGTTCCCAGGCTCTCCCACACATGAGAACCTAGGAACAAGGCTAGTTTGTAAACAGACGCATTCATCTGAAACTACCTTGTAGTGCTGGTCTCCTAGTGTTTTGAACAGATTCGAAACTTTCGAAACACATCGAATTCATGTAAAACTATCTTATAGTGGTGGTCTACTAGTCCTTCGAAAGGATTCGAAACATTCAAAACACATCGAATTCATCTGAAACTACCTTGTAGTGCTGGTATGCAAGTGTTTCGAACAGATTCGAAACATTCGAAACACATCGAATTCATTTGAAACTACCTTATAGTGCTGGTCTACTTGTGTTTCGAACAGATTCGAAACTTTCGAAACACATCAAATTCATGTCAAACTACCTTGTAGTGGTCCTTCGAAAGGATTCGCAACTTTCAAAACACATCGAATTCATCCTTTTAGTGCTGGTCTACTACTGTTTTGAACAGACTCTAAACTTTTGAAACACATCGAATTCATCTGAAACTGCCTAATAGTGCTGGTCTACTTGTGTTTCGAACAGATTCGAAACTTTCGAAACACATCGAATTCATGATAGTGGTGGTCTACTAGTCCTTCGAAAGGATTCGAAACTTTCAAAACACATCGAATTCATCTGAAACTACCTTGTAGTGCTGGTCTGCAAGTGTTTCAAACAGATTCGAAACTTTCGAAACACATCGAATTCATTTGAAACTACCTTATAGTGCTGGTCTACTTGTGTTTCGAACAGATTCGAAACTTTCAAAACACATCGAATTCATGTGAAACTACCTTATAGTGGTGGTCTACTAGTCCTTCGAAAGGATTCGCAACTTTCGAAACACATCGAATTCATCTGAAACTACCAATAGTGCTGGTCTACTTGTGTTTCGAACAGATTCGAAACACATCGAATTCATGTGAAGCTGCGTTGTAGTGCTGGTCTACTAGTGTTTCGAACAGATTCGAAACTTCTGAAACACATCGAATTCATCTGAAATTACCTTATAGTGCTGGTCTACTAGTGTTTCAAACAGATTCGAAACTTTCGAAACACGTCGAATTGATGTGAAACTACCTTATAGTGGTGGTCTACTAGTCCTTCGAAAGGATTCGAAACTTTCGAAACACATCGAATTGATGTGAAACTATCTTATAGTGGTGGTCTACTAGTGTTTCGAACAGATTCGAAACATATCGAATTCATGCGAAACTACCGTATAGTGGTAGTTTGAATAGATTCGAAACTTTCGAAACACATCCAATTCATGTGAAACTACGTTATAGTGGTGGTCTACTAGTTCTTCGAAAGGATTCAAAACTTTTGAAACACATCGAATTCATCTGAAACTACCTTGTAGTGCTGGTCTACTAGTGTTTCGAACAGATTCGAAACTTTGGAAACAACGAATTCATCTGAAACTACCTTATAGTGGTGGCCTACTACTCCTGCGAAAGAATTCGAAACTTTCGAAACACATTGAAATCATCTGAAAGTATCATGTAGTACTGGTCTACTAGTGTTTCGAACAGATTCGAAACTTTTTTATAGTGGTGGTCTACTAGCCCATCGAAAGGATTCAAAAGTTTTGAAACACATCAACTTCATCTGAAACTACTTTATAGTGCTGGTTAACATGTGTTTCAAACAGATTCGAAACTTTCGAAACACATCGAATTCATCTGAAACTACCTTGTAGTGCTGGTTTACTAGTGTTTCGAACAGATTCGAAACTTTTGAAACACATCGAATTCATCTGAAACTACCTTGTAGTGCTGGTATACTAGTGTTTCGAACAGATTCGAAACTTTCGAAACGCATCGAATTCATGTGAAACTACCTTGTAGTGGCGGTCTACTGGTAGTTCGAACAGATTCGAAACTTTCGAAAAAACATCGAATTCATGTGAAACTACCTTATAGTGGTGGTCTACTACTCCTTTGAAAGGATTCGAAACTTCGAAACACATCGAATTCATCTGAAACTACCTTGTAGGGCTGGTCTACTAGTGTTTCAAACACATTCGAAAGTTTTGAAACATCCAATTCATCTGAAACTACCTTGTAGTGCTGGTTTACTAGTGTTTCGAACAGATTCAAAACTTTCGAAACACATCGAATTCATGTGAAACTACCTTATAGTGGTGGTCTACTATATATATGTCTCATGATGTCTCCTCTTGTCTCAGTATCGTATGCTGTGTCATAGAGTCGCATTGGATCCATAATGTCTCCTAGAGTCTCATGCTGTCTCATAACGTCCCAGGATGTCTCTCATTGTTTCTTAGTGTCTCATGCTGTCTCATAATGTCTGATGATGTCTCCTATTGTCTCGTAGTGTCTCACGCTGTCTCATACAGTCCCATTGCATCTATAATGTCTCGTAGTGTCTCATGCTGTCTCATAATGTCTCATGATGTCTCATAATGTCTCATGATGTCTCCTATTGTCTCAGTATCGTATGCTGTGTCATAGAGTCGCATTGGATCCATAATGTCTCCTAGAGTCTCATGCTGTCTCATGACGTCCCAGGATGTCTCTCATTGTTTCATAGTGTCTCATGCTGTCTCATAATGTCTGATGATGTCTCCTATTGTCTCGTAGTGTCTCATGCTGTCTCATACAGTCCCATTGCATCTATAATGTCTCGTAGTGTCTCATGCTGTCTCATAATGTCTCATGGTGTCTCATAATGTCTCATGATGTCTCCTATTGTCTCAGTATCGTATGCTGTGTCATAGAGTCGCATTGGATCCATAATGTCTCCTAGAGTCTCATGCTGTCTCATTACGTCCCAGGATGTCTCTCATTGTTTCATAGTGTCTCATGCTGTCTCATAATGTCTGATGATGTCTCCTATTGTCTCGTAGTGTCTCATGCTGTCTCATACAGTCCCATTGGATCTATAATGTCTCGTAGTGTCTCATGCTGTCTCATAATGTCTCATGCTGTCTCATACAGACCCATTGGATCTATAATGTCTCGTAGTGTCTCATGCTGTCTCATAATATCTCATGATGTCTCCTCTTGCCTCATAGTGTCTCATGTCTCATGTTGTCTCATACAGTCCCATTGCATCCATAATGTCTCGTAGTGTGTCATGCTGTCTCATGATCTCCCATAATACCTCATGGTGTCTCATAGTGCCTCATAGTGTCTCATATTGCCGCACGATGTCTCCTATTGTGTCAGTGTCTCATGCTGTATCATACAATCCGATCGCATCCATACTGTCTCGTAATGTCTCATGCTGTCTCATGATGTCTCATGATGTCTCTTATTGGCTGATAGTGTCTCATGCCGTCTAATAATATCTCATGATGTCTCATAGTGTCTCATAATATCTCATGATGTCTCCTATTTTCTCACAGTGTCTCATGATGTCTCATAGTGTCTCATAATATCTCATGATGTCTCCTATTTTCTCACAGTGTCTCATGCTGTTTCATACAGTCCCATTGAATCTCATAATATCTAGTAGTGTCTTATGCAGTCTTAATGTCTCAAGATGTCTCCTAGTGCCTCATAATGTCTCATGATGTCCCATGGTGTCTCATGATGTCTCCTATTGTCTCAGTATCTTATGCTGTCTCATACAGGCTCATTGCGTCCATAATATCTCGTAGTGTCTCATACTGTCTCATAATGTCTCGTATTGTCTCATTGTGTCTCATGCTGTCTCATACTGTCCCATTGCATCAATAATGTCTCGTAGTGTCTCATGCTGTCTCATAGTGTCTCTTGATTTCTCATAGTGTCTCATGATGTCTCCTATTGTCTCATAGTCTCGTGCTGTCTCATAAAGTCCCATTGCATCCATAATGTCTCATAGTGTCTCATGCTGTCTCATAATGTCTCATGCTGTCTCATAATGTCTCATGATGTCTCATGGTGTCTCATAATGACTGATGTGGTCTCCTATTGTCTCAGTTTCTCATGCTGTCTCATGCAGTCCCAATGCATCCATAATGTCTCATGGTGTCTTGTGCTGTCTATTAAAATCTCATGATGTATCATAGTGTCTCATACTAGCTCACAACGTCTCAGGATATCTCATAGTGTCTCATAATGTCTCATGATGTCTCCTACTGTCTCAGTGTGTCATGCTGTCTCATGATGTCTCATGATGTCCCATAACCATAGTGCCTCATAGTGTCTCATAGTGCCTCACGATGTCTCCTATTGTGTCAGAGTCTCATGCTGTCTCATACAGTCCCATTGGATCTATAATGTCTCATAATGTCGCATGCTATCTCATGCTGTCTCATACAATTTCATTGCATCTCATAATGTCTCATGGTGTCTCATGCTGTCTCATACAGTCCCATTCAATCTCATAATGTCTCGTAGTGTCTCATGCTGTCTCATAATGTCTCATGATGTCTTATAGTGTCTCATATGTCGCATGCTGTCTCATGATGTCTCATGATGTCTCTTATTGGCTAATAGTTCAGTCCCATTGCATCCATAATGTCTCATAATGTCTCATGATGTCTCCTACTGTCTCAGTGTGTCATGCTGTCTCATGATGTCTCATGATGTCCCATAACCATAGTGCCTCATAGTGTCTCATAGTGCCTCACGATGTCTCCTATTGTGTCAGAGTCTCATGCTGTCTCATACAGTCCCATTGGATCTATAATGTCTCATAATGTCGCACGCTATCTCATGCTGTCTCATACAATTTCATTGCATCTCATAATGTCTCATGGTGTCTCATGCTGTCTCATACAGTCCCATTCAATCTCATAATGTCTCGTAGTGTCTCATGCTGTCTCATAGTGTCTCATATGTCGCATGCTGTCTCATGATGTCTCATGATGTCTCTTATTGGCTAATAGTTCAGTCCCATTGCATCCATAATGTCTCATAATGTCTAATGATGTCTCCTATTGTCTCAGTATCTCATGCTGTCTCATATAGTGCCATTGCATCCGTAATGTCTCATAGTACTTCATGATGTCTCATGATGTCTCATAGTGTCTAATAATATCTCATGATGTCCAGTAGCCAGGCTGGGGCACACTGGGGCACATGCCCTAGCAACTAGAGGCTGTGCCCCACCAGTGCAGGTATGCATCCGAATTATCGGCGCTGATAGTAAGTTATCGTTGTCGATCGTGAATCGGGCGCTAAACGGTCTTCAAATCGAACGGCGCAGTATCGCTATGTTTATCCACAGAATTACTTGTCTCGTACGCTCACCGTACGCGCGAGTTTGCCGTATATGAAAGTGACATACACTGCACTACAATACGGCCTCAGAACCGACCTGGGAGGCTGTCAAATTCCAAAAATTTTCTGGAAGAGCATGCCACAGACTCCCCTAAATACTTCTGCACTTCGCGCAGAATTTCGTAGAAACGTAGTGTGCCCATGCTGTGCCGATGTCCTGGCTACGCCACTGATGATGTCTCCTATTGATTGTCTCAGTATCTTATGCTGTGTCATAGAGTCGCGTTGCATCCATAGTGTCTCCTAGAGTCTCATGCTATCTCATGACGTCTCATGATGTCTCTCATTGTTTCATAGTGTCTCATGCTGTCTCATAATGTCTGATGATGTCTCCTATTGTCTCATAGTGTCTCATGCTGTCTCATACAGTCCCATTTCATCCATAATGTCTGATGATGTCTCCTATTGTCTCATAGTGTCTCATGATGTCTCATACAGTCCCATTTCATCCATAATGTCTCATAATGTCTCATGCTGTCTCATCAGATGTCTCTTATTGGATAGTAGTGTTTCATACTGTCTCATAATGTCTGATGATGTCTCCTATTGTCTCAGTGTCTCATGCTGTCTCATACAGTCCCATTGCATCTATATGAGTCTCATGGTGTCTCATAATGTCTGATGTGGTCTCCTATTGTCTCAGTTTCTCATGCTGTCTCATGCAGTCCCAATGCATCCATAATGTCTCATGGTGTCTTGTGCTGTCTGATAAAATCTCACGATGTATCATAGTGTCTCATACTGGCTCACAATGTCTCAGGATATCTCATAGTGTCTCATAATGTCTCATGATGTCTCCTACTGTCTCAGTGTGTCATGCTGTCTCATGATGTCTCATGATGTCCCAAAACCATAGTGCCTCATAGTGTCTCATAGTGCCTCACGATGTCTCCTATTGTGTCAGTGTCTCATGCTGTCTCATACAGTCCCATTGGATCTATAATGTCTCATAATGTCTCATGCTGTCTCATAATGTCTCATGATATCTCTTATTTTCTCATAGTGTCTCATACTGTCTCATAGTGTCTCATGATGTCTCCTGCTGTCTCATAATGTCTCATGGTGTCTGATAATGTCTCATGATATCTCCTATTGTCTCAGTATCTTATGCTGTGTGATAGAGTCGCATTGCATCCATAATGTCTCCTAGAGTCTCATGCTGTCTCATGACGTCTCATGATGTCTCTCATTGTTTCATAGTGTCTCATGCTGTCTCATAATGTCTGATGTTGTCTCCTATTGTCTCGTAGTGTCTCATGCTGTCTCATACAGTCCCATTTAATCCATAATGTCTCATAATGTCTCATGCTGTCTCATCATGTCTCATGATGTCTCTTATTGGCTAATATTGTCTCATGCTGTCTCATAACGTCTCATGATGTCTCCTATTGTCTCAGTATCTCATGCTGACTCATGCAGTCCCAGTGTCTCGTTCTGTCTTATTGCATCTGATGTTGTCGCATGGTATCTTATATTGTCTCATGGTGTCTCATGGTGTCTCATGGTGTCTCATGGTGTCTTGTAGTGTCTGGTGTCTTGTAGTGTCTCATGGTGTCTTGTAGTGTCTCACAGTGTCTCATGGTGTCTTGCAGTGTCTCACAGTGTCTCATGGTGTCTTGTAGTGTCTCAGTGTCTCACGGTGTCTTGTGATGTCTTATATTGTTTCATAGTGTCTCACGGTGTCTCTGTTTTTGTGGGGTCTCATGCTTTGTCAGCATGGTGTTTCATGATATGATGTCTCATGATGTCCTAAGTTGTCAGTATAGATGTATGTTAATATAACTCCAGGGTTGAATAAGTCCCAACATCCCCCAAAACAGGCGTTAATCGTTGGAGTAGTGTCTGCATTAATTGTACACAAACTGATTCCAGTATTTGTGTCACTTTATGTAGTTCTGAGTAGTTGTTGACCTGTCACCCTATTTCCTGACACCCCCTCCTTCTTCTTCCCCCTCCCCTCTCCCTTCTCAACCACACATAATAGACTGCAACAGTAACCCACTCTGTGTCACCAACTCCAAGGTACAGAAACATTGACCCAGTGACACGAGGCCTCACTGTTGCCATTCAGGCCAATGCTCTTGGACTTTCCACATCACTCCTTATCTCCTTTCAATAGTGTCTCATGCTGTCTCATGATGTCTCTCGTTGTTTCAAGTGTCTCGTGCTGTCTCATAATGTCTGATGATGTCTCCTGTTGTCTCATAATGTTGTATGCTATCTCATGCTGTCTCGTACAGTTCCATTGCATCTCATAATGACTCATGGTGTCTCACTCAGTCTCATACAGTCCCATTGAATCTCATAATGTCTCGTAGTGTCTTATGCTGTCGCATAATGTCTCATGATGTCTCCTTTTGTCTCACAGTGTCTCATGCTGTCTCAATGTCTCATGATGTCTCATAGTGTCTCATACTGTCTCAAGAAGTCTCCTATTGTCTCGTAGTGTCTCATGCTGTATCATACAGTCCCATCGCACCCATAATGTCTCATAATGTCTCATGCTGTCTCTTATTGGCTGATAGTGTCTCATGCTATCTCATAATGTCTCATGATGTCTTATAGTGTCTCATAATATCTCATGATGTCTCCTATTGTCTCATGGTGTCTCTTGCTGTCTCACACAGTCCCATTGCATCCATAATGTCTCGTAGAGTCTCATGCTGTCTCATATTGTCTTAATATGTCTCCTATTGTCTCACTGTCTCATGCTGTCTGATGCAGTCCCATTGCATCTATAATGTCTCGTAGTGTCTCATGCTGTCTCATGATGTCTCATGATGTCTCATAGTGTCTCATGCTGTCTCATGATGTCTCTCGTTGTTTCAAGTGTCTCATGCTGTCTCATAATGTCTGATGATGTCTCCTGTTGTCTCATAATGTTGTATGCTATCTCATGCTGTCTCGTACAGTTTCAGTGCATCTCATAATGTCTCATGGTGTCTCATGCTGTCTCATGCATGGTGTCTCATAATGTCTCGTAGTGTCTTATGCTGTCGCATAATATCTCATGATGTCTCCTATTGTCTCACAGTGTCTCATGCTGTTTCATACAGTCTCATTGAATCTCATAATGTCTAGTAGTGTCTTATGCCGTCTCATAATGTCTCATGATGTCTCATAGTGTCTCATAATGTCTCATGAGTGTCTCATGATGTCTCATGATGTCTCCTACTGCCTCAGTATCTTATGCTGTCTCACACAGTCCCATTGCATCCATAATGTCTCGTAGAGTCTCATGCTGTCTCATATTGTCTGATGATGTCTCCTATTGTCTCATAGTGTCTCATGCTGTCTCATAGTGTCTCATGATGTATCCTATTGCCTCATAGTCTCGTGCTGCCTCATAAAGTCCCATTGCATCCATAATGTCTCATAGTGTCTCATGCTGTCTCATAATGTCTCATCATGTCTCCTATTTTCTCATAGTGTTTCATGTTGTCTAATAATGTCTCATGATGTCTCATGGTGTCTCATAGTGTCTCATGCTGTCTCATAATGTCTCATCATGTCTCCTATTTTCTCATAGTGTTTCATGCTGTCTAATAATGTCTCATGATGTCTCATGGTGTCTCATAATGTCTCATGTGGTCTCGTATTGTCTCAGATTCTCTTGCTGTCTCATACAGTCCCAATGCATCCATAATGTCTCGTAGTGTCTTGTGCTGTCTGATAAAATCTCATGATGTATCATAGTGTCTCATAATGTCTCACAATGTCTCAGGATGTCTCATGGTGTCTCATAATGTCTCATAGTGTCTCATGCTGTCTCACAATGTCTGATGATGTCTCCTATTGTCTCATAGTGTCTCATAATGTCTCATGATGTCTCCTTTTGTCTCACAGTGTCTCATGCTGTCTCAATGTCTCATGATGTCTCATAGTGTCTCATGCTGTATCATACGGTCCCATCGCATCCGTAATGTCTCATAATGTCTCAAGCTGTCTCTTATTGGCTGATAGTGTCTAATGCCGTCTCATAATGTCTCATGATGACTTATAGTGTCCCATAATGTCTCAAATTGTCTCATGCTGTCTCATGCTGTCTCATACAGTCCCATTGCATCCATACTGTCTCGTAGTACCTCATGCTGTCTCATAAAGTCTCATGATGTCTCACAGTGTCTCATAATATCTCATGATGTCTCCTATTGTCTCACAGTGTCTCATACTGTCTCATACGGTCCCATTGGATCTCATAATGTCTTGTAGTGTCTTATGCCGTGGCGTCATAATGTCTCATGATGTCTCATAGCGTCTCATAATGTCTGATAGTGTCTCATGATGTCTCATGATGTCTCCTACTGCCTCAGTATCTTATGCTGTCTCATACAGGCCCATTGCGTCCATGATATCTCGTACTGTCTCATGCTGTCTCATAATGTCTCATAATGTCTCCTATTGTCTCATAGTGTCTCATGCAGTCTCATAGTGTCTCATGATGTCTCCTATTGCCTCATAGTCTCGTGCTGCCTCATAAAGTCCCATTGCATCCATAATGTCTCATAGTGTCTCATGCTGTCTCATAATGTCTCATCATGTCTCCTATTTTCTCATAGTGTTTCATGCTGTCTAATAATGTCTCATGATGTCTCATGGTGTCTCATAATGTCTCATGTGGTCTCGTATTGTCTCAGATTCTCTTGCTGTCTCATACAGTCCCAATGCATCCATAATGTCTCGTAGTGTCTTGTGCTGTCTGATAAAATCTCATGATGTATCATAGTGTCTCATAATGTCTCACAATGTCTCAGGATATCTCATAGTATCTCATAATGTTTCATAGTGTCTCATGCTGTCTCAAATGTCTGATGATGTCTCCTATTGTCTCATAGTGTGTCGTAATGTCTCATGCAGTTCCATTGCATCTCGTAGTGTCTCATGCTGTCTCATCATGTCTCATGGTATCTCATATTGGCTCATAGTGTCTCATAGTGTCTCATACTGTCTCAGGAAGTCTCCTATTGTCTCATAGTGTCTCATGCTGTATCATACAGTCCCATCGCATCCATAATGTCTCATAATGTCTCATGCTGTCTCTTATTGGCTGATAGTGTCTCATGCTGTCTCATAATGTCTCATGATGTCTTATAGTGTCTCATAATATCTCATGATGTCTCCTATTGTCTCATGGTGTCTCTTGCTGTCTCACACAGTCCCATTGCATCCATAATGTCTCGTAGAGTCTCATGCTATCTCATATTGTCTCATGATGTCTCCTATTGTCTCAGTGTCTCATGCAGTCTGATACAGTCCCATTGCATCTATAATGTCTCGTAGTGTCTCATGTTGTCTCATGATGTCTCATGATGTCTCATAGTGTCTCATACTGTCTCAGGAAGTCTCCTCTTGTCTAGTAGTCTCTCATGCTGTATCATACAATCCCATCGCATCCATACTGGCTTATAATGTCTCATGATGTCTCTTATTGGCTGATAGTGTCTCATGCCGTCTCATAATGCCTCAGGATGTCTTATAGTGTCTCATAATGTCTGATGATGTCTCCTATTGTCTCATGGTGTCTCATGCTGTCTCATACAGTCCCATTGCATCCATAATGTCTCATAATGTCTAATGATGTCTCCTATGGTCTCAGTATATCATGCTGTCTCATACAGTCCCATTGCATCCATAATGTCTCGTAGTACCTCATGCTGTCTCATGAAATCTCATGATACCTCATAGTCTAATAGTGTCTCATAATATCTCATGATGTCTCCTATTGTCTCACAGTGTCTCATGCTGTTTCATACAGTCCCATTGAATCTCATAATGTCAAGTAGTGTCTTATGCCGTCTTAATGTCTGAAGATGTCTCATAGTGTCTCACAATGTCTCATAATGTCTCATAATGTCTCATTGTGTCTCATGCTGTCTCATACTGTCCCATTGCATCAATAATGTCTCGTAGTGTCTCATGCTGTCTCATAACGTCTCTTGATTTCTCATAGTGTCTCATGCTGTCTCATAGCGTCTCTTGATTTCTCATAGTGTCTCATGATGTCTCCTATTGTCTCATAGTCTCGTGCTGTCTCGTAAAGTCCCATTGCATCCCTAATGTCTCATAGTGTCTCATGCTGTCTCATAATGTCTCATCATGTCTCCTATTTTCTCATGCTGTCTAATAATGTCTCATGATGTCTCATGGTGTCTCATAATGTCTCATGTGGTCTCCTATAGTCTCAGTTTCTCATGCTGTCTCATACAGTCCCAATGCATCCATAATGTCTCGTGATGTCCTGATGAAATCTGTTGATGTATCATAGTGTATCATACTGGCTAACAATATCTCAGGATGGCTCATAGTGTCTCATAATGTCTCATGATGTCTGCTACTGTCTCAGTGTGTCATAGTGTCTCATAGTGCCTCACGGTGTCTCCTATTGTGTTAGTGTCTCATGCTGTCTCATACAGTCCCATTAATGTCTCATAGTGTCTCATGCTGCCTCATAATATCTCATGATGTCTCCTATTGTCTCATAGTGTCTCATGTCTCATGTTGTCTCATACAGTCCCATTGCAATCATAATGTCTCGTAGTGTGTCATGCTGTCTCATGATCTCCCATAATATCTCATGGTGTCTCATAGTGCCTCATAGTGTCTCATACTGCCTCACGATGTCTCCTATTGTGTCAGTGTCTCATGCTGTCTCACATGTCTCATGATGTCTCATGGTGTCTCATAATGTCTCATGATGTCTCCTATTGTCTCAGTGTCTCATGCTGTTTCATACAGTCCCATTGCATCCATAATGTCTCATTCTGTCTCAAAATGTCTGATGATGTCTCCTATTGTCTCATAGTGTCTCATGCTGTCTCATACGGTCACTTTGTGTCCATAATGTCTCATTCTGTCTCATAAAGTCACGTGATGTCTCCTATTGTTTCATAGTTTCTCATACTGTCTGATAAAGTCCCATTGCATCTCATATGTCTCGTAGTGTCTCATGCTCTCTCATAATGTCTCATGATGTGTCTTATTGTCTCATTGTCTCATGCTGTGTCATAATGCCTCATGATGTCTCATACTGCCTGACGATGTCTCCAATTGTCTCATGGTGTCTCATGCTGTGTCATAATGCCTCATGATGTCTCATACTGCCTGACGATGTCTCCTATTGTCTCATGGTGTCTAATGCGGTCTCATACAGTCCCATTGCATCCATAATGTCTTGTAGTACCTCATGCTGTCTCATGATGTCTCATAATATCTCATGATGTCTCCTATTGTCTCACAGTGTCTCATACTGTTACATACAGTTCTATTGCATGTCATAATGTCTCGTAGTGTCTTATGTTGTCTCATAATGTCTCATGATGTCTCCTTTTGTCTCACAGTGTCTCATACTGTCTCATACTGTCTCCTATTGTCTCATAGTGTTATCATTCAGTCCCATCGCATCCATAATGTCTTATAATGTCTCATGATGTCTCTTATTGGCTGATAGTGTCTCATGCCGTCTCATAATGTCTCATGATGTCTTATAGTCTCTCAATGTCTCACGATATCTCCTATTTCTCATGGTGTCTCATGCTGTCTCATACAGTCCCATTGCATCCAATGTCTCGTAGTGTGTCATGCTGTCTCATGATGTCTCATAATATCTCATGCTGTGTCATAGTGCCTCATAGTGTCTCATACTGCCTCACAATGTGTCAGTGTCTCATGCTGTCTCATACACTCCCATTGGATCTATAATCTCTCATGCTGTCTCACAATGTCTCATGTTGTCTCATAGTGTCTCATAATGCCTCATGATGTCTCCTATTGTCTCAGTGTCTCATGCTGTCTCATGCAGTCCCATTGCATCCATAATGTCTCATTCTGTCTCATAATGTCTGATGATGTCTCCTATTGTCTCATGCGTCCATAATATCTCATAGTGTCTCATACTGTCTCATAATGTCTCATAATGTCTCATAATGTCTCCTATTGTCTCATAGTGCCTCATAGTGTCTCATAGTGCCTTACGATGTCTCCTATTGTGTCAGTGTCTCATGCTGTCTCATACAGTCCCATTGCATCTCATAATGTCTCCTAGTGTCTCATGCTCTCTCATAATGTCTCATGATGTCTCTTATTGTCTCAGTGTCTCATGCTGTGTCATAATGTCTCATGATGTGTCATACTGCCTCACGATGTCTCCTATTGTCTGATAGTGTCTCATGCTGGCTCATACAGTCCCATTGCATTCATAATGTCGCGTAGAGTCTCATGCTGTCTCATCATGTCTCGTGATGTCTCTTATTGGCTAATAGTGTTTCATGGTGGCTCATATTGTCTCATTATGTCTCCTATTGTCTCAGTATCTCATGCTGTTGCATACAGTCCCATTGCATCTATAATGTCTCGTAGTGTCTCATGCTGTCTCATAATGTCTCATGATGTCTCCTATTGTCTCAGTATCTTATGGTGTGTCATACAGTCGCATTGCATCCATAATATCTCCTAGAGTCTTACGCTGTCTCATGGCGTCTCATGATGTCTCTCATTGTTTCATAGTGTCTCATGCTGTCTCACAACGTCTGATGTTGTCTCCTATTGTCTCATAGTGTCTCATAATGTCTCATGCTATCTCATGCTGTCTCATACAGTTCCATTGCATCTCATAATGACTCATGGTGTCTCATTCTGTCTCATACAGTCCCACTGAATCTCATAATGTCTCCTTTTGTCTCACAGTGTCTCATGCTGTCTCAGTGTCTCATGATGTCTCATGGTGTCTCATGCTGTCTCATACAGTCCCATTGCATCCATAATGTCTCATAATGTCTAATGATGTCTCCTATTGTCTCAGTATCTCATGTTGTCCCATACAGTCCCATTGCATCCATAATGTCTCATAGTACCTCATGCTGTCTCATGATGTCTCATGATGTCTCATAGCGTCTCATAATATCTCATGATGTCTCCTATTTTCTCACAGTGTCTCATGCTGTGTCATACAGTCCCATTGAATCTCATAGAGTCTTATGCCGTCTTAATGTCTCAAGATGGTTCATAATGTCTCATGATGTCTCATGGTGTCTCATGATGTCTCATGATGTCTCCTATAGTCTCAGTATCTTATGCTGTCTCATACAGGCCCATTGCGTCCATAATATCTCATAGTGTCTCATACTGTCTCATAATGTCTCATAATGTCTCCTATTGTCTCATTGTGTCTCATGCTGTCTCATACTGTCCCATTGCATCAATAATGTCTCATAGTGTATCATGCTGTCTCATAGTGTCTCTTGATTTCTGATAGTGTCTGATGATGTCTCCTATTGTCTCAGTATCTTATGCTGTCTCATACAGGCCCATTGCGTCCATAATAAATCGTAGTGTCTCATACTGTCTCGTAATGTCTCATAATGTCTCCTATTGTCTCATTGTGTCTCATGCTGTCTCACATATACAGTCCCATTGCATCCATAATGTCTCATAATGTCTAATGATGTCTCCTATTGTCTCAGTATCTCATGCTGTCTCATACAGTCCCATTGTATCCATAATGTCTCGTAGTACCTCATGCTGTCTCATGATGTCTCATGATATCTCATAGTCTCATGATGTCTCATAGTGTCTCATGATATCTCATGATGTCTACTATTGTCTCACAGTGTCTCATGCTGTTTCATACAGTCCCATTGAATCTCATAATGTCTAGTAGTGTCTTATGCCGTCTTAATGTCTGAAGGTGTCTCATAGTTGCTCATAATGTCTCATAATGTATCGTATTGTCTCATTGTGTCTCATGCTGTCTCATACTGTCCCATTGCATCAATAATGTCTCGTAGTGTCTCATGCTGTCTCACAGTGTCTCTTGATTTCTCATGATGTCTCCTATTGTCTCATAGTCTCGTGCTGTCTCGTAAAGTCCCATTGCATCTCTAATGTCTCATAGTGTCTCATGCTGTCTCATAATGTCTCATCATGTCTCCTATTTTCTAGTCTCTCATGGTTATGGTGTCTCGTGGTGTCTTATGTTGTCTCATGCTGTGTTGTGGTGTCTCATGGAGTCTCATTGTGTGTTATGGTGTTTGATTGTGTCTTATTGCGTCTTATGTTTTCTGATGGTGACTTATGTCTGATAGTGTCTTTTGGTGTCTTATATTGTGTTTTAAATTCGAGTGTCTCGTTCTGTCTTATTGCATCTAATGTTGTCGCATGGTGTCTTATATTGTCTCATGGTGTCTCATGGTGTCTCATGGTGTCTTGTAGTGTCTGGTGTCTTGTAGTGTCTCATGGTGTCTCATGGTGTCTTGTAGTGTCTCACAGTGTCTCATGGTGTCTTGCAGTGTCTCACAGTGTCTCATGGTGTCTCATGGTGTCTCATGGTGTCTCATGGTGTCTTGTAGTGTCTCATGGTGTCTCATGGTGTCTTGTAGTGTCTCACAGTGTCTCATGGTGTCTTGCAGTGTCTCACAGTGTCTCATGGTGTCTTGTAGTGTCTCAGTGTCTCACGGTGTCTTGTGATGTCTTATATTGTTTCATAGTGTCTCACGGTGTCTCTGTTTTTGTGGGGTCTCATGCTTTGTCAGCATGGTGTTTCATGATATGATGTCTCATGATGTCCTAAGTTGTCAGTATAGATGTATGTTAATATAACTCCAGGGTTGAATAAGTCCCAACACCCCCCAAAACAGGCGTTAATCGTTGGAGTAGTGTCTGCATTAATTGTACACAAACTGATTCCAGTATTTGTGTCACTTTATGTAGTTCTGAGTAGTTGTTGACCTGTCACCCTATTTCCTGACACCCCCTCCTTCTTCTTCCCCCTCCCCTCTCCCTTCTCAACCACACATAATAGACTGCAACAGTAACCCACTCTGTATCACCAACTCCAAGGTACAGAAACATTACCCAGTGACACGAGACCTCACTCCTTCCACCTCCCCTTCTCCTTCCCCCTTCCTTCTCCCTTCTCAACGACACATAATTATAGTAGACTGCAACAGTAGACAGTATGAGACACAATGAGACATCATGAGACATTGAGGCAGGATGAGACACTGTGAGACAAAAGGAGACATTATGAGACATTGAGACAGCATAAGACGCTACAAGACATTATGAGATTCAATGGGACTGTATGAGACAGAGTGAGATACCATGAGCCATTATGAGATGCAATGGAACTGTACGAGACAGCATGAGATAGCATACAACATTATGAGACAACAGGAGACATCATCAGACATTATGAGACAGCATGAGACACTTGAAACAACGAGAGACATCATGAGACAGCATGAGACACTATTGAAAGGAGATAAGGAGTGATGTGGAAAGTCCAAGAGCATTGGCCTGAATGGCAACAGTGAGGCCTCATGTCACTGGGTCAATGTTTCTGTACCTTGGAGTTGGTGACACAGAGTGGGTTACTGAGGAAGTCTCCTATTGTCTCATAGTGTCTCATGCTGTATCATACAGTCCCATCGCATCCATAATGTCTCATAATGTCTCATGCTGTCTCTTATTGGCTGATAGTGTCTCATGCTGTCTCATATTGTCTCACGATGTCTCCTATTGTCTCAGTGTCTCATGCTGTCTGATACAGTCCCATTGCATCTATAATATCTCGTAGTGTCTCGTGCTGTCTCATGATGTCTCATGATGTCTCATAGTGTCTCATGCTGTCTCATAATGTCTGATGATGTCTCCTGTTGTCTCATAATGTTGTATGCTATCTCATGCTGTCTCATACAGTTTCAGTGCATCTCATAATGTCTCATGGTGTCTCATGCTGTCTCATGCATGGTGTCTCATAATGTCTCATAGTGTCTTATGCTGTCGCATAATGTCTCATGATGTCTCCTTTTGTCTCACAGTGTCCCATGCTGTCTCAATGTCTCATGATATCTCATAGTGTCTCATACTGTCTCAAGAAGTCTCCTATTGTCTCGTAGTCTCTCATGCTGTATCATACAATCCCATTGCATCCATACTGGCTCATAATGTCTCATGCCGTCTCATAATGCCTCAGGATGTCTTATAGTGTCTCATAATGTCTGATGATGTCTCCTATTGTCTCATGGTGTCTCATGCTGTCTCATACAGTCCCATTGCATCCATAATGTCTCATAATGTCTAATGATGTCTCCTATTGTCTCAGTATCTCATGCTGTCTCATACAGTCCCATTGCATCCATAATGTCTCGTAGTACCTCATGCTGTCTCATGATGTCTCATGATATCTCATAGTCTCATAGTGTCTAATAATATCTTATGATGTCTCCTATTGTCTCACAGTGTCTCATGCTGTTTCATACAGTCCCATTGAATCTCATGATGTCTCATAATGTCTCATGATGTCTGATAGTATCTTATGCTGTCTCATACAGGCCCACTGCGTCCATAATATCTCGTACTGTCTCATGCTGTCTCATAATGTCTCATAATGTCTCCTATTGTCTCATAGTGTCTCATGCTGACTCATAGTGTCTCAGGATGTCTCCTATTGTCTCAGTGTCTCATGCTGTCTGATACAGTCCCATTGCATCTATAATGTCTCGTAGTGTCTCATGCTGTCTCATAATGTCTCATCATGTCTCCTATTTTCTCATAGTGTTTCATGCTGTCTAATAATGTCTCATCATGTCTCCTATTGTCTCATAGTGTCTCATGTCTCATGCTGTCTCATTCAGTCCCATTGCGTCCATAATGTCTCGTAGAGTGTCATGCTGTCTCATGATCTCCCATAATATCTCATGCTGTCTCATAATATCTCATGATGTCTCCTATTGTCTCATAGTATCTCATGTCTCATGCTGTCTCATAATATCTCATGATATCTCATAATGTCTCAAGCTGCCTCATAAAATCTCATAATGTCTCATAATGTCTCATGATGTCTCCATTTGTCTCAGTGTCTGATGCTGTCTCATACAGTCCCATTGCAGCCATAATGTCTCATAGTGTCTCATTCTGTCTTGTAAAGTCATGTGATGTCTCCTATTGTCTCATAGTTTCTCATACTGTCTCATAAAGTCCCATTGCATCCCATAATGTCTCGTAGTGTCTCATGTTCTTTCATAATGTCTCACGATGTGTCTTATTGGCTAATAGTGTTTTATGCTGTCTTATGATGTCTCCTATTGTCTCAGTGTCTCATGCTGTCTCGTAATATCTCATGGTGTCTCATAGTGCCTCATAGTCTCTCATGCTCTCTCATAAGATGTCTCAGTGTCTCATGCTGTGTCATAATGTCTCATGATGTGTCATACAGACCCATTGCATCCATAATGTCTCGTAGTACCTCATGCTGTCTCATGATGTCTCATAGTGTCTCATAATATCTCATGATGTCTCCTATTGTCTCACAGTGTCTCATGCTGTGTCATACAGTCCCATTGAATCTCATAATGTTTAGTAGTGTCTTATGCCGTCTTAATGTCTCAAGATGTCTCATGATGTCTCATGCTTTCTCATGATGTCTCATGCTTTCTCATGATGTCTCATGATGTCTCATGATGTCTCCTAATGTCTCAGTATCTTATGCTGTCTCATACAGGCCCATTGCGTCCATAATGTCTCGTAGTGTCTCATACTGTCTCATAATGTCTCATAATGTCTCCTATTGTCTCATAGTGTCTCATGATGTTTCCTATTGTCTCATTGTGACTCATGCTGTCTCATAGTGTCTCTTGATTTCTCATAGTGTCTCATGATGTTTCTTATTGTCTCACAGTCTCATGCTGTCTCATACTGTCCCATTGCATCCATAATGTCTCATAGTGTCTCATGCTGTCACATACTGTCCCATTGCATCCATAATGTCTCATAGTGTCTCATGCTGTCCCATTGCATCCATAATGTCTCATAGTGTCTCATGCTGTCTCATGCTGTCCCATTGCATCCATAATGTCTCCTATTGTCTCATGGTGTGTCATGCTGTCTCACACAGTCCCATTGCATCCATAATATCTCATAATGTTTAATGATGTCTCCTATTGTCTCAGTATCTCATGCTGTCGCATACAATCCCATTGCATCCATAATGTCTCGTAGTACCTCATGCTGTCTCATGATGTCTCATAGTGTCTCATAATATCTCATGATGTCTCCTATTGTCTCACAGTGTCTCATGCTGTGTCATACAGTCCCATTGAATCTCATAATGTTTAGTAGTGTCTTATGCCGTCTTAATGTCTCAAGATGTCTCATGATGTCTCATGCTTTCTCATGGTGTCTCATGATGTCTCCTATTGTCTCAGTATCTTATGCTGTCTCATACTGTCCCATTGCATCCATAATGTCTCATAGTGTCTCATGCTGTCACATACTGTCCCATTGCATCCATAATGTCTCATAGTGTCTCATGCTGTCTCATGCTGTCCCATTGCATCCATAATGTCTCATAGTGTCTCATGCTGTCTCATACTGTCCCATTGCATCCATAATGTCTCATGCTGTCTCGTAAAGTCCCATTAGATCCGTAATGTCTCATAATGTCTCATGCTGTCTCATAACATGTCTTCTATTTTTACATGGTGTCTAATATTGTCTCATGATGTCTCATGGTGTCTCATAATGTCTCATATGGTCTCCTATTGTCTCAGTTTCTCATGCTGTCTTATACAGTCCCATTGCATCCATAATGTCTCATTCTGTCTCATAATGTCTGATGATGTCTCCTATTGTCTCATAGTGTCTCACGCTGTCTCATAAACTCCCATTGCATCTCATACTGTCTCGTACTGTCTCATGCTGTCTCATAACCTGTCTCCTATTTTTTCATGCTGTCTAGTAATGTCTCATGATGTCTCATGGTGTCTCATAATGTCTCATGTGGTCTCCTATTGTCTCAGTTTCTCATGCTGTCTCATAGAGTGCCAATGCATCCATAATGTATCATAGTGTCTCATGCTGTCTCATACTGTCCCATTGCATCCATAATGTCTCATAGTGTCTCATGCTGTCTCGTAAAGTCCCATTAGATCCGTAATGTCTCATAGTGTCTCATGCTGTCTCATGATGTCTCATGATGTCTCTTATTGGCTAATATTGTCTCATGCTGTCTCATAACGTCTCATGATGTCTCCTATTGTCTCAGTATCTCATGCTGTCGCATACAGTCCCATTGCATCCATAATGTCTCGTAGTACCTCATGCTGTCTCATGATGTCTCATAGTGTCTCATAATATCTCATGATGTCTACTATTGTCTCACAGTGTCTCATGCTGTGTCATACAGTCCCATTGAATCTCATAATGTTTAGTAATGTCTTATGCCGTCTTAATGTCTCAAGATGTCTCATGATGTCTCATGCTTTCTCATGATGTCTCATGATGTCTCCTATTGTCTCAGTATCTTATGCTGTCTCATACAGGCCCATTACGTCCATAATATCTCGTAGTGTCTCATACTGTCTCATAATGTCTCATAATGTCTCCCTATTGTCTCATTGTGTCTCATGCTGTTTCATACTGTCTCATTGCATCAATAATGTCTCATAGTGTCTCATGCTGTCTCATAGTGTCTCTTGATTTCTCATAGTGTCTCATGATGTTTCCTATTGTCTCATAGTCTCATGCTGTCTCATACTGTCCCATTGCATCCATAATGTTTCATCATGTCTCATGCTGTCTCATACTGTCCCATTGCATCCATAATGTCTCATAGTGTCTCATGCTGTCTCGTAAAGTCCCATTAGATCCGTAATGTCTCATAGTGTCTCATGCTGTCTCATAACATGTCTTCTATTTTTTCATGCTGTCTAATATTGCCTCATGATGTCTCATGGTGTCTCATAATGTCTCATGTGGTCTCCTATTGTCTCAGTTTCTCATGCTGTCTCATAAAGTCCCATTGCATCCATAATGTCTCATTCTGTCTCATAATGTCTGATGATGTCTCCTATTGTCTCATAGTGTCTCACGCTGTCTCGTAAAGTCCCATTGAATCCATAATGTCTCAGTGTCTCATGCTGTCTCATAACATGTGTCCTATTTTTTCATGCTGTCTAGTAATGTCTCATGATGTCTCATGGTGTCTCATAATGTCTGATGATGTCTCCTGTTGTCCATAATGTTGTATGCTATCTCATGCTGTCTCATACAGTTCCATTGCATCTCATAATGTCTCATGGTGTCTCATTCTGTCTCATACAGTCCCACTGAATGTCATAATGTCTCGTAGTGTCTTATGCTGTCTCATAATGTCTCATAATGTCTCCTTTTGTCTCACAGTGTCTCATGATGTGTCATAGTGTCTCATACTGTCTCAGGAAGTCTCCTATTGTCTCATAGTGTCTCATGCTGTATCATACAGTCCCATCGCATCCATAATGTCTCATAATGTCTCATGCTGTCTCATAATGTCTGATGATGTCTCTTATTGGCTGATAGTGTCTCATGCTGTCTCATAATGTCTCATGATGTCTTATAGTGTCTCATAATATCTCATGATGTCTCCTATTGTCTCATGGTGTGTCATGCTGTCTCACACAGTCCCATTGCATCCATAATATCTTATAATGTTTAATGATGTCTCCTATTGTCTCAGTATCTCATGCTGTCGCATACAATCCCATTGCATCCATAATGTCTCGTAGTACCTCATGCTGTCTCATGATGTCTCATAGTGTCTCATAACATCTCATGATGTCTCCTATTGTCTCACAGTGTCTCATGCTGTGTCATACAGTCCCATTGAATCTCATAATGTTTAGTAGTGTCTTATGCCGTCTTAATGTCTCAAGATGTCTCATGATGTCTCATGCTTTCTCATGGTGTCTCATGATGTCTCCTATTGTCTCAGTATCTTATGCTGTCTCATACAGGCCCATTGCGTCCATAATATCTCGTAGTGTCTCATACTGTCTCATAATGTCCCATAATGTCTCCTATTGTCTCATTGTGTCTCATGCTGTTTCATACTGTCTCATTGCATCAATAATGTCTCACAGTGTCTCATGCTGTCTCATAGTGTCTCTTGATTTCTCATAGTGTCTCATGATGTTTCCTATTGTCTCATAGTCTCATGCTGTCTCATACTGTCCCATTGCATCCATAATGTCTCATAGTGTCTCATGCTGTCTCATATTGTCCCATTGCATCCTTAATGTCTCATAGTGTCTCATGCTGTCTCATGCTGGCCCATTGCATCCATAATGTCGCATAGTGTCTCATACTGTCCCATTGCATCCATGTCTCATAGTGTCTCATGCTGTCTCATACTGTCCCATTGCATCCTTAATGTCTCATAGTGTCTCATACTGTCCCATTGCATCCATGTCTCATAGTGTCTCATGCTGTCTCATACTGTCCCATTGCATCCTTAATGTCTCATAGTGTCTCATGCTGTCTCATGCTGTCCCATTGCATCCATAATGTCTCATAGTGTCTCATGCTGTCTCATACTGTCCCATTGCATCCATAATGTCTCATAGTGTCTCATGCTGTCTCGTAAAGTCCCATTAGATTCGTAATGTCTCGTAGTGTCTCATGCTGTCTCATAACATGTCTTCTATTTTTTCATGCTGTCTAATATTGTCTCATGATGTCTCATGGTGTCTCATAATGTCTCATGTGCTCTCCTATTGTCTCAGTTTCTCATGCTGTCTGATACAGTCCCATTGCATCCATAATGTCTCATTCTGTCTCATAATGTCTGATGATGTCTCCTATTGTCTCATAGTGTGTCACGCTGTCTCGTAAAGTCCCATTAGATTCGTAATGTCTCATAGTGTCTCATGCTGTCTCATAACATGTCTTCTATTTTTTCATGCTGTCTAATATTGTCTCATGATGTCTCATGGTGTCTCATAATGTCTCATGTGCTCTCCTATTGTCTCAGTTTCTCATGCTGTCTGATACAGTCCCATTGCATCCATAATGTCTCATTCTGTCTCATAATGTCTGATGATGTCTCCTATTGTCTCATAGTGTGTCACGCTGTCTCGTAAAGTCCCATTAGATCCAAAATTTCTCATAGTGTCTCATGCTGTCTCATAACATGTCTCCTATTTTTTCATGCTGTCTAGTAATGTCTCATGATGTTTCATGGTGTCTCATAATGTCTCATGTGGTCTCCTATTGTCTCAGTTTCTCATGCTGTCTCATAGAGTGCCAATGCATCCATAATGTCTCGTAGTGTCTTGTGCTGTCTGATAAAATCTCATGATATATCATAGAGTCACATAGTGTCTCAGGATGTCTCATAGTGTCTCATAATGTCTCATGATGTCTCCTACTGTCTCAGTGTGTCATGCTGTCACATGATGTCTCATGATGTCCCATAATATCTGATGGTGTCTCATAGTGCCTCATAGTGTCTCATAGTGCCCCTCGATGTCTCCTATTGTGTCAGTGTCTCATACTGTCTCATACAGTCCCATTGGATCTGTAATGTCTGGTAGTGTCTCATACTGTCTCATACAGTCCCATTGGATCTATAATGTCTGGTAGTGTCTCATGCTGTCTCATAATATCTCATGATGTCTCCTATTGTCTCATAGTGTCTCATGTCTCATGCTGTCTCATACAGTCCTATTGCATCCATAATGTCTCGTAGTGTGTCATGCTGTCTCATGATCTCCCATAATATCTCATGCTGTCTCATAGTGCCTCATAGTGTCTCATACTGCCTCACGATGTCTCCTATTGTGTCAGTGTCTCATGCTGTCTCATACAGTCCCATTGGATCTATAATGTCTCATAGTGTCTCATGCTGTCTCACAATGTCTCATGATGTCTCATAGTGTCTCATAATGTCTCAAGATGTCTTCTATTCTCTCAGTGTCTCATGCTGTCTCATACAGTCCCATTGCATCCATAACGTCTCATATTGTCTCATTCTGTCTCGTAAAGTCACGTGATGTCTCCTATTGTCTCATAGTTTCTCATACTGTCTGATAAAGTCCCATTGCATCTCATATGTCTCGTAGTGTCTCGTGCTCTCTCATAATGTCTCATGATGTCTCTTATTGTCTCAGTGTCTCATGCTGTGTCATAATGCCTCATGATGTCTCATACTGCCTGACGATGTCTCCTATTGTCTCATGGTGTCTCATGCTGTCTCATACAGTCCCATTGCATCCATAATGTCTCGTAGTACCTCATGCTGTCTCAGGATGTCTCATGATGTGTCATAGTGTCTCATAATATCTCATGATGTCTCCTATTGCCTCACAGTGTCTCATACTATCACATACAGTTCTATTCCATGTCATAATGTGTCGTAGTGTCTTATGCCGTCTCATAATGTCTCATAATGTCTCCCAGTGTCTCATGCTGTCTCAATGTCTGATGGTGTCTCATAGTGTCTCATACTGTCTCATACTGTCTCCTATTGTCTCATAGTGTTATCATACAGTCCCATCGCATCCATAATGTCTTATAATGTCTCATGATGTCTCTTATTGGCTGATAGTGTCTCATGCCGTGTCATAATGTCTCATGATGTCTTATAGTGTCTCAATGTCTCACGATATCTCCTATTTCTCATGGTGTCTCATGCTGTCTCATGCTGTCCCATTGCATCCATAATGTCTCGTAGTGTGTCATGCTGTCTCATGATGTCTCATAATATCACATGGTGTGTCATAGTGCCTCATAGTGTCTCATACTGCCTCACGATATCTCCTATTGTGTCAGTGTCTTATGCTGTCTCATACACTCTCATTGGATCTATGTCACATAGTGTCTCATGCTGTCTCATAATATCTCATGATGTCTCCTATTGTCTCACAGTGTCTCATGCTCTTAATGTCTCATGATGTCTCCTGCTGTCTCAGTGTCTCATGCTGTCTCATAATATCTCATGATGTCTCATTGTGTCATAGTGTTTCATGCTGTCTCATCATATCTCATGATGTCTCATTGTCTCATAGTGTCTTATACTGTCTCATGATGTCTCATAACGTCTCATGTGGTCTCCTATTTTCGCAGTTTCTCATGCTGTCTCATACAGTCCCATTGCATCCATAATGTCTCGTAGTACCTCATGCTGTCTCATTATGTCTCATGATGTCTCATAATATCTCATGGTGTCTCATAGTACCTCATAGTGTCTCATACTGCCTCACAATGTCTCCTATTGTGTCAGTGTCTCATGCTGTCTCATACAGTCCCATTGGATCTTTAATGTCTCGTAGTGTCTCATGCTGTCTCATAATATCTCATGATGTCTCCTATTGTCTCATAGTATCTCATGTCTCATGCTATCTCATGCTGTCTCATACAGTTCCATTGCATCTCATAATGTCTCATGGTGTCTCATTCTGTCTCATACAGTCCCACTGAATGTCATAATGTCTCGTAATGTCTCCTTTTGTCTCACAGTGTCTCATGCTGTCTCAATGTCTCATGATGTCTCATAGTGTCTCATACTGTCTCAGGAAGTCTCCTATTGTCTCATAGTGTCTCATGCTGTATCATACAGTCCCGTCGCATCCATAATGTCTCATAATGTCTCATGCTGTCTCTTATTGGCTGATAGTGTCTCATGCTGTCTCATAATGTCTCATGATGTCTCCTATTGTCTCATGGTGTCTCATGCCGTCTCATACAGTCCCATTGCATCCATAATGTCTCATAATGTCTAATGATGTCTCCTATTGTCTCATTATCTCATGCTGTTGCATACAGTCCCATTGCATCCATAATGTCTCGTAGTACCTCATGCTGTCTCATGAGGTCTCATAGTGTCTCAAAATATCTCATGATGTTTCCTATTGTCTCACAGTGTCTCATACTATGTCATACAGTCCCATTGAATCTCATAATGTTTAGTAGTGTCTTATGCCGTCTTAATGTCTCAAGATGTCTCATAATGTCTCATGATGTCTCAAGGTGTCTCATGATGTCTCATGATGTCTCCTATTGTCTCAGTATCTAATGCTGTCTCATACAGGCCCATTGGGGCCATAATATCTCATACTGTCTCATAATGTCTTATAATGTCTCCTATTGTCTCATTGTGTCTCACGGTGTCTCATACTGTCCCATAGCAACAACAATGTCTCATAGTGTCTCATGCTGTCTCCTGCTCATGATATCTCTTAGTGTCTCATACTGTCTCATGATGTCTCCTATTGTCTCAGTATCTAATACTGTCTCATACAGGCCCATTGGGGCCATAATATCTCATACTGTCTCATAATGTCTTATAATGTCTCCTATTGTCTAATTGTGTCTCACGGTGTCTCATACTGTCCCATAGCAACAACAATGTCTCATAGTGTCTCATGCTGTCTCCTGCTCATGATATCTCTTAGTGTCTCATACTGTCTCATGATGTCTCCTATTGTCTCAGTGTCTCATGTTGTCTCTACAGTCCCGTTGAATCCATAATGTCTCATTCTGTCTGATAAAGTCACATGATGTCTCCTATTGTCTCATAGTTTCTCATACTGTCTGATAAAGTCCCATTGCATCTCATAGTGTCTCGTTGTATCTCATGCTCTCTCATAAGGTCTCATGATGTCTCCTATTCTCTCATAGTGTCTCATGTCTCATGCTGTCTCATACAGTCCCATTTCATCCATAATGTCTCGTAGTGTGTCATGCTGCCTCATGATCTCCCATAATATCTCATGGTGTCTCATAGTGCCTCATAGTGTCCCATACTGCCTCACAATGTCTCCTATTGTGTCAGTGTCTCATGCTGTATCATACAGTCCCATTGCATCCATAATGTCTCGTATGATGTCTCATACTGCCTCACGATGTCTCCTATTGTCTCATAATGTCTCATGCTGGCTCATGCAGTCCCATTGAATCCATAATGTCTCGTAGAGTCTCATGCTGTCTCATGATGTCTCATGATGTCTCTTATTGGCTAATAGTGTTTCATGCTGTTTCATAATGTCTCATGATGTCTCCTATTGTCTCAGTGTCTCATGTTGTCTCATACAGTCCCATTTCATCCATAATGTCTCATGATGTCTCTTATTGGCTCATAGTGTCTCCTATTGTCTCATAGTCTCGTGCTGTCTCATAAAGTCCCTGAGACATAATGACACAGCATGAGACACTGAGACAATAAGAGACATCATGAGACATTATGAGAGAGCATGAGACACTACGAGACATTATGAGATGCAATGGGACTTTATGAGACAGTATTAGAAACTATGAGACAATAGGAGACATCACGTGACTTTATGAGACAGAATGAGACATTAAGGATGCAATGGGACTGTATGAGACAGCATGAGACACTGACACAATAGGAAACATCGTGAGGCACTATGAGACACTATGAGGCACTATGGTTATGGGACATCATGAGACATCATGAGACAGCATGACACACGGAGACAGTAGGAGACATCATGAGACATTATGAGACACTACGAGATATCCTGAGACATTGTTAGCCAGTATGAGACACTATGATACATCATGAGATTTTATCAGACAGCACAAGACACCACGAGACATTATGGATGCATTGGTACTGTATGAGACAGCATGGGAAACTAAGACAATAGGAGATCACATCAGACATTATGAGACACCATGAGACATCATGAGACATTATGAGACAGCATGAGACACTATGAGACATTATGGATGCAATGGGACTTTATGAGACACCATGAGACATCATGAGAAATCAAGAGACACTATGAGACAGCATGAGACACTACGAGACATTATTGATGCAATGGGACAGTATGAGACAGCATGAGACACAATGAGACAATACGAGACATTATGAGACATTATGAGACAGTATGAGACACTACGAGATATTATGGACGCAATGAGCCTGTATGAGACAGCATAAGATACTGAGACAATAGGAGACATCATGAGACATCATGAGAGATCATGAGACACCATGGGACATATGAGACACTATGAGACATCTTGAGACATTAAGACTGCATAAGACACTACTAGACATTATGAGATTCAATGGGACTGTATGAAACAGCATGAGACACTGTGAGTAAATAGGAGACATCATGAGATATTATGAGACACTTTGAGACATCATGAGATATTATGAGACGGCATGAGACACTATCACCCAATAAGAGACATCATGAGACACCATGAGACAGCATGAGACATTACGAGACAGTATGGATGCGATGGGATTGCATGATACAGCATGAGACACTGACACAATAGGAGATATCGTGCGGCAATATGAGACACTATGAGGCACTATGAGACACCATGAGATATTATGGGAGATCATGAGACAGCATGACACACTACGAGACATTATGGATGCAATGGGACTGTATGAGACAACATGAGACATGAGACACTATGAGACAAGAGGAGACATCATGAGATATTATGAGACAGCATGAGACACTACGAGACATTATAGATCCAATGGGACTGTATGAGACAGCATGAGACACTACGAGACAATAGGAGACATCATCAGACATTATGAGACAGCATGAGACACTATGAAACAATGAGAGACATCCTGAGACATCATGAGACAGCATGAGACTCTATATGAGACATTATGGATCCAATGCGACTCTATGACACAGCATACGATACTGAGACAATAGGAGACATCATGAGAAATGCTCTCTCATAATGTTTCATGATGTCACTTATTGTCTCATTTGAAACACTATTAGACAATAAGAGACATCATTAGACATGATGAGACACCATGAGACTCTACGAGATATGATGCAATGGGACTGCATGAGCCAGCATGAGACACAATGAGAAAAGAGGAGACATCGTAAGGCAGTATGAGACATCATGAGACATTGTGACACAGCATGAGACAAGCTGTCTCATATTGTCTCAGTATCTCATGCTGTCTCATACTGTCCCATTGCATCAATAATGTCTCGTGCTGTCTCATAAAGTCCCATTGCATCCATAATGTTTCATGCCGTCTCATAATGTCTCATGATGTCTTGTAGTGTCTCATAATGTCTCCTATTGTCTCATGGTGTCTCATGCTGTCTCATACAGTTGCATTGCACCCATAATGCCTTGGAGTACCTCATGCTGTCTCATGATGTCTCATGATGTCAGTGTCTCATAATATCTCATGATGTCTCATAGTGTCTCATAATATCTCATGATGTCTGCTATTGTCTCACACTGTTTCATACAGTCCCATTGAATCTCAGTGTCTCGTTGTCTTATGCCGTCTCATAATGTCTCATGATGTCTCATAATGTCTCATGATGTCTCCTATTGTCTCAGTATCTTATGCTGTCTCCTATTTTCTCATAGTGTCTCATGCTGTCTAATAATGTCTCATGATGTCTCATGGTGTCTCATAATGTCTCTTGTGGTCTCCTATTGTCTCAGTTTCTCTTGCTGTCTCATACAGTCCCAATGCATCCATAATATCTCGCAGTGTCTTGTGCTGTCTGATAAAATCTCATGATGTATCATAGTGTCTCATACTGTCTCACAATGTCTCAGGATGTCTCACAGTGTCTCATAATGTCTCATGATGTCTCTTACTGTCTCAGTGTCTCATGCTGTCTCATAAGATGTCTCATTGTCTCATAGTGTCTCATGCTGTCTCATAAGATGTCTCATTGTCTCATAGTGTCTCATACTGTCTCATAACGTCTCATGTGGTCTCCTATTGTCGCAGTTTCTCATGCTGTCTCATACAGTCCCATTGCATCCATAATGTCTCGTAGTGTGTCATGCTGTCTCATGATGTCTCATAGCTCTCATGGCTGACTCGATATTAGTACTGAAACAAGTGAGCTGTGACTGCGTCGGTGAGGCCTCGGCACGGCTCAAACAGCAGCGACGGCGGAGAAGTGCCCAGTACGTAGGAAGGACTTTGCCTATTTACTGTTACCATGTTTCGCTTTAAAAAATTGCTACGAGGCTATGAAGAAAGACTTCAGTTGGCTAGCGCTATACTCTGGCGTACAAAATAAACTCACAACCACATTTTAAAGCTCCAACATAACTACACAACAATAAACGAGTTGTAGTAACAAACTCCTGACCTGAGAGTACTTCGCGGATACTTCGCGGTCTTCACGTGAGTGACGTTTCAGGTTAAAAAAGACATTGAGATCCAGCCAGGATTCGAACCTGGGTCCTCTGAATTCCGGTCAGATGCTCTTACCAACTGAGCCACTGGAGCTCTGGCATTGGAGCAGAGGATAGATGGCATTTATCCATAGACACTGTTCGATTCTCAGGCTGGATCTTTAGGCTAACTCTAACTCTGCATGGTTAGTACCGAGGTACTTTTCGTTTTTATTTTTCGTCGGGGCGAGGGGAGAGCCTGGGAACGAGCCTAGGTACAGCGGTTTTACGTAATCTTGCAAAATTGGATTTAGAAACGCGTTGTTCAAAGGTTCAAAGGTTCATTTGCGACTGACCGGTAGGTATGCGCGTAATTTACAGAACAAAGACACACACACACAAACATGAATAGTTATATATATACACACAAAACTTTAGTTGGGGCTAAATGTAACTCCAGCACTTCGGCTCCAGTCAGACCCATGGCTGTCGGCAACATGTACCAAAGGGGCTACCAGGTGGGCACGACTCTGTGACGAGTATTTGTCTCGCCTGCCATGTGTACACATCTAGCCGCCACAAGTCTGATGAAACATTTCAGCACAGCAGTTCTCTGCCTCTGGTCAATATCAAGTGAGTCTTGTGATTTGGAGAGGTATCCTATCGTCAATAGGCAAGCAAGGTTACACACACAACTATGGTTGAGGACAAATGTAACTGTAGCACTTTGGCTCCAGCCAGACCCATGGCTGTCGGCAACATGTACCAAAGGGGCTACCCATCCCACGGCATGACAGGTGGACACGACTCTGTGACGAGTATTTGTCTCGCCTGCCATGTGTACACATCTAGCTGCCACAAGTCTGATGAAACATTCAGCACAGCAGTTCTCTGCCTCCGGTCGATATCGAATGCGTATCGCGATCAGAGAAATGTCCCTTTCGTCAATGGGCGAGCGAAGCAGGTTCCATTGAGCGAGGCAGGCTCCATTATTCGGAGAGAGCACTTGCACACGCCACCTTGGCTAGATCACCGTGCAAAACTGTAACGTTGTATGATATTGCGCATGCGCCATTGAATTTTCAAATTTTGTGTATACTTAGCCTCGTTCCCAGACCTATTGTGCATGGTAATAGCTAGGATGGCTAGCTATAGTGGCAAGTGGTACTACGCCATAGAGACTGAACCATTAGTCTCGCAGAGCCAGACTTTCACTCGAGTGAGTCTGGCTCCGCGAGACTACTGAATCACTGCCAGGGGCAGTAGAGGAAGCGAAAAGTTTCAACCCCTTGGGATAGCCTCGAACCCAGGCTTTCCGTTCCGGTGTTACAGTGATATATGTTCCCCCGGGGAATGTGTACCCCCGAACACATAATTTACCCTAGTGATATCTGTTCCCCCGAACAGATATCACTGGTATAGTTGGCAACATTAGCGTCAGTGATATATGTTTCCCAGGGTTAACTGTTCCCCCATGATAAAGGTAAGAAAGTAGCTTTATCCCAAGACAGGACTTTTATCATGCAGGGAGGGACAGTCTAATGTTCAGTAACTCTGCATGATTGTACTTATATAATGGTAAGAAACTGATATCAAGTGTTTCATTATAGGTATGAATTTAAAGACAGCAGAGTACATACAGATGCAAGGGTACAGCAAGTAGCTATAGTTACTTTGAAATGCATGAAATGCATGTAAAAGGTTGCTACATTGTGGAGGTATATTATCACAAGAAGATGGCTCTAAAAAATAACATCTGGTGAAGAGAGCCAGAACAGAAACTGATTCCTATAACAACCTTCTTCGTATCAAACATAGTCAGTTTGGTATTAGCCTTCATCCATGCATTCGTGAGGTGCTTGGATGAAGAACAAGCCCACTATAAACCCTTCAGTCACTGTCAATATCATGCTGGTGTATAAGCTTTGAAGATGGAAACCCATATCAATGATGTTTTTGCAAAGGGAACACCTGACCCTAGTGATATCTGAGTTTGGGGAACAGATATCACTAGGGAAATGTGTTTCGGGGCACACATTTCCCGGGGGAACACATATCACTGTAACACCGGATTTTGTCTCGCAGCTTTGCTCCGATCATTCTCCAAAGCTGCGAGACAAAATCCGGAACGGAAAGCCTGGGTTCGAGGCTATGTTTGAGTGTTGAGCTTGAACTACGGAAGATGAATCAACTTATAGGAACCTTGGATCTACTCCTCGTCAAAATATGCAGCTCCTTTTAGAGCGAGTGCTTATGTTCGGGGATTCAGGCGGAGAGCAAGTGCAGGCGCGCGTTATTGAGATCATATCTCAATCCCAAGGGGTTGAAACTTTTCGCTTCCTCTACTGCCCTGGCAGTGATTCAGTAGTCTCGCGGAGCCAGACTCACTCGAGTGAAAGTCTGGCTCTGCGAGACTAATGGTTCAGTCTCTATGGCGTAGTACCACTTGCCACTATAGCTAGCCATCCTAGCTATTACCATGCACAATAGGTCTGGGAACGAGGCTAAGTATACACAAAATTTGAAAATTCATTGGCGCATGCGCAATATCGTAACAACGCGTTTCTAAATCCAATTTTGCAAGATTACGTAAAACCACTGTAACATGATGTGTAATTACCCCGCCAGCGCATGCGTGAAGGGGTTAAGCAATTCGTTTTGTCCACAGTCAGTTTGTCAGTTTGTCAGTCCGGTGAAAAATTTTTAAATCTGAATATAGACAGGTTAAGCGATTTCCAAAACTGACAGTAGCGTTGACATTGTAAAAAAAAAGTGACCTATGTGTACCTCATAGGAAGCAAAGCGGTTCTATACCCTCTGCTTTTCCGGCAGTTTCCTATTTAACGTCGTGATCAGCCGCCATTTTAATACAGTCAATACCGTAGAGTCCGGGTATTCGCGGACTTGACGCGTGTCCATAATTTTGATACGGTGGAGTCCGGGCATATGCAGCAAAATTTCCGTAATGCTACCCCTGCACCTCAAGACACCATGAGACAATATAAGACATCATGAGAAACTTTAAGACATCAAAAGACACCATCAGACAACAAAAGACCACATGAGACACTACAAGACACCATGAGACAACATAAGAGACATTATGAGATGCAATGGGACTTTATGAGACAGTATGAGAAACTATGAGACAATCGGAGACATCACGTGACTTTGAGACCGAATGAGACACTACGAGACATTATGGATGCAATGGGACTGTATGAGAGCATGAGACACTGAGACAATAGGAGACATCATGAGACATTATGAGACAGCATGAGACACTATGAGCCAATAAGAGACATCATGAGACATTATGGATGCAATGGGACTGTATGAGAGCATGAGACACTGAGACAATAGGAGACATCATGAGACATTATGAGACAGCATGAGACACTATGAGCCAATAAGAGACATCATGAGACATTATGGATGCAATGGGACTGTATGAGAGAGCATGAGACACTGAGACAATAGGAGACATCATGAGACAATATGAGACAGCATGAAACACTATTAGCCAATGAGACATCACGAGACATGATGAGACAGCATGAGACTCTACGCGACATTATGGATGCAATGGGACTGCATTGAGCCAGCATGAGACACTATGAGACAATAGGAGACATCGTGAGGCAGTATGAGACATCATGAGACATTATGACACAGCATGAGACACTGAGACAATAAGAGACATCATGAGACATTATGAGAGAGCATGAGACACTACGAGACATTATGAGATGCAATGGGACTTTATGAGACAGTATTAGAAACTATGAGACAATAGGAGACATCACGTTACTTTATGAGACAGAATGAGACATTATGGATGCAATGGGACTGTATGAGACAGCATGAGAGACTGAGACAATAGGAGACATCATGAGACAATATGAGACACTATGCGCCAATAAGAGATATCATGAGATATTATGAGACAGCTTGAGACATTGAGACATTATGGATGAAATGGGACTGTATGAGACAGCATGAGACACTATGAGACAATAGGAGACATCATGAGACATTATGAGACAGCATGAGACACTATGAGCCAATAAGAGACATCATGAGACATTATGGATGCAATGGGACTGTATGAGAGCATGAGACACTGAGACAATAGGAGACATCATGAGACATTATGAGACAGCATGAGACACTATGAGCCAATAAGAGACATCATGAGACATTATGGATGCAATGGGACTGTATGAGAGAGCATGAGACACTGAGACAATAGGAGACATCATGAGACAATATGAGACAGCATGAAACACTATTAGCCAATGAGACATCACGAGACATGATGAGACAGCATGAGACTCTACGCGACATTATGGATGCAATGGGACTGCATTGAGCCAGCATGAGACACTATGAGACAATAGGAGACATCGTGAGGCAGTATGAGACATCATGAGACATTATGACACAGCATGAGACACTGAGACAATAAGAGACATCATGAGACATTATGAGAGAGCATGAGACACTACGAGACATTATGAGATGCAATGGGACTTTATGAGACAGTATTAGAAACTATGAGACAATAGGAGACATCACGTTACTTTATGAGACAGAATGAGACATTATGGATGCAATGGGACTGTATGAGACAGCATGAGAGACTGAGACAATAGGAGACATCATGAGACAATATGAGACACTATGCGCCAATAAGAGATATCATGAGATATTATGAGACAGCTTGAGACATTGAGACATTATGGATGAAATGGGACTGTATGAGACAGCATGAGACACTATGAGACAATAGGAGACATTATGAGACAGCATGAGACACTATGAAACATTGAGAGACAGCATGAGACTCTAGGAGACATTATGGATGCAATGCGACTCTATGACACAGCATAAGATAGTGTGACAATAGGAGACATCATGAGACATTATGAGACACTATGAGACATCATGAGACATTATGAGACAGCATGAGATACTATGAGACATCATGAGATATTATGAGACAGCATGAGACATGAGACACTATGAGACAATAGGAGACATCATGAGATATTATGAGACAGCATAAGACACTGAAACAATAAGAGACATCATGAGACATTATAAGAGAGCATGAGACACTAGGAGACATTATGAGATGCAATGGGACTGTATGAGACAGCATGAGACACTGACACAATAGGAGACATCGTGAGGCAGTATGAGACACTATGAGGCACTATGAGACACCATGAGATATCATCAGACAGCATGACACACTACGAGACATTATGGATGCAATGGGACTGTATGAGACAACATGAGACATGAGACACTATGAGACAAGAGGAGACATCATGAGATATTATGAGACAGCATGAGACACTACGAGACATTATAGATCCAATGGGACTGTATGAGACAGCATGAGATACTACGAGACAATAGGAGACATCATCAGACATTATGAGACAGCATGAGACACTATGAAACAATGAGAGACATCATGAGACGTCATGAGACAGCATGAGACTCTAGGAGACATTATGGATGCAATGCGACTCAATGACACAGCATAAGATACTGAGACAATAGGAGACATCATGAGACATTATGAGACACTATGAGACACTATGAGACATCATGAGACATTATGAGACAGCATGAGATACAATGAGACATCATGGGATATTATGAGACAGCATGAGACACTACAAGACATTATAGATCCAATGTGACTGTATGAGACAGCATGAGACACTGACACAATAGGAGACATCGTGAGGCAGTATAAGACACTATGAGGCACTATGAGACACCATGAGATACTATGAGACATCATGAGACAACATGACACACTACGAGACATTATGGATGCAATGGGACTGTATGAGACAGCATGAGACATGAGACACTATGATACAATAGGAGACATCATGAGACCTTATGAGATAGCATGAGATACAACGAGACACTATGAGATGCAATGGGATTTTATCAGACAGTATGAGAAACTATGAGACAATAGGAGACATCATGTGACTTTATCAGACAGAATGAGACATTATGGATTCAATGGGACTGTATGAGACACCATGAGACACTGAGACAATAGGAGACATCATGAGACAGTATGAGACACTATGAGCCAATAAGAGATATCATGAGCAGGAGACAGCATGAGACACTATGAGACATTGTTGATGCTATGGGACAGTATGAGACACCATGAGATATTATGGGACATCATGAGACATCATGACACACTATGAGACATTATGGATGCAATGGGACTATATGAGACAGCATGAGAAACTGCGACAATAGGAGACCACATGAGACATTATGAGACATTATGAGACAGCATGAGACACTATGAGACAATAAGAGACATCATGAGACATTATGAGACAGCATGAGACATTACGGGACATTATGGATGCAATGGGACTGTATGATACAGCATGAGACACTGACACAATAGGAGACATTGTGAGGCAGTATGAGACACTATGAGGCACTATGAGACACCACGAGATACTATGGGAGATCATGAGACAGCATGACACACTATGAGACATGGATGCAATGGGACTGTATGAGACAGCATGAGACATGAGACACTATGAGACAATAGGAGACATCATGAGATATTATGAGGCAGCATGAGACACTACGAGACATTATAGATCCAATGGGACTGTATGAGACAGCATGAGACACTGACACAATAGGAGACATTGTGAGGCAGTATGAGACACTATGTGGCACTATGAGACACCATGAGATATTATGAGACATCATGGGATATTATGAGACAGCATGAGACATTAGAGACACTATGAGACAATAGGAGACATCATGAGATATTATGAGACAGCATGAGACACTACAAGACATTATAGATCCAATGTGACTGTATGAGACAGCATGAGACACTGACACAATAGGAGACATCGTGAGGCAGTATGAGACACTATGAGGCACTATGAGACACCATGAGATACTATGGGACATCATGAGACAACATGACACACTATGAGACATTATGGATGCAATGGGACTGTATGAGACAGCATGAGACATGAGACACTATGAGACAATAGGAGACATCATGAGACCTTATGAGAGAGCATGAGATACAACGAGACACTATGACATGCAATGGGACTTTATCAGACAGTATGAGAAACTATGAGACAATAGGAGACATCATGTGACTTTATCAGACAGAATGAGACATTATGGATTCAATGGGACTGTATGAGATACTGAGACAATAAGAGATATCATGAGACAGTATGAGACACTATGAGCCAATAAAATACAGGAGACAGTATGAGACACCATGAGATATTATGGGACATCATGAGACATCATGACACACGAGACATTATGGATACAATGGGACTATATGAGACAGCATGAGAAACTGCGACAATAGGAGACCACATGAGACATTATGAGATGTTATGAGACAGTATGAGACACTATGAGACAATAAGAGACATCATGAGATATTATGAGACAGCATGAGACACTACAAGACATTATAGATCCAATGTGACTGTATGAGATAGCATGAGACACTGACACAATAGGAGACATCGTGAGGCAGTATGAGACACTATGAGGCACTATGAGACACCACGAGATACTATGGGACATCATGAGACAACATGACACACTATGAGACATTATGAATGCAATGGGACTGTATGAGACAGCATGAGACATGAGACACTATGAGACAATAGGAGACACCATGAGATATTATGAGACATCATGGGATATTATGAGACAGCATGAGACATTAGAGACAATAGGAGACATCATGAGATATTATGAGACAGCATGAGACACTACAAGACATTATAGATCCAATGTGACTGTATGAGACAGCATGAGACACTGACACAATAGGAGACATCGTGAGGCAGTATGAGACACTATGAGGCACTATGAGACACCATGAGATACTATGGGACATCATGAGACAACATGACACACTATGAGACATTATGGATGCAATGGGACTGTATGAGACAACATGAGACATGAGACACTATGAGACAATAGGAGACATCATGAGACCTTATGAGAGAGCATGAGATACAACGAGACACTATGAGATGCAATGGGACTTTATCAGACAGTATGAGAAACTATGAGACAATAGGAGACATCATGTGACTTTATCAGACAGAATGAGACATTATGGATTCAATGGGACTGTATGAGACACCATGAGACACTGAGACAATAGGAGACATCATGAGACAGTATGAGACACTATGAGCCAATAAGAGATATCATGAGCAGGAGACAGCATGAGACACTATGAGACATTGTTGATGCTATGGGACAGTATGAGACACCATGAGATATTATGGGACATCATGAGACAACATGACACACTACGAGACATTATGAATGCAATGGGACTGTATGAGACAGCATGAGACATGAGACACTATGAGACAATAGGAGACATCATGAGATATTATGAGGCAGCATGAGACACTACGAGACATTATAGATCCAATGGGACTGTATGAGACAGCATGAGACACTGACACAATAGGAGACATTGTGAGGCAGTATGAGACACTATGAGGCACTATGAGACACCATGAGATAGTATGGGACATCATGAGACATCATGAGACAGCATGATACACTACGAGACATTATGGATGCAATGGGACTATATGAGACAGCATGAGAAACTGCGACAATAGGAGACCACATGAGACATTATGAGACAGTATGAGACACTATGAGACAATAAGAGACATCATGAGACAGCATGAGACATTACGAGACATGGAAGCGATGGGACTGTATGATACAGCATGAGATACTGACACAATAGAAGACATTGTGAGGCAGTATGAGACACTATGAGGCACTATGAGACACCATGAGATATTATGGGAGATCATGAGTCAGCATGACACACTACGAGACATTATGGATGAAATGGGACTGTATGAGACAGCATGAGACATGAGACACTATGAGACAATAGGAGACATCATGCCTGGTAGTGCTGGTCTATTAGTGTTTCAAACAGATTCGAAACTTTCGAAACACATCGAATTCATCTGAAACTACTTTGTTGTGCTGGTCTACTAGTGTTTCCAACAGATTCGAAACTTTCGAAACACATCGAATTCATGTGAAACTACCTTATAGTGGTGGTCTACTAGTGTTTCAAACAGATTCGAAACTTTGGAAACACATTGAATTTATGTGAAACTGCCTTATAGTGCTGGTCTACTAGTGGGTCGAAAAGATTCGAAACTTTTGAAACACATCGAATTGATGTGAAACTACCTTCTAGTGCTGGTTTACTGGTGGTTCTAAAAGAATCGAAACTTTCGAAACTCTTCGAATTCATCTGAAACTACTCAACAGTGCTGGACTACTAGTTTTTCAAACCTTTCGAAACACATCGAATTCATCTGAAACTACCATGTACTGCTGGTCTACTAGTGTTTCAAACAGATTCGAGACTTTCAAAACACATCAAATTCATGTGAAACCATCTTGTAGTGTTGGTCTACTGGTAGTTTGAAGAGATTCGAAACTTTCGAAACACATCGAATTCATCTGAAACTACCTTGTAGTGCTGGTCTACTAGTCCTTCGAAGGGATTCGAAACTTTCGAAACACATCAAATTCATCTGAAACTACCTTGTAGTGCTGGTCTACTAGTGTTTTGAACAGATTCGAAACTTTTAAAACACATCCAATTCATCTGAAACTACCTTGTAGTGCTGGTCTACTAGTGTTTCCAACAGATTCGAAACTTTCGAAACACTTTGAATTAATGTGAATCTACTTTGTAGTGGTGGTCTACTACTCCTTCGAAAGGATTCGAAACTTTTGAAACACATCAAATTCATGTGAAACTACCTTTTAGTGGTGGTCTACTTGTGTTTTGAACAGATTCGAAACTTTCGAAACACGTTGAATTCATCTGAAAATACCTTATAGTGCTGGTCTACTAGTGGTTCGAAAAAATTTAAGAAACACATCGAATTCTTCTGAAACTACCTAACAGTGCTGGTCTACTAGTGGTTCAAACAGATTTGAAACTTTCGAAACCCATCAATTTCATCTGAAACCACCTAACAGTGCTGGTCTACTAGTGGTTTGAACAGAAACGAAACTTTCGAAACACATCGAATTCATGTGAAACCACCTTATAGTGCTGGTCTACTAGTGGTTCGAAAATATTCGAAACTTTCGAAATATATCGAATTCATCTGAAACTAACAGTGCTGATCTACTAGTGGTTCGAACAGATTCGAAACTATCGAAACACATCAAATTCATGTGAAACTACCTTATAGTGCTGGTCTACAAGTGCTTCTAACAGATTCGAAACTTTCGAAACACATCGAATTGATGTGAAACTGCCTTATAGTGCTGGTCTACTAGTGGGTCGAAAAGATTCAAAAGTTTTGAAACACATCGACTTCATCTGAAACTACTTTATAGTGCTGGTTAACATGTGTTTCAAACAGATTCGAAACTTTAGAAATACATCGAATTCATCTGAAACTAACTAATAGTGCTGGTCTACTAGTGGTTCGAACAGATTCGAAACTCTCGAAACACATCGAATTCATCTGAAACTACCCAACAGTGCTGGTCTCCTAGTGGTTCGAGATCCGACACTTTCGAAACACATTGTGAAACTACCTTATAGTGTTTGTCTACATGTGGTTCGAATAGATTCGAAACTTTCGAAACACATCGAATTTATGTGAAACTACCTTATAGTGGTGGTCTACTAGTGGTTCGAAAAGATTCGAACCTTTCGAAACACATCAAATTCATATGAAACTACCTTATGGTCACAAACATGATAGCTACCATGACATGTACTGGTCTCCCCTTGTTCCCAGGCCCCCACATGCATAAGAGCTTGGGAACAAGGCTAGTCGGTAAACAGACTTCCTTATACTACAATACCCATACATAGAGAAAGAGCAGAACACTGGTCTTATATCCATGTTGAAGAGCAGAACACTGGTCTGATATCCACGTTGACTGATTCATGCACACAAGTTTGCCATGACATACCACGATATAAATCAGTATGATACACTACCTATCGCTATCCACTGGTTTCATTTCCTTCAGATGAGTTTGTAGTTGCTTCAATGATTCCTTCATTATACAGTTTTTCTCTAGCACCCTCGGGAAGTTTAGAACTGATGTCCTGTGTTAGATGGGCAACCACAGAGCTGTCAGAGTTGTCATGCTTTCGCACAAAACCCAAGTAAATGAGAACTGTAAACAGTGTCAGTCCAAGTGGTATGGCATACCGCTGTTTGCGTACTACCGTGGGTTCCACGCTGTATGCATCATCAACTTTAAATTTCCTTGCTTTGCTCTTGAGAAATGGGAGTGGGCCACTCTTGCCTGTGCTGTAGGACTGGTACAGTACACTGTTGTCGTAGCTCAAGGTATAACATTTCACTTGCATTTGGACCTGTCTGTTGGTGTTACAGCTAGAAATTGGCAATCTTTGCAAAATCATCCTGATACAAGTGGACTGCAGAAACCTGCAGCAGAAGTGATTCATCGTTTGACGGCACCGGATGGAACAGACTGAGTGGATGGCTATGCTAGCAGCTAGATCTAGACCGTAAGATGACTACTGACAGCTCCTGCTGCATTGCCTATACATTAGCAACACTTGAACTTCAGCACTTACAGTCTGACTGATCACAGACATAGACTATAAACAGGGCCCGATGCACATATGCTCTAATTAGTGCACACCCAGGAGCTGAAGAGGTTGTAGTCTCGTGACCAGCCGGAAAAACCTACGTAGGTTTGGGTACGAGACTAGGTATACCCTAGTCTCGTACCCAGACCCTCGAAAGGAGGGTCTGGCGAATATGATACAGTGTATGATTTGTGGATGCCAATTGAGTGTGTTGTATGTTGTGAACCATACGTGAGTGCCATGCAGGCTGTTTGATCCCAAATCCTTCCCAGAAGATTCACAAGTCACATGCATCCTTGCACAGCCGATTTATAACTGCAATTTTTTCACAAAGATGTATACACTACTTGTAAGTTTGGTTAGAAATGCCCTGTTATGTTCACAATCATATTTCTTGCCCAGAACATTCACAAATTTTCACAAAGTTCATTTCCCCATGTGTCTTGCCCAGAACATTCACAAATGTTCACAAAGTTTATTTCCACATGTCTCTTGCCCAGAACATTCACAAATGTTCACAAAGTTTATTTCCACATGTCTCTTGCCTAGAACATTCACAAATGTTCACAAAGTTTATTTCCACATGTCTCTTGCCCAGAACATTCACAAATGTTCACAAAGTTTATTTCCACATGTCTCTTGCCCAGAACATTCACAAATGTTCACAAAGTGTATTTCCACATGTCTCTTGCCTAGAACATTCACAAACATTCACAAAGTTTATTTCCACATGTCTCTTGCCCAGAACATTCACAAATGTTCACAAACTTTATTTCCACATGTATCTTGCCCAGAACATTCACAAATGTTCACAAAGTGTATTTCCACATGTTTCTTGTCCAGAACATTCACAAATGTTCACAAAGTTTATTTCCACATGTATCTTGCCCAGAACATTCACAAATGTTCACAAAGTGTATTTCCACATGTTTCTTGTCCAGAACATTCACAAATGTTCACAAAGTTTATTTCCACATGTTTCTTGCCCAGAACATTCAAAAGGGGAGCAACGCTAGTGGAGCATTGTGAATAAAAGGGGAGCAATGCTAGTGGAGCATTGCATACAGAAAGGGGGAGCAATGCCTGGGCAGCATTGTTTGCAGAAATGCAGAGCAATGCTAGTAGAGCATTGCTAACAAAAGGGACCAATGCTAAGGGCGCATTGCTAACAGAAAAGGGAGTAATTCCTATTGGAGCATGGCTAATGGAAAAGGGGAGCAATGCTATTGGGATCCTTACTAAGGGAAATGGAAGCAGTGCGAGCGGAGCATTGGTTAACGGAAGTACAATGCAAAGAGTCCGGTGGCTGTCAGGGACTCAATGCCATGGGGCATTGGTAACTATATGGTTACATTGTGTTCCTCCACAGACATCCTGTTGGGAACCATACCACCAGCAAGTGAAATTCCTCCCCTGCCTCCCATTACTACTCTCCCCAGTGGGACCTTATATACCATTAGCAACAATGAGCAATACAACCAACAGCACAGCAACCTCTCTAAAGAGCCTCCTTCTTCCGCATTTAGAAGCTTTCAAAGAAAGGAACATATTCATTGGGGATGGCTTGCCATCAATTCCCCCAAAACTGTATCGGAGGATGCTCAATTGGAGCTACATCGATATGGCAGAGCTACAACCTTTGGGGTCTATAAAGTGTCAGAACCCAGAGCCAGATCCAGCCCATTATGTCATTTTGCCAGGCCTGGAGCTAGCAAAGGCAAATAAAAAGGTGGTGCTAGATATCCATACGTGGATTCACTGTTTTGCGATTTACCTAACAGTCATGGCTACTAAGCAGCCAACCGTACTGCCATAACTGGTGGCATACATGTTGTTCATCATCTGAATACAAAGGGAATACGATGAACCAGTTTGGCGATTCTACGACGAGGCCTTCCGGGATAAAGCTGCTGCCACGGGTGATAAGAAGTGGTCAATGTCAGATCAGGACCTATGCAATCGCCTGCTTACAGGAAGGGCACATGCTTTGCAGATGTGCACAAACTGCAACCACATTGGCCATGAGACAAATGCGTGCCCAGTATCAGCCAGTACAGCAGGAAAGCAATTTGATCGGGCCAGGTCCCCTGAAAGGGAAAAAGTAGCACTTCCACTAGCCAAGTGTAGAGCTCCTAGTAGTGCCCAGGCATTTGTTGGGAATTCAACTATGAAGGAAGTTGCAGCAATGAGGTTTGCAAGTTTTGCCATGTCTGCCAGATATGCCAGGGGCGCCACCCAGGAATTCACTGCACTAAGTATGGCAACACGAGGGTACTGAGTGGGAAACGGAGGCCTGGAGAGAAGGCAATGGGATATAAAGAGTTCATGACCCAGAAGTGATCACTGGTGATCAGTCTAAGAAACAAACTTAAGAAGCAGACATTAAGAACTTGTAATAGTTACTCCAAACATACCCCTGCACATTGTGAAGTGGCTCGGTTGTTAGTGTATTAGTAGTCTGTATCTACAGTCAATACCTTTGATGATTGTCAGGGGTGCACAAAGTCATGGACAAAATCTCTTGTGGGAGGCATGGGTGGGGGTGGGATGGCATGGATGGGGATGCTGCTGAGTGGACTGTGAAGTAGCTGTCCTCCACTCAGAGGGCTGAGTGTGATCATAACATGGTGCCGGCGGTGAATGTCACAGTCCACTCAGTGTGGCTCATGTTTACTGTATTAGACTCCATTCATGTCAGACTTTCCTTCATGCCCCCCACATACCTCCCACATCCTACACTACCTCACCAGTCATCCCGCAAGAGTTCCCACATCCTACACTACCTCACCAGTCGTCCTGCAAGAGTCCCCACATCCTACACTACCTCACCAGCTGTCCTGCAAGAGCTACCAGGCTGTGATGGGAGACTCCACATTATGCTTCCCCGAAGTCCGTACGCACACACAGAAGACTGTGTATTGTATGTCCATGCTAGGAAATGCTAGTTTGTTCACGTCCAAAGTCCATGAGCGTGCACAGAGGATGGTTTAATGTATGTCCATGCTAGGAAATGCCAGTTTGTGCATGATAGATGTCTGTGTGGGTGCTACACACACAATTCTAGGTACACACATATATATATATATGTATGTACACATATCTAGCACGAGGTCATGCAACAATGACAAGTGTCTGTATAGGAGGAGAGGGACATGAGGTGGTGAACGTAGAAGAAATTCAGGGGTTACCCATTTACTCCAGGAATAGAAGAGAGAAGTCCTGATACACAGCAGACCTGTTAAGGATGGCCCAGTGCATTCCAGTGTCAGCTGGGCAGGTCATGGGTAATCTGGGAAAGATCAAGACTCCATTAGTGGCAAGTGCATGGGCAAAAGCCCTAGAACAGCATCCAGACAGGGATTTTGTTGAGTTTGTGATGAATGGAATTGTACAAGGTTTCCGGATTGGCTTTGATTACCACACCCACAAATGCCAGCCGGCCAAACAAAACATAATATCTGCAAAGAAGAACCCATTGATTGTGGCAGAGTACCTAGGGAGGCAGGACGGGTGGTGGGCCCACTCCCCAAGGAAAGTTTGTCTCGTGCACAGATTAGCCCCTTTGGTGTTATTCCTAAACCCCACCAGCCAGGGAAATGGCATCTTATATTAATCTATCGTCACCAGAGGGGGCTAGCATTAATGAATATGGTATCTGCAAAGGCCTCTGCTCTCTGTGTTACTTGTCAATTGACGACATTGCCTCAAGAATCTTGTCATTGGGTAAGGGAGCCCTACTGGCAAAGATGGATATTCAATCAGCAGGATGGTACCTGTCCTCCCTGACGATTGCCATCTCCTAGGGATGCAATGGGAAGGTCAATTATTTATTGATACAGTGCTACCATTTGGGGTCTGTTCAGCTCCAAAATCTTCAACGCGGTAGCGGACGCGTTGGAATGGATTGCCCACTCAAGAGGAGCGGGACATATTGCACATTACCTTGATGATTTTGTAATGGTTGGGGCACCAGCGACAAATGAGTGCAAGAGGAGTCTGGATATCTTAATGTCAGCATGTAGAGAACTGGGAGTGCCAATAGCCACCCACAAGTGTGAAGGCCCATCAGCATGCCTAATGTTCCTTGGTATCGAAGTAGACACCCAGAATTTAGAGCTGAGGCTCCCGGAGGAAAAACTTGATCACCTTAAAAAAGCTTCTAGTGGAGTGGCTCCCTCACAAAAGCTGTAAACGCTGGGATGTGGAGTCACTGATTGGCCACTTGAGTCAGGCTTGTAAAGTGGTACGGCCAGGGAGAAGATTTCTCAGGGGCATGATTCAGTTATTATCAGTTGCACACAAACAGCACCACCACATCCGCCTGAACCAGTCATTCAGAGCCGACCTGGAATGGTGGCACAAATTTCTCGGTTCATATGCTATATGCTATATTATATGAGTGTCTATGCTAGTTCAGGTGCAATCCCAGCATCCTGATATCAAGGTTTGGAGTGATGTGTCAGGCTCATGCATGGGGTTGCACTGCTGTCTGGAACGGCAAATGGTTCCAAATTAGCTGGAAAGATCACCTAGAGTTCATGGATACTTCAATTGTTGCCAAAGAAATGCTGCCAATTGCAGTAGCAGCGGCCATCTGGGGCAAGGAATGGAGGGGTTGTACCGTAGAATTTAACTGCGACAATGAAGCCGTGGTTGATACGCTCATGGCTGGTTCCTGTAAAGAAAAGAACATGGCGCATATGCTGTGATATTTATTCTTCATTGAAGCCAAATTCAATTTTAGCATTGTAGCATCTCATGTACCTAGTGTCCTCAATGTACAACCAGATACTTTGTCCAGGAACCAACCACAAATCTTTTTCAACTCCAACCCACAGGCAACCACAACCCCCTCATCAGTACCCAAAGAGCTGATAACGGGCCTCACCAAGCTCGACCTGTGGACATCACCCAACTTGGGCCACATGGTACAGCATTTTTTTAAATGCTCACTGGCACCATCTACACAGAACACTTACACATCAGCTAAGAAGCGCTATAGTCAGTTTTGTCAACAACTAAACGTATCCCCCCTTCCTGTGTCTGAAAATGTACTCTGTCATTATGTAGCCCATCTAGCCCGAGAGGGTCTAAAGCATACATCAATTAAAACATACTTGTCAGCTATTCGCCATGCTCAAATATTAGCAGGACAGGGAGACCCCTTTCAGACATCTCTCCCATTATTTGAGTATTATGTTTTACGGGGCATCAAGGGCGAGCAAGCAAAGTCGGGTAAGTAAACCACATGGACATGGTTGCCAATCACCCCAGAGATACTGCTCCAACTTCATGCAGTATGGGAACAGGACCCTAGGGATGCCAATAATATTATGTTATGGGCAACTTGTACCATGTGCTTTTTTGGCTTTCTCAGAGTTGGAGAAATAGCAGTTCCCTCTATTAATAGCTATGATGCAGGGGCACACCTCAGTGTGGGGGATGTCACCTTGGACAACCGGGAACAGCCTTCCTTAGTACTATAAAAGCGTCAGAGACAGACCCTTTAGAAAGGGAATGGTAATTTTCATGGGGAAAACACAGAACAGATTGTGTCCAGTGGCAGCTATATCTGCATATCTTGCAGTTCGTGGTTCCTCTCCGGGCCCTTTCTTTACCTTCAAAGAAGGCACCCCATTGTCCAGGGACTTGTTCGTGGCAAAAGTGCGATCAGCTCTCACAGTTGCAGGTATGCAAGCATCCCAATTTGCTGGGCATAGCTTCAGAATCGGAGTGGCGTCCACCGCTGCAGCTAGAGGGGTCGAAGATTCTCTTATTAAGACCTTGGGATGATGGAGAAGTTCTGCGTACCTGCTATACATTCGGATCCCGCGAGAACATTTAGCGGATATATCAAGAGTACTGGCTTCCAAAATAGTGGATGTAATTACTACTCTCTGCTCTGCTGTTTAAGTGTGCCTAATGCATTATATATGTGTTGTCCCTCTATGATGCTAGTTAATGGGTGAAGAGTATATGTGTTTGGTGCTTGGGGGAAGGACAGTGTCCCTCTTTGGGCCATTATTGGGAGTAAAGCTCCTCCCAATCATTCCCCCAAGCACTGCTTCAGGAAATGATTGAAAGGGTTAACTACTTCCTCCAGGGTTAGCAGGCACCTTTGCATGCACCTGGCTCATTCGCCACACCAGACATCTACAATGTGAGGTTAGGTGATGGTCATGGCCTACCCATGTTAATCCAACATCCGAACACCTACACCTTGCGGAGCTCGATCGGGAACGTCTACAAGACTTAGACAGTCTTTGCGGAACTCCAACGGAGTTTGCTGAACGTTTACTAGCCTTCGACAGTCTCTGCGGAGCTAGAGCGACGGTTACCGAACGTCTTCTAGCATATTACAGGCGTCTTCGAACGTCTACTAGAATCCTACAGTCGTTGTGTGTGCGTATCTAGCTTTCTATCAACGTTCTACAGAACGGCGTCCTCCCCCAAGCATGAATGACCACACACTTCGCTTGAACGACAATTCGCGCGACAAGTTCGCGACATTCAGCGACTTCAACAGTACACCGCCACAAAGAATTTGATTCTTGCGATCATTTTTTGGTCATTTGTTTAAACAAGCAGTAGACATGCAAGCAAACGTGCATGAAGATTTCCAGCATTTCTTGAGTCACGCTTGAATGGTTGTCAAACTACGTACAAGCATACGTTTATATATACATACAAATTGTGAACATTTGTGAACGTTGTGAGCATGCACAGCATGGTTTTGAGTCAAGTGCGAGCAATGGGCATTATATAGCTTCAATGAAAAGAGATTAGTCTACAACTTGTGAATATTTGTGAATGTGTCTGAGAAAGCAGTACTTTACTGACACCGCTTACGCTCTACGCATGGCACTCTACCGCCTGACGGTCTCGTTCAATCGCGAGCGGTTGTCTGTGACACTCTTAGAGTGAAGGTAGTGACAGTCTTTGTTCTTTCCGGGCTTTAACTATATCTAACTCTCTAACAGTAGCTAGCTATAGTCGGCACGCTAGTGTGAAGTTTGTTGCTTGAAGGTTTCAACTCAAAAGGCTGTTTGGTAAGTTAACTCACACACTGGTCTGTTCGAAAGTCGTTCTCGACGTCAGGCCACTGGGGAATCGTTCTCCCACCCCGGACCTTGGGTAATGTCACGTGATTAAAGCCTAGCGAGCTAGGGTGGTGCGGACGGCGGCTGATGTGGATGGGTGACTTTGCATAAAATTTAGACCTGGAGATATGGCTCGTTGTTTGTTCATTCATATACACAAAGTACAATGCGGGCGGTGCGGACGATGTGTATGTTCACAACAAATATACGCTTGAATTGTTGTCCACAAATAGTGCAGCAATTGGCGAATATAGTACATCCTCACACCATGGGCTAGCAGTTGCTATGGATTCTGCTAAAAGCTAAGCCTTTGAAGTTGCTTGCTGGGATTCAGCAAATTTGAGGTGTGCTAAGTAGGTCTGTAAAGGTGTGATGAGTAAAGCTAAGTGGTTTGTGGTAAGGAAGTCCAGTACAGGTGAGGTAATTGCCACATCAGCCAATCAGATTTAGCCGCCGAAATTCCTCGGAGGTACAAAAATGTTGTACTATATTCACCAGACCTCCCTTTCCTCTTGGAGTGTTGAAGGGGGGTCTGGGGCCGAGACTAGGTATACCCCTGATACCTACTAAGCCTAAGGTGCTCTTTGCAACCATATAGCTACTTATTGGATTAATAGCTAATGGTTGAGTGGCCATGTGAACTTTTAGCAAGGGCATATGAAGCAGGTTGATTGTGGATGTAACTTCACTCCACTGTCTGTTTGGTAGCTAAACTGTGAACAGACCTGCGTGCTGGTTGTTAGATAATGTCATTGTGGTTGACAATAAATTGGGACTCTCCCTCCCTAATATTATACCTAAGCATTGTTCATGCTGTTTGCATGCACTCAATGTTGCATATGGTTTACCCACCCTAATGTAACGATGATGTTTAGCTATTTAAGAGCAAATTTACCATGGCTGGCGCTAACTAACTAACAATCACAATGTACCCAGTCTACCACAAAGTTTTCATTTGCCACTAAAAGCTGCAACCATTGTTGCTTCTATGCTATAATGGTTTCCTGTTGGGGACTGTTTTGTTTGCAAAACTAGCTATAGGGCTAAATCAATGCACCTTTGCTTACAGCATCACAGCAATGTAGCTATGAGCCACTGTTTGAAAGTACTAGCTTAGCCTAGTTTAGTTTTAGTTAGCTAATATCATTAGATTTAGCTCAGTGAGCTACATATATCGTACATGCCCACTAGCTGGTGGTATAGATAGCTGTTTTGACTATCAAGTCCTGAAGCAATTGTGTAGTGAAAGTAGCTAGTTAGCAATGAACAGTAATTGTTCATTAGCGTTTTGTGTAGTTTTGGCACTGCTGCAAGTTGAAGCTTCATCCCCAAACTCAGCCTGTGATACTGTACTACACCTCTTGGTCATTAATGATGAAGTAGGCCCTGAGGGATCTGTGCAACACCGGGACATAGGACTTGAGATCCTACCTGCTGCTCAGGTAGCTGTTACCATGATCAACAATGACACCAGTATTCTGCCCGGCTACTGCTTAGAGTTGATGGAGCTTGTTACAGAAGGCTGTAACCGTAACACAGCTCTCGTGGAGTTTACAAAGCTCATTACACGTCCAGAATTGAATATAGTAGGTGTTACAGGACTCTTCTGTAAGGCTGTCACTGAAGACATTTCTCGCTTTGTTGGGCACCCTGGAATTGATCTCATACAAATCTCTGGATCAAAATCACCATGTTTTCAAGATCGTAAAAAGTATCCTCGTCTTTATCGCATGCTTCCATCATCAAGGGTTTACATTGAAACTTTAGCTGGATTGATGGAGCAGCTGAATTGGAGTAAAGTTGGGTTCATAAGCAGTGCAAATCATGATGATTACTACAGGAAAACAGCAGAGGTACTAATAAACATTGTTAATGTTAGTAACATTGGCTTCTATGGGGAGTTTGACTTATCAAACACACCTCTATTTGCACTGCTAAAGCAACTACAATACTCAGGAGTTAAAATCACCTTCATACTTTTACCTGCATTCGAGGCTTCCGGACTGATTTGTGCAGCCTACCTACAAGGTCTCACATGGCCCAACTATGCATGGATTGTTGCAGATCGATCTGTAGAGGAATTGTTTCTCAGTACGCAGTGTGATACACAAAGCAAATTAATGGCCGCTGAGAACATTTTTCTAATACAGTCCCAACTTGAACCAGATTCAGATTCGGAGCTAGTTTCTGGAAACAGCTACAGTGAATACCACAGTGAATATCTCAGTACACTGGCACTTCACCCCAAGCCCAGCCTTCACAGCAATCTCTATAGTAATGTACTATATGATTCTGTGTGGGCTTTTGCACTCACACTCAACAGCTCAGTGGACATTCTTCATGAAATGAACATGTCGCTAAAGGACTACAGACCAGCAAACTTTACACCAACAAATGGAAGAATAGCTGATGTTATTGAAAATGAACTATCACAAATCAGTTTCTCTGGAGCTCATGGACTTGTGAAATTTGATAAATCTCGTGAGGTTAAACTGGCAGTTGAAATTTTCCAAATCAGAAATGCTACCTCAGTACAGATTGGTCACTATGACACAGTTGCTGGTGAAGTACATATTGAATTAGATTCCCTTGGTACTTTTCCCGATGACGACTTGTCACGAGTTTACCAACTTTATCCAGTTTCTGTTACCATAATATTGTCAACCATTTCAGTACTCTGCATTGTTTTCACAACTGCAATTCTTATCCTTTTTATCTACTATCGAAATGAACCAGAAACCAAAGCATCAAGCCTCCACTTAAGTCTTTGTATGTTCCTGGGATCCTATAGTCTTCTTATAGGCACACTCACGCACACTCTTTCTAGTGGTATGGTTTTAAATGGCCATGCACGCCCTGCTGTATGTATTATAATAATTGCAACTACTTCTATTGGCTTGGACTTGGTGCTCACAACTTTGTTCACCAAGATGTTAAGGGTGTATCGCATATTCACTTATTTTGGTAAAACTGGAAAAGCATGGTCAGATAGAGTTCTCCTTCTTGTCATCTTTATGATTGTTTTGGGAAAGATTTTACTACTGATTGTTTGGTTTGCTGTTGATACCTATCACTTAGAAGATGTGGAAATGTATCAGAAGGAAGCCTTGCCTCCTTACTATGAAGTCATCCAACAATGCCGCTGTAGATACCTACCGTACTGGCTTTCATCTGCACTCCTATACAGTGGGATTATACTTGCACTTTTACTGCTTATTGCATTCAAAACAAGAAAGATTGAAAGGGAGAATTTCAAAGACACAAAGAAAGTGAACGCATGTATTTTATGCTTGGTCATTCTGATCAGCCTTTCTGCACCGCTTTGGTGGGTGCTGAGAGTCATAAACCAACCTATAGCAAGCAAACTTATAGTTGGAGCTGCCTATGGAATGGCTGCTGTATTATGCCAACTATTTCTGTTAGCACCCAAAACCATACCGCCATTTCTGAGACATGTTCGAAATATATGCTGCAGCTGCATTATATGACTATGTTTGTATCATTTAGCCATGCTTTGTGTATATTTACATTTTATGTATCCTACCTATAGTTGTTGTTGTCATGATTTCATTTTCGACAAAACCTGTAGCCACTAAAGCATTGAAAAGGATATACTTAATTGACAACCACACACACCAGCAGTGCACTGAAACCATAATCATTGCCATTCACGGTCATGTTGTTTTGATCAAGTTTTGGGAAGATCTAGATTGCATCAAATATCAATCATTTGTTATGATAACCTGAGAAAACCCCCAATGGACTTCACTAAATTGTAACATACCGTATTCCCTTGATCTGACACCACAGCTACTATTTTTTGTGTTTGATTTTGTGTGGCTACTGTTCAAGGGTGGTGTTTATTTCTTTGGAAAACTGCAGATATCAACGGCGGCTGAATAAGGTATGTACAGGTGATACAGATAGGCTTGATAGATGCTGGCATTTAGTACATACAACCTCTCAGTCCTGCTGTCAGAGGAAACTAGTCCATACAGCTCGTACCACCATTTGCAGGAAGAAGTGATATAGACCTCCCTTGGATCTCCAGGTTGTCTTCACCAAACGTCCTTCACACAACCAAAAACTGTAATACCACGTGGATCAAACAATTATATATATGTATGCATAAATCGTTTGGCTTGATTGAGCAATTTGAACAGCTCTGCCCCCTTCCTGTTTCCTGTATGCTACGTGATACGCACGGTGATCGGAGTAGCTAATCGACTTCAAAACTAGTAGGACAGTGTTGTAACTACACTGCATGCTCATTCGAATTCAATTATGAAACTTGGAAACTTTCTCCTGTTTCTACTAATCGTTGGGACCTGCAGAGGCCGCGGTAACGGGAGTGTTCTCCAACTGCTGGTCGTGCTGAATGTTCAAGGCGGGCCTGGAGTTCCAGGGTGGGACAGGGGACTTGAGATCCTCCCAGTTGCCCAGCTGGTTGTGGACAAGATCAATGGAGACCCCAGCATCCTACCTGGGTACAACCTAGAGCTCATCCAGGTGGACACAGGAAAATGCACGCACAACTTTCACAGTGAGGGCCTCATAAACTTTGTTCGTCAGATTACGCAGGAGGAGAACCACATAGTTGGGGTAGTAGGACTGTTCTGTACCAGTGTGGCCCAGCTGCTCTCACCACTAGCCGGACACCAAGGAATCAGTCTTCTTCAGATTTCTGGTTCAGCGTCACCTGTTCTTCGCAACCAGGAGAGGCACCCCTACCTCTGGCACATGATCCCCTCCTCTGCTGCATACGTTGATGCTGTTTTAGAGATGATGGATGCATTTGAGTGGCGAAATATTGCAGTAATCGGAGCTCCAGGTGGTTTGTACTACCACACTGCAAAAGAGTTTACTCTCAAAGTAAGTGGAAATGATTCCAGATTGGTAACTTTACTGATTTCTGATGGGCAGGTTTCCTCTGCACTAAGAGACTTGCGACAGTCAAGGAAGAGAATTGTATTTGCTTCAGTTGAAGCTAAAGTACACTGTAAAAAATTGGAGGTTAATTTAACCCAGAAAAGGTCATCTCAGTTGCAGTCTGCATGGATTCATCATTCAGTTTAAAATGGGTTACCTCAGTTGCAGGATCTATACCACCTCCCACTTTTACTACAGTGTAGGGTTACAGTGTTTGTGTACTCAAAGTTCCAATATGGCATGCGTAAATACTGCCCAAAGGTTAGCCAATAGTGCATGAATATTTTTCAGAGTCAATCAATAACACGTGAATATAGTGAGAGTTCCACCCCCTTTTGGCACAAACATGCAATAATAAATTGAATTTCATTTGCAACCCAATTCATTGTTTGCTAGAAACCTCCACTGGTGTAACCCTAAACCCTGGCAAAAGGAGGTGAGCCACTGCCTGGACCTAGAGGAATCCAGACTGCAACTGAGATTACCTTTTCTGGGTTAAATCAACCTCCAATTTTTTACAGTGTAGCAGCACAGATGATCTGCCTAGCCTATCAGGAAGGACTTGTTTGGCCAAATTACACATGGATATTCCCAGATCATCACATTGAAGACTTCTTGCTTCATGCAGATGATATGTGTGATGTTGATGTTCTGAGACGAGCACTAGAAAGAGTATACCTTCTACATTTTCATGACAACTCAAGTGATCCATATACACAGTACAATACCACCCTCACACCAAATCTTTATGCCAATGTCATGCGTGATTCTATACAAGCTTTTGCACTTTCTCTAAATGCCACAATGGACCGTCTCCAAGCAATGAATTTGTCTTTGGAGGATTATCGTCTAGGGAACTCTAACATTACAGACATGATTGAAAGAGAGCTGATGACATTGTCTTTCACTGGCTCTCTTGGTCATGTGCGGTTTGATGCCAATAAACGAGAGTGGCAGACAACAGTGGACATTCTTCAGATCAGAAATGGGACCGCAACACAAGTTGGAAGTTATAATCCTGTTACTGGACAGCTTGTATATGATGAAGACATCGAGCCTATTCAAGATGTGCAAATCAGTGATATTCCTCGGATTTATAAGCATTTATCATTGCCAGTTACTGTGATACTGTTGATGGTGACTGGGGTATGCATCATTTTTACAACCATCATGCTAGTTTTGTTTATCTATTACCGCAGGTCAGCTGAAATCAAAGCAACCAGCCTAAAGCTAAGTCTTCTCACATTTGTGGGCTGCTACCTGCTGTACATCAGCACTCTGTTTCATACTGTCGCAGATCTGACTGATTATGATGGACCCTTTTTCTGCACTTTTGTCACCTGGTGTGCTGGTTTGGGGATTAATTTTGTATTTGGTACAATGCTTGTTAGAATGCTCCGAGCTTATCGCATATTCAGTTACTTTGGAAGGATGGGAAGGAAAAGGTGGTCAGATTGGTTTTTGTGCATTGTGGTGTTCATCCTTGTCGGAGTTGAGGCCATGTTGTTGCTCATTTGGGCACTGGTTGATGTGTTAACTGTTCGAGAAGTTGAAACATACCAAGCGACAGCATCTCCACCATACATTGAGGTTGTGCAATACTGCTCCAGTAATTACCTTCACATTTGGCTTATTATAGTTTTTGCTGAAGTGGGAATGTTGATATTTGTGGTAGCAGTTCTTGCTTTTAAGACTCGAAAAATTCGACGGAAACACTTTAAGGATACAAAGAAAGTAAATATATACTTATTTATGAACATTTTGCTTATTTGTGTAATCATACCATTCTGGTGGGTGCTAAGAACTGTGAATGATTCTTCTGCAAGTGTTGTTCTCCTATACCTTGGCTACGCTGGAACTGCAACACTCTGTCAGCTTTTACTTTTTGTTCCAAAGGTCTTGCCACCCCTTATGAGTCAACTGTTCCACAAGATACCAGAAAAGAAAATCAGAAAAATCAATGATTTGTTGTCTGAAAAAATGAACACTGTAACTTCAACCATGTCAACCGACTTATTATACTAAGATGCCTCAGATTGTTATAGCCTGTCCCTTGTCAATTATTGTTATATACCCACATGCTGGAACTGCAAGAGATGTGCAACTAACATTGACGGAGATGAAGAATCTATTGAGTGGTTAGCTATAGTCTAGTTTCAGTGGACTCTCTCATTGATAATCCCTGTCTATGTATCACCCATCTATTAAATCATTTGTGAGGTTTATATACAACTCCCTAGTACAAAATCCCTTACTAGTGTTACATTTTAAATGGTTTTTGATAATTTTAGTGTCAACATGTTTACCCTATACAGAGAAGTGCACAATATTTTCCTAAGTTGCATGTGTGTGACACATCAAACATTTCATTGAAGTACATCTGTTCTCTTTTTACTGAGCTGAGGTTAGGCGTCCACGCTTGAGGCTCAGTATGGCAGCATTTATGTGAAACTGGTTGTGATGGACGTGCATGGTGACCTCTGGATATGACACCACTTGTAAAGTCTCACCGGGTCCTCAACAGACTCTTGGAACATGGTAGTCTCGGAACCAGACCCTCGCATGCTGAGCGAGGGTCTGGTTCCGAGACTAGAAACATGGGCCACATGGCTACGCCTCGCTCTGGCTTTAGTGAGTGTATTATAGTTACATATGCATATTATGAGGCAGGCAATAAAAGTTGTATTAAAGAACTATAATAAGGTCTTGGGTGTCTGCTGCTTTTTATCATGTGGACGCGGTGGTGGCAGCATATTAGTGGTTGGAAAGTTGCAGTCTGGGCAACCATTGGCCAATTTATGACGGTGTTCCAAAATTAAAGAACAGCTCTGCCCCCTTCCTGTTTCCTGTATGCTACGTGATACGCACGGTGATCGGAGTAGCTAATCGACTTCAAAACTAGTAGGACAGTGTTGTAACTACACTGCATGCTCATTCGAATTCAATTATGAAACTTGGAAACTTTCTCCTGTTTCTACTAATCGTTGGGACCTGCAGAGGCCGCGGTAACGGGAGTGTTCTCCAACTGCTGGTCGTGCTGAATGTTCAAGGCGGGCCTGGAGTTCCAGGGTGGGACAGGGGACTTGAGATCCTCCCAGTTGCCCAGCTGGTTGTGGACAAGATCAATGGAGACCCCAGCATCCTACCTGGGTACAACCTAGAGCTCATCCAGGTAGACACAGGAAAATGCACGGACAACTTTCACAGTGAGGGCCTCATAAACTTTGTTCGTCAGATTACGCAGGAGGAGAACCACATAGTTGGGGTAGTAGGACTGTTCTGTACCAGTGTGGCCCAGCTGCTCTCACCACTAGCCGGACACCAAGGAATCAGTCTTCTTCAGATTTCTGGTTCAGCGTCACCTGTTCTTCGCAACCAGGAGAGGCACCCCTACCTCTGGCACATGATCCCCTCCTCTGCTGCATACGTTGATGCTGTTTTAGAGATGATGGATGCATTTGAGTGGCGAAATATTGCAGTAATCGGAGCTCCAGGTGGTTTGTACTACCACACTGCAAAAGAGTTTACTCTCAAAGTAAGTGGAAATGATTCCAGATTGGTAACTTTACTGATTTCTGATGGGCAGGTTTCCTCTGCACTAAGAGACTTGCGACAGTCAAGGAAGAGAATTGTATTTGCTTCAGTTGAAGCTAAAGTAGCAGCACAGATGATCTGCCTAGCCTATCAGGAAGGACTTGTTTGGCCAAATTACACATGGATATTCCCAGATCATCACATTGAAGACTTCTTGCTTCATGCAGATGATATGTGTGATGTTGATGTTCTGAGACGAGCACTAGAAAGAGTATACCTTCTACATTTTCATGACAACTCAAGTGATCCATATACACAGTACAATACCACCCTCACACCAAATCTTTATGCCAATGTCATGCGTGATTCTATACAAGCTTTTGCACTTTCTCTAAATGCCACAATGGACCGTCTCCAAGCAATGAATTTGTCTTTGGAGGATTATCGTCTAGGGAACTCTAACATTACAGACATGATTGAAAGAGAGCTGATGACATTGTCTTTCACTGGCTCTCTTGGTCATGTGCGGTTTGATGCCAATAAACGAGAGTGGCAGACAACAGTGGACATTCTTCAGATCAGAAATGGGACCGCAACACAAGTTGGAAGTTATAATCCTGTTACTGGACAGCTTGTATATGATGAAGACATCGAGCCTATTCAAGATGTGCAAATCAGTGATATTCCTCGGATTTATAAGCATTTATCATTGCCAGTTACTGTGATACTGTTGATGGTGACTGGGGTATGCATCATTTTTACAACCATCATGCTAGTTTTGTTTATCTATTACCGCAGGTCAGCTGAAATCAAAGCAACCAGCCTAAAGCTAAGTCTTCTCACATTTGTGGGCTGCTACCTGCTGTACATCAGCACTCTGTTTCATACTGTCGCAGATCTGACTGATTATGATGGACCCTTTTTCTGCACTTTTGTCACCTGGTGTGCTGGTTTGGGGATTAATTTTGTATTTGGTACAATGCTTGTTAGAATGCTCCGAGCTTATCGCATATTCAGTTACTTTGGAAGGATGGGAAGGAAAAGGTGGTCAGATTGGTTTTTGTGCATTGTGGTGTTCATCCTTGTCGGAGTTGAGGCCATGTTGTTGCTCATTTGGGCACTGGTTGATGTGTTAACTGTTCGAGAAGTTGAAACATACCAAGCGACAGCATCTCCACCATACATTGAGGTTGTGCAATACTGCTCCAGTAATTACCTTCACATTTGGCTTATTATAGTTTTTGCTGAAGTGGGAATGTTGATATTTGTGGTAGCAGTTCTTGCTTTTAAGACTCGAAAAATTCGACGGAAACACTTTAAGGATACAAAGAAAGTAAATATATACTTATTTATGAACATTTTGCTTATTTGTGTAATCATACCATTCTGGTGGGTGCTAAGAACTGTGAATGATTCTTCTGCAAGTGTTGTTCTCCTATACCTTGGCTACGCTGGAACTGCAACACTCTGTCAGCTTTTACTTTTTGTTCCAAAGGTCTTGCCACCCCTTATGAGTCAACTGTTCCACAAGATACCAGAAAAGAAAATCAGAAAAATCAATGATTTGTTGTCTGAAAAAATGAACACTGTAACTTCAACCATGTCAACCGACTTATTATACTAAAATGCCTCAGATTGTTATAGCCTGTCCCTTGTCAATTATTGTTATATACCCACATGCTGGAACTGCAAGAGATGTGCAACTAACATTGACGGAGATGAAGAATCTATTGAGTGGTTAGCTATAGTCTAGTTTCAGTGGACTCTCTCATTGATAATCCCTGTCTATGTATCACCCATCTATTAAATCATTTGTGAGGTTTATATACAACTCCCTAGTACAAAATCCCTTACTATAGTGTTACATTTTAAATGGTTTTTGATAATTTTAGTGTCAACATGTTTACCCTATACAGAGAAGTGCACAACATTTTCCTAAGTTGCATGTGTGTGACACATCAAACATTTCATTGAAGTACATCCGTTCTCTTTTTACTGAGCTGAGGTTAGGCGTCCACGCTTGAGGCTCAGTATGGCAGCATTTATGTGAAACTGGTTGTGATGGACGTGCATGGTGACCTCTGGATATGACACCACTTGTAAAGTCTCACCGGGTCCTCAACAGACTCTTGGAACATGGTAGTCTCGGAACCAGACCCTCGCATGCTGAGCGAGGGTCTGGTTCCGAGACTAGAAACATGGGCCACATGGCTATGCCTCGCTCTGGCTTTAGTGAGTGTATTATAGTTACATATGCATATTATGAGGCAGGCAATAAAAGTTGTATTAAAGAACTATAATAAGGTCTTGGGTGTCTGCTGCTTTTTATCATGTGGACGCGGTGGTGGCAGCATATTAGTGGTTGGAAAGTTGCAGTCTGGGCAACCATTGGCCAATTTATGACGGTGTTCCAAAATTAAAGAACAGCTCTGCCCCCTTCCTGTTTCCTGTATGCTACGTGATACGCACGGTGATCGGAGTAGCTAATCGACTTCAAAACTAGTAGGACAGTGTTGTAACTACACTGCATGCTCATTCGAATTCAATTATGAAACTTGGAAACTTTCTCCTGTTTCTACTAATCGTTGGGACCTGCAGAGGCCGCGGTAACGGGAGTGTTCTCCAACTGCTGGTCGTGCTGAATGTTCAAGGCGGGCCTGGAGTTCCAGGGTGGGACAGGGGACTTGAGATCCTCCCAGTTGCCCAGCTGGTTGTGGACAAGATCAATGGAGACCCCAGCATCTTACCTGGGTACAACCTAGAGCTCATCCAGGTGGACACAGGAAAATGCACGGACAACTTTCACAGTGAGGGCCTCATAAACTTTGTTCGTCAGATTACGCAGGAGGTGAACCACATAGTTGGGGTAGTAGGACTGTTCTGCACCAGTGTGACCAAGCTGCTCTCACCACTAGCTGGACACCAAGGAATCAGTCTTCTTCAGATTTCTGGGTCGGCGTCACCTGTTCTTCGCAACCAGGAGAGGCACCCCTACCTCTGGCACATGATCCCCTCCTCTGCTGCATACGTTGATGCTGTTTTAGAGATGATGGATGCATTTGAGTGACGAAATATTGCAGTAATTGGAGCTCCAGGTGGTTTGTACTACCACATAGCAAAAGAGTCTACTCTCAAAGTAAGTGGAAATGATTCCAGATTGGTAACTTTACTGATTTCTGATGGGCAGGTTTCCTCTGCACTAAGGGACTTGCGACAGTCAAGGAAGAGAATTGTATTTGCTTCAGTTGAAGCTAAAGTAGCAGCACAGATGATCTGCCTAGCCTATCAGGAAGGACTTGTTTGGCCAAATTACACGTGGATATTCCCAGATCATCACATTGAAGACTTCTTGTTTCATGCAGATGATATGTGTGATGTTGATGTTCTGAGACGAGCACTAGAAAGAGTATACCTTCTACATTTCATTTCAACTCTAGTGATCCATATACACAGTACAATACCACCCTCACACCAAATCTTTATGCCAATGTCATGCGTGATTCTATACAAGCTTTTGCACTTTCTCTAAATGCCACAATGGACCGTCTCCAAGCAATGAATTTGTCTTTGGAGGATTATCGTCTAGGGAACTCTAACATTACAGACATGATTGAAAGAGAGCTGATGACATTGTCTTTCACTGGCTCTCTTGGTCATGTGCGGTTTGATGCCAATAAACGAGAGTGGCAGACAACAGTGGACATTCTTCAGATCAGAAATGGGACCGCAACACAAGTTGGAAGTTATAATCCTGTTACTGGACAGCTTGTATATGATGAAGACATCGAGCCTATTCAAGATGTGCAAATCAGTGATATTCCTCGGATTTATAAGCATTTATCATTGCCAGCTGCTGTGATACTGTTGATGGTGACTGGGGTATGCATCATTTTTACAACCATCATGCTAGTTTTGTTTATCTATTACTGCAGGTCAGCTGAAATCAAAGCAACCAGCCTAAAGCTAAGTCTTCTCACATTTGTGGGCTGCTACCTGCTGTACATCAGCACTCTGTTTCATACTGTCGCAGATCTGACTGATTATGATGGAGGCTAAGCCTGGCCTAACTGGACTACATTCCGGCCCTCATAGTGATAGTGCGTATATTGCAGTCCCACTAGCCACTCCCTAGCCTCGTTCCCAGGCCCAGAGCCTGGGAACGAGGCTAGCCACTCCCATGAGCAATGTACCTACTGCTGTTAATGGTCTCAAGAAAAACTATATGTGACCATCATACTTAATGGTAATTTTGTACTGGACTGTGCAGTTGATTGTCCTGTGACCTTTGTACTTTGTGGCTCATGATGAACTCTATATGCATGGTTTCCCTTCATATATCAACATAGGAATTGGGTTTTCTCACTGCAGATATGGTGGTAGTTTTGAAGTTGAGGGAACTCATGACATTGATCAAGGTTTTGTGTGCAGTGATCAGTCACCAACTGATGCATTATGCTACACACACAAAACACCATAAATGGTATTGCTAGTTTTTCCCCCACACTAGGCTGGCTTGCAGAGGTGCGATCCAGCAGCATGAATGTTAAGATCCTTCCACGGCTGTTGTTTGAGGGCTGGAGCATGATGGACTACAAGAATCTCTTTGCGGATGAAAGAAAGAAAAGAGAAATGGTCGAGTACATTGTGCATGTTCTAAAGGTGACTATACAAGCGTATAATATAAACTCATTCATCATTCATTTTATAGCGTGCATGAGAGTTGAGCCAGCCCGTGGCAGATGCTAGTTCATTCAGGGTTCAAAGTGCATGGTAGCCATTCATGCACAGTTACTTGCAGCAGCATAGGGACTATTTCTGCAATGCCTGCCAAGTAGGCTGGTTGCTTGATAATAACATTTAGGCCCTGTTAGTACATTAGGTTGAAAGGAGTATAGTGTAAGGAGTCAGGTATAGTTAGTCACTATTACTGTTGAATGCAATGTCTTTTTCACTGCACTTCCTTGTCTCATGTGCTGTATGTGCAGCCAACTGGGGGGTCACCACAAGAGGTTAGACATCCTTCACCACTTCCTTCCTTTGCAATTGCACTATTCTGTATGTACAATGTACCTCTATTGATCCCCGGTCTTGCCATTTCTCCCTCTCAGTCTCTCTATTTTAAACAACAAGAGATTGCTTTCTATACTTCTACACTCCTTGTGTGTATAAAATTATTAGTCCAGGATAAGACCAATGGGTTTTTATACCCACTTTATATTTCCTGCAGTGAACTCTCTCAGCTGGTGAGGCTGATAGCAGAACACCTTCACGGTGAGGACCTGCAGACCATCCTAGTCATCCCTGCCATGATGAGAGGGTCAGTAGTTGAGTTAATGGAGTACGTCCTTATAGAAATGTGCATACTCTGTTATTATTCTATGCAGAAACTGTTAAGGTTGTTACATAGTATGTTATGTATGCACTGATATATGGATTGTGAAATAGTGAAACAAGCACCACGTGTTCCTATAAGCTTACAAGTAACCATGACAGTTATGAGTGATGGAACTTCTTCAAACATAAGGCCCCAATTTGTTGATTTTTAGTTTCTCATCAGGTGTTTCTCCTGCACACAAGACAGGTGGGCGGGCGGGTATTTCCATTATGTATTTATCCATAGCCAGCAGATATTTTTTCCGAACGAACCCGACAAACATGATACCAGGAGGATCAGCGCTGGTTATACACCATCGTAGAGGGGTTCTATTGGATGCCGTACAGTAGACAGACATGTTTGTTAGCGATACGTTCATTGTTACGCTTATCCGGTTCGTTCGTACATCGTTAATTTTCTTTTATTTATTGCAGAAAATTTATGCAGATGGTCAATGAGAAGCTAAAAATCAATACTTTGGGGCCTAATGTAGCATTATTTCGTGGACTCTTGTCAATGGAGCTGAACTAGTGGTATAGACGCTAATATAGTCATATGATTACGTTAAGAAATCATCTCTCTGAATGAGTGAACAAATGAATGAATACCCGTGTGTTATGTGTGTCTCTTCTCCAGCTCTCTTTTTGGTGAGGCTGAGTTTCGAAAGTTGGCCCCTCATGTGGATGGTTTCAGCCTCATGACCTATGACTACTCCAGGCCAGGAAGGTGGGTGAAATGAGATATGAATCCTCGATTCCTTGTAGTAGTCTTGGTACATGTGATGTCAATAAATGTTGACATACACTTATTAGTTTTGAGATTTGTTGCCCAAATGTAACCCACCTAGAAGTATATATAGGCCAGGCTAGTTGTGTTCCCACGTCTCTGGATCTTGCAGCCTCCAGCCCTTGGATGGAAGGACTGTCTCAATTGGTCATTCCCATGCCATCGCTGCCTCCAATGTTTCATCACTGATTGGTTTCAAGCTCCTTCTTGTAGTATGTATGTGCAGGCAGCACCTGTAGACAGAGGGTAGACACACAGGGAAGCCCCTGATGAAGGAACTTGAGATGTCACTTAAGTCATGCTCAATCTGCTCTCCTCAGTCCTGGTGCTACTTCTCCTATTGACTGGGTGAAGGAGTGTGTTCTCTCACTGGCACCTGAGCCTTCTCCTCAGAGAAACAAGATCCTGCTAGGACTCAATTTCTATGGCTACGACTTCAGCGCCTCAGACATGGAAGGTATGTAGTTGGAGTTTGTATTTCTCTGTATACTACTATAGTTCGAGTTTATATTTTCTCCTCAACTAGAACTACGCTTGTGTTTGCTATTATGGAGGTGTTTACACTTGATTTGTCATAACTATTTGGTTGCCCTCAATCAATAGCTATATATATCAGTGTGCTTATAGTCTTCAGAGTTGGTTTATGTTGTATCATTCCCTTTGTTGCTTGCACCTCTCAATGCTATCACTTCAGTATACCTTCTGTTTTCTTTATGCAGCTGTTGTTGGAAACAGGTAGGCCGTTATGTTCATCTTGCAGATGAACAATTTCACCCATCCACATTACAACTGTGTATCAGGTATCTGGAACTGCTTAACAAGCATAAACCCAAGATGAAGTGGGACGACCACTGTGCAGAGCACTATTTCTCTTACAAGTAAGAGGAGATTGTACTATTAAATAATTATGCTTTACCAATCAATCTATACCGGTAATTATGCCACCCTTACCACTTACCAAACAGAGTTGGAAGTGCTCGCCATGAGGTCTACTTCCCTACCCTCCAGGTAAGAATGATACACTACTTAGCACTGACCAGTGCCCAACAATGTATGGTCATGATCAGGATCCAATGTTTTTGTTTATTTATTTATTTGTTTGTTAGTTTGATTTTTTGTTTGTTTTTTGTTTATTTTTCAATGCTGCTATGCAGTGTTGGATGCTCTTCCATGCCACTTTAGGCTGCTATGTACTCCTTTTACTGCACATGCAACAATCACTGTAAAGTACTGAAGTTGTGCCAACCTTAGAAATTATGCTTCCTCAATTTATTTCCTGTCGACAGTCCATTAGCAGGAGACTGGAACTGGCAAAGGAGCTTGGTACTGGAATATCAGTATGGGAAGTTGGACAAGGACTGGACTACTTTTATGATCTTTTGTAGAAGACAGTACTGTAACTTTGTGAAGTGGCCAAATTCTAAAACTTAAAAATCTGCATGTTGCCTTCTCCATTCCTTGGTTTGGTTGCATGGCAGTTCAAGATCAACTTTGGCCAGTACAGATGGTTTCCAAATGGGTAGAGCCAACCACCTTGGGATCCGGAGGGTGATTGTGCAGTTAAGAGTCAGCAGTACAGCTGGCATAAGGACAGAAGGACAACACTTGACAACATAAGGAAAATCATACGGACAACATGCATTGGACAACATAAGGACAAGACTGGACAGCATAAGGACAACACTGAACAACATAACGACCACAGTGGACAACATAAGGACAACACTGGACAATATAAGGACAACACTGCACAATGTAAGGACAAGACTGGACAACATAAGGACAAGCATAAGGACAGCAATGGACAACATAAGGACAACATAAGGACAAGCATAAGGACAGCAATGGACAACATAAGGACAAGACTGGACAGCATAAGGACAAGACTGGGCAGCATATATAAGGACAACACTGGACAACATAAGGACAACACTGGACAACATAAGGACAAGACTGGACAGCATAAGGACAACAATGGAAAGGTAAGGACAAGACTGGACAGCATAAGGACAGTACTGGACAACAGGAGGACAGCAGTCGAGACCGTAAGGAGTAGACTTGACAACATAATGACAACAGTAGACAGAATAAGGACAACAATTGACAGCGTAATAACAACATTGGACAGAACAAGGACGACATTGGACAGCATAAGGACGACACTGCACAGCATAAAGACAACACTGTACAGCATAAGCGCAACACTGGACAACATAAGGTCAATACTGGACTGCACAAGGACAATACTGGACAGAATAGGGACAAGACTGGACAGAATAAGGACAATACTGGACAACATAATGACAAAACTGGACAGAATAAGGACAAAACTGGACAGAATAAGGACAACAGTGGACAACATAAAGACAAAATTGGACCACATAAGGACAAGACAGGACAACATAAGGACAGCACTGGACAACAAAGACAACAGTGGACAACATACAAAAAAATTGGACCACATAAGGACAAGACAGGACAACATAAGGACAACACTGGACAACATACGGACAACACTGGACAACATAAGGACAACACTGGACAACATAAGGAGAAGACTGGACAACATTAGGACAACACCATAAAGCATAACGACAAGACTGGACAGCACAAGTACCAGACTGGACAGCATAAGGACAAGACTGGACAACATAAAGACAGCACTGGACAACATAAGGACAACACTGGACAACATAAGGACAACACTGGACAACATAAGGAGAAGACTGGACAACATTAGGACAACACCATAAAGCATAACGACAAGACTGGACAGCACAAGTACCAGACTGGACAGCATAAGGACAAGACTGGACAACATAAAGACAGCACTGGACAACATAAGGACAACGCTGGGCAATGTAAGGACAACACTGGACAACGTAAGGACAACAATGGACACCATAAGGACAACACTGGAACAACACTTTAAAGCATAAGGACAACACTGTGAAGCATAACGACAAGACTGGACAGCACAAGTACAAAACAGGACAGCATAAGGACAAGACTGGACAACATAAAGACAGCACTGGACAACATAAGGACAACACTGGACAACATAAGGACAACACTGGACAACATATGGACAACAGTGGACAACATAAGAATAGCACTGAACAACATATGGACAACACTGGACAACATTAGTAGAAGACTGGACAAAATATGGACTACACTGGACAACGTAAGGACAACACTTGACAACATAAGGACAACACTGGGCAACATAAGGACAACACTTGACAACATAAGGACAACATTGGACAACAGTGGACAACATAAGAATAGCACTGAACAACATATGGACAACACTGGACAACATTAGTAGAAGACTGGACAAAATATGGACTACACTGGACAACGTAAGGACAACACTTGATAACATAAGGACAACATTGGACAACAGTGGACAACATAAGAATAGCACTGAACAACATATGGACAACACTGGACAACATTAGTAGAAGACTGGACAAAATATGGACTACACTGGACAATGTAAGGACAACACTGGACAACATAAGGACAACACTGGACAACATAAGGACAACACTGGACAACATAAGGACAACACTGGACAACATAAGGACAACACTTCACAACATAAGGACAACATTGGACAACATAAGTTCAACATAATACAACATAAGGACAAGACTGGACAACATAAGGACAACACTGGACAGCATAAGGACAACACTGGACAACATAAGGACAACACTGGACAACATAAGGACAAGACTGGAACAACATAAGTTCAACGTAATATTGCTTGATGTGACGACTGCCAAACATGGTATAATACCCACAGAAAGAGAAACAGAAGAGAGAGGAATCATGAAAGATGGTACGAACAAACAGAGAAGGGCACTGGGTTGCAGCAAAGAGGAGAGTCAAGTATAGAGCCAAGTAGAGTCAAGTAGAGCTAGGGTAGAGTGTAGCAGAGTCACATAGAGGATATAGTAGAGTCTAGTAGAGCCAAGTAGGGCCTTATGGTGTCTTATGATGTCTCATGGTGTCTCATAGTGTCTTATGATGTCTCATGGTGTCTCATGGTGTCTCATGGTGTCTTATGATGTCTCATGGTGTCTTATGGTGTCTTATGGTATCTCATGGTGTCTTATGGTGTCTTGTGGTGTCTCATTGTGTCTTATGGTGCCTCATTGTGTCTTATGGTGTCTCATTGTGTCTTATGGTGTCTCACGGTGTCTTATGGTGTCTCATGGTGTCTGATCATGTCTTATGATGTCTCATTGTGTTTTATGATGTCTTATGGTGACTCATGGTGTAAGATACCATGAGAAATCACGAGACACAGTGAGACACCATGAGACAGTATGAGACACCATTAGGCACCATAAGACAGCATGAGACACCATGAGACATAGTATAACACCATCCATCCCATTGTGATCTCTGAACTATCAATGGTTATCTGAGGGAAGTATTTTAGTGTTGACAAAATTACAATTGTTTGTGATTCAAACTACCCACCAGTTTGGTTTTGGGAAATTCAATGTTATAAAATACAGAGCTAAAGTCCACCAAGTAGCCACAATTTGTATAGCTTTTTGACTGTAAAATCTCGATGGGAATTTATTTTGAAGTATACTAGTAAAATTATAGTGTACCCTAGCAATGAAAAGTAACTATACATTAACATTCTGTGTAGTTTTGGCATTGCTGCATGTCGAAGCTTCATCTACAATCTCAGCCTGTGATACTGTACTACACCTCTTGGTCATTAATGATGAAGTAGGCCCTGAGGGATCTGTGCAACACCGGGACATAAGACTTGAGATCCTACCTGCTGCTCAGGTAGCTGTTACCACAATCAACAATGACACCAGTATTCTGCCTGGCTACTGCTTAGAGCTGATGGAGCTTGTTACAGAAGGCTGTAACCGTAACACAGCTCTCGTGGAGTTTACAAAGCTCATTACCCGTCCAGAATTGAATATAGTAGGTGTTACAGGACTCTTCTGTAAGGCTGTCACTGAAGACATTTCTCGCTTTGCTGGGCACCCTGGAATTGATCTCATACAAATCTCTGGATCAAAATCACCATGTTTTCAAGATCGTAAAAAGTATCCTCGTCTTTATCGCATGCTTCCATCATCAAGGGTTTACATTGAAACCTTAGCAGGATTAATGGAGCAGCTGAATTGGAATAAAGTTGGGTTCATATGCAGTGGAAATCAGGACGACTACTATAGAACAACAGCAGAAGTACTAACAAACACACTTAATGTTAGTAACATTGGCTTCTATGGGGACTTTGACTCATCAAACACACCTCTATTTGCACTGCTAAAGCAACTACAATACTCAGGAGTTAAAATCACCTTCATACTTTTACCTGCACTTGAGGCTTCCGAACTGATTTGTGCAGCCTACCTACAAGGTCTCACATGGCCCAACTATGCATGGATTGTTGCAGATCGATCTGTAGAGGAATTGTTTCTCAGTACACAGTGTGATGCACAAAGCAAGTTAATGGCCACTGATCATGTTTTTCTGATGCAAAACCAACTTGAACCAGATTCAGATTCGGAGCTAGTTTCTCGAAAGAGCTACAGTGAATACCACAGTGAATATCTCAGTACACTGGCACTTCACCCCAAGCCCAGCCTTCACAGCAATCTTTATAGTAATGTACTATATGATTCTGTGTGGGCTTTTGCACTTGCACTCAACAGCTCAGTGGACATTCTTCATGAAATGAACATGTCACTTAAGGACTACAGACCGGCAAACTTTACACCAACAAATGGAAGAATGGCTGATGTTATTGAAAATGAGCTATCACAAATCAGTTTCTCTGGAGCTCATGGACTTGTGAAATTCGATAACTCGCGTGAGGTTCAACTGGCAGTTGAAATTTTCCAAATCAAAAATGCTACCTCAGTACAGATAGGTCACTATGACCCAGTTGTTGGTGAGGTACATATTGAATTAGATTATCTTGGTACTTTTCCCGATGACAACTTGTCACGAGTTTACCAACTTTATCCAGTTTCAGTCACCATAATATTGTCAACCATTTCAGTATTCTGCATTGTTTTCACAACTGTAATGCTTGTCCTTTTTATGTACTATCGAAACGAACCAGAAATCAAAGCATCAAGCTACAACTTAAGTCTTTGTATGTTCCTTGGCTGCTATAGTCTTCTTATAGGCACACTCACACATACTCTTGCTTGTGGTTTGGTTTTAAATGGCCATGCACGCCCTGCTGTATGTATTATAATAATTGCAACTACTTCTATTGGCTTGGACTTGGTGCTCACAACTTTGTTCACCAAGATGTTAAGGGTGTATCGTGTATTCACTTATTTTGGTAAAACTGGAAAAGCATGGTCAGACAGAGTTCTCCTTCTTGTCATCTTTATGATTGTCTTGGGAAAGATTTTATTGCTGATTGCTTGGTTTGCTGTTGACACCTATCAATTAGAAGATGTGGAAATGTATCAGAAGGAAGCCTTGCCTCCTTACTATGAAGTCATCCAACAATGCCGCTGTAGATACCTACCGTACTGGCTTTCATCTGTATTCCTATACAGTGGAATTATACTCACAGTTTTGTTGCTTCTTGCATTCAAAACAAGAAAGATTGAAAGGGAGAACTTCAAAGACACGAAGAAAGTGAATGCATATACTTTGAGCCTGTTCATACTCATCTGCCTTTTCCTTTCTCTTTGGTGGGTACTCAGAACAGTGAACCAAACTATAGCAAGCAACCTTATCATTGGAGCCGGCTATGGAATGGCTGCCATGTTCTGCCAATTATTTCTGTTTGCACCCAAAACTATACCGCCATTTCTGAGACATTTTCGAAATATATGCTGCAATTACATTGAATCACTTTGCTATGCAGCTACTTGATTAAGTACCATCTATAATTCATTTTGCTGTTGTAGTGTGCTATGTGCTGTGGGTATACAAGCTGTACTTCACTTGTTGCAACAACCTTTTTTTATACATGCATGATGTTTGCAAACAGTCACTTGTGTGGTTAATAACGCCACCAAGCACTTTTCATGAATAGTGTTTATATTTGTGTAGTGCACCCAATGATATTAAATCATAATCATTTCCATTCATGATCATGCTGTTTTGATCGTTTTGAAAGATGTAGGGTGTGTATATCTTGTTTGTTATGAGACTCAATACTCTAATGACTTAATTATGATAGTCAAGAAGTCAGTCACTTTTTGTACTCTTGTTATTCACATTCAGCAATCAATGTATAAAGAACTTCATGCCTTCACTGCACAACTACGTAAATAGTCACAAGCATGATAGCTACCATGACATGTACTGGTCAGTATAGTTTTGCATGTCCCCAGGCTCTCCCACACATGAGAACCTAGGAACAAGGCTAGTTTGTAAACAGACTTATTCATACTACAAACTTGCTCTTGACACTATAACCTCATATACCCATACATAGAGGATCAGAACACCTGATATCCATGTTTACTAATTCATGTACACAATTTTGCCATGACATACCATGATACGACTTGTACATATCAGTATACATTACCTATCACTGTCACTGGTTTCACTTCCTTCAGAAGAGTTTGTAGCAGCTTCAATGATTTCACAGTCTGTCTCTAACACCCTCGGGAAGTTTAGAACCGATGTCCTGTGTTAGATGGGCAACCACAGAGCTGTCAGACTTGTCATGCTTTCGCACATTTCCAAAGTAAATGAGAACTGTAAACAGGGTCAGTCCAAGTGGTATGGCATACCGCTGTTTGCGTACTACGGTGGGTTCCATGCTGTATGCATCATCAACTTTAAATTTCCTTGCTTTGCTCTTGAGAAATGGGAGTGGGTCACTTTTGGCTGTGCTGTAGGACTGGTAACTATACTGTACACTGTTGTGGGTAGCTAGCTACAGTGAGCATTTTCATATGCATTTGCACCTGCCTGTCAGTTCAGAGCTAGTGTTTGGCAATCTTTGCATGAACACTCTGATACAAGTGGACTGCAGAAACCTACAGCAAAGGTGATTCACCGTTCAATACTTGACCACTGGACCTGCAGAGGAAAACAGAAGTCAGGATGGCGGCTATGCTAGTAGCAAGCTAGATCTGTACCACAAGATGACTACTGTTAGTTCCTGCATGCTTATATGCTAGCAATGCTTGTACTTCGGTGCTTACAGTCTGACTGGTCACAGACATAGACTAACAGTGATCTTATTCACATAGTACATCAGTCAGTCCATAATCCGGCAACTCACTGCATCATATGCCCTAGCTAAAACTGAAAAGCTCACAAATTGTCTCTACATCATGTCTCTTGGTCTAGCCTTTAGGTATCAGGGGCATACCATGTAAGTGTTTCAGGCTTCACCCTTGAGTGGCTCCAGCTCCTAAGTGTGCACTAATTAGAGCACATGTGCATCGGCCGGTAAATTATAGGAGCAAGACAGTTGATTCACATAGCTGAATAAGGTACACAATTTTAGTTGTTTCTCTGCGTGCAGCCAAATTAGGAATGGTGAGAGCCCTGAGCATGGCTGGATAGCTTAAATCCCACCATTTCAAGCACACCATACAAGCAAATTTGTTTAATGTTTTCAAGAGTTTGTTGGTCCTCAATCGGGGTACATTTGCTATAAAAATAACACACCATCATAAAATTACGGAGGGAAACTCCCAATTTATTGTCACTATGAAGTTATTTGGAGAAACATAGCTAGTTTGTGTATGCCTTATCTAAAATTAACAGCTAAATTTTTAAAAGAGCAGAATGCAGGTGTTTTCACAGTTCACCATGCATTAGCTAGCTAGCGTTGCGCTAGCAATCGCATGTATCACAACATCTTCATGTTGCCACTAAAAGCTGCAAACCTTGTTGTTGATTGTTTTTCGTTTTGTTAATGGTTTCTTTTTGTTTGTAAAACTAGCTATAGCTAAAAATCAGTGCATCCTTGCTAACACCAAAGTACTGTATGAGTCACTGTTTGAAAGTTCTAGTACCATTAGATTTAGCTGAGCTACATAAATGACCAATACGAAGTGTATGACACTAGCCTATATATATATATGTATATATATATCAGTCTAAGAAGAGATTATGTTGTTTTGACCCAAAATTTGTTATTTTAGTTGCATCAGTGAACAGTTGAAATGTGCAGCGATACTTTTGTGAGTTGGTTAACAATTCTTGTATTCCCATAGAGCATTGTAGCATTTGGGGGACAAATATGTAAGACGTAAGTGGTATCATCTGTAAATGAATATTTGTAGTCCATGCTCTGGGGATTTGCATTCACTAAACACCCCCTCCCCGCCTTGGGAGTTTGGAAGATGTTACTAAGTGACATTTGTCACTAACTCACAGTAGCTAGCATCTGTCATTACTGTGAACAGCCCTGGACTCAGTGTGAAGTAGTTTTAATTTGACAATGTGCACACTCCATAAAGAAAAGAAGAAAGCTGATTCAGACTCTCCACCAACCAATTTACATGAACAAAAGATGTTTACTGAATGCAAAATCCCCAGAGCATGGACTACAAATATTCATTTACAGTTGATACCACATATGTAATTGTCCCCTAGACGCTACAGTGCTCTAGGGAATACAACCAACTCCCAGAAGTATCTTAGCACATTTCAACTGTTCAGTGATGCAACTAAAATAACAAATTTTTGGTTGCAACAACATCATCTCTTCTATATATCTAGCTACCCAACTATCATGTCCTGTAGTGAAAGTAGTTAGCAATGAACAGTAATTGTACATTAACATTCTGTGTAGTTTTGGTACTGCTGCAAGCCAAAGCTTCATCTAAAATCTCAGCCTGTGACACTGTACTACACCTCTTGGTCATTAATGATGAAGTAGGCCCTGAGGGATCTGTGCAACACCGGGACATAAGACTTGAGATCCTACCTGCTGCTCAGGTAGCTGTTACCATGATCAACAATGACACCAGTATTCTGCCTGGCTACTGCTTAGAGTTGATGGAGCTTGTTACAGAAGGCTGTAACCGTAACACAGCTCTCGTGGAGTTTACAAAGCTCATTACACGTCCAGAATTGAATATAATAGGTGTTACAGGACTCTTCTGTAAGGCTGTCACTGAAGACATTTCTCGCTTTGCTGGGCACCCCGGAATTGATCTCATACAAATCTCTGGCTCAAAATCACCATGTTTTCAAGATCGTAAAATGTATCCTCGTCTTTATCGCATGCTTCCATCATCAAGGGTTTAAAATGAAACTTTAGCTGGATTGATGGAGCAGCTGAATTGGAGTAAAGTTGGGTTCATATGCAGTGGAAATCAGGACGACTACTATAGAACAACAGCAGAAGTACTAACAAACACACTTAATGTTAGTAACATTGGCTTCTATGGGGACTTTGACTCATCAAACACACCTCTATTTGCACTGCTAAAGCAACTACAATACTCAGGAGTTAAAATCACCTTCATACTTTTACCTGCACTTGAGGCTTCCGAACTGATTTGTGCAGCCTACCTACAAGGTCTCACATGGCCCAACTATGCATGGATTGTTGCAGATCGATCTGTAGAGGAATTGTTTCTCAGTACGCAGTGTGATACACAAAGCAAATTAATGGCCGCTGAGAACATTTTTCTAATACAGTCCCAACTTGAACCAGATTCAGATTCGGAGCTAGTTTCTCGAAAGAGCTACAGTGAATACCACAGTGAATATCTCAGTACACTGGCACTTCACCCCAAGCCCAGCCTTCACAGCAATCTTTATAGTAATGTACTATATGATTCTGTGTGGGCTTTTGCACTTACACTCAACAGCTCAGTCAACGTTCTTCATGAAATGAATATGTCACTAAAGGACTACAGACCAACACACTTTACACCAACAAATGGAAGAATGGCTGATGTTATTGAAAATGAACTATCACAAATCAGTTTCTCTGGAGCTCATGGACTTGTGAAATTTGATAACTCTCGTGAGGTTAAACTGGCAGTTGAAATTTTCCAAATCAGAAATGCTACCTCAGTACAGATTGGTCACTATGACCCAGTTGCTGGTAAAGTACATATTGAATTAGATTATCTTGGTACTTTTCCAGATGACGACCTGTCACGAGTTTACCAACTTTATCCAGTTTCTGTCACCGCAATATTGTCAACCATTACAGTACTCTGCATTGTTTTCACAACTGCAATGCTCGTCCTTTTTATCTACTATCGAAATGAACCAGAAATCAAAGCATCAAGCTACCATCTAAGTCTTTGGATGTTCCTTGGCTGCTATAGTCTTCTTATAGGCACACTCACACACACTCTTGCTAGTGGTTTGGTTTTAAACGGTCATGCACGCCCTGCTGTATGCATTATAACAGTTGCAACTACTTCTATTGGCTTGGACTTGGTGCTCACAACCTTGTTTACTAAAATGTTAAGGGTGTATCGCATATTCACTTATTTTGGTAAAACTGGAAAAGCATGGTCAGATAGAGTTCTCCTTCTTGTCATCTTTATGATTGTTTTGGGAAAGATTTTACTACTGATTGTTTGGTTTGCTGTTGATACCTATCAATTAGAAGATGTGGAAACATACCAGAAGGAAGCCTTGCCTCCTTACTATGAAGTCATCCAACAATGCCGCTGTAGATACCTACCGTATTGGCTTTCATCTGTATTCCTATACAGTGGGATTATACTCACAGTTTTATTGCTTCTTGCATTCAAAACAAGAAAGATTGAAAGGGAGAATTTCAAAGACACAAAGAAAGTGAATGCATATATTTTGAGCCTGTTCATACTCATCTGCCTTTTCCTTTCTCTTTGGTGGGTACTCAGAACAGTGAACCAACCTATAGCAAGCAACCTTATCATTGGAGCCGGCTATGGAATGGCTGCCATGTTCTGCCAAATATTTCTGTTTGCACCCAAAATCATACCACCATTTATGAGACATTTTTGAAATATATGCTGCAATTACGTTGAATCACTTTGCTATGCAGATACTTGATTTGTACCATCTACAGTTCATTTTGCCTTTGCAGTGTGCTATGTGCTGTGGTGTACAAGACCTTAGCTGTATATGATACCGTATTTCACTTCTATCTATAGAAAACAACTTTACAAAATAAACAATGTTTGAAAACAGTCACTTGTGTGTTTAATAACGCCACTAAGCACTTTTCATTCAAACCCGAATAGTGTTTTTATTTGTGCAGTGCACCCAGTGATATTGAAATCATAATCATTTCCATTCAAGGTCGTGTTGTTTTGATCATTTTGAAAGACCTATAGTGTGTATCTCATTTGTTATGAAATTTAATACACTAACAAATCAATTATGATAGTCAAGAAGGCATGTTTTGATGCTATGAAGTGAGACAAGAGCGCATGATGACGTCATTATTATTTGGGGATAATAATGACGTCATCATGCGCTCTTGAGTGAGATTAGAAAAATGAAAGCCGGTAGTCACCGGAAATTGAACCCATGACTCCTGGTTTGAGCTGCCAATGCTCCTCCACTGTGTTACAACTACTGGACAACCACCAGCCCTGAACATACAGGGGTTACTGAATGAATGCTTCAGTCACACACCTGGCAGCCACCAGGTAAAGAACCCATGCTGAGTGGTTAATCCCATTCCAAACACCTAGCCTGTCTCAGCTGGAAGTAAAGACAGAGGAAAGTGCAGTACATATAGGGAATTGTGAGGGATGGTGGTTGTCCAGGTGGTTGTGGTAGAGCACTGGTTGCTCAAACAAAGCAATTCTCGCCAACTGCCAGCTTTTCATTTTGGTCTATTCAGAATGAGAGAAACACATAGCATGGCTAATGGAGAAATGTTCCAGTTGACCCCAGACCGTACGTGTGTCAGATGGTGCATACTGAGTGGCTAGCTACAGTGTGTATGACTGAAGCATTCAGTATGACCTGTGCAGTACGTGCAATTTGATCTGAATTGCAATTGATACAAGAGTGAGATGAAGATCAAGATGAGCAACCATAACAATTCTTTGAAGGGATAAAACTCCTTTAGACTACTACCATGGGATTGCTCACTCACTCCAAAAGAATCATGAGTGGGTGAGGAAGCATGTTTTCCCACTGACATGTTCTCCCTCTATTTTTGATAGGGCAATGACTTGTAGTAATACTTGAAGGGTAACCTCGTTTCAACTCTGTTGGTATATAGCTAGGCAAGTGGTAAACAAGAAACTTGCTAGCCTTCTCCATGGCTGAAGTTGAAGTCATAACTATAGAAGACTTGTACTAGCAAGATCTTGGAGGTTTCTCTGACAAGAACAATGCATACTTAGAACAAATCATTGCCCAACCAAGAACAGAACACAAAATTTCATCATGCTTTTTCGTGGTTTTCCATGCTACAGTGCAGACTGAGTCACTTTTTGCACTCCACCTAGCTACCAGTCTTAAATCAAGATCCCCCTCCACATACAGCAATCATTGCATAAAGGACTTCATGCCTGGATTCTTTCTCATCACTCAACTACGTAAATAGTCACAAGCATGATAGCTACCATGACATGTACTGGTCAGTATAGTTTTGCATGTTCCCAGGCTCTCCCACACATGAGAACCTAGGAACAAGGCTAGTTTGTAAACAGACGCATTCATCTGAAACTACCTTGTAGTGCTGGTCTCCTATAGTGTTTTGAACAGATTCGAAACTTTCGAAACACATCGAATTCATGTAAAACTATCTTATAGTGGTGGTCTACTAGTCCTTCGAAAGGATTCGAAACATTCAAAACACATCGAATTCATCTGAAACTACCTTGTAGTGCTGGTATGCAAGTGTTTCGAACAGATTCGAAACATTCGAAACACATCGAATTCATTTGAAACTACCTTATAGTGCTGGTCTACTTGTGTTTCGAACAGATTCGAAACTTTCGAAACACATCAAATTCATGTCAAACTACCTTGTAGTGGTCCTTCGAAAGGATTCGCAACTTTCGAAACACATCGAATTCATCTGAAACTACCTTTTAGTGCTGGTCTACTACTGTTTTGAACAGACTCTAAACTTTTGAAACACATCGAATTCATCTGAAACTACTTTATAGTGCTGGTTAACATGTGTTTCAAACAGATTCGAAACTTTCGAAACACATCGAATTCATCTGAAACTACCTTGTAGTGCTGGTTTACTAGTGTTTCGAACAGATTCGAAACTTTTGAAACACATCGAATTCATCTGAAACTACCTTGTAGTGCTGGTATACTAGTGTTTCGAACAGATTCGAAACTTTCGAAATGCATCGAATTCATGTGAAACTACCTTGTAGTGGTGGTCTACTGGTAGTTCGAACAGATTCGAAACTTTCGAAAAAACATCGAATTCATGTGAAACTACCTTATAGTGGTGGTCTACTACTCCTTTGAAAGGATTCGAAACTTCGAAACACATCGAATTCATCTGAAACTACCTTGTAGGGCTGGTCTACTAGTGTTTCAAACACATTCGAAAGTTTTGAAACATCCAATTCATCTGAAACTACCTTGTAGTGCTGGTTTACTAGTGTTTCGAACAGATTCAAAACTTTCGAAACACATCGAATTCATGTGAAACTACCTTATAGTGGTGGTCTACTATATATATGTCTCATGATGTCTCCTCTTGTCTCAGTATCGTATGCTGTGTCATAGAGTCGCATTGGATCCATAATGTCTCCTAGAGTCTCATGCTGTCTCATAACGTCCCAGGATGTCTCTCATTGTTTCTTAGTGTCTCATGCTGTCTCATAATGTCTGATGATGTCTCCTATTGTCTCGTAGTGTCTCACGCTGTCTCATACAGTCCCATTGCATCTATAATGTCTCGTAGTGTCTCATGCTGTCTCATAATGTCTCATGATGTCTCATAATGTCTCATGATGTCTCCTATTGTCTCAGTATCGTATGCTGTGTCATAGAGTCGCATTGGATCCATAATGTCTCCTAGAGTCTCATGCTGTCTCATGACGTCCCAGGATGTCTCTCATTGTTTCATAGTGTCTCATGCTGTCTCATAATGTCTGATGATGTCTCCTATTGTCTCGTAGTGTCTCATGCTGTCTCATAATGTCTCATGATATCTCATAATGTCTCATGATGTCTCCTATTGTCTCAGTATCGTATGCTGTGTCATAGAGTCGCATTGGATCCATAATGTCTCCTAGAGTCTCATGCTGTCTCATGACGTCCCAGGATGTCTCTCATTGTTTCATAGTGTCTCATGCTGTCTCATAATGTCTGATGATGTCTCCTATTGTCTCGTAGTGTCTCATGCTGTCTCATACAGTCCCATTGGATCTATAATGTCTCGTAGTGTCTCATGCTGTCTCATAATGTCTCATGCTGTCTCATAATGTCTCATGCTGTCTCATAATGTCTCATGATGTCTCCTATTGTCTCAGTATCGTATGCTGTGTCATAGAGTCGCATTGGATCCATAATGTCTCCTAGAGTCTCATGCTGTCTCATTACGTCCCAGGATGTCTCTCATTGTTTCATAGTGTCTCATGCTGTCTCATAATGTCTGATGATGTCTCCTATTGTCTCGTAGTGTCTCATGCTGTCTCATACAGTCCCATTGGATCTATAATGTCTCGTAGTGTCTCATGCTGTCTCATAATGTCTCATGCTGTCTCATACAGACCCATTGGATCTATAATGTCTCGTAGTGTCTCATGCTGTCTCATAATATCTCATGATGTCTCCTCTTGCCTCATAGTGTCTCATGTCTCATGTTGTCTCATACAGTCCCATTGCATCCATAATGTCTCGTAGTGTGTCATGCTGTCTCATGATCTCCCATAATATCTCATGGTGTCTCATAGTGCCTCATAGTGTCTCATATTGCCGCACGATGTCTCCTATTGTGTCAGTGTCTCATGCTGTATCATACAATCCGATCGCATCCATACTGTCTCGTAATGTCTCATGCTGTCTCATGATGTCTCATGATGTCTCATGATGTCTCTTATTGGCTGATAGTGTCTCATGCCGTCTAATAATATCTCATGATGTCTCATAGTGTCTCATAATATCTCATCATGTCTCCTATTTTCTCACAGTGTCTCATGATGTCTCATAGTGTCTCATAATATCTCATGATGTCTCCTATTTTCTCACAGTGTCTCATGCTGTTTCATACAGTCCCATTGAATCTCATAATATCTAGTAGTGTCTTATGCAGTCTTAATGTCTCAAGATGTCTCCTAGTGCCTCATAATGTCTCATGATGTCCCATGGTGTCTCATGATGTCTCCTATTGTCTCAGTATCTTATGCTGTCTCATACAGGCTCATTGCGTCCATAATATCTCGTAGTGTCTCACACTGTCTCATAATGTCTCGTATTGTCTCATTGTGTCTCATGCTGTCTCATACTGTCCCATTGCATCAATAATGTCTCGTAGTGTCTCATGCTGTCTCATAGTGTCTCTTGATTTCTCATAGTGTCTCATGATGTCTCCTATTGTCTCATAGTCTCGTGCTGTCTCATAAAGTCCCATTGCATCCATAATGTCTCATAGTGTCTCATGCTGTCTCATAATGTCTCATGCTGTCTCATAATGTCTCATGATGTCTCATGGTGTCTCATAATGACTGATGTGGTCTCCTATTGTCTCAGTTTCTCATGCTGTCTCATGCAGTCCCAATGCATCCATAATGTCTCATGGTGTCTTGTGCTGTCTATTAAAATCTCATGATGTATCATAGTGTCTCATACTAGCTCACAACGTCTCAGGATATCTCATAGTGTCTCATAATGTCTCATGATGTCTCCTACTGTCTCAGTGTGTCATGCTGTCTCATGATGTCCCATAACCATAGTGCCTCATAGTGTCTCATAGTGCCTCACGATGTCTCCTATTGTGTCAGTGTCTCATGCTGTCTCATACAGTCCCATTGGATCTATAATGTCTCATAATGTCTCATGCTGTCTCATAATGTCTCATGATATCTCTTATTTTCTCATAGTGTCTCATACTGTCTCATAATGTCTCATGATGTCTCATAATGTCTCATGAGACATGCATAGTGTCTGATAATGTCTCATGATGTCTCCTATTGTCTCAGTATCTTATGCTGTTTCATACAGTCCCATTGCATCCATAATGTCTCATTCTGTCTCAAAATGTCTGATGATGTCTCCTATTGTCTCATAGTGTCTCATGCTGTCTCATACGGTCACTTTGTGTCCATAATGTCTCATTCTGTCTCATAAAGTCACGTGATGTCTCCTATTGTTTCATAGTTTCTCATACTGTCTGATAAAGTCCCATTGCATCTCATATGTCTCGTAGTGTCTCATGCTCTCTCATAATGTCTCATGATGTGTCTTATTGTCTCATTGTCTCATGCTGTGTCATAATGCCTCATGATGTCTCATACTGCCTGACGATGTCTCCAATTGTCTCATGGTGTCTCATGCTGTGTCATAATGCCTCATGATGTCTCATACTGCCTGACGATGTCTCCTATTGTCTCATGGTGTCTAATGCGGTCTCATACAGTCCCATTGCATCCATAATGTCTTGTAGTACCTCATGCTGTCTCATGATGTCTCGTATTGTCTCATTGTGTCTCATGCTGTCTCATACTGTCCCATTGCATCAATAATGTCTCGTAGTGTCTCATGCTGTCTCATAGTGTCTCTTGATTTCTCATAGTGTCTCATGATGTCTCCTATTGTCTCATAGTCTCGTGCTGTCTCATAAAGTCCCATTGCATCCATAATGTCTCATAGTGTCTCATGCTGTCTCATAATGTCTCATGCTGTCTCATAATGTCTCATGATGTCTCATGGTGTCTCATAATGACTGATGTGGTCTCCTATTGTCTCAGTTTCTCATGCTGTCTCATGCAGTCCCAATGCATCCATAATGTCTCATGGTGTCTTGTGCTGTCTATTAAAATCTCATGATGTATCATAGTGTCTCATACTAGCTCACAACGTCTCAGGATATCTCATAGTGTCTCATAATGTCTCATGATGTCTCCTACTGTCTCAGTGTGTCATGCTGTCTCATGATGTCCCATAACCATAGTGCCTCATAGTGTCTCATAGTGCCTCACGATGTCTCCTATTGTGTCAGTGTCTCATGCTGTCTCATACAGTCCCATTGGATCTATAATGTCTCATAATGTCTCATGCTGTCTCATAATGTCTCATGATATCTCTTATTTTCTCATAGTGTCTCATACTGTCTCATAATGTCTCATGATGTCTCATAATGTCTCATGAGACATGCATAGTGTCTGATAATGTCTCATGATGTCTCCTATTGTCTCAGTATCTTATGCTGTGTGATAGAGTCGCATTGCATCCATAATGTCTCCTAGAGTCTCATGCTGTCTCATGACGTCTCATGATGTCTCTCATTGTTTCATAGTGTCTCATGCTGTCTCATAATGTCTGATGATGTCTCCTATTGTCTCATAGTGTCTCATGCTGTCTCATACAGTCCCATTTCATCCATAATGTCTCATAATGTTTCATGCTGTCTCATGATGTCTCATGATGTCTCTTATTGGCTAATATTGTCTCATGCTGTCTCATAACGTCACATGATGTCTCCTATTGTCTCAGTATCTCATGCTGACTCATGCAGTCCCATTGCATCCATAATGTCTCGTAGTGTCTCATGATGTCTCCTATTGTCTCAGTATCTCATGCTGACTCATGCATTCCCATTGCATCCATAATGTCTCGTAGTGTCTCATGCTGTCTCATGCTCTCTCGTGAGGTCTGATGATGTCTCTCCTTGTTTCATAGAGTCTCATGCTGTCTCATAATGTCTGAAGATGTCTCCCATTGTCTCATAATGTCGCATGCTATCTCATGCTGTCTCATACAATTTCATTGCATCTCATAATGTCTCATGGTGTCTCATGCTGTCTCATACAGTCCCATTCAATCTCATAATGTCTCGTAGTGTCTCATGCCGTCTCATAATGTCTCATGATGTCTTATAGTGTCTCATAATGTCGCATGCTGTCTCATGATGTCTCATGATGTCTGTTATTGGCTAATAGTTCAGTCCCATTGCATCCATAATGTCTCATAATGTCTAATGATGTCTCCTATTGTTTCAGTATCTCATGCTGTCTCATATAGTGCCATTGCATCCGTAATGTCTCATAGTACTTCATGATGTCTCATGATGTCTCATAGTGTCTAATAATATCTCATGATGTCCAGTAGCCAGGCTGGGGCACACTGGGGCACATGCCCTAGCAACTAGAGGCTGTGCCCCACCAGTGCAGGCATGCATCCGAATTATCGGCGCTGATAGTAAGTTATCGTTGTCGATCGTGAATCGGGCGCTAAACGGTCTTCAAATCGAACGGCGCAGTATCGCTATGTTTATCCACAGAATTACTTGTCTCGTACGCTCACCGTACGCGCGAGTTTGCCGTATATGAAAGTGACATACACTGCACTACAATACGGCCTCAGAACCGACCTGGGAGGCTGTCAAATTCCAAAAATTTTCTGGAAGAGCATGCCACAGACTCCCCTAAATACTTCTGCACTTCGCGCAGAATTTCGTAGAAACGTAGTGTGCCCATGCTGTGCCCTAGCCTCGGCGATGTCCTGGCTACGCCACTGATGATGTCTCCTATTGATTGTCTCAGTATCTTATGCTGTGTCATAGAGTCGCGTTGCATCCATAGTGTCTCCTAGAGTCTCATGCTATCTCATGACGTCTCATGATGTCTCTCATTGTTTCATAGTGTCTCATGCTGTCTCATAATGTCTGATGATGTCTCCTATTGTCTCATAGTGTCTCATGCTGTCTCATACAGTCCCATTTCATCCATAATGTCTGATGATGTCTCCTATTGTCTCATAGTGTCTCATGATGTCTCATACAGTCCCATTTCATCCATAATGTCTCATAATGTCTCATGCTGTCTCATCAGATGTCTCTTATTGGATAGTAGTGTTTCATACTGTCTCATAATGTCTGATGATGTCTCCTATTGTCTCAGTGTCTCATGCTGTCTCATACAGTCCCATTGCATCTATATGAGTCTCATGGTGTCTCATAATGTCTGATGTGGTCTCCTATTGTCTCAGTTTCTCATGCTGTCTCATGCAGTCCCAATGCATCCATAATGTCTCATAGTGTTTCATGCTGTCTAATAATGTCTCATGATGTCTCATAGTGTCTCATACTGGCTCACAATGTCTCAGGATATCTCATAGTGTCTCATAATGTCTCATGATGTCTCCTACTGTCTCAGTGTGTCATGCTCAGTGGCGTAGCTAGAAGCTGACAGTTGGTAGGGCACAAGTACAGACTGGGAACGAGACATGTACTTGGGTAGGCGTGGTTTGTAGACACATGTCTGTCGTACTCAGTAGACGAAGAGAAGCCCAGCGTGCCTGGCGGTTGCATGCTCGAATGAAGCTACGTACGTACAGCACTGTTACACTGGCGGTTGTGTAGCTCCAGTAAGTGAGAAAGCCGGACGGTAGGGCTCCAGTTGGTAGGGCACTTGCAGCAGTTGGTAGGGCCTAGGCCCTACCAGGCCCTACCTTAGCTACGCCACTGGTCATGCTGTCTCATGATGTCTCATGATGTCCCAAAACCATAGTGCCTCATAGTGTCTCATAGTGCCTCACGATGTCTCCTATTGTGTCAGTGTCTCATGCTGTCTCATACAGTCCCATTGGATCTATAATGTCTCATAATGTCTCATGATATCTCTTATTTTCTCATAGTGTCTCATACTGTCTCATAGTGTCTCATGATGTCTCCTGCTGTCTCATAATGTCTCATGGTGTCTGATAATGTCTCATGATATCTCCTATTGTCTCAGTATCTTATGCTGTGTGATAGAGTCGCATTGCATCCATAATGTCTCCTAGAGTCTCATGCTGTCTCATGACGTCTCATGATGTCTCTCATTGTTTCATAGTGTCTCATGCTGTCTCATAATGTCTGATGTTGTCTCCTATTGTCTCGTAGTGTCTCATGCTGTCTCATACAGTCCCATTTAATCCATAATGTCTCATAATGTCTCATGCTGTCTCATCATGTCTCATGATGTCTCTTATTGGCTAATATTGTCTCATGCTGTCTCATAACGTCTCATGATGTCTCCTATTGTCTCAGTATCTCATGCTGACTCATGCAGTCCCAGTGTCTCGTTCTGTCTTATTGCATCTGATGTTGTCGCATGGTATCTTATATTGTCTCATGGTGTCTCATGGTGTCTCATGGTGTCTTGTAGTGTCTGGTGTCTTGTAGTGTCTCATGGTGTCTCATGGTGTCTTGTAGTGTCTCACAGTGTCTCATGGTGTCTTGCAGTGTCTCACAGTGTCTCATGGTGTCTTGTAGTGTCTCAGTGTCTCACGGTGTCTTGTGATGTCTTATATTGTTTCATAGTGTCTCACGGTGTCTCTGTTTTTGTGGGGTCTCATGCTTTGTCAGCATGGTGTTTCATGATATGATGTCTCATGATGTCCTAAGTTGTCAGTATAGATGTATGTTAATATAACTCCAGGGTTGAATAAGTCCCAACATCCCCCAAAACAGGCGTTAATCGTTGGAGTAGTGTCTGCATTAATTGTACACAAACTGATTCCAGTATTTGTGTCACTTTATGTAGTTTTGAGTAGTTGTTGACCTGTCACCCTATTTCCTGACACCCCCTCCTTCTTCTTCCCCCTCCCCTCTCCCTTCTCAACCACACATAATAGACTGCAACAGTAACCCACTCTGTGTCACCAACTCCAAGGTACAGAAACATTGACCCAGTGACACGAGGCCTCACTGTTGCCATTCAGGCCAATGCTCTTGGACTTTCCACATCACTCCTTATCTCCTTTCAATAGTGTCTCATGCTGTCTCATGATGTCTCTCGTTGTTTCAAGTGTCTCGTGCTGTCTCATAATGTCTGATGATGTCTCCTGTTGTCTCATAATGTTGTATGCTATCTCATGCTGTCTCGTACAGTTCCATTGCATCTCATAATGACTCATGGTGTCTCACTCAGTCTCATACAGTCCCATTGAATCTCATAATGTCTCGTAGTGTCTTATGCTGTCGCATAATGTCTCATGATGTCTCCTTTTGTCTCACAGTGTCTCATGCTGTCTCAATGTCTCATGATGTCTCATAGTGTCTCATACTGTCTCAGGAAGTCTCCTATTGTCTCGTAGTGTCTCATGCTGTATCATACAGTCCCATCACACCCATAATGTCTCATAATGTCTCATGCTGTCTCTTATTGGCTGATAGTGTCTCATGCTATCTCATAATGTCTCATGATGTCTTATAGTGTCTCATAATATCTCATGATGTCTCCTATTGTCTCATGGTGTCTCTTGCTGTCTCACACAGTCCCATTGCATCCATAATGTCTCGTAGAGTCTCATGCTGTCTCATATTGTCTTAATATGTCTCCTATTGTCTCACTGTCTCATGCTGTCTGATGCAGTCCCATTGCATCTATAATGTCTCGTAGTGTCTCATGCTGTCTCATGATGTCTCATGATGTCTCATAGTGTCTCATGCTGTCTCATGATGTCTCTCGTTGTTTCAAGTGTCTCATGCTGTCTCATAATGTCTGATGATGTCTCCTGTTGTCTCATAATGTTGTATGCTATCTCATGCTGTCTCGTACAGTTTCAGTGCATCTCATAATGTCTCATGGTGTCTCATGCTGTCTCATGCATGGTGTCTCATAATGTCTCGTAGTGTCTTATGCTGTCGCATAATATCTCATGATGTCTCCTATTGTCTCACAGTGTCTCATGCTGTTTCATACAGTCTCATTGAATCTCATAATGTCTAGTAGTGTCTTATGCCGTCTCATAATGTCTCATGATGTCTCATAGTGTCTCATAATGTCTCATGAGTGTCTCATGATGTCTCATGATGTCTCCTACTGCCTCAGTATCTTATGCTGTCTCACACAGTCCCATTGCATCCATAATGTCTCGTAGAGTCTCATGCTGTCTCATATTGTCTGATGATGTCTCCTATTGTCTCATAGTGTCTCATGCTGTCTCATAGTGTCTCATGATGTATCCTATTGCCTCATAGTCTCGTGCTGCCTCATAAAGTCCCATTGCATCCATAATGTCTCATAGTGTCTCATGCTGTCTCATAATGTCTCATCATGTCTCCTATTTTCTCATAGTGTTTCATGCTGTCTAATAATGTCTCATGATGTCTCATGGTGTCTCATAGTGTCTCATGCTGTCTCATAATGTCTCATCATGTCTCCTATTTTCTCATAGTGTTTCATGCTGTCTAATAATGTCTCATGATGTCTCATGGTGTCTCATAATGTCTCATGTGGTCTCGTATTGTCTCAGATTCTCTTGCTGTCTCATACAGTCCCAATGCATCCATAATGTCTCGTAGTGTCTTGTGCTGTCTGATAAAATCTCATGATGTATCATAGTGTCTCATAATGTCTCACAATGTCTCAGGATGTCTCATGGTGTCTCATAATGTCTCATAGTGTCTCATGCTGTCTCACAATGTCTGATGATGTCTCCTATTGCCTCATAGTGTCTCATAATGTCTCATGATGTCTCCTTTTGTCTCACAGTGTCTCATGCTGTCTCAATGTCTCATGATGTCTCATAGTGTCTCATGCTGTATCATACGGTCCCATCGCATCCGTAATGTCTCATAATGTCTCAAGCTGTCTCTTATTGGCTGATAGTGTCTAATGCCGTCTCATAATGTCTCATGATGACTTATAGTGTCCCATAATGTCTCAAATTGTCTCATGCTGTCTCATGCTGTCTCATACAGTCCCATTGCATCCATACTGTCTCGTAGTACCTCATGCTGTCTCATAAAGTCTCATGATGTCTCACAGTGTCTCATAATATCTCATGATGTCTCCTATTGTCTCACAGTGTCTCATACTGTCTCATACGGTCCCATTGGATCTCGTAATGTCTTGTAGTGTCTTATGCCGTGGCGTCATAATGTCTCATGATGTCTCATAGCGTCTCATAATGTCTGATAGTGTCTCATGATGTCTCCTACTGCCTCAGTATCTTATGCTGTCTCATACAGGCCCATTGCGTCCATGATATGTCGTACTGTCTCATGCTGTCTCATAATGTCTCATAATGTCTCCTATTGTCTCATAGTGTCTCATGCAGTCTCATAGTGTCTCATGATGTCTCCTATTGCCTCATAGTCTCGTGCTGCCTCATAAAGTCCCATTGCATCCATAATGTCTCATAGTGTCTCATGCTGTCTCATCATGTCTCCTATTTTCTCATAGTGTTTCATGCTGTCTAATAATGTCTCATGATGTCTCATGGTGTCTCATAATGTCTCATGTGGTCTCGTATTGTCTCAGATTCTCATGCTGTCTCATACAGTCCCATTGCATCCATACTGTCTCGTAGTACCTCATGCTGTCTCATAAAGTCTCATGATGTCTCACAGTGTCTCATAATATCTCATGATGTCTCCTATTGTCTCACAGTGTCTCATACTGTCTCATACGGTCCCATTGGATCTCATAATGTCTTGTAGTGTCTTATGCCGTGGCGTCATAATGTCTCATGATGTCTCATAGCGTCTCATAATGTCTGATAGTGTCTCATGATGTCTCATGATGTCTCCTACTGCCTCAGTATCTTATGCTGTCTCATACAGGCCCATTGCGTCCATGATATCTCGTACTGTCTCATGCTGTCTCATAATGTCTCATAATGTCTCCTATTGTCTCATAGTGTCTCATGCAGTCTCATAGTGTCTCATGATGTCTCCTATTGCCTCATAGTCTCGTGCTGCCTCATAAAGTCCCATTGCATCCATAATGTCTCATAGTGTCTCATGCTGTCTCATAATGTCTCATCATGTCTCCTATTTTCTCATAGTGTTTCATGCTGTGTAATAATGTCTCATGATGTCTCATGGTGTCTCATAATGTCTCATGTGGTCTCGTATTGTCTCAGATTCTCTTGCTGTCTCATACAGTCCCAATGCATCCATAATGTCTCGTAGTGTCTTGTGCTGTCTGATAAAATCTCATGATGTATCATAGTGTCTCATAATGTCTCACAATGTCTCAGGATATCTCATAGTATCTCATAATGTTTCATAGTGTCTCATGCTGTCTCAAATGTCTGATGATGTCTCCTATTGTCTCATAGTGTGTCGTAATGTCTCATGCAGTTCCATTGCATCTCGTAGTGTCTCATGCTGTCTCATCATGTCTCATGGTATCTCATATTGGCTCATAGTGTCTCATAGTGTCTCATACTGTCTCAGGAAGTCTCCTATTGTCTCATAGTGTCTCATGCTGTATCATACAGTCCCATCGCATCCATAATGTCTCATAATGTCTCATGCTGTCTCTTATTGGCTGATAGTGTCTCATGCTGTCTCATAATGTCTCATGATGTCTTATAGTGTCTCATAATATCTCATGATGTCTCCTATTGTCTCATGGTGTCTCTTGCTGTCTCACACAGTCCCATTGCATCCATAATGTCTCGTAGAGTCTCATGCTATCTCATATTGTCTCATGATGTCTCCTATTGTCTCAGTGTCTCATGCTGTCTGATACAGTCCCATTGCATCTATAATGTCTCGTAGTGTCTCATGTTGTCTCATGATGTCTCATGATGTCTCATAGTGTCTCATACTGTCTCAGGAAGTCTCCTCTTGTCTAGTAGTCTCTCATGCTGTATCATACAATCCCATCGCATCCATACTGGCTCATAATGTCTCATGATGTCTCTTATTGGCTGATAGTGTCTCATGCCGTCTCATAATGCCTCAGGATGTCTTATAGTGTCTCATAATGTCTGATGATGTCTCCTATTGTCTCATGGTGTCTCATGCTGTCTCATACAGTCCCATTGCATCCATAATGTCTCGTAGTACCTCATGCTGTCTCATGAAATCTCATGATACCTCATAGTCTAATGGTGTCTCATAATATCTCATGATGTCTCCTATTGTCTCACAGTGTCTCATGCTGTTTCATACAGTCCCATTGAATCTCATAATGTCAAGTAGTGTCTTATGCCGTCTTAATGTCTGAAGATGTCTCATAGTGTCTCATAATGTCTCATAATGTCTCATTGTGTCTCATGCTGTCTCATACTGTCCCATTGCATCAATAATGTCTCGTAGTGTCTCATGCTGTCTCATAACGTCTCTTGATTTCTCATAGTGTCTCATGCTGTCTCATAGCGTCTCTTGATTTCTCATAGTGTCTCATGATGTCTCCTATTGTCTCATAGTCTTGTGCTGTCTCGTAAAGTCCCATTGCATCCCTAATGTCTCATAGTGTCTCATGCTGTCTCATAATGTCTCATCATGTCTCCTATTTTCTCATGCTGTCTAATAATGTCTCATGATGTCTCATGGTGTCTCATAATGTCTCATGTGGTCTCCTATAGTCTCAGTTTCTCATGCTGTCTCATACAGTCCCAATGCATCCATAATGTCTCGTGGTGTCCTGATGAAATCTGTTGATGTATCATAGTGTATCATACTGGCTAACAATATCTCAGGATGGCTCATAGTGTCTCATAATGTCTCATGATGTCTGCTACTGTCTCAGTGTGTCATAGTGTCTCATAGTGCCTCACGGTGTCTCCTATTGTGTTAGTGTCTCATGCTGTCTCATACAGTCCCATTAATGTCTCGTAGTGTCTCATGCTGCCTCATAATATCTCATGATGTCTCCTATTGTCTCATAGTGTCTCATGTCTCATGTTGTCTCATACAGTCCCATTGCAATCATAATGTCTCGTAGTGTGTCATGCTGTCTCATGATCTCCCATAATATCTCATGGTGTCTCATAGTGCCTCATAGTGTCTCATACTGCCTCACGATGTCTCCTATTGTGTCAGTGTCTCATGCTGTCTCACATGTCTCATGATGTCTCATGGTGTCTCATAATGTCTCATGATGTCTCCTATTGTCTCAGTGTCTCATGCTGTTTCATACAGTCCCATTGCATCCATAATGTCTCATTCTGTCTCAAAATGTCTGATGATGTCTCCTATTGTCTCATAGTGTCTCATGCTGTCTCATACGGTCACTTTGTGTCCATAATGTCTCATTCTGTCTCATAAAGTCACGTGATGTCTCCTATTGTTTCATAGTTTCTCATACTGTCTGATAAAGTCCCATTGCATCTCATATGTCTCGTAGTGTCTCATGCTCTCTCATAATGTCTCATGATGTGTCTTATTGTCTCATTGTCTCATGCTGTGTCATAATGCCTCATGATGTCTCATACTGCCTGACGATGTCTCCAATTGTCTCATGGTGTCTCATGCTGTGTCATAATGCCTCATGATGTCTCATACTGCCTGACGATGTCTCCTATTGTCTCATGGTGTCTAATGCGGTCTCATACAGTCCCATTGCATCCATAATGTCTTGTAGTACCTCATGCTGTCTCATGATGTCTCATAATATCTCATGATGTCTCCTATTGTCTCACAGTGTCTCATACTGTTACATACAGTTCTATTGCATGTCATAATGTCTCGTAGTGTCTTATGTTGTCTCATAATGTCTCATGATGTCTCCTTTTGTCTCACAGTGTCTCATACTGTCTCATACTGTCTCCTATTGTCTCATAGTGTTATCATTCAGTCCCATCGCATCCATAATGTCTTATAATGTCTCATGATGTCTCTTATTGGCTGATAGTGTCTCATGCCGTCTCATAATGTCTCATGATGTCTTATAGCCTCTCAATGTCTCACGATATCTCCTATTTCTCATGGTGTCTCATGCTGTCTCATACAGTCCCATTGCATCCAATGTCTCGTAGTGTGTCATGCTGTCTCATGATGTCTCATAATATCTCATGCTGTGTCATAGTGCCTCATAGTGTCTCATACTGCCTCACAATGTGTCAGTGTCTCATGCTGTCTCATACACTCCCATTGGATCTATAATCTCTCATGCTGTCTCACAATGTCTCATGTTGTCTCATAGTGTCTCATAATGCCTCATGATGTCTCCTATTGTCTCAGTGTCTCATGCTGTCTCATGCAGTCCCATTGCATCCATAATGTCTCATTCTGTCTCATAATGTCTGATGATGTCTCCTATTGTCTCATGCGTCCATAATATCTCATAGTGTCTCATACTGTCTCATAATGTCTCATAATGTCTCATAATGTCTCCTATTGTCTCATAGTGCCTCATAGTGTCTCATAGTGCCTTACGATGTCTCCTATTGTGTCAGTGTCTCATGCTGTCTCATACAGTCCCATTGCATCTCATAATGTCTCCTAGTGTCTCATGCTCTCTCATAATGTCTCATGATGTCTCTTATTGTCTCAGTGTCTCATGCTGTGTCATAATGTCTCATGATGTGTCATACTGCCTCACGATGTCTCCTATTGTCTGATAGTGTCTCATGCTGGCTCATACAGTCCCATTGCATTCATAATGTCGCGTAGAGTCTCATGCTGTCTCATCATGTCTCGTGATGTCTCTTATTGGCTAATAGTGTTTCATGGTGGCTCATATTGTCTCATTATGTCTCCTATTGTCTCAGTATCTCATGCTGTTGCATACAGTCCCATTGCATCTATAATGTCTCGTAGTGTCTCATGCTGTCTCATAATGTCTCATGATGTCTCCTATTGTCTCAGTATCTTATGGTGTGTCATACAGTCGCATTGCATCCATAATATCTCCTAGAGTCTTACGCTGTCTCATGACGTCTCATGATGTCTCTCATTGTTTCATAGTGTCTCATGCTGTCTCACAACGTCTGATGTTGTCTCCTATTGTCTCATAGTGTCTCATAATGTCTCATGCTATCTCATGCTGTCTCATACTGTTCCATTGCATCTCATAATGACTCATGGTGTCTCATTCTGTCTCATACAGTCCCACTGAATCTCATAATGTCTCCTTTTGTCTCACAGTGTCTCATGCTGTCTCAGTGTCTCATGATGTCTCATGGTGTCTCATGCTGTCTCATACAGTCCCATTGCATCCATAATGTCTCATAATGTCTAATGATGTCTCCTATTGTCTCAGTATCTCATGTTGTCCCATACAGTCCCATTGCATCCATAATGTCTCATAGTACCTCATGCTGTCTCATGATGTCTCATGATGTCTCATAGCGTCTCATAATATCTCATGATGTCTCCTATTTTCTCACAGTGTCTCATGCTGTGTCATACAGTCCCATTGAATCTCATAGAGTCTTATGCCGTCTTAATGTCTCAAGATGGTTCATAATGTCTCATGATGTCTCATGGTGTCTCATGATGTCTCATGATGTCTCCTATAGTCTCAGTATCTTATGCTGTCTCATACAGGCCCATTGCGTCCATAATATCTCATAGTGTCTCATACTGTCTCATAATGTCTCATAATGTCTCCTATTGTCTCATTGTGTCTCATGCTGTCTCATACTGTCCCATTGCATCAATAATGTCTCATAGTGTATCATGCTGTCTCATAGTGTCTCTTGATTTCTGATAGTGTCTGATGATGTCTCCTATTGTCTCAGTATCTTATGCTGTCTCATACAGGCCCATTGCGTCCATAATAAATCGTAGTGTCTCATACTGTCTCATAATGTCTCATAATGTCTCCTATTGTCTCATTGTGTCTCATGCTGTCTCACATATACAGTCCCATTGCATCCATAATGTCTCATGATGTCTAATGATGTCTCCTATTGTCTCAGTATCTCATGCTGTCTCATACAGTCCCATTGTATCCATAATGTCTCGTAGTACCTCATGCTGTCTCATGATGTCTCATAGTGTCTCATGATATCTCATGATGTCTACTATTGTCTCACAGTGTCTCATGCTGTTTCATACAGTCCCATTGAATCTCATAATGTCTAGTAGTGTCTTATGCCGTCTTAATGTCTGAAGGTGTCTCATAGTTGCTCATAATGTCTCATAATGTATCGTATTGTCTCATTGTGTCTCATGCTGTCTCATACTGTCCCATTGCATCAATAATGTCTCATAGTGTCTCATGCTGTCTCACAGTGTCTCTTGATTTCTCATGATGTCTCCTATTGTCTCATAGTCTCGTGCTGTCTCGTAAAGTCCCATTGCATCTCTAATGTCTCATAGTGTCTCATGCTGTCTCATAATGTCTCATCATGTCTCCTATTTTCTAGTCTCTCATGGTTATGGTGTCTCGTGGTGTCTTATGTTGTCTCATGCTGTGTTGTGGTGTCTCATGGAGTCTCATTGTGTGTTATGGTGTTTGATTGTGTCTTATTGCGTCTTATGTTTTCTGATGGTGACTTATGTCTGATAGTGTCTTTTGGTGTCTTATATTGTGTTTTAAATTCGAGTGTCTCGTTCTGTCTTATTGCATCTAATGTTGTCGCATGGTGTCTTATATTGTCTCATGGTGTCTCATGGTGTCTTGTAGTGTCTGGTGTCTTGTAGTGTCTCATGGTGTCTCATGGTGTCTTGTAGTGTCTCACAGTGTCTCATGGTGTCTTGCAGTGTCTCACAGTGTCTCATGGTGTCTCATGGTGTCTCATGGTGTCTCATGGTGTCTTGTAGTGTCTCATGGTGTCTCATGGTGTCTTGTAGTGTCTCACAGTGTCTCATGGTGTCTTGCAGTGTCTCACAGTGTCTCATGGTGTCTTGTAGTGTCTCAGTGTCTCACGGTGTCTTGTGATGTCTTATATTGTTTCATAGTGTCTCACGGTGTCTCTGTTTTTGTGGGGTCTCATGCTTTGTCAGCATGGTGTTTCATGATATGATGTCTCATGATGTCCTAAGTTGTCAGTATAGATGTATGTTAATATAACTCCAGGGTTGAATAAGTCCCAACACCCCCCAAAACAGGCGTTAATCGTTGGAGTAGTGTCTGCATTAATTGTACACAAACTGATTCCAGTATTTGTGTCACTTTATGTAGTTCTGAGTAGTTGTTGACCTGTCACCCTATTTCCTGACACCCCCTCCTTCTTCTTCCCCCTCCCCTCTCCCTTCTCAACCACACATAATAGACTGCAACAGTAACCCACTCTGTATCACCAACTCCAAGGTACAGAAACATTACCCAGTGACACGAGACCTCACTCCTTCCACCTCCCCTTCTCCTTCCCCCTTCCTTCTCCCTTCTCAACGACACATAATTATAGTAGACTGCAACAGTAGACAGTATGAGACACAATGAGACATCATGAGACATTGAGGCAGGATGAGACACTGTGAGACAAAAGGAGACATTATGAGACATTGAGACAGCATAAGACGCTACAAGACATTATGAGATTCAATGGGACTGTATGAGACAGAGTGAGATACCATGAGCCATTATGAGATGCAATGGAACTGTACGAGACAGCATGAGATAGCATACAACATTATGAGACAACAGGAGACATCATCAGACATTATGAGACAGCATGAGACACTTGAAACAACGAGAGACATCATGAGACAGCATGAGACACTATTGAAAGGAGATAAGGAGTGATGTGGAAAGTCCAAGAGCATTGGCCTGAATGGCAACAGTGAGGCCTCATGTCACTGGGTCAATGTTTCTGTACCTTGGAGTTGGTGACACAGAGTGGGTTACTGAGGAAGTCTCCTATTGTCTCATAGTGTCTCATGCTGTATCATACAGTCCCATCGCATCCATAATGTCTCATAATGTCTCATGCTGTCTCTTATTGGCTGATAGTGTCTCATGCTGTCTCATATTGTCTCATGCTGTCTCATATTGTCTCACGATGTCTCCTATTGTCTCAGTGTCTCATGCTGTCTGATACAGTCCCATTGCATCTATAATATCTCGTAGTGTCTCGTGCTGTCTCATGATGTCTCATGATGTCTCATAGTGTCTCATGCTGTCTCATGATGTCTCTCGTTGTTTCAAGTGTCTCATGCTGTCTCATAATGTCTGATGATGTCTCCTGTTGTCTCATAATGTTGTATGCTATCTCATGCTGTCTCGTACAGTTTCAGTGCATCTCATAATGTCTCATGGTGTCTCATGCTGTCTCATGCATGGTGTCTCATAATGTCTCATAGTGTCTTATGCTGTCGCATAATGTCTCATGATGTCTCCTTTTGTCTCACAGTGTCCCATGCTGTCTCAATGTCTCATGATATCTCATAGTGTCTCATACTGTCTCAAGAAGTCTCCTATTGTCTCGTAGTCTCTCATGCTGTATCATACAATCCCATTGCATCCATACTGGCTCATAATGTCTCATGCCGTCTCATAATGCCTCAGGATGTCTTATAGTGTCTCATAATGTCTGATGATGTCTCCTATTGTCTCATGGTGTCTCATGCTGTCTCATACAGTCCCATTGCATCCATAATGTCTCATAATGTCTAATGATGTCTCCTATTCTCTCAGTATCTCATGCTGTCTCATACAGTCCCATTGCATCCATAATGTCTCGTAGTACCTCATGCTGTCTCATGATGTCTCATGATATCTCATAGTCTCATAGTGTCTAATAATATCTTATGATGTCTCCTATTGTCTCACAGTGTCTCATGCTGTTTCATACAGTCCCATTGAATCTCATGATGTCTCATAATGTCTCATGATGTCTGATAGTATCTTATGCTGTCTCATACAGGCCCACTGCGTCCATAATATCTCGTACTGTCTCATGCTGTCTCATAATGTCTCATAATGTCTCCTATTGTCTCATAGTGTCTCATGCTGTCTCATAGTGTCTCAGGATGTCTCCTATTGTCTCAGTGTCTCATGCTGTCTGATACAGTCCCATTGCATCTATAATGTCTCGTAGTGTCTCATGCTGTCTCATGATGTCTCATCATGTCTCCTATTTTCTCATAGTGTTTCATGCTGTCTAATAATGTCTCATCATGTCTCCTATTGTCTCATAGTGTCTCATGTCTCATGCTGTCTCATTCAGTCCCATTGCGTCCATAATGTCTCGTAGAGTGTCATGCTGTCTCATGATCTCCCATAATATCTCATGCTGTCTCATAATATCTCATGATGTCTCCTATTGTCTCATAGTATCTCATGTCTCATGCTGTCTCATAATATCTCATGATATCTCATAATGTCTCAAGCTGCCTCATAAAATCTCATAATGTCTCATAATGTCTCATGATGTCTCCATTTGTCTCAGTGTCTGATGCTGTCTCATACAGTCCCATTGCAGCCATAATGTCTCATAGTGTCTCATTCTGTCTTGTAAAGTCATGTGATGTCTCCTATTGTCTCATAGTTTCTCATACTGTCTCATAAAGTCCCATTGCATCCCATAATGTCTCGTAGTGTCTCATGTTCTCTCATAATGTCTCACGATGTGTCTTATTGGCTAATAGTGTTTTATGCTGTCTTATGATGTCTCCTATTGTCTCAGTGTCTCATGCTGTCTCGTAATATCTCATGGTGTCTCATAGTGCCTCATAGTCTCTCATGCTCTCTCATAAGATGTCTCAGTGTCTCATGCTGTGTCATAATGTCTCATGATGTGTCATACAGACCCATTGCATCCATAATGTCTCGTAGTACCTCATGCTGTCTCATGATGTCTCATAGTGTCTCATAATATCTCATGATGTCTCCTATTGTCTCACAGTGTCTCATGCTGTGTCATACAGTCCCATTGAATCTCATAATGTTTAGTAGTGTCTTATGCCGTCTTAATGTCTCAAGATGTCTCATGATGTCTCATGCTTTCTCATGATGTCTCATGCTTTCTCATGATGTCTCATGATGTCTCATGATGTCTCCTAATGTCTCAGTATCTTATGCTGTCTCATACAGGCCCATTGCGTCCATAATGTCTCGTAGTGTCTCATACTGTCTCATAATGTCTCATAATGTCTCCTATTGTCTCATAGTGTCTCATGATGTTTCCTATTGTCTCATTGTGACTCATGCTGTCTCATAGTGTCTCTTGATTTCTCATAGTGTCTCATGATGTTTCTTATTGTCTCACAGTCTCATGCTGTCTCATACTGTCCCATTGCATCCATAATGTCTCATAGTGTCTCATGCTGTCTCATGCTGTCCCATTGCATCCATAATGTCTCCTATTGTCTCATGGTGTGTCATGCTGTCTCACACAGTCCCATTGCATCCATAATATCTCATAATGTTTAATGATGTCTCCTATTGTCTCAGTATCTCATGCTGTCGCATACAATCCCATTGCATCCATAATGTCTCGTAGTACCTCATGCTGTCTCATGATGTCTCATAGTGTCTCATAATATCTCATGATGTCTCCTATTGTCTCACAGTGTCTCATGCTGTGTCATACAGTCCCATTGAATCTCATAATGTTTAGTAGTGTCTTATGCCGTCTTAATGTCTCAAGATGTCTCATGCTTTCTCATGGTGTCTCATGATGTCTCCTATTGTCTCAGTATCTTATGCTGTCTCATACTGTCCCATTGCATCCATAATGTCTCATAGTGTCTCATGCTGTCACATACTGTCCCATTGCATCCATAATGTCTCATAGTGTCTCATGCTGTCTCATGCTGTCCCATTGCATCCATAATGTCTCATAGTGTCTCATGCTGTCTCATACTGTCCCATTGCATCCATAATGTCTCATGCTGTCTCGTAAAGTCCCATTAGATCCGTAATGTCTCATAATGTCTCATGCTGTCTCATAACATGTCTTCTATTTTTACATGGTGTCTAATATTGTCTCATGATGTCTCATGGTGTCTCATAATGTCTCATATGGTCTCCTATTGTCTCAGTTTCTCATGCTGTCTTATACAGTCCCATTGCATCCATAATGTCTCATTCTGTCTCATAATGTCTGATGATGTCTCCTATTGTCTCATAGTGTCTCACGCTGTCTCATAAACTCCCATTGCATCTCATAATGTCTCGTACTGTCTCATGCTGTCTCATAACCTGTCTCCTATTTTTTCATGCTGTCTAGTAATGTCTCATGATGTCTCATGGTGTCTCATAATGTCTCATGTGGTCTCCTATTGTCTCAGTTTCTCATGCTGTCTCATAGAGTGCCAATGCATCCATAATGTCTCATAGTGTCTCATGCTGTCTCATACTGTCCCATTGCATCCATAATGTCTCATAGTGTCTCATGCTGTCTCGTAAAGTCCCATTAGATCCGTAATGTCTCATAGTGTCTCATGCTGTCTCATCATGTCTCATGATGTCTCTTATTGGCTAATATTGTCTCATGCTGTCTCATAACGTCTCATGATGTCTCCTATTGTCTCAGTATCTCATGCTGTCGCATACAGTTCCATTGCATCCATAATGTCTCGTAGTACCTCATGCTGTCTCATGATGTCTCATAGTGTCTCATAATATCTCATGATGTCTACTATTGTCTCACAGTGTCTCATGCTGTGTCATACAGTCCCATCGAATCTCATAATGTTTAGTAATGTCTTATGCCGTCTTAATGTCTCAAGATGTCTCATGATGTCTCATGCTTTCTCATGATGTCTCATGATGTCTCATGATGTCTCCTATTGTCTCAGTATCTTATGCTGTCTCATACAGGCCCATTACGTCCATAATATCTCGTAGTGTCTCATACTGTCTCATAATGTCTCATAATGTCTCCCTATTGTCTCATTGTGTCTCATGCTGTTTCATACTGTCTCATTGCATCAATAATGTCTCATAGTGTCTCATGCTGTCTCATAGTGTCTCTTGATTTCTCATAGTGTCTCATGATGTTTCCTATTGTCTCATAGTCTCATGCTGTCTCATACTGTCCCATTGCATCCATAATGTTTCATCATGTCTCATGCTGTCTCCTGCTGTCCCATTACATCCATAATGTCTCATAGTGTTCTCATGCTGTCTCATACTGTCCCATTGCATCCATAATGTCTCATAGTGTCTCATGCTGTCTCGTAAAGTCCCATTAGATCCGTAATGTCTCATAGTGTCTCATGCTGTCTCATAACATGTCTTCTATTTTTTCATGCTGTCTAATATTGCCTCATGATGTCTCATGGTGTCTCATAATGTCTCATGTGGTCTCCTATTGTCTCAGTTTCTCATGCTGTCTCATAAAGTCCCATTGCATCCATAATGTCTCATTCTGTCTCATAATGTCTGATGATGTCTCCTATTGTCTCATAGTGTCTCACGCTGTCTCGTAAAGTCCCATTGAATCCATAATGTCTCAGTGTCTCATGCTGTCTCATAACATGTGTCCTATTTTTTCATGCTGTCTAGTAATGTCTCATGATGTCTCATGGTGTCTCATAATGTCTGATGATGTCTCCTGTTGTCCATAATGTTGTATGCTATCTCATGCTGTCTCATACAGTTCCATTGCATCTCATAATGTCTCATGGTGTCTCATTCTGTCTCATACAGTCCCACTGAATGTCATAATGTCTCGTAGTGTCTTATGCTGTCTCATAATGTCTCATAATGTCTCCTTTTGTCTCACAGTGTCTCATGATGTGTCATAGTGTCTCATACTGTCTCAGGAAGTCTCCTATTGTCTCATAGTGTCTCATGCTGTATCATACAGTCCCATCGCATCCATAATGTCTCATAATGTCTCATGCTGTCTCATAATGTCTGATGATGTCTCTTATTGGCTGATAGTGTCTCATGCTGTCTCATAATGTCTCATGATGTCTTATAGTGTCTCATAATATCTCATGATGTCTCCTATTGTCTCATGGTGTGTCATGCTGTCTCACACAGTCCCATTGCATCCATAATATCTCATAATGTTTAATGATGTCTCCTATTGTCTCAGTATCTCATGCTGTCGCATACAATCCCATTGCATCCATAATGTCTCGTAGTACCTCATGCTGTCTCATGATGTCTCATAGTGTCTCATAATATCTCATGATGTCTCCTATTGTCTCACAGTGTCTCATGCTGTGTCATACAGTCCCATTGAATCTCATAATGTTTAGTAGTGTCTTATGCCGTCTTAATGTCTCAAGATGTCTCATGATGTCTCATGCTTTCTCATGGTGTCTCATGATGTCTCCTATTGTCTCAGTATCTTATGCTGCCTCATACAGGCCCATTGCGTCCATAATATCTCGTAGTGTCTCATACTGTCTCATAATGTCCCATAATGTCTCCTATTGTCTCATTGTGTCTCATGCTGTTTCATACTGTCTCATTGCATCAATAATGTCTCACAGTGTCTCATGCTGTCTCATAGTGTCTCTTGATTTCTCATAGTGTCTCATGATGTTTCCTATTGTCTCATAGTCTCATGCTGTCTCATACTGTCCCATTGCATCCATAATGTCTCATAGTGTCTCATGCTGTCTCATATTGTCCCATTGCATCCTTAATGTCTCATAGTGTCTCATGCTGTCTCATGCTGGCCCATTGCATCCATAATGTCTCATAGTGTCTCATACTGTCCCATTGCATCCATGTCTCATAGTGTCTCATGCTGTCTCATACTGTCCCATTGCATCCTTAATGTCTCATAGTGTCTCATACTGTCCCATTGCATCCATGTCTCATAGTGTCTCATGCTGTCTCATACTGTCCCATTGCATCCTTAATGTCTCATAGTGTCTCATGCTGTCTCATGCTGTCCCATTGCATCCATAATGTCTCATAGTGTCTCATGCTGTCTCATACTGTCCCATTGCATCCATAATGTCTCATAGTGTCTCATGCTGTCTCGTAAAGTCCCATTAGATTCGTAATGTCTCGTAGTGTCTCATGCTGTCTCATAACATGTCTTCTATTTTTTCATGCTGTCTAATATTGTCTCATGATGTCTCATGGTGTCTCATAATGTCTCATGTGCTCTCCTATTGTCTCAGTTTCTCATGCTGTCTGATACAGTCCCATTGCATCCATAATGTCTCATTCTGTCTCATAATGTCTGATGATGTCTCCTATTGTCTCATAGTGTGTCACGCTGTCTCGTAAAGTCCCATTAGATTCGTAATGTCTCATAGTGTCTCATGCTGTCTCATAACATGTCTTCTATTTTTTCATGCTGTCTAATATTGTCTCATGATGTCTCATAATGTCTCATGTGCTCTCCTATTGTCTCAGTTTCTCATGCTGTCTGATACAGTCCCATTGCATCCATAATGTCTCATTCTGTCTCATAATGTCTGATGATGTCTCCTATTGTCTCATAGTGTGTCACGCTGTCTCGTAAAGTCCCATTAGATCCAAAATTTCTCATAGTGTCTCATGCTGTCTCATAACATGTCTCCTATTTTTTCATGCTGTCTAGTAATGTCTCATGATGTTTCATGGTGTCTCATAATGTCTCATGTGGTCTCCTATTGTCTCAGTTTCTCATGCTGTCTCATAGAGTGCCAATGCATCCATAATGTCTCGTAGTGTCTTGTGCTGTCTGATAAAATCTCATGATATATCATAGAGTCACATAGTGTCTCAGGATGTCTCATAGTGTCTCATAATGTCTCATGATGTCTCCTACTGTCTCAGTGTGTCATGCTGTCACATGATGTCTCATGATGTCCCATAATATCTGATGGTGTCTCATAGTGCCTCATAGTGTCTCATAGTGCCCCTCGATGTCTCCTATTGTGTCAGTGTCTCATACAGTCCCATTGGATCTGTAATGTCTGGTAGTGTCTCATACTGTCTCATACAGTCCCATTGGATCTATAATGTCTGGTAGTGTCTCATGCTGTCTCATAATATCTCATGATGTCTCCTATTGTCTCATAGTGTCTCATGTCTCATGCTGTCTCATACAGTCCTATTGCATCCATAATGTCTCGTAGTGTGTCATGCTGTCTCATGATCTCCCATAATATCTCATGCTGTCTCATAGTGCCTCATAGTGTCTCATACTGCCTCACGATGTCTCCTATTGTGTCAGTGTCTCATGCTGTCTCATACAGTCCCATTGGATCTATAATGTCTCATAGTGTCTCATGCTGTCTCACAATGTCTCATGATGTCTCATAGTGTCTCATAATGTCTCAAGATGTCCTCTATTCTCTCAGTGTCTCATGCTGTCTCATACAGTCCCATTGCATCCATAACGTCTCATATTGTCTCATTCTGTCTCGTAAAGTCACGTGATGTCTCCTATTGTCTCATAGTTTCTCATACTGTCTGATAAAGTCCCATTGCATCTCATATGTCTCGTAGTGTCTCATGCTCTCTCATAATGTCTCATGATGTCTCTTATTGTCTCAGTGTCTCATGCTGTGTCATAATGCCTCATGATGTCTCATACTGCCTGACGATGTCTCCTATTGTCTCATGGTGTCTCATGCTGTTTCATACAGTCCCATTGCATCCATAATGTCTCGTAGTACCTCATGCTGTCTCAGGATGTCTCATGATGTGTCATAGTGTCTCATAATATCTCATGATGTCTCCTATTGCCTCACAGTGTCTCATACTATCACATACAGTTCTATTCCATGTCATAATGTGTCGTAGTGTCTTATGCCGTCTCATAATGTCTCATAATGTCTCCCAGTGTCTCATGCTGTCTCAATGTCTGATGGTGTCTCATAGTGTCTCATACTGTCTCATACTGTCTCCTATTGTCTCATAGTGTTATCATACAGTCCCATCGCATCCATAATGTCTTATAATGTCTCATGATGTCTCTTATTGGCTGATAGTGTCTCATGCCGTGTCATAATGTCTCATGATGTCTTATAGTGTCTCAATGTCTCACGATATCTCCTATTTCTCATGGTGTCTCATGCTGTCTCATGCTGTCCCATTGCATCCATAATGTCTCGTAGTGTGTCATGCTGTCTCATGATGTCTCATAATATCACATGGTGTGTCATAGTGCCTCATAGTGTCTCATACTGCCTCACGATATCTCCTATTGTGTCAGTGTCTTATGCTGTCTCATACACTCTCATTGGATCTATGTCACATAGTGTCTCATGCTGTCTCATAATATCTCATGATGTCTCCTATTGTCTCACAGTGTCTCATGCTCTTAATGTCTCATGATGTCTCCTGCTGTCTCAGTGTCTCATGCTGTCTCATAATATCTCATGATGTCTCATTGTGTCATAGTGTTTCATGCTGTCTCATCATATCTCATGATGTCTCATTGTCTCATAGTGTCTTATACTGTCTCATGATGTCTTATAACGTCTCATGTGGTCTCCTATTTTCGCAGTTTCTCATGCTGTCTCATACAGTCCCATTGCATCCATAATGTCTCGTAGTACCTCATGCTGTCTCATTATGTCTCATGATGTCTCATAATATCTCATGGTGTCTCATAGTACCTCATAGTGTCTCATACTGCCTCACAATGTCTCCTATTGTGTCAGTGTCTCATGCTGTCTCATACAGTCCCATTGGATCTTTAATGTCTCGTAGTGTCTCATGCTGTCTCATAATATCTCATGATGTCTCCTATTGTCTCATAGTATCTCATGTCTCATGCTATCTCATGCTGTCTCATACAGTTCCATTGCATCTCATAATGTCTCATGGTGTCTCATTCTGTCTCATACAGTCCCACTGAATGTCATAATGTCTCGTAATGTCTCCTTTTGTCTCACAGTGTCTCATGCTGTCTCAATGTCTCATGATGTCTCATAGTGTCTCATACTGTCTCAGGAAGTCTCCTATTGTCTCATAGTGTCTCATGCTGTATCATACAGTCCCGTCGCATCCATAATGTCTCATAATGTCTCATGCTGTCTCTTATTGGCTGATAGTGTCTCATGCTGTCTCATAATGTCTCATGATGTCTCCTATTGTCTCATGGTGTCTCATGCCGTCTCATACAGTCCCATTGCATCCATAATGTCTCATAATGTCTAATGATGTCTCCTATTGTCTCATTATCTCATGCTGTTGCATACAGTCCCATTGCATCCATAATGTCTCGTAGTACCTCATGCTGTCTCATGATGTCTCATAGTGTCTCAAAATATCTCATGATGTTTCCTATTGTCTCACAGTGTCTCATACTATGTCATACAGTCCCATTGAATCTCATAATGTTTAGTAGTGTCTTATGCCGTCTTAATGTCTCAAGATGTCTCATAATGTCTCATGATGTCTCAAGGTGTCTCATGATGTCTCATGATGTCTCCTATTGTCTCAGTATCTAATGCTGTCTCATACAGGCCCATTGGGGCCATAATATCTCATACTGTCTCATAATGTCTTATAATGTCTCCTATTGTTTCATTGTGTCTCACGGTGTCTCATACTGTCCCATAGCAACAACAATGTCTCATAGTGTCTCATGCTGTCTCCTGCTCATGATATCTCTTAGTGTCTCATACTGTCTCATGATGTCTCCTATTGTCTCAGTATCTAATACTGTCTCATACAGGCCCATTGGGGCCATAATATCTCATACTGTCTCATAATGTCTTATAATGTCTCCTATTGTCTAATTGTGTCTCACGGTGTCTCATACTGTCCCATAGCAACAACAATGTCTCATAGTGTCTCATGCTGTCTCCTGCTCATGATATCTCTTAGTGTCTCATACTGTCTCATGATGTCTCCTATTGTCTCAGTGTCTCATGTTGTCTCTACAGTCCCGTTGAATCCATAATGTCTCATTCTGTCTGATAAAGTCACATGATGTCTCCTATTGTCTCATAGTTTCTCATACTGTCTGATAAAGTCCCATTGCATCTCATAGTGTCTCGTTGTATCTCATGCTCTCTCATAAGGTCTCATGATGTCTCCTATTCTCTCATAGTGTCTCATGTCTCATGCTGTCTCATACAGTCCCATTTCATCCATAATGTCTCGTAGTGTGTCATGCTGCCTCATGATCTCCCATAATATCTCATGGTGTCTCATAGTGCCTCATAGTGTCCCATACTGCCTCACAATGTCTCCTATTGTGTCAGTGTCTCATGCTGTATCATACAGTCCCATTGCATCCATAATGTCTCGTATGATGTCTCATACTGCCTCACGATGTCTCCTATTGTCTCATAATGTCTCATGCTGGCTCATGCAGTCCCATTGAATCCATAATGTCTCGTAGAGTCTCATGCTGTCTCATGATGTCTCATGATGTCTCTTATTGGCTAATAGTGTTTCATGCTGTCTCATAATGTCTCATGATGTCTCCTATTGTCTCAGTGTCTCATGTTGTCTCATACAGTCCCATTTCATCCATAATGTCTCATGATGTCTCTTATTGGCTCATAGTGTCTCCTATTGTCTCATAGTCTCGTGCTGTCTCATAAAGTCCCTGAGACATAATGACACAGCATGAGACACTGAGACAATAAGAGACATCATGAGACATTATGAGAGAGCATGAGACACTACGAGACATTATGAGATGCAATGGGACTTTATGAGACAGTATTAGAAACTATGAGACAATAGGAGACATCACGTGACTTTATGAGACAGAATGAGACATTAAGGATGCAATGGGACTGTATGAGACAGCATGAGACACTGACACAATAGGAAACATCGTGAGGCACTATGAGACACTATGAGGCACTATGGTTATGGGACATCATGAGACATCATGAGACAGCATGACACACTGAGACAGTAGGAGACATCATGAGACATTATGAGACACTACGAGATATCCTGAGACATTGTTAGCCAGTATGAGACACTATGATACATCATGAGATTTTATCAGACAGCACAAGACACCACGAGACATTATGGATGCATTGGTACTGTATGAGACAGCATGGGAAACTAAGACAATAGGAGATCACATCAGACATTATGAGACACCATGAGACATCATGAGAAATCAAGAGACACTATGAGACAGCATGAGACACTACGAGACATTATTGATGCAATGGGACAGTATGAGACAGCATGAGACACAATGAGACAATACGAGACATTATGAGACATTATGAGACAGTATGAGACACTACGAGATATTATGGACGCAATGAGCCTGTATGAGACAGCATAAGATACTGAGACAATAGGAGACATCATGAGACATCATGAGAGATCATGAGACACCATGGGACATATGAGACACTATGAGACATCTTGAGACATTAAGACTGCATAAGACACTACTAGACATTATGAGATTCAATGGGACTGTATGAAACAGCATGAGACACTGTGAGTAAATAGGAGACATCATGAGATATTATGAGACACTTTGAGACATCATGAGATATTATGAGACGGCATGAGACACTATCACCCAATAAGAGACATCATGAGACACCATGAGACAGCATGAGACAGCATGAGACATTACGAGACAGTATGGATGCGATGGGATTGTATGATACAGCATGAGACACTGACACAATAGGAGATATCGTGCGGCAATATGAGACACTATGAGGCACTATGAGACACCATGAGATATTATGGGAGATCATGAGACAGCATGACACACTACGAGACATTATGGATGCAATGGGACTGTATGAGACAACATGAGACATGAGACACTATGAGACAAGAGGAGACATCATGAGATATTATGAGACAGCATGAGACACTACGAGACATTATAGATCCAATGGGACTGTATGAGACAGCATGAGACACTACGAGACAATAGGAGACATCATCAGACATTATGAGACAGCATGAGACACTATGAAACAATGAGAGACATCCTGAGACGTCATGAGACAGCATGAGACTCTATATGAGACATTATGGATCCAATGCGACTCTATGACACAGCATACGATACTGAGACAATAGGAGACATCATGAGAAATGCTCTCTCATAATGTTTCATGATGTCACTTATTGTCTCATTTGAAACACTATTAGACAATAAGAGACATCATTAGACATGATGAGACACCATGAGACTCTACGAGATATGATGCAATGGGACTGCATGAGCCAGCATGAGACACAATGAGAAAAGAGGAGACATCGTAAGGCAGTATGAGACATCATGAGACATTGTGACACAGCATGAGACAAGCTGTCTCATATTGTCTCAGTATCTCATGCTGTCTCATACTGTCCCATTGCATCAATAATGTCTCGTGCTGTCTCATAAAGTCCCATTGCATCCATAATGTTTCATGCCGTCTCATAATGTCTCATGATGTCTTGTAGTGTCTCATAATGTCTCCTATTGTCTCATGGTGTCTCATGCTGTCTCATACAGTTGCATTGCACCCATAATGCCTTGGAGTACCTCATGCTGTCTCATGATGTCTCATGATGTCAGTGTCTCATAATATCTCATGATGTCTCATAGTGTCTCATAATATCTCATGATGTCTGCTATTGTCTCACACTGTTTCATACAGTCCCATTGAATCTCAGTGTCTCGTTGTCTTATGCCGTCTCATAATGTCTCATGATGTCTCATAATGTCTCATGATGTCTCCTATTGTCTCAGTATCTTATGCTGTCTCCTATTTTCTCATAGTGTCTCATGCTGTCTAATAATGTCTCATGATGTCTCATGGTGTCTCATAATGTCTCTTGTGGTCTCCTATTGTCTCAGTTTCTCTTGCTGTCTCATACAGTCCCAATGCATCCATAATGTCTCGCAGTGTCTTGTGCTGTCTGATAAAATCTCATGATGTATCATAGTGTCTCATACTGTCTCACAATGTCTCAGGATGTCTCACAGTGTCTCATAATGTCTCATGATGTCTCTTACTGTCTCAGTGTCTCATGCTGTCTCATAAGATGTCTCATTGTCTCATAGTGTCTCATGCTGTCTCATAAGATGTCTCATTGTCTCATAGTGTCTCATACTGTCTCATAACGTCTCATGTGGTCTCCTATTGTCGCAGTTTCTCATGCTGTCTCATACAGTCCCATTGCATCCATAATGTCTCGTAGTGTGTCATGCTGTCTCATGATGTCTCATAGCTCTCATGGCTGACTCGATATTAGTACTGAAACAAGTGAGCTGTGACTGCGTCGGTGAGGCCTCGGCACGGCTCAAACAGCAGCGACGGCGGAGAAGTGCCCAGTACGTAGGAAGGACTTTGCCTATTTACTGTTACCATGTTTCGCTTTAAAAAATTGCTACGAGGCTATGAAGAAAGACTTCAGTTGGCTAGCGCTATACTCTGGCGTACAAAATAAACTCACAACCACATTTTAAAGCTCCAACATAACTACACAACAATAAACGAGTTGTAGTAACAAACTCCTGACCTGAGAGTACTTCGCGGATACTTCGCGGTCTTCACGTGAGTGACGTTTCAGGTTAAAAAAGACATTGAGATCCAGCCAGGATTCGAACCTGGGTCCTCTGAATTCCGGTCAGATGCTCTTACCAACTGAGCCACTGGAGCTCTGGCATTGGAGCAGAGGATAGATGGCATTTATCCATAGACACTGTTCGATTCTCAGGCTGGATCTTTAGGCTAACTCTAACTCTGCATGGTTAGTACCGAGGTACTTTTCGTTTTTATTTTTCGTCGGGGCGAGGGGAGAGCCTGGGAACGAGCCTAGGTACAGCGGTTTTACGTAATCTTGCAAAATTGGATTTAGAAACGCGTTGTTCAAAGGTTCAAAGGTTCATTTGCGACTGACCGGTAGGTATGCGCGTAATTTACAGAACAAAGACACACACACACAAACATGAATAGTTATATATATACACACAAAACTTTAGTTGGGGCTAAATGTAACTCCAGCACTTCGGCTCCAGTCAGACCCATGGCTGTCGGCAACATGTACCAAAGGGGCTACCAGGTGGGCACAACTCTGTGACGAGTATTTGTCTCGCCTGCCATGTGTACACATCTAGCCGCCACAAGTCTGATGAAACATTTCAGCACAGCAGTTCTCTGCCTCTGGTCAATATCAAGTGAGTCTTGTGATTTGGAGAGGTATCCTATCGTCAATAGGCAAGCAAGGTTACACACACAACTATGGTTGAGGACAAATGTAACTGTAGCACTTTGGCTCCAGCCAGACCCATGGCTGTCGGCAACATGTACCAAAGGGGCTACCCATCCCACGGCATGACAGGTGGACACGACTCTGTGACGAGTATTTGTCTCGCCTGCCATGTGTACACATCTAGCTGCCACAAGTCTGATGAAACATTCAGCACAGCAGTTCTCTGCCTCCGGTCGATATCGAATGCGTATCGCGATCAGAGAAATGTCCCTTTCGTCAATGGGCGAGCGAAGCAGGTTCCATTGAGCGAGGCAGGCTCCATTATTCGGAGAGAGCACTTGCACACGCCACCTTGGCTAGATCACCGTGCAAAACTGTAACGTTGTATGATATTGCGCATGCGCCATTGAATTTTCAAATTTTGTGTATACTTAGCCTCGTTCCCAGACCTATTGTGCATGGTAATAGCTAGGATGGCTAGCTATAGTGGCAAGTGGTACTACGCCATAGAGACTGAACCATTAGTCTTGCAGAGCCAGACTTTCACTCGAGTGAGTCTGGCTCCGCGAGACTACTGAATCACTGCCAGGGGCAGTAGAGGAAGCGAAAAGTTTCAACCCCTTGGGATAGCCTCGAACCCAGGCTTTCCGTTCCGGTGTTACAGTGATATATGTTCCCCCGGGGAATGTGTACCCCCGAACACATAATTTACCCTAGTGATATCTGTTCCCCCGAACAGATATCACTGGTATAGTTGGCAACATTAGCGTCAGTGATATATGTTTCCCAGGGTTAACTGTTCCCCCATGATAAAGGTAAGAAAGTAGCTTTATCCCAAGACAGGACTTTTATCATGCAGGGAGGGACAGTCTAATGTTCAGTAACTCTGCATGATTGTACTTATATAATGGTAAGAAACTGATATCAAGTGTTTCATTATAGGTATGAATTTAAAGACAGCAGAGTACATACAGATGCAAGGGTACAGCAAGTAGCTATAGTTACTTTGAAATGCATGAAATGCATGTAAAAGGTTGCTACATTGTGGAGGTATATTATTACAAGAAGATGGCTCTAAAAAATAACATCTGGTGAAGAGAGCCAGAACAGAAACTGATTCCTATAACAACCTTCTTCGTATCAAACATAGTCAGTTTGGTATTAGCCTTCATCCATGCATTCGTGAGGTGCTTGGATGAAGAACAAGCCCACTATAAACCCTTCAGTCACTGTCAATATCATGCTGGTGTATAAGCTTTGAAGATGGAAACCCATATCAATGATGTTTTTGCAAAGGGAACACCTGACCCTAGTGATATCTGAGTTTGGGGAACAGATATCACTAGGGAAATGTGTTTGGGGGCACACATTTCCCGGGGGAACACATATCACTGTAACACCGGATTTTGTCTCGCAGCTTTGCTCCGATTATTCTCCAAAGCTGCGAGACAAAATCCGGAACGGAAAGCCTGGGTTCGAGGCTATGTTTGAGTGTTGAGCTTGAACTACGGAAGATGAATCAACTTATAGGAACCTTGGATCTACTCCTCGTCAAAATATGCAGCTCCTTTTAGAGTGAGTGCTTATGTTCGGGGATTCAGGCGGAGAGCAAGTGCAGGCGCGCGTTATTGAGATCATATCTCAATCCCAAGGGGTTAAAACTTTTCGCTTCCTCTACTGCCCTGGCAGTGATTCAGTAGTCTCGCGGAGCCAGACTCACTCGAGTGAAAGTCTGGCTCTGCGAGACTAATGGTTCAGTCTCTATGGCGTAGTACCACTTGCCACTATAGCTAGCCATCCTAGCTATTACCATGCACAATAGGTCTGGGAACGAGGCTAAGTATACACAAAATTTGAAAATTCATTGGCGCATGCGCAATATCGTAACAACGCGTTTCTAAATCCAATTTTGCAAGATTACGTAAAACCACTGTAACATGATGTGTAATTACCCCGCCAGCGCATGCGTGAAGGGGTTAAGCAATTCGTTTTGTCCACAGTCAGTTTGTCAGTTTGTCAGTCCGGTGAAAAATTTTTAAATCTGAATATAGACAGGTTAAGCGATTTCCAAAACTGACAGTAGCGTTGACATTGTAAAAAAAAAGTGACCTATGTGTACCTCATAGGAAGCAAAGCGGTTCTATACCCTCTGCTTTTCCGGCAGTTTCCTATTTAACGTCGTGATCAGCCGCCATTTTAATACAGTCAATACCGTAGAGTCCGGGTATTCGCGGACTTGACGCGTGTCCATAATTTTGATACGGTGGAGTCCGGGCATATGCAGCAAAATTTCCGTAATGCTACCCCTGCACCTCAAGACACCATGAGACAATATAAGACATCATGAGAAACTTTAAGACATCAAAAGACACCATCAGACAACAAAAGACCACATGAGACACTACAAGACACCATGAGACAACATAAGAGACATTATGAGATGCAATGGGACTTTATGAGACAGTATGAGAAACTATGAGACAATCGGAGACATCACGTGACTTTGAGACCGAATGAGACACTACGAGACATTATGGATGCAATGGGACTGTATGAGAGCATGAGACACTGAGACAATAGGAGACATCATGTGACATTATGAGACAGCATGAGACACTATGAGCCAATAAGAGACATCATGAGACATTATGGATGCAATGGGACTGTATGAGAGCATGAGACACTGAGACAATAGGAGACATCATGAGACATTATGAGACAGCATGAGACACTATGAGCCAATAAGAGACATCATGAGACATTATGGATGCAATGGGACTGTATGAGAGAGCATGAGACACTGAGACAATAGGAGACATCATGAGACAGCATGAAACACCATTAGCCAATGAGACATCACGAGACATGATGAGACAGCATGAGACTCTACGCGACATTATGGATGCAATGGGACTGCATTGAGCCAGCATGAGACACTATGAGACAATAGGAGACATCGTGAGGCAGTATGAGACATCATGAGACATTATGACACAGCATGAGACACTGAGACAATAAGAGACATCATGAGACATTATGAGAGAGCATGAGACACTACGAGACATTATGAGATGCAATGGGACTTTATGAGACAGTATTAGAAACTATGAGACAATAGGAGACATCACGTTACTTTATGAGACAGAATGAGACATTATGGATGCAATGGGACTGTATGAGACAGCATGAGAGACTGAGACAATAGGAGACATCATGAGACAATATGAGACACTATGCGCCAATAAGAGATATCATGAGATATTATGAGACAGCTTGAGACATTGAGACATTATGGATGAAATGGGACTGTATGAGACAGCATGAGACACTATGAGACAATAGGAGACATTATGAGACAGCATGAGACACTATGAAACATTGAGAGACAGCATGAGACTCTAGGAGACATTATGGATGCAATGCGACTCTATGACACAGCATAAGATAGTGTGACAATAGGAGACATCATGAGACATTATGAGACACTATGAGACATCATGAGACATTATGAGACAGCATGAGATACTATGAGACATCATGAGATATTATGAGACAGCATGAGACATGAGACACTATGAGACAATAGGAGACATCATGAGATATTATGAGACTGCATAAGACACTGAAACAATAAGAGACATCATGAGACATTATAAGAGAGCATGAGACACTAGGAGACATTATGAGATATTATGAGACAGCATAAGACACTGACACAATAGGAGACATCGTGAGGCAGTATGAGACACTATGAGGCACTATGAGACACCATGAGATATCATCAGACAGCATGACACACTACGAGACATTATGGATGCAATGGGACTGTATGAGACAACATGAGACATGAGACACTATGAGACAAGAGGAGACATCATGAGATATTATGAGACAGCATGAGACACTACGAGACATTATAGATCCAATGGGACTGTATGAGACAGCATGAGATACTACGAGACAATAGGAGACATCATCAGACATTATGAGACAGCATGATACACTATGAAACAATGAGAGACATCATGAGACGTCATGAGACAGCATGAGACTCTAGGAGACATTATGGATGCAATCCGACTCAATGACACAGCATAAGATACTGAGACAATAGGAGACATCATGAGACATTATGAGACACTATGAGACACTATGAGACATCATGAGACATTATGAGACAGCATGAGATACAATGAGACATCATGGGATATTATGAGACAGCATGAGACATGAGACACTATGAGACAATAGGAGACATCATGAGATATTATGAGACAGCATGAGACACTACAAGACATTATAGATCCAATGTGACTGTATGAGACAGCATGAGACACTGACACAATAGGAGACATCGTGAGGCAGTATAAGACACTATGAGGCACTATGAGACACCATGAGATACTATGAGACATCATGAGACAACATGACACACTACGAGACATTATGGATGCAATGGGACTGTATGAGACAGCATGAGACATGAGACACTATGAGACAATAGGAGACATCATGAGACCTTATGAGATAGCATGAGATACAACGAGACACTATGAGATGCAATGGGACTTTATCAGACAGTATGAGAAACTATGAGACAATAGGAGATATCATGTGACTTTATCAGACAGAATGAGACATTATGGATTCAATGGGACTGTATGAGACACTGAGACAATAGGAGACATCATGAGACAGTATGAGACACTATGAGCCAATAAGAGATATCATGAGCAGGAGACAGCATGAGACACTATGAGACATTGTTGATGCTATGGGACAGTATGAGACACCATGAGATATTATGGGACATCATGAGACATCATGACACACTATGAGACATTATGGATGCAATGGGACTATATGAGACAGCATGAGAAACTGCGACAATAGGAGACCACATGAGACATTATGAGACATTATGAGACAGCATGAGACACTATGAGACAATAAGAGACATCATGAGACATTATGAGACAGCATGAGACATTACGGGACATTATGGATGCAATGGGACTGTATGATACAGCATGAGACACTGACACAATAGGAGACATTGTGAGGCAGTATGAGACACTATGAGGCACTATGAGACACCACGAGATACTATGGGAGATCATGAGACAGCATGACACACTATGAGACATGGATGCAATGGGACTGTATGAGACAGCATGAGACATGAGACACTATGAGACAATAGGAGACATCATGAGATATTATGAGGCAGCATGAGACACTACGAGACATTATAGATCCAATGGGACTGTATGAGACAGCATGAGACACTGACACAATAGGAGACATTGTGAGGCAGTATGAGACACTATGTGGCACTATGAGACACCATGAGATATTATGAGACATCATGGGATATTATGAGACAGCATGAGACATTAGAGACACTATGAGACAATAGGAGACATCATGAGATATTATGAGACAGCATGAGACACTACAAGACATTATAGATCCAATGTGACTTTATGAGACAGCATGAGACACTGACACAATAGGAGACATCGTGAGGCAGTATGAGACACTATGAGGCACTATGAGACACCATGAGATACTATGGGACATCATGAGACAACATGACACACTATGAGACATTATGGATGCAATGGGACTGTATGAGACAGCATGAGACATGAGACACTATGAGACAATAGGAGACATCATGAGACCTTATGAGAGAGCATGAGATACAACGAGACACTATGACATGCAATGGGACTTTATCAGACAGTATGAGAAATTATGAGACAATAGGAGACATCATGTGACTTTATCAGACAGAATGAGACATTATGGATTCAATGGGACTGTATGAGACACCATGAGACACTGAGACAATAGGAGACATCATGAGACAGTATGAGACACTATGAGCCAATAAGAGATATCATGAGCAGGAGACAGCATGAGACACTATGAGACATTGTTGATGCTATGGGACAGTATGAGACACCATGAGATATTATGGGACATCATGAGACAACATGACACACTACGAGACATTATGAATGCAATGGGACTGTATGAGACAGCATGAGACATGAGACACTATGAGACAATAGGAGACATCATGAGATATTATGAGGCAGCATGAGACACTACGAGACATTATAGATCCAATGGGACTGTATGAGACAGCATGAGACACTGAGACAATAGGAGACATTGTGACAGTATGAGACACTATGAGGCACTATGAGACACCATGAGATAGTATGGGACATCATGAGACATCATGAGACAGCATGATACACTACGAGACATTATGGATGCAATGGGACTATATGAGACAGCATGAGAAACTGCGACAATAGGAGACCACATGAGACATTATGAGACAGTATGAGACACTATGAGACAATAAGAGACATCATGAGACAGCATGAGACATTACGAGACATGGAAGCGATGGGACTGTATGATACAGCATGAGATACTGACACAATAGAAGACATTGTGAGGCAGTATGAGACACTATGAGGCACTATGAGACACCATGAGATATTATGGGAGATCATGAGTCAGCATGACACACTACGAGACATTATGGATGAAATGGGACTGTATGAGACAGCATGAGACATGAGACACTATGAGACAATAGGAGACATCATGCCTGGTAGTGCTGGTCTATTAGTGTTTCAAACAGATTCGAAACTTTCGAAACACATCGAATTCATCTGAAACTACTTTGTTGTGCTGGTCTACTAGTGTTTCCAACAGATTTGAAACTTTCGAAACACATCGAATTCATGTGAAACTACCTTATAGTGGTGGTCTACTAGTGTTTCAAACAGATTCGAAACTTTGGAAACACATTGAATTTATGTGAAACTGCCTTATAGTGCTGGTCTACTAGTGGGTCGAAAAGATTCGAAACTTTTGAAACACATCGAATTGATGTGAAACTACCTTCTAGTGCTGGTTTACTGGTGGTTCTAAAAGAGTCGAAACTTTCGAAACTCTTCGAATTCATCTGAAACTACTCAACAGTGCTGGACTACTAGTTTTTCAAACCTTTCGAAACACATCGAATTCATCTGAAACTACCATGTACTGCTGGTCTACTAGTGTTTCAAACAGATTCGAGACTTTCAAAACACATCAAATTCATGTGAAACCATCTTGTAGTGTTGGTCTACTGGTAGTTTGAAGAGATTCGAAACTTTCGAAACACATCGAATTGATGTGAAACTACCTTGTAGTGCTGGTCTACTAGTCCTTCGAAGGGATTCGAAACTTTCGAAACACATCGAATTCATCTGAAACTACCTTGTAGTGCTGGTCTACTAGTGTTTTGAACAGATTCGAAACTTTTAAAACACATCCAATTCATCTGAAACTACCTTGTAGTGCTGGTCTACTAGTGTTTCCAACAGATTCGAAACTTTCGAAACACTTTGAATTAATGTGAATCTACTTTGTAGTGGTGGTCTACTACTCCTTCGAAAGGATTCGAAACTTTCGAAACACATCAAATTCATGTGAAACTACCTTTTAGTGGTGGTCTACTTGTGTTTCGAACAGATTCGAAACTTTCGAAACACGTTGAATTCATCTGAAAATACCTTATAGTGCTTGTCTACTAGTGGTTCGAAAAAATTTAAGAAACACATCGAATTCTTCTGAAACTACCTAACAGTGCTGGTCTACTAGTGGTTCAAACAGATTTGAAACTTTCGAAACACATCGAATTCATGTGAAACCACCTTATAGTGCTGGTCTACTAGTGGTTCGAAAATATTCGAAACTTTCGAAATATATCGAATTCATCTGAAACTAACAGTGCTGATCTACTAGTGGTTCGAACAGATTCGAAACTATCGAAACACATCAAATTCATGTGAAACTACCTTATAGTGCTGGTCTACAAGTGCTTCTAACAGATTCGAAACTTTCGAAACACATCGAATTGATGTGAAACTGCCTTATAGTGCTGGTCTACTAGTGGGTCGAAAAGATTTGAAACTTTTGAAACACATCGAATTGATGTGAAACTACCTTATAGTGCTGGTTTACTGGTGGTTCCAAAGATACGAAACTTTCGAAACACATTGAATTCATGTGAAACTACCTTTTAGTGCTGGTCTACTTGTGGTTCGAAAAGATTCGAAACTTTTGAAATACATCGAATTCATCTGAAACTAACTAATAGTGCTGGTCTACTAGTGGTTCGAACAGATTCGAAACTCTCGAAACACATCGAATTCATCTGAAACTACCCAACAGTGCTGGTCTCCTAGTGGTTCGAGATCCGACACTTTCGAAACACATTGTGAAACTACCTGTTAGTGTTTGTCTACATGTGGTTCGAATAGATTCAAAACTTTCGAAACACATCGAATTTATGTGAAACTACCTTATAGTGGTGGTCTACTAGTGGTTCGAAAAGATTCGAAACTTTCGAAACACATCGAATTTATGTGAAACTACCTTATAGTGGTGGTCTACTAGTGGTTCGAAAAGATTCGAACCTTTCGAAACACATCAAATTCATATGAAACTACCTTATGGTCACAAACATGATAGCTACCATGACATGTACTGGTCTCCCCTTGTTCCCAGGCCCCCACATGCATAAGAGCTTGGGAACAAGGCTAGTCGGTAAACAGACTTCCTTATACTACAATACCCATACATAGAGAAAGAGCAGAACACTGGTCTTATATCCATGTTGAAGAGCAGAACACTGGTCTGATATCCACGTTGACTGATTCATGCACACAAGTTTGCCATGACATACCACGATATAAATCAGTATGATACACTACCTATCGCTATCCACTGGTTTCATTTCCTTCAGATGAGTTTGTAGTTGCTTCAATGATTCCTTCATTATACAGTTTTTCTCTAGCACCCTCGGGAAGTTTAGAACTGATGTCCTGTGTTAGATGGGCAACCACAGAGCTGTCAGAGTTGTCATGCTTTCGCACAAAACCCAAGTAAATGAGAACTGTAAACAGTGTCAGTCCAAGTGGTATGGCATACCGCTGTTTGCGTACTACCGTGGGTTCCACGCTGTATGCATCATCAACTTTAAATTTCCTTGCTTTGCTCTTGAGAAATGGGAGTGGGCCACTCTTGCCTGTGCTGTAGGACTGGTACAGTACACTGTTGTCGTAGCTCAAGGTATAACATTTCACTTGCATTTGGACCTGTCTGTTGGTGTTACAGCTAGAAATTGGCAATCTTTGCAAAATCATCCTGATACAAGTGGACTGCAGAAACCTGCAGCAGAAGCGATTCATCGTTTGACGGCACCGGATGGAACAGACTGAGTGGATGGCTATGCTAGCAGCTAGATCTAGACCGTAAGATGACTACTGACAGCTCCTGCTGCATTGCCTATACATTAGCAACACTTGAACTTCAGCACTTACAGTCTGACTGATCACAGACATAGACTAACAGGGCCCGATGCACATATGCTCTAATTAGTGCACACCCAGGAGCTGGAGAGGTTGTAGTCTCGTGACCAGCCGGAAAAACCTACGTAGGTTTGGGTACGAGACTAGGTATACCCTAGTCTCGTACCCAGACCCTCGAAAGGAGGGTCTGGCGAATATAGTACATCCTCACACCATGGGCTAGCAGTTGCTATGGATTCTGCTAAAAGCTAAGCCTTTGAAGTTGCTTGCTGGGATTCAGCAAATTTGAGGTGTGCTAAGTAGGTCTGTAAAGGTGTGATGAGTAAAGCTAAGTGGTTTGTGGTAAGGAAGCCCAGTACAGGTGAGGTAATTGCCACATCAGCCAATCAGATTTAGCCGCCGAAATTCCTCGGAGGTACAAAAATGTTGTACTATATTCACCAGACCCCCCTTTCCTCTTGGAGTGTTGAAGGGGGGTCTGGGGCCGAGACTAGGTATACCCCTGATACCTACTAAGCCTAAGGTGCTCTTTGCAACCATATAGCTACTTATTGGATTAATAGCTAATGGTTGAGTGGCCATGTGAACTTTTAGCAAGGGCATATGAAGCAGGTTGATTGTGGATGTAACTTCACTCCACTGTCTGTTTGGTAGCTAAACTGTGAACAGACCTGCGTGCTGGTTGTTAGATAATGTCATTGTGGTTGACAATAAATTGGGACTCTCCCTCCCTAATATTATACCTAAGCATTGTTCATGCTGTTTGCATGCACTCAATGTTGCATATGGTTTACCCACCCTAATGTAACGATGATGTTTAGCTATTTAAGAGCAAATTTACCATGGCTGGCGCTAACTAACTAACAATCACAATGTACCCAGTCTACCACAAAGTTTTCATTTGCCACTAAAAGCTGCAACCATTGTTGCTTCTATGCTATAATGGTTTCCTGTTGGGGACTGTTTTGTTTGCAAAACTAGCTATAGGGCTAAATCAATGCACCTTTGCTTACAGCATCACAGCAATGTAGCTATGAGCCACTGTTTGAAAGTACTAGCTTAGCCTAGTTTAGTTTTAGTTAGCTAATATCATTAGATTTAGCTCAGTGAGCTACATATATCGTACATGCCCACTAGCTGGTGGTATAGATAGCTGTTTTGACTATCAAGTCCTGAAGCAATTGTGTAGTGAAAGTAGCTAGTTAGCAATGAACAGTAATTGTTCATTAGCGTTTTGTGTAGTTTTGGCACTGCTGCAAGTTGAAGCTTCATCCCCAAACTCAGCCTGTGATACTGTACTACACCTCTTGGTCATTAATGATGAAGTAGGCCCTGAGGGATCTGTGCAACACCGGGACATAAGACTTGAGATCCTACCTGCTGCTCAGGTAGCTGTTACCATGATCAACAATGACACCAGTATTCTACCTGGCTACTGCTTAGAGTTGATGGAGCTTGTTACAGAAGGCTGTAACCGTAACACAGCTCTCGTGGAGTTTACAAAGCTCATTACACGTCCAGAATTGAATATAGTAGGTGTTACAGGACTCTTCTGTAAGGCTGTCACTGAAGACATTTCTCGCTTTGTTGGGCACCCTGGAATTGATCTCATACAAATCTCTGGATCAAAATCACCATGTTTTCAAGATCGTAAAAAGTATCCTCGTCTTTATCGCATGCTTCCATCATCAAGGGTTTACATTGAAACTTTAGCTGGATTGATGGAGCAGCTGAATTGGAGTAAAGTTGGGTTCATAAGCAGTGCAAATCATGATGATTACTACAGGAAAACAGCAGAGGTACTAACAAACATTGTTAATGTTAGTAACATTGGCTTCTATGGGGAGTTTGACTTATCAAACACACCTCTATTTGCACAGCTAAAGCAACTACAATACTCAGGAGTTAAAATCACCTTCATACTTTTACCTGCATTCGAGGCTTCCGAACTGATTTGTGCAGCCTACCTACAAGGTCTCACATGGCCCAACTATGCATGGATTGTTGCAGATCGATCTGTAGAGGAATTGTTTCTCAGTACACAGTGTGATACACAAAGCAAATTAATGGCCGCTGAGAACATTTTTCTAATACAGTCCCAACTTGAACCAGATTCAGATTCGGAGCTAGTTTCTGGAAACAGCTACAGTGAATACCACAGTGAACATCTCAGTACACTGGCACTTCACCCCAAGCCCAGCCTTCACAGCAATCTCTATAGTAATGTACTCTATGATTCTGTGTGGGCTTTCGCACTCGCACTCAACAGCTCAGTGGACATTCTTCATGAAATGAACATGTCGCTAAAGGACTACAGACCAGCAAACTTTACACCAACAAATGGAAGAATAGCTGATGTTATTGAAAATGAACTATCACAAATCAGTTTCTCTGGAGCTCATGGACTTGTGAAATTTGATAAATCTCGTGAGGTTAAACTGGCAGTTGAAATTTTCCAAATCAGAAATGCTACCTCAGTACAGATTGGTCACTATGACACAGTTGCTGGTGAAGTACATATTGAATTAGATTCCCTTGGTACTTTTCCCGATGACGACTTGTCACGAGTTTACCAACTTTATCCAGTTTCTGTTACCATAATATTGTCAACCATTTCAGTACTCTGCATTGTTTTCACAACTGGAATTCTCATCCTTTTTATCTACTATCGAAATGAACCAGAAACCAAAGCATCAAGCCTCCACTTAAGTCTTTGTATGTTCCTGGGATCCTATAGTCTTCTTATAGGCACACTCACGCACACTCTTTCTAGTGGTATGGTTTTAAATGGTCCTGCACGTCCTGCTGTATGCATTATAATAGTTGGAACTACTTCTATTGGCTTGGACTTGGTGCTCACAACCTTGTTTACTAAAATGTTAAGGGTGTATCGCATATTCACTTATTTTGGTAAAACTGGAAAAGCATGGTCAGATAGAGTTCTCCTTCTTGTCATCTTTATGATTGTTTTGGGAAAGATTTTACTACTGATTGTTTGGTCTGCTGCTGATACCTATCAATTAGAAGACATGGAAACATACCAGAAGGAAGCTTTGCCTCCTTATTATGAAGTCATCCAACAATGCCGCTGTAGATACCTACCGTATTGGCTTTCATCTGGACTCCTATACAGTGGGATTATACTCACAGTTTTACTGCTTCTTGCATTCAAAACAAGAAAGATTGAAAGGGAGAACTTCAAAGACACAAAGAAAGTGAATGCATGTATTTTATGTTTGGTCATTCTGATCAGCCTTTCTGCACCACTTTGGTGGGTGCTGAGAGTCATAGACCAACCTATAGCAAGCAAACTTGTAGTTGGAGCTGCCTATGGAATGGCTGCTGTATTATGCCAACTATTTCTGTTAGCACCCAAAACCATACCGCCATTTCTGAGACATGTTCGAAATATATGCTGCAGCTGCATTATATGACTATTTTTGTATCATTTAGCCATGCTTTGTGTATATTTACATTTTGTGTATCCTACCTATAGTTGTTGTTGTCATGATTTCATTTTCGACAAAACCTGTACGTAGCCACTAAAGCATTGAAAAGGATATACTTAATTGACAACCACACACACCAGCAGTGCACTGAAACCATAATCATTGCCATTCACGGTCATGTTGTTTTGATCAAGTTTTGGGAAGATCTAGATTGCATCAAATATCAATCATTTGTTATGATAACCTGAGAAAACCCCCATGGACTTCACTAAATTGTAACATACCGTATTTCCTTGATCTGACACCACAGCTACTATTTTTTGTGTTTGATTTTGTGTGGCTACTGTTCAAGGGCGGTGTTTATTTCTTTGGAAAACTGCAGATATCAACGGTGGCTGAATAAGGTATGTACAGGTGATACAGATAGGCTTGATAGATGCTGGCATTTAGTACATACAACCTCTCAGTCCTGCTGTCAGAGGAAACTAGTCCATACAGCCAGCTCGTACCACCATTTGCAGGAAGAAGTGACATACACCTCCCTTGGATCTCCAGGTTGTCTTCACCAAACGTCCTTCACACAACCAAGAACTGTATTACCACGTGGATCAAACAATTATATGTATGCATGCATAAATCGTTTGGCTTGATTGAGCAATTTGATTGGACAAGAATTGGTGTAGTGATTGGCATTAATGAATGTGATACCTACTACTTCCACATGGCAGGACAATTCTGTTGAATGTTATCCTTCAGTGAGTGTTTTCTTACATATCAGTTTACATCTTCGCTACTGAAAGGTTTGTAGGAAGCTAGAAAGCATATCACATATCATTTGGGGGCAACAACTAGCAGAGCTTTTATGATCAGCATACTGGAAAGGGTTTGTATGGTCCAACTATGGACCATGAAATTTGTTGAAGATTTGCTATTATATGTTGGAAAAGCCTTTAAAAATGGCAGTTAAAGGGAGGTAACCCAACAGTCCTCTGGAGACCGTGTAATGCCACTTTCTTTATAGATGTAGCTAAATGCCCACACAGAGACATGTACACCTAACATGTTGCAAATACTGCATACATTGATCATAATATTCACTGTAATTTCGACCAGAAACAATTTCAGTTCCTAAAAAACATCTTTTGGTCATCTCAGTTGCATGCCTATTGTGTACGTGAATGTCATAAATTCCGGCTTCCAATTTGAGTGTAGTTGAGAAGCTGCTCCTTTTGTTAAATTAGGATCTTCTTACAGAAGCATTTCTGGTGAGGTTTGATTCTTTAACATCTGCCCCTGGAGGAGTTCCTTGGTTGTATGGGTATGGTAGAAATGCCAGGAATATAGCCAAATAGGTCTTCTGAAAAAGATACTGATTAAATCTCCTCAATAGACTTTCAAGAAAACGTATTTGGTAGCATTCCTTGGATACTAGCTAGTCACACTGATGTAACTGAGACAACTTAAAAACATGGTTAGCTAAAGGTTTATACAGCTAGCTAGGCACATAGCTAGGTCAATGTTGAGTGTACATGTATCGATAACATTAACTACAACTCTTTCCTTCAATGGTACACTTGGACGGATTAATTTTGGCAGCAGAAATGTTGAAAATTTGCAAACAGAATCTGTATTTTCTATGTTGAAACGGATGGATTAATGGCTCTCGTAGTGGCAGTAGTGCTATCAGCAGAGAGATGGACAGATTATGTTCCAAATTTTGAGTTCCAGCAGCAAAGTACCAGATAAAGTACCTTCTTCAGTCACAAAGGGCTAGACATAGGCCAGTACACATGGTGTCATCTTAGAACAGGACATTCATGTGTCTATCTAAACAGCTCTCAAGTTATTTCCAGTCTTCCCGAAATATGTGAATACGCGATACAACCTTAACTGTTAACATCTTGATGAACAAAGGTGTGAGCACCAAGTCCATGCCAATGCACAACTATAAGACTCTGCATGTGTTTCTACCTTACACAATGTAGCTAGCATCCAGCTTTGGAGTTGCCATTCAAAGTACTCAAGTTAACCAAGTAGCTACGCCAGTCACTGGTATATTTCCTAGGTGCACGTTTCTTGCAATGTGGTTCCATGCAGCATGTGGGCAAGAACAATTATTCACAAGGCACAAGGTTTGACACTAGACAGTATATTAGCTCAGTGTCCAGGCCTGGACACTGAGCACAGTGGAACTAGCTGGCTTCGCTGCGTGCTGGGTGCCTTCCGCTGGCAGTGGAGACTGGTAGATATCGGATTCCTAAGGTGCCACTAGGGGAAAGGGTGTGTAAGTTATGTAATAATGATAAAGTTGAGACCGAATTTCATTTTGTGATGGAATGTATTAAACTACAAAACTTGCTAAATGAGCTGTTCTTTATTATAACCGAACGAGACCATACTTTTATGCACCTCAATATAACTGACAAGTTTTTATATATTCTTAACTCTGAAATTAATACTTGTACAATTGCTAAGTTTATTTATAAAATGTATAAATTACGTTGTAGTTTTTTATATGACCTCACCTTTTGTCATTTTTTTTCACCACACATTTACAATCACAGTGACTCATAAGTCATAAAACATGGCTGGGCATTTTCAATGCGTGTCACTTAAATAATAAAATTGATTGATTGATTGATTGTTGATAAGAATCCATGATGATCACAGAGACTAGAGTTTAGTGCAGTAAATACCCAGGCCTGCATGGACAGTGCATAAAAGAACTAAATTGCGTGTGAGTTAGCTATGGTGGAGGAGAGGATCTTTATGTGAGCCACTTAACAGTTTGTTCAATCTCTCAAGTCAAGAGGCTATTAACATACTACTTTGCAGCTTGATCTGCGATCTTTGGCTGTAGGTTATTCATAGAACACGTGATGACCCCCCAGTTTAATTAATCGTGTGCTTACTAGAATACTTCTGTGACATATGCGAAAGTGACATTTATATAGCTAGCTTGTTCATTTGAATATGAAATTCGGCAACCTTTTTTTGTTCCTACTGATTGTTGAAACCTGCAGAGGCCGCGGTAACAGGAGTGTTCTCCAACTGCTGGTCGTGCTGAATGTTGAAGGCGGGCCTGAAGTTCCAAGGTGGGACAGGGGACTTGAGATCCTCCCAGCTGCCCAGCTGGCTGTGGACAAGATCAATGGAGATCCCAGCATCCTACCTGGGTACAACCTAGAGCTCATCCAGGTAGACACAGGAAAATGCACGCACAACTTTCACAGTGAGGGCCTCATAAACTTTGTTCGTCAGATTACGCAGGAGGAGAACCACATAGTTGGGGTAGTAGGACTGTTCTGTACCAGTGTGGCCCAGCTGCTCTCACCACTAGCCGGACACCAAGGAATCAGTCTTCTTCAGATTTCTGGGTCGGCATCACCTGTTCTTCGCAACCAGGAGAGGCACCCCTACCTCTGGCACATGGTCCCCTCCTCTGCTGCATACATTGATGCTGTTTTAGAGATGATGGATGCATTTGAGTGGCGAAATATTGCAGTAATTGGAGCTCCAGGTGGTTTGTACTACCACACTGCAAAAGAGTTTACTCTCAAAGTAAGTGGAAATGATTCCAGATTGGTAACTTTACTGATTTCTGATGGGCAGGTTTCCTCTGCACTAAGAGACTTGCGACAGTCAAGGAAGAGAATTGTATTTGCTTCAGTTGAAGCTAAAGTAGCAGCACAGATGATCTGCCTAGCCTATCAGGAAGGAGTTGTTTGGCCAAATTACACATGGATATTCCCAGATCATCACATTGAAGACTTGTTGTTTCATGCAGATGATATGTGTTACAGTGATGTTCTGAGACGAGCACTAGAAAGAGTATACCTTCTACATTTTCATTTCAACTCTAGTGATCTACATACACAGTACAATACCACCCTCACACCAAATCTTTATGCCAATGTCATGCGTGATTCTATACAAGCTTTTGCACTTTCTCTAAATGCCACAATGGACCGTCTCCAGGCAATGAATTTGTCTTTGGAGGATTATTGTCTAGGGAACTCTAACATTACAGACATGATTGAAAGAGAGCTGATGACATTGTCTTTCACTGGCTCTCTCGGTCATGTGCGGTTTGATGCCAATAAACGAGAATGGCAGACAACAGTGGACATTCTTCGGATCAAAAATGGGACCGCAACACAAGTTGGAAATTATAATCCTGTTACTGGACAGATTGTATATGATGAAGACATCAAGCCTATTCAAGATGTGCAAATCAGTGATATTCCTCGGATTTATAAGCATTTATCATTGCCAGCTGCTGTGATACTGTTGATGGTGACTGGAGTGTGCATCATTTTTACAACCATCATGCTAGTTTTGTTTATCTATTACCGCAGGTCAGCTGAAATCAAAGCAACCAGCCTAAAGCTAAGTCTTCTCACATTTGTGGGCTGCTACCTGCTGTACATCAGCACTCTGTTTCATACTGTCGCAGATCTGACTGATTATGATGGACCCTTTTTCTGCACTTTTGTCACCTGGTGTGCTGGTTTGGGGATTAATTTTGTATTTGGTACAATGCTTGTTAGAATGCTCCGAGCTTATCGCATATTCAGTTACTTTGGAAGGATGGGAAGGAAAAGGTGGTCAGATTGGTTTTTGTGCATTGTGGTGTTCATCCTTGTCGGAGTTGAGGCCATGTTGTTGCTCATTTGGGCACTGGTTGATGTGTTAACTGTTCGAGAAGTTGAAACATACCAAGCGACAGCATCTCCACCATACATTGAGGTTGTGCAATACTGCTCCAGTAATTACCTTCACATTTGGCTTATTATAGTTTTTGCTGAAGTGGGAATATTGATATTTGTGGTAGCAGTTCTTGCTTTTAAGACTCGAAAAATTCGGCGGAAACACTTTAAGGATACAAAGAAAGTAAATATATACTTATTTATGAACATTTTGCTTATTTGTGTAATCATACCATTCTGGTGGGTGCTAAGAACTGTGAATGATTCTTCTGCAAGTGTTGTTCTCCTATACCTTGGCTACGCTGGAACTGCAACACTCTGTCAGCTTTTGCTTTTTGTTCCAAAGGTCATGCCACCCCTTATGAGTCAACTGTTCCACAAGATACCAGAAAAGAAAGTCAGAAAAATCAATGATTTGTTGTCTGAAAAAATGAACACTGTAACTTCAACCATGTCAACTGACTTATTATACTAAAATGCCTCAGATTGTTATAGCCTGTCCCTTGTCAATTATACCCACATGCTGGAACTGCAAGAAATGTGCAACTAACATTGACGGAGATGAAGAATCTATTGAGTGGTTAGCTATAGTCTAGTTTCAGTGGACTCTCTCATTGATAATCCCTGTCTATGTATCACCCATCTGTTAAATCATTTAGGTTTATATACTACAAAATCTTACTAGTCTTACGTTTTAAATAGTTTTTGATAATTATTTTAGTGTCAACATGTTTACCCTATATAGAGGAGTGTGCAACATTTTCCTACGTTGCATGTGTGTGACACATCATGGAGTCCAGGAAACATTTTGAAACTGATGTGTGAACCATTTTGTGCATGAGATATCCCATGTCTTTAGCTGCAGTTAATGGAGCAAAATGAACCGGCTGAATCAAATCTATTTTTCTATCTATGCTCCCATTATGATTTGGTCTGCTGGTGCTTATTTTTCCTTAATTGAGCTCTGTCAAACTTTTAAGGTCTTATGTATTATCAGAAGCTCATGTAGAAGCTCCTCAACAGAGTTTCTATATGAACTTCATGAGATCCCATGTCTTTAGCTACAGTTAGTGGAGCAATATGAACCGGCTGAAGCAAATCTATTTTTCAATTTATGCTCCCATTTGGTCTGCTGGTGCTTCATACGTCTTGTCTGTTTCTTGTGTCACTGCAGAACTTAAGCTAGTATCTTAGGGGGTTCTCTTTTTACTGAGCTGAGGTTAGGCGTCTACGCCTGAGGCTCAGTTGGCAGCATTTTGTGAAACTGGTTGTGATGGAGGTGCATAGTGACCTCTGGATATGACACCACTTGTAAAGTCTCACCGGGTCCTCAACAGACTCTTGGAATATGGTAGTCTCGGAACCAGACCCTCGCACGCTGAGCGAGGGTCTGGTTCCGAGACTAGAAACTGTGCCTCTCTGGCTTTAGTGACATTTTTATAGTTACATAATGCATATTGGCATGCAATAAAAGTTGTATTAAAGAACTATAAGAAGGTCTGGGGTGTCTGCTGCTTTTTATCATGTGGACGCGGTGGTCGCAGCATATTAGTGGTTGGAAAGTTGCAGTCTGGGCAAGTCCGCGCATTTGGCCAATTTATGACGTTGTTCCAAAATTAAAGAACAGCTCTGCCCCAGTTCTGAAGTGCTTGCCTGATATACTTCCTGTTTCCTGTATGCTACGTAATACGCACCGTGCATCGGAGTAGCTAATCGACTTCAAAACTAGTAGGACAGTGTTGTAACTACACTGCATGCTCATTCAATTATGAAACTTGGAAACTTTCTCCTGTTTCTACTAATCGTTGGGACCTGCAAAGGCAGAAGTAATGAGAGTGTTCTCCAACTGCTGGTCGTGCTGAATGTTGAAGGCGGGCCTGGAGTTCCAAGGTGGGACAGGGGACTTGAGATCCTCCCAGCTGCCCAACTGGTTGTGGACAAGATCAATGGAGACCCGAGCATCCTTCCTGGATACCAACTAGAGCTCGTCCAGGTGGACACAGGAAAATGCACGCACAACTTTCACAGTGAGGGCCTAATAAACTTTGTTCGTCAGATTACGCAGGAGGAGAACCACATAGTTGGGGTAGTAGGACTGTTCTGTACCAGTGTGGCCCAGCTGCTCTCACCACTAGCCGGACACCAAGGAATCAATCTTCTTCAGATTTCTGGGTCGGTGTCACCTGTTCTTCGCAACCAGGAGAGGCACCCCTACCTCTGGCACATGATCCCCTCCTCTGCTGCATACGTTGATGCTGTTTTAGAGATGATGGATGCATTTGAGTGGCGAAATATTGCAGTAATCGGAGCTCCAGGTGGTTTGTACTACCACACTGCAAAAGAGTTTACTCTCAAAGTAAGTGGAAATGATTCCAGATTGGTAACTTTACTGATTTCTGATGGGCAGGTTTCCTCTGCACTAAGAGACTTGCGACAGTCAAGGAAGAGAATTGTATTTGCTTCAGTTGAAGCTAAAGTAGCAGCACAGATGATCTGCCTAGCCTATCAGGAAGAAGTTGTTTGGCCAAATTACACATGGATATTCCCAGATCATCACATTGAAGACTTGTTGCTTCATGCAGATGATATGTGTTACAGTGATGTTCTGAGACGAGCACTAGAAAGAGTATACCTTCTACATTTTCATGACAACTCAAGTGATCCATATACACAGTACAATACCACCCTCACACCAAATCTTTATGCCAATGTCATGCGTGATTCTATACAAGCTTTTGCACTTTCCCTAAACGCCACAATGAACTATCTACAAGCAATGAATTTGTCTTTGGAGGATTATCGTCTAGGAAACTCTAACATTACAGACATGATTGAAAAAGAGCTGATGACATTGTCTTTCACTGGCTCTCTTGGTCATGTGCAGTTTGATGGCAATAAACGAGAGTGGCAGACAACAGTGGACATTCTTCAGATCAGAAATAGAACCGCAACACAAGTTGGAAGTTATAATCCTGTTACTGGACAGCTTGTTCTTTATCAAGAAATTGATCCAATTCAGGATGTGAATGAAATCCTTCGGATCAAAAAGAATTCAGTACCAATCCCAGTTACTGTGATACTGTTGATGGTGACTGGAGTGTGCATCATTTTTACAACCATCATGCTAGTTTTGTTTATCTATTACCGCAGGTCAGCTGAAATCAAAGCAACCAGCTTTAACCTCAGTCTTCTCATGTTTGTGGGCTGCTACCTGCTGTTTTTCAGCACCCTGTTTCATACTGCATCAGATCTGATTGACAACAACGGTCCTTTTTTCTGCACTATTGTCACCTGGTGTGCTGGTTTGGGAAGTAATTTTGTATTTGGTACAATGCTTGTTAGAATGCTCCGAGCTTATCGCATATTTAGCTACTTCAGAAGGATGGGGAGGAAAAGGTGGTCAGATTGGTTTTTGTGCTTTGTGGTTTTGGCCATAGTTGGAGTTGAGGCATTCTTGTTGCTTATTTGGGCACTGGTTGATGTGTTCACTATTCAGGAAGTTGAAACATACCAAGCAACTGCATCTCCACCATACATTGAGGTTGTGCTATACTGCTCCAGTAATTACCTTCACATTTGGCTTATTATAGTTCTTGGTGAAGTGGGAATATTGATATTTGTGGTAGCATTTCTTGCTTTTAAGACTCGAAAAATTCGGCAGAAACACTTTAAGGATACAAAGAAAGTAAATATATACCTATTCATGAACATTTTGCTTATTTGTGAGATTTTTCCATTATGGTGGGTTGTAAGAAAATTGAATTATTCTGCTTCAAGTGTCATCAGTCTGTATGTTGGCTATGCTGGAAGTGCAGCACTCTGTCAGCTTTTACTGTTTGCTCCAAAGGTCATGCCACCCCTTGCAAGGCAACTGTTCCACAGTACACAAAGAGAGAAAGTCAGCAAAATGTGCACTAATTCATCATATGAGAGAGTAGGCACTGCAACTACAATTACGAACATACATTCACTAAATAACCTTCCATGTTCAACTGCAGGAACAAAGTAGGACCTGGTGAATATAATTATATCCTTATGTTTAGCTAGCTATTGTTTGTGTGTTTTGCAATTGCATAATGCCTGTATAACCTTTTGACACCATTATGCCTGCAGCCTTGTAGCTCATTGATTTTCCCAAACTCTGTCACATGTTTTGAAGTGATAAAAACAGACACCATTTTTATCAGCACTTATTTGATGAACTATCACATGTTTTCTAAAACGTATGCGTTAGATGAAAGAGATCAGAATGGGCTAGATTAGATATACAAAGCCATCCATGCAGTCACTGTGTAGCATCTAGGAAGTCAGACAGCAAAGGGTACTTGTTACTAAACTTGTATACCAGCTGACTTACACCAATGCACATACAAATGGTCAATACACAGTCATACACAGTAGTCACATAATGTACTGAAAGACAGGGAGGACCTAGCTGTAACAGTATCATGCATCTATTGTATTATTCACCATTATGTCATCGGTTATGACTTGTCATCATGTGATCGCCTCGTGGTCATTTATCAGAGCTTGTTGAGTTTGAGTTCACGTCTGTGAGAGTGACTGGAAGTGAGTAGTCTAGTGGCAATCGTTACACTAGCCTCATTCCCAGGCTACCTGGGAACGAGAGGACCAGGAACATGACTACTCTGTTCCTCCAGAAGAGTGGAGAGGGAGAGATGGTCTAGTTTGAGAGACTAACATGCGCATGGTCCTGTAAAAATTACCAACTCTTCCATTTTCAAAGCCATCAAAATTTGGGCACAACAATCTGTGATAGAGCCATCAATTACTTAGCTACAGGTGATAAGCCAGCTGGAGGACCTACCAGATACCTAATGTTAAGTCCCTGTAGCAGGTATATGCACGTGAAATGTGGAGGGCTGGAACAGATTAATTCAATACTTTCAGACCATGCAAGGCAGCTGGTCTGACCTGAGAATGGGGTGTACATGTATGTTCCCACTGGCCACTTACAGCTGTGTTGTTTTAGTAAAGAGCTAGTTGTAGTTAGTTTTAGATTCTGAAAATATTTTGAGGTTTAGTTTAGTTCGAATCTCCAGTTTAAGTTGTTTTAGTTAGTTATCGTTTCACTACTGGAAAGCCACCAAGTGCTCATCTTCAGCTATCTTTCAGCCCTAGCTCACAATTAGAGTAACGAGGTTAGGTAACACCCTCCGAATAATCAGGCCTCACTGGAACAATCATGGTACTTTGGACTAAAAGTAAATTTTAAATTTGCCCTCTAGAAGCTGTATACGACTACTCAAGAGATATTTTGTAGCTAACATCCACAGACACTAGCCTTGTCCCCAGGCTCTCTTGTGTGTAAACGTCAAACTTGTCATGTTCACACATGTGGAGCCTGGAGATAAGGAGGCTATACATGGGAATATTTGTAACATAAGCGTCCTCAATACTCTGTTATGGTTACAACCACCAAATTGATGATAACCAAAGAAAAAGCCTACGAAACAGTCTTTCACCAATTTCCACCTGTGGCCTGCAGTAAGAGAGAGAGAATCATTATAATGAAATTCTTTGGAAAAGCAATTTGTATTCGAGTGTGCATTTACATCATAGCATTACATCTGGAGATGGTTTTCGATGAGACTTGTGTACTAGTGCATTTAACTTTCCACTGCATTCTTTTCTTGTACAGGTATGCTAATGTCTTTAATAGCTCCCTGCATCATCTAAAGCTAATCATAACTAGCAAGCTCGCCTCTCAATGTGTGGTATGTACAGGGATGTTTAGCATCACTAGGAACAATCACAATCAAGCATAAAGTGTTGTGTGCCCTAATGGATAATTTGTGGGCTAGTTAGTATGCAGCACAGCTTCATGTAGTGCTATATATGAGTTATGAAACCACTCAAGATTGTTACCATAACGCTTTGTGCTAGAGGGTTCTTAGTAATGCGAAGACCTTGATTCTTGTATGCGGAAATACTAGGAAATATAGTACTAATTACATCAAATGCACGTCCTCTGTTGGTGCAGCCTACACAAGCATACCTTGGGCTCTGCATTGCCCCAGTCACCAGTGTCATCAGCACCCCAGTCCTTAGTGGAGGTGGTTGGTCCGACATTCCAGTCTTGGTCACTTGCCATGAACCCTGGGGTGGTGGTGGCAGCCGCACCCCCGGTTGTCACTGCAGCAGCTTGACCACCTGGGATGATGGGAGCTGTGCTAACATCTGCACCCCACTGGAAGAAAGGAAGGGAGGGAGGGAGGGAGAGAGGGAGGGAGGGAGGGAGAGAGGGAGAGAGGAAGGAAGGAAGGAAGGGAGGGAGGAAGGGAGGGAGAAAAAGGGGGAAGAAGAGAAAGGGGAGGAATACAGGAGCTCACTTTCAAACTTGTGAATAAGAACATGCAGTAAACGCCATCACTATGAATCTAACCCCCAAGACCCTGACCAATTTTCCTCTTATTTGTCTCATCACATCAATGCTTCTAGCTGAGAGAAGCTGTTCTCAAACTTGTAATATCCCGCAGCTCTAAATCAGTCTACGAGACTGCAACTTACATCTCCAGTAGCAGTATCAGCCCACTGCAAAATAAGGAAGACAGGACAATAAGGAGGAACTTACAACATTGTGTGTGAAGCAGTGTACTGCTGAACCCCTTGTTAAGGTCGAGGCTCATAGCACTTTGTAGATGTGTAAATATCTGATGCTAGCCTAGCCTCGTTCCCAGGCCCCGCCCAGCTTTCCGTCGCTTGTAGTATGGAAAAGCAGGAGAGGGCCTGGTATAGTTAAGTCATGAGGTAATGTATCACAAATTACGATTAATCTTATTGATAATAGATACAGTATTGAAGCGTATCGGCATAGCTCTACATTACCTGTACATTTGCTAAGGGTTGAAACTAAGGGTTGAACTGGTACAGGGTGTTTACAGGGACAAAGAGAGAAGCTCCAAGAAGCTCTAATTAAATTTCACCTGTTCTGTGGGTTCAAGCAAAGGTGGTTGCTGTGGCGCTCCCTCCAATCCTGGCCCAAGCGTCGCCCACTGGTCAGCAGCAGCATGCTGTTCTGCTTCCAGTTTGGCCTGTTCCTCCTTCTCCACCTAAGGTTAAAGGTCAGAGTTAGTCATTCAATGTTTACAGCCTCAGTAATGGGATGCATACAAAATTGTGTGAGATGTTGATATCCGAGTCAACAAATTCAGTCTGGCTCACTGCGTTAAAAGGTCCCCCCCCTCCCCCTCACACTCATACACACGCACACACGCACGCACGCGCACACACACACACACACACACACACACACACACACACACACACACACACACACACACACACACACACACACACACACACACACACACACACACACACACACCACACACACACACACACACACACCACACACACACACACACACACCTCCTCAGGGTCTCTGTAAAAAAAGAGGTCACACATGACCTCCCATGGCAGCTCTCGGCTGATGGAACCCCTCAGTCGTAGTACCTCCCGAGCCAGCAGCCACCACATTAGCCCCAGAGAGTTCTTACCCTGTGCATGTATGGGGGTTATGTAGGATGTGTGTAACAACATACTAGACGTTAGAAATTAAGTGCACCTGTAAACATACAAATTATAACCAAAATTTCATAGTCATCCACACTTATAGTTGCCGGATGACGTCCAGCAAACTCTCAACCTAAGAGCGCATCATTTGACACATGCTGTCCAGCAAACTCTCAACTTAAGAACACATCATTTGCCACATGCTGTCCAGCAAACCTAAGACTTAAACTTCACAGTTACCGTGTTGTTGCAGGGGATGGCAATGTCAATGTGTCGAAGAGGTGAATTGGTATTGCAGAATGCAATCACAGGAATGTTTACATAGGAGGCCTCACATACTGACTATGCAGCGTATGTGTGTGTGTGTGTGGGGGGAGGAGAAGAGGAGAGGAAGGGAGAAGGTGTGACTTGGACAAGTATCTGTAACATCATTCATACCCCCCTCTCACTAAAGCTAAAGAAGAAGTATGCTCCAGGATGTTCATGATCACTGGTACAGAGATTAAGAACTAAATAGTACAAGCTGGAATGAAGAAGTTGCTGAAACAACAATAACTTGCAGGGATGGTATCCTTTGAGAATGGTGTACCTGATAGCATGATACTGGATGCTGGATTACCTAATAGCAACCCTCCCTCTCCCACTGACATGTATAGTCGCATACATTGACTGGTGATCGTGTCCACCCCTCCCCTCCTCCCCTCCTCCCATCCCACATACACAAACAATGACAAACCTGGTGATCGTGTCTCGAGTCGGACACAATGAGAAGGCGTGGTTCTCTAAACTTAGCCTGAATCTGATTGGTGAACATGCCGGGAGTGTAGCGGCCAGCGATGGGAACAGCTCCAGTGTAGTGTGCAAACTTCAACACAGCACGCTATGGGAGAGAGAGCACAAAGTTGTCAAAACAGCTTGAACACGGATCTTAGTAGTTGGGATGGGAGGAAGGGAAACGGGTACAGAGGGGATTAGGTGAGCATGAGAAGCGAGTCAGAACGTGAGTGAGTGTATTCTTCATGAAGCCACATACCTGTGCCATTTTAAATTATTTTCTAGCTTATCTGGTACCTGGCCGAATGGTCGATTTGAGAGTACACAGATGTCTGTAGGGTTCTCAATGGCAGTAATGATGCGAGCAGCAAGCAGGAGCTTCTCCCACGTCTTACGTATGTTGATGATTGGTACACCTGAGGGTAGAGACAGAATCTAGCCTCGTCCCCAGGCCGGTTCGAAAAATCGGAGAAAAGGGCCTGGTATCCACTGTTCGCGCATGCGCTTAATTAGTGCGTAAAGCTCACGTGAAATTGTGCAAGTGTGTGTCAAATGACGGCCAATATCATGTGGTTATGAGCTATGACGTTTCACATATCGGCTTTATATTATATCGCCAAATAGGTGAGCGCTGCTCTCCTAGCCCTTTGCCCGGGCCTTCTGACTCCAGCGCTTATCGCTTGAACTGCGCTGTCGACACAGGACCATCTTCACACTACAAATGTAAGCTATAACTTCGTAACACGAATTAAAACTTGCCAAAACCCATAAGTAGCCAGCACAAATGCTTCATAGATGCTTTCTTTTCGTGTTTTAGCGCCGTCACTTCGCCTCGAAGTTGCAGGAAGGTATACAACACGGCAGAATCCAGGCCTTGCACACAAATAGCAGTGTACGATTAATATACAGCAAAATACACGTACCTGACGTCATGGCACACGGAGGTAACACGGTATTATCCGAAATTCCCGGAATGTTGGGAAATTAAGCGCATGCGCAAACAGTGGATACCAGGCCCTTTTCTCCGATTTTTCGAATGGGCCTGGGGACGAGGCTAAGACAGAATCTTAAGTCATTCATTGGAAGAGCCCAATACTTACTTGAAAATTTACGATAGGGCTGCTGATAAATGTGTGTAGTGTTCCCTACTATGCTCTCTAGAAGTTAAAGGTTTCATAAGCCCCAGAGGTTAGCCTGGTCCCCAGGCCCGTTCGAAAAATCGGAGAAAAGGGCCTGGTATCCACTGTTTGCGCATGCGCTTAATTTCCCGACATTCCGGGAATTCCGGATAATACCGTGTTACCTCCGCGTGCCGTGACGTCAGGTACGTGTATTTTGCCGTATCGTACACTGCTGACAATGGCTATTTCTGTGCAAGGCCTTGATTCTGCCGTGTTGTATGCCTTCCTGCGACTTCGAGGCGAAGCGACGGCGCTAAAACACGACAAGAAAGCATCTATGAAGCATTTATGCTTGTATCTTATGGGTTTTGGCAAGTTATAATTCGTGTTACGAAGTTATAGCTTACATTTGTAGTGTGAAGATGGTACTGCGTCGACAGCGCAGTTCAAGCGATAAGCGCTGGGGTCAGAAGGCCTGGGCAAAGGGCTAGGAGAGCAGCGCTCGCCTCTTTGGCGTTATACTATAAAAGCCCATATATGAACGTCATAGTTCATAACCACATGATGTTGGCCGTCATTTGACACATCCTTGCACAATTTCACGTGAGCTGTACGCAGTAATTCAGCGCATGCGCGAACAGTGGATACCAGGCCCTCTTCTCCGATTTTTCGAACGGGCCTGGGGACGAGGCTACCCCAGAGGTATGCCCCAACAGTCATTTGTACATGTATACCAAGTCTTCTCCCTCTGTTTTTACATATGCAAGTACTTGACAGTGATGCGTCTAACTATATCTACATGTCACACACTCACCGTCTGGCTTGGTCTTGTACACATACTGGGCCATCTGGAAGTCTATGTTGGGGTCACCAAGGTGGGCCCCTGCGGCCAGGAGCTTGGTGACATCATCCTCTTTTAGTGCAAGTACATCCAGTCCCCCGGACATTGTAACAGTCGTTCCTATAGCAACGGAGAACAACCTGTAGAGAAAAGGGTGATTATACTAGGTGCATGTTCTCTCAACTGCCTCAGTGGTAGACTGATGTAGCCACACTGTATCTAATACAATAGTGTCTCCTAATCTAGGCCTTTCCATGGTCGTTTCTGGAAATGTTTCCAGAAAAATAAAAACTGCAACAATATTTAGGCCATTCCAATTTAATTTTACGTTTCTCGGATCCGGCGGGTCAATTTTTCCCAAAAGTCAAAAAAAAAAAAAATTTGAAGTAATCTGAAGTAATCATGTTGACTTGCTACACGTGGTCATATAATTAAATAGACTTGGAAAATGGCTAGCAGCACTAGTACTGTCGCTTGGCTTAGCGTAATGGTCAAACGCTCGCAGACAGTTGTAAAAGAGCGAACCATTTTGAAACATTTGGAAATTAAATGACATTCATTTTTTAATTTTTAATTTTTTTGCCTGCCTCCCGGGTCCCAATACAAATTTGATTTGTCCGAGAAACATAAAATTAAATTGGAATGGCCTTATGGACACAATTCCTTCCCTCCCCCCCACCCTTCCAAAGATCTCCAGCTTAGGACGGCCTATATCTCATTACACACTCTGACTGTACAAATTAGTGAAAATTTTCCTCTGAAACGGTACAAAGAGGGCAGATCAACAAGAAAAACTCACCACAGTAACAACGCCGATCAAGGGAGCGTCAAAAAGAAAACGCACGTGGTCGTGCAAGAAACTCCTATTGCGCATGCGCCGTAATTTTTCCCCGGGGCCCTTGGGCCACTATGCTGAGTCAGCAGGTGAGGTGGACTCCGCAGAATATCGTTACTCTCATAAGCTATATATAACGAAGCTGAGGTTCACTGGAGTTAATCACCACCTGTTATGCATTAATTTTGAGGAGCACAAAAGAGAAAGAATCTTTATTGTAAAAATGATCAAATGTTCATACATATTCAGATCTCAGCTGTTATGTACTGCTACTACACAGATGCAGTTTGAGCAATGCTGGTTACATGACTCTCCTGCAACTGTCTGTGTTGTATTTTGCTTGGCTCCCTGATGTTGTAGACTACTACGGCACTGGCCAGGATGGGGTAGGTCTCCTGTAATGCCCCTAGCCACAGCTTCAGACTGTCTTGTGTGGGAGGATGACACATGCACACTCCAAGTACAGAGCCTATAGCATGTGTGTGTGTATGTGTATGTACGTGTATATGTAGTCTCACAAGCCACACCCTTCACAGAGGTCTCATCACACTGCAACTATCAACTTGTCGCCAATGAATGCAATTATGTTAAGCACATTGTGACACATTTTGCTATTCCTTGGCAACAGATATAAACCATGAAGAGGATGAATCTGATTGGTCATGGCAACATTCTGCACTGGTGACAACCTCAATGGTTCCAGCGTGACCAGACCCTTCCACTCTCTGTTGTATATGTGTGTGCTCATCTGTGTAGTTCACACAAGTCTAAAAGCACACACATACTGAGTAGATGATGTTAAGTACAAACTACCATGCGACTACTGTAAGCAGACTTGGGCCAAATTCCTCTATAGCAAACATAATTGTAAGCAATTAGTGGTTCCTTCATTTGTGAATTTGAAGTGATCCATGCAGTGGGTGTTGGGGTACTAACCTAAGTGACAACCCACCTTCCTCCTCTTCCTCTGCCAACTTAGTCCCTTCATCTCCCCCCCTCTTCCTTCCCAGCCTCACAGAAAAGTAAAGCTGCTGTTTTCTCAGCATCCACAGGAGGTGGGGGCCCTCAACGTGAAGTAACAGTGGATCATCACTGCGTAGATCTCTGGAGCCTAGAGACTGCAGCAGCTGCAGCTGGGAGAGGGTGCTCCCACTGATGATATAGCAGCTGCTTCCATCGTCTTGTGGAGTGACCTAGGGAGTGGTTGTGTTGTTACTGAGAGCTGTCATGTCATGGTAACCAATGTACTAAGATTGACTGGGCAACACAGAGCAACATTACAACTGGTAAATGCTGATCTCTACAAATATAGAAACAGTTGTCATTTCTGTTTCTACATTCCCTTCTTTGCGTCAATCTTTGTGCAACCTAGGCATTTTAATATGCCAATATGAAATGTTGATTGCTTCCAAATGGTAGGTACACTGTAATTAACAGTTACTAGATTAACAGTAGCCTGGTGCCTAGGCCGCTTTTCCCATAAAATGGCTTGGGCACAGGGGTAGATTAACAGATGTCTCGTTCCCAGACCCTCAGCAAGACCCCCAGTGTGCACCATGCTGAGGGTCTGGGGACCAGGCTAGATTAACAGATGTCTCGTTCCCAGACCCTCAGCAAGACCCCCAGTGTGTACCATGCTGAGGGTTTGGGGACCAGACTAGATTAACAGATGTCTCGTTCCCAGACCCTCAGCAAGACCCCCAGTGTGCACCATGCTGAGGGTCTGGGGACCAGACTAGATGAACAGATGTCTCGTTCCCAGACCCTCAGCAAGACCCCCAGTGTGTACCATGCTGAGGGTCTGGGGACCAGACTAGATTAACAGATGTCTCGTTCCCAGACCCTCAGCAAGACCCCCAGTGTGCACCATGCTGAGGGTCTGGGGACCAGACTAGATTAACAGATGTCTCGTTCCCAGACCCTCAGCAAGACCCCCAGTGTGTACCATGCTGAGGGTCTGGGGACCAGACTAGATTAACAGATGTCTCGTTCCCAGACCCTCAGCAAGACCCCCAGTGTGTACCATGCTGAGGGTCTGGGGACCAGACTAGATTAACAGATGTCTCGTTCCCAGACCCTCAGCAAGACCCCCAGTGTGCACCATGCTGAGGGTCTGGGGACCAGACTAGATTAACAGATGCAGTCAGATGTACATTAGTCTCATTCCCAGACGAAAATTTCACGTGTGCCCTGCGGCCTTACACTTTTACTAGTAAAACTGGGGCCTAATTATGAAGTGTATTGGTATGTTGTCATGCCAGACAGATTACATTTACAGGTCATCATAGATGGCCAGCTTGCAGATTTTTTGGTGCTACTGGTACATTAACTGGCCCCAGTTTTCCTAGTGAAAGTGTCCAGACCTTATTTTTGACAAGGCCACAGGCGTGCATGAAAGGTTTGGTCTGGGGACAAGACTAGGTATACATCTGTTAGAAAGTACTAAGCAGGTGACCTTATTACAATAAGACACATTCCAGTAAAGTTGGACTGGTCAGAAAGGTTAAGGTCCAGACTATGCAATATAGTACACAAGTGCAGTGTACTATACCTTGTGTTCTGTCAGCCGTCCCCTGTCACCAGTGATCCTCTTCAGAGCTAACCTTGAGAGTTCAAGGGGGTCACTTGGAAGTTCACCATCAACCTTATAAGGATCAGCATGCTCAAAAGCATCAAACCAATATGCAATCCGATAGCATTTCTGGACTGGCAAACTAAGCCTTCCAAAAATCTCAGTGAGTAGCATGTATGTGTTGTAGTCTGGTCTTACACCATGCTCTTCCATCTTGGTGAGGAGTTCCAGGGCTAGTTCCAGCTGCGGAAGTGAACGTGGCCAAAGGGCATCTAACATCCTTCTAGCAATAAACTTTCCTTTTGGAAATATATCTAGCATTCTGTTGTATGTAAGCAGGTCCTTTTCCAAGCCAAATTCGTCCATTCTGTGCAGTGCTAGTCTGATAAAGTGTACATGCCCTCTTCGGTACTTTTCTCTTGCCATAAACTCTTTGAGGACAAGAGCAAACTGTTCTTTCTTTTCAAGTGCTGGTTTCTGTTTTGCAGACTCCATCAGTGCATTGTATGTGGATTGAACTACAGTTGCTGTCCGTTCTGGCCCCTTTGTCTCTGGTTCTTGTGCTGCTTTGCAAGTGATAGAGGTGTTCAACTGCCTCCAACAGCCCAGAAACAGAGGCCTGCGGAGCGAAGACTGTTGAAAGCTTGGAAAGACCCTTGACATCGAGGATGCTGAACCAATACTGCTTCTCAGAGGTAAGAAATCTGCCTGCATCAGTCTGTGGAAAAATCTTCCAGCCATGATTTGACAGCTGTTCGTAAAATAAAAAAGACTACCTATATACGGTATAATCTCAGCTTTTCCCAACAGAATGGATCAGAACTGACCTTTAACCTTTCAGAACTGACCAATCAAAGTGCTGGGATTACTAACCAATCAGATGTCTACGATTACTGACCAATCAGATGTGCAGTGTGAAAAAATTGTACTGGGAAGAAAATGAACTCCCGTATAAATTTTTGCTGGGCGGATGTCAACAAGTGGTCCCGCGTTTTTCGAAAGCGAAAAAGAGCATGGCTCGTACCAAGCAAACAGCTCGTAAGTCTACTGGTGGAAAGGCCCCAAGGAAGCAGCTTGCCACCAAGGCTGCCAGGAAGAGTGCTCCATCTACTGGTGGAGTAAAGAAGCCTCACCGTTACAAGCCTGGTACCGTAGCTCTTAGGGAAATTCGTCGTTACCAAAAGTCTACAGAGCTCTTGATCAGGAAGCTTCCCTTCCAGAGGCTTGTTCGTGAAATTGCCCAAGACTTCAAGACAGATCTTCGCTTCCAGAGTGCTGCCATTGGGGCTCTTCAGGTGAGATAGTTTTATAGATAATGAACTAAACTGTGATAAGATACTACTCAGCTCTTTGTTAATCTGAAAAGCCTAGTTTCAGTTTGAAACTTGGTGAGATGTTACCAAGAACTGAATCAGCTGATCTTGTGATTTACAAATGTTCTCTTCCTTACTCTGATATCATTTAGGAAGCGTCAGAGGCCTACCTTGTTGGTCTGTTTGAGGACACCAACCTGTGTGCCATCCATGCCAAGCGTGTGACAATCATGCCGAAGGACATTCAGCTGGCTAGAAGAATCCGAGGCGAGAGGGCCTAAACTGCAGTACATGAACTTAAAAATGAGACATTGACTGCCATGTTCTGTGTTCTATTGCTTTATTTTACACAAACATTTCACCACTCAGTTGTAATGTCAGTAGATTGTCTTGACTCCTACATTGAAAAGCTGAAAGGCTGCCTGAGAAGGATTATAATGTAAGCATGCTCAAGCTCTGATATCCATCAAATCGTGATCGTTTCGTGGATAAGGAGGGTTGCGTCATAGACTAAATCATGTGACAGTGACGTCATACAATCACCCTAAAGTGGAAGACACTGATCAGCTAGGACTCAGTAGGAGTGGCTTTGCAAGCCTAACCAGTTACATTTTGCTTTGAGTTTGCAGTAGATCTTTGGACATACATATATTTTTACGTTTTTTGAAGAGCATGGCTCAGCAGCAGCAGTTTGCACAGCCCTCCTTCGCACCACGAGACACATACTCCAAAGTGGAGCTCTCGATCTCCTGCACCAATTTGAAGGACCTAGATCACTTCTCCAAGAGTGACCCCTGTGTCTTCATCTTTGAGAAGCATGGAATGGAGTGGACCAAGCTGGGAAGGACCGAAGTCGTTGATAACAACTTAAATCCCAAGGTTTGTTTGATTTAGCTGCAGGAGGGGGAGCCAGTATATAAAACTTAAGATGTCTAGTCACGTATTGGTTATAGCCAGACTCTTGTCAAGTCTGGCTACATGAAATCTTGTAGCAGGGAAATTTCATGGGTCAGCTTCTCTTTAGGGTAAGAGGAAACTTGTCACTGTTCTGACACACCGACAGTATCCACCAATCAGATTGTAGTATGTGTCATATGATTGTGTTGAATGATTCTGCTGGGGCAGTGACAGGTCTGGAGATCCTCTACTACTAATTATACTACAAATTATGTGTGACTGGTCAATGTTGCTGGAAATCAGGTCATCTTGCTTCTCAATCCCAGTTTGCAAAGACGTTTCTGTTGGAGTACCGTTTTGAGGAGATCCAAACAGTACGGTTTGTGGTGTATGATGTGGACAACAAGGTGCGGGTGGATGACACAAGGAGACATGATTTCATTGGAGAGATGGAGTGTACCCTTGCTGACATTGTCACTGGTGGACAGCTGTACAAGAGAACCCTCAGAATGAAAGGTATGTACATCACACCTTATGTGCTAACCCTCACCCCACACTTGTCAGATCACTCCTTTCCCCTTCGTCATCACTTGGGGGCCAGTGTGAGACTAACCACTACCACCATGACACTGCTGTAAATGATTGTCATATTCACTGAGTGATATAAGAGTTGGGAGTGCAGGGATCAGGATTCTTCCTGTTCACAGTTGGGAATCTCAAGCAGGAAGTGACACTACATGTGTTGGGACATGCTGTATGCAAATAATGTAAAATTAAAATTCCAGAGTTAACTTTTACACATTTAGCTACTTAGTACATTGTATGGCATGATCAGCAACTTTGTTGCAGTAGGTGTAACAGAATCCCTCTCCCCTACCATGTATCACCCTTCACACATTATCCTGCTCACACACTGCCCTCCTTTGCTAACCACACCCCTTATACTTTCGTACATCACACTCCCTCCCTTTGGACATAGCTTGCATATTGTTTACACATTTGTCTAGACAGATGGCTTCTACGTTAGTATTCCCAAAAAATGACTGAAATGTTTGCAGTCTATTTGGTTAACGAAATTTCCCTTGGCTCCATCCAGGCTGGGGGACCATAAGCTCCTCCTTCCCCCTTCTCACTCACACCACCTCCTTGCAGAGCTTGCACATAGTTACAATTATTGTTCATGGATTTGTTTAAGCAAGTTCCCAAACATCATGATGTTGTTGTCCTGTAGTGAGCGTAATTTGACTAACCACTCCCTTGCTGGTCTGTTTCTCCTCCCTCCGTCCTCACTATTCCCCTCCTCTCCCCTCCTTTCTCCCATTCTCCTCTCCCCTCTCCTTCCCCCCATTCTCCTGTCCCCTCTCCTTTCTCCCATTCTCCTCTCCCCTCTTCCTCCCATTCTCCTGTCCCCTCTCCTTTCTCCCATTCTCCTCTCCTTCCTCCCATTCTCCTGTCCCCCCTCCTTTCTCCCATTCTCCTGTCCCCTCTCCTTTCTCCCATTCTCCTGTCCCTTCTCCTTCCTCCCATTCTCCTCTCCCTCTTCCCTCCCCTTTTTCCTTCTCCTCTTTCTTCCTCCCTTCCTTCTCTCTCACTACTCCCCTCCAGGTGCCTCTCGTGGTCAGATCATCATACAGGCAGAAGAGGTTCAGGATTCCAAGTACAACATTCACATGCAGCTCGCTGCCAACAAGTTAGACAAGAAGGATTTCTTTGGGAAGGTTTGTGTGTGTGTGTGTGTGTGTGTGTGTGTATGTGTGTATGTGTGTGTGTGTGTGTGTGCGTGTGCATGTGTAAGATGTGAGTACCATTTCTCCACCTCTCGGCAGTCTGATCCACTCATTGAGATATCAAAGGCACAGGAGGGAGGAACATTCACGGTGGTATATCGCTCACAGCCCATTATGAAGACCCTCAACCCAAGGTGGGTAGATCTAGCTGCCCTCAGATCCCCAAGACCCTCTCCCACTCACCATGCTTGACCTTCAAACTGAGCAAAGAAAAGCTTCTCCAGATTTTCACCAATGCTACACGATAGTATCTGGGAGAGAGCCAGGGTATGAGGCTACTATATATCCAGGCTTGTAAATGTCTATTCAATGGTAAGAGAAAGTGAACAGTCAGCAGTCGCTGAATCAAACCCAGGGTCCCTGGTTTGAGATGCCATTGAGCTACGACCTCCATACAACTGCGAGTCCTCACAATCCTCTACGCGTATACATGCTGCACATGTTGTCCTGACTGCCTCAATGTTATATCAGCAGCCATTCAGTATGCACTGCATGTTATATCAGCAGCCATTCAGTATGCACTGCATGTTATATCAGCAGCCATTCAGTATGCACTGCAGGAATCAACTGGAAACATTTTTTTGTATCAGAAGAGATGCTGGCAGAGTTACATGTGCATTGTATTTGCCTCCTGCATGGCCTAAAGTATTCTAGGGACACTATATGTGGCAAGATTATGAGACCATTTGCTTATATGCAGATGGCCAGTGTTTATCATCTCGATCCAGAAGCTATGCAGTGGTGACTGGGACCGCACCATCAGGATATCAGTTTGGGACTGGAACAGGTACGATGTGGCCTATCACTGGCCTCGTTACCAGGCCTCAGCAGCATTTTTCGCTTGCAGTACGAAAATTTGTGCTGAATTTTTGTACTACAAGCTGCTGAGGCCTGGGAATGAGGCTAGCCTGTTGATGGTGTCAATCAGTCGCTCTTTTTCAGAGTGAGCAGATCTCAGATTAATGTTGGGAGTTGGAACCCACCGTATCAACTAACTCTCCCTGCCCCCTAAGAGCCTGGGTATGAGGCTAAAGATTTTCGTGTTACAAGTATTCCATCTAAGTTTCCAATGGGTCATCAGGTCTATTCTGTACGCTGTATTCTTCTTCTTGTCTACCTGTACATGGTTGATGGCACTGGTTTGTTGTTCTTTCTACAGGTCAGGTGACCATGACCTTATTGGCTCTTGTACTACCACTCTGAGAGAAATTGTCCCTGAAAAGTGCGTCCACATACACGTCGTATTTTCTTCAGGAGTACACGTGTAACCCTTTTCTCCTTCCCTCCTTCTCTCCCCTGTCCCCCCCCCCCCCCCCCCTCCTCTCCCTTCCATACTTCCTCTCTCTCCTTTTCCCCTTCCCTCCCCTCCCTCACTTCCACCCTCCCTCACTTCCCTTCCTCCCCCCCCCCTCACTCCCCCCCTCACTCCCTCCTCACTTCCCTTCCCTCTTCTCCCTCACTCTCTTCCTCCCTTCCTCCCTCTCCTCCCTCACCTCACATGGCAGGGGTGGACAGGTATACAACCTGGATCTGGTCAACCCCGAGCTAAAGAAAAAAAAGAAAAAGTACACCAACTCTGGCACTCTCAACTTTGTCTCTGTGAAGTAAGTTTGCAGTGAGCACATGTCACAAATGGCAGACCTGTATAACCCAAATTGAAAGGGGAGGGGGGGGGAGGGGGGGAGAGGTGTATGCGAGTGCTGTTAGTTTTTAATCTTCGTGCAGGTGTGTTCACAGTGTTGTTCTATCACCATGCCCAGGGCCACACCATTGCACAGTTTTATGGACTACATAAAGGGAGGATGTGAAATCAGCCTCTTGGCAGCCATCGACTTTACAGTAAGTGTCCCTTGATTTCATCATGCTGCACTAGACAGTTTTCATGTGTTCCCTCTCCCTGTGAACTCTAGCTTAAAAACATTTCTCTGGTAGCAAACTTAGAATCCATGATCCAGAGATAAACTGTACCCCAGTATGTATATAACCTTAGTCTCTGGAGAGCCTCTCTGCTCAATTGTGCTGCATAGTGTTACCTTACCTACATGTGTAGGTAAAGGTCACAGTTCACAGTACAAGGAGGAGAGAGTCTGGAGTCAAGACTACAGATAGCTAATTGTTTCACCCCATGATGATGATGATGATGATGATGATGATGCTTGCACAACCTAAATGATCTCCAAACCTGGGAGTTGTATATAGAGCTAATAGCTAGGCTAGCTAGCTTGTTATTTGTAGTTAAGTTTAGCTAATGGTCCTTACTGAGGTAAAGCTCACACTTTCACAGTGAGTTCACGCACTGTGCATATGCAGTAGTGTCACATTGGGTGTATCCATTCCCCTTCCTCTCTCTCTTCTTCTTTCTCACCAAGGCCTCCAATGGAAAGCCCCATCTTCCGTCTTCTCTGCATTACAACAACCCATACCAGGTGAGTGAGCCATGTTCCATCCTCCTCACGAGTACAATAACATTGTTCAGAGTACATGTATGTACATGTACATACTCTGAACAATGTTATTGCACTTGTGTATATTACAGCAGGGTCATCCATGTGGCCTCTAGCTCATTTCCTCTTCCGCACACGGGAAGAGCCTTAGTACAAGGCTATTGTCTGGGCCCGAGGTAGCTATAGGTAGCTACAGTAGGTAAGGAAAGGCCTGGGATATTTACCACTGTCTACCTGGCTGGAATAACAGGGTATGGAGTTCAAAGGATCTTGAGGCCTTCTCTGACTGAAAGGCTAGAGCCTGGAATAAATTTACTTTAGTACATAGTGCACTAGGTAGACATTCACATTAACCTTTCGTATGCTGTACACTAGTGACAGACGATAGGAAGGGGTTAAGCGTGGGGTATGTTTACTTTGCAAGGTGCTAGTGTTATGAGTCTTAGTAGTGGTGGTACGTATGTAAGAAGTAGTGATGTGGGGTACTTTTGGGGGGAGAACTCCCACTGTGATCTAGACCTTGAGTGTGGGACTAGCAATGCATACGTGTGTACATGGTACATTCACAAAGATGGTATCACTATATGTAAACATATACAAAAGTGCATGTGTGCAATCAATGGTGTATTGATCCCTTGGAGCAATACAATTGTGTGATACATCAAGACCATGAATTGCTTGGTGTAGTCATGTTTGTTAGCTGAGTGGTTGTTGGTAATGGTAGGTGGTGCATTGTTCAGGGAACCTGAGCTTCAAGTGGCAGGCTTGCTCAGTCCAGGTCGAGTGCTGGCATCACCGGTGCTCAAGTTCACATAGGAGTATGGGTAACCAGCCGTGTTATCACTAATACTGGTCACCGTGGTACTGATGTTACTGACCAGCTCTAGGTATCCGTTGCTGGACGGTGTGGCCCCAATGTCTGGAGATAGAGCTGCGATGTTGTGATCTTGAGGGTTGTTGGTTGAATGACGGTTTAGTGGGAAAGGAACTTTTGATGGAAATGGGGTATTGTGTTGTTCCAGGTCAACATATCCTCCCTCTACGACACTCTGTCTGTGTGGAGCCATGGGACCCACAATGCTGTAACCTTGCTCAGTCAGAATACTGTTGGGTGTACCAGTAACCGTGCCACCTTGCTGCAAGCTCGGTTGTGCAGCGGTGTCATATCTATTTCTGTCCTCGTTTCTCAGAATAGCTTGATACACGGGGTTGTTTGTTATATCCCTCGTCTGGTACAGAGGGGCAGTGCAGGTGTTGTCAGCTACGCTTTTGGTGGATGTCACCATCTTTCGGGCAGCTCCCTGCACTTGTGGGACGGATCTATTTCTCCTATTTAGTGAGCAGGAGAAAGTAAACATGGACCTGAAGTCATACTATACACACAGTGATTCTATAGCCTCGTTTCCAAGACCCCATCCAGCTTTTTGCCGCTTGCATACAAAAAAGTGTAGACATCGGGATGAAATAATGGTGGAAAGGCAAGCTATGAAAAGCTAGATGGGTGTTTGGGAGCGAGGCCTGTGCTTAAGAATTATGTCTATGCACAGGTACATTGTAGAAAGCCATCCAGCTACCAGAGGTAAGTATGTCTTTTGCTACAAGCTCAGTTTCTTGCTGCTGCTGTGTGGTAAACACATGAGGGACATTATGGGATGTGGTTACTTTCTTTGGACTAAGGAGTCACGTGATTACGTACTCCATTTTTGTATCTAGTATATACTACAGTCTGCTTATCTTCTGGAGAGGCTGCTTGAATTATCACTAAAGGGCACTACTATATATTATATAATTATCACCATAGTACGAAGCTATACCGGAAAATATCATGAGTTTGTTGCCGTCTGTATTGTTACAAGTGTGCAGCATGAGTAACAAAGCCAACAGCAACAAATGAATGATGTTTTTTTTTCCGGTATAGCTTGGTACTATGGTGATAATGATTTTATCATACGAACCTTCGATTTCATTGCACGTTCAGACGCAGCGCATGTGACTTGTAATACCTGATACGGATTCTCACGTGACTTGCAGTACTGATACGGATTGTCGCGTGATTTGTAGTAAAAAATACGGCTTTTTATAAACTGTGTGCAGCTGCAAGGCTTACCCATTGACTCCCATACATTAGCGTGAGTTAGACGTATGATAAAGCTATCTTATTGCCTCATCCTGAACCAAAGTCTATGTAGTGTTTAGTAAACAGCACCTTTAACATCTCTCCCAAGAGCCATGTATACTACAGCACAGAAGGCCAATTCTGTAGCTATGAAGTCAGTGTCTACTAAATATGCTTTTACTGTGCAAGTGCAACAAAAAATATGCCTGTTCGATTTTTGGTCTATTGTTGGTGATCTGGCTGGCCTTTACATTAATCCCTCTACATACACATCTTTTGGTCTTAGCTGTATGCCATTACTTGCTACGTACATATCTTTTGGTCTTAGCTTTATGCCATTACTCGCTACGTACATATCTTTTGGTCTTAGCTTTATGCCATTACTCGCTACGTACATATCTTTTGGTCTTAGCTTTATGCCATTACTCGCTACGTACATATCTTTTGGTCTTAGCTTTATGCCATTACTGAACGTAATAAAACGTACAGCTACGAAACAAATAGCCAACACTGTATTGTAGCTGTTGTAGAATGGATGACTACTTCCCATGTGCTGAAGTACAACTCACGCTCTTCTGCAGAGGAGTGCACAGAGAACCACAGTCAGGCCCAGAACCACCACCGCCAGAGGCCCCACTAGTGCCACACACAAAATCACCGTCAAATGACTCGCTACTGCCATCATTCAAACCGTCTCTCTTCTTTGAATTGACCTCTTTGGCACTCACTGTTTCGTCATTCAAAAGGCACAATAAATTTTCACGTGATCTTGAGACAAAAGGCTTGTCAAAAGGAGATAAAGTACATCTGAGATATTCGTACGTCTGTGTAAAATGTTTACAGATGTAAGAGTCTAGATGTGTGTGTATATATATACTGGATATGCCTTGACCCAGGATAAACATGAGGTTCACGTCATATGCTGGTTGTGATATTCACCAATTTGGGCAATACATTGGTTTGTCTGACACCAAGAGCTGGCCAATATCCAATTTAATTCTTGTATTTGTTTGTACTGAATACATGCACATGTGCATTCTTTCACTGGGGTACATGGTAACTGCTTAGGTGAAATGTATGATGTTATGTGAAACTACATGTATAGTCACCCTGCATGTGTGCCATCAAGTAGTATTGATTGTGGGACTGACAACATAAACCTCCAATTGCCAAAGATCGTGATAGATGTACAGTGGGCAATTCTCAGGGTATGTGTGTTTAGCTAGCCCCACTTCCAGTCCTCTGCCACTACTATCGTTGCGTACAGTACAAGGCTCGTACTACATATAGTGATGCAATGATAGCAGTGGGGGAGGAAGCTTTTGAGGTAGTCTTGCTTCCAGGCCTCCCTCATTTTGTTTACTTGATGCACAGAAGTATAAGAGCAGCTGCTTTTGTGCATTATGAGTGGGAACGAGGCTACTTTGAAGGTAATTGTCACAGTTTGCTGGTCTACCAAGTTGGTGTGTTACGTATGACCTGGGCAATGTTGGTAGCTGTGACTGAAATATGATCTCGCTGAGGAGATTGGATCGTTACGGTTGTGGAGCTAGTTGATTGGTAGCAAGCACCACCATCATCAAGGGGTGGTCATTCCCATAGGCGCCGTAGTCACAGCTGCGACCGGGGTCAAGAAGCGGTCAAGGGGTCAAGGGCTGTTTTTGGTGTCGGTCAAGCGGTCAAGGACAATTTTCAAACTCGGTAACAGCGGTCAAGATGTTTACGTTTTGCGTGTGCGTATTGCACATAGTGTAGTCAAGTGTGTGCGGTCAAACGGTCAAGGTCCTGTTTGCGGTGCGGTCAAGCGGTCAAGCAACAAAAACGATGGTCAAAATATTTTGACCCCGGTCGCAGCTGTGACTACAGCGCCTATTGGAGTGACCACCCCTTGATCATGCATACAGTATATGTGTATTTTCTAATTATTGCACACCCACAGTAAATGTGCAGTAATTGGAAGGGTAATTGTATGCATGGTGGAAGCGATCCTATATACTTATACTGGAAGTGGCGATGGTCTAGGAACGAGGCTGCCAAGGCCAAGTTCTCCAGAAAAGCATCCAGGAATAGTTACTTAGCAGTGTTGGTGGTCTTAACCTAGCCGTCACTGGTGGTCTTAACCTAGCCAAGCACTTTGAGGTCGGACTTATCCAATAGATAAAGGACCTGGTTATCTTTCAATTCCACTCACCTTCAGCTTTGGCTGCTATTTTATACAACCCCCCCTCCCCTTCCCCCTGCACACACACACACACACACACACACACACACACACACACACACACACACACACCAGGACAATGAGTATGTCCAGGCAATCAAGTCGGTAGCTAGCGTGCTGGCTCCATATGACAGTGACCAGCTCATCCCCACGTTTGGGTTTGGAGCCCGGTTGCCTCCTGACGGCCAAGTCTCACACTGTTTCCCGCTCAATTTTAACTACCAGAAACCTGATGTTTATGGAGTGCAGGTGAGTATGTGTGTGTGTGTGTGTGTGTATGTGTGTGTGTGTGCAATGTCTATGTAGTAGTTTTGTACTGCAAGTGATGAATGCTGTGGAGGCCTGGGAATCTGGCTAATTGGTATATGTTAGGTGTTTTGCATACACTACGAAGCAGCAAAGACGTGGCATCCATACCATGGATCATGCAGTAAAGTTTCTCAGACCATTTTGGCATAGTGTCAAAAAGGCAGATGAGGAAACATAGCTAGCATACACCTACATGTACCTGTACCTTAGACTACTATGACTCACACTCGCACACATCCTCCCCAAGGGTATCCTGGATGCGTACCGCTACACACTGAGTCAGGTGGAGTTTTATGGTCCCACCAACTTCTCTACCTTCCTGGACAAGGCCATTGAATATGCCACTGGTGGCATCTCCCAAGAGGCCCAGAGTTACCACATCCTACTCATCATTACAGTAAGGAGAGGGAGGAGAATGAGGGAGAGATGAGTTTTTAAGGTAATTCATGATTTGCTGTCCTACTAGGATGGTGTGATCTCTGACATGGCCAGAACAGTGGACAGAATTGTGACTGCCTCCAAACTACCCCTGTCTATCGTCATTGTGGGAGTGGGGGCAGCTGACTTCAGTAACATGGTAAGTACATTGTATTGTCCTGCACATCATTCCCCATTGGATGTGTGACATCCTGCTTACTGGCCACTGTCACACACGCACACATACAATACACACATACACACACACATGCATGCACACGTACGCACACGTACGCACACACACGCACGCATGCACGCACACGCACACACGCACACACACGCACACACACGCACACACACGCACACACACGCACACACACGCACACACACGCACACACACGCACACACACGCACACACACGCACACACACGCACACACACACACACACACACACACACACACACACACACACACACACACACACAGGAAACTCTGGACGCAGATGACAACCCCTTACGTAACCAGTATGGTGAAAAGATGGAAAGAGACATTGTGCAGTTTGTCCCACTGAGGGCCTTCCAAAGCAAAAGTGGAGCAAACTTCTCCCTGGTATGTAGCTGTGTACATGGTTGCTTCCATGTCTTGGGTTCGCCTACTCCTTTATACTCCTAAGAGCTAGGGAAGGAGTCCAACTGTAACATGTTAGATATGGTCACATATTGTACACATCCTCTCCCAGTTCCAATGCCTTCACCCTAGCTTTACGACTGAAAATAAAGTGCTATTTCCCAGCCCTCCACTCCGGCTTTGTTGTGTTCATACTCCAAGCAATGAAAGCTGGATTGGATCCCCTGGAAATGTCAGTGGCAAGCACTAAGCTAGTTTTGATCCTCTTCCCCAGGCTCGTGAGACTCTGGCAGAGATCCCTGACCAGTTCCTGTCCTACATGAGGACCCATGGCATCAGACCAAACCCCCCACCTCTGAAGAAGCAGCAGAGCGGTTTCATTAACCCACCAGGAGGACCACCACAAGCAGGTATAAACTACCTTTCTCAGGCAATGGCTTGCACATATAAATAGTGTACTTAGAAGACAGCAAGGATATACATGATTATTCTAATTGTTGCCCATCTCTGCCATGTTGTCTAATTGTTCCACTTTCCCAGACGCTCTTAAAAAGTGGAAAGAGGGTCAGTGTTCTGAGCAACATTTCTTGTCATGTGGGGCAGGGCCTACTGCACAAAAAATGTCTGCATTCTACATTTGGGACTTGAGAGCTTTCTGACGAAGTATAAAAACTTCAATAAGGTTGGGACAACCGAGAACAAGCTACGATACTAATGTTCAAACCCCCCCCCCCCGCCCCATGTAACAAGAAAGGTCGCTCAGAACACCAGACCCTCTTTTTTGCACAGTCATGCGAGAGGATCTGGGCATAATAATACAAGGTAGTTCACATCCATTGAGTGAGAAGTGAGCTTGTAAATGGTTTGACCACATACACCAAGTATGAAACAGTAATGTGAATGTTAAGTGGTGCACACATTGTGATCTAATTCAATCCTCTAACAGGACAGGGATCCTATCCGTCAGCCCCATACCCAGCAACAGGTCCACCTGGTCCCCAATACCAATCCAGTGTTCCACCATACCCACAGGGTCCACCAGGAGCCCCACATTACCAGCAAGGCCCACCAGGGGCCCCACATTACCAGCAAGGCCCACCAGGGGCCCCACAGTACCAGCAAGGCCCACCAGGGGCCCCACAGTACCAGCAAGGCACCCCAAGTGCTCCACCATACCAGCAAGGCACCCCAAGTGCTCCACCATACCAGCAAGGCACCCCAAGTGCTCCACCATACCCAATTTGAACAACTATATGTACATATGTATAGCCTACTTTATTTTTTTAGTGCTTGCATTGAATGGAATGAGCAATCTATAATTATATTAGTTTTGTGTTTACAAACTGTTGTTCACAAGTCCACCCCCTCCAGATTGTTTGTGAGGTGTTGTAGCTTTGTCACTCAAACTATGAGAAGGGTGGATTCAACTAAGGCTCATTCATAGGTCCTCTCACCTTTGATTGCTTAGTGTAAGCGATCAAAAACTGGAGGGTGGGAGGCCTGGGAACAAGGCTAGGATTCAACTTACCCTTGTTCCCAGGCCTCCCCCGTTTAAGAGTAAGAGCGGGGGAAGAACTGGAATGATTCAACTATCATCACTGATGCCATCAAAAGTATTAAGTAAATAACACAATTGTGCACTTGTGTGCAAGTTCTGTAAAGGGAGACACTCTAAGCAAAAGTATGGGTATGGCACTTTTACAGTCAAGCTGATGCTTTCATGTTCCACTGCTCATGAAGTACTTTCGGAGGATCTGGCTGCTTGGCTGCCGCACTCAGTGTGGGATATTCATCTTCACTCAACATAAGCGAATGGAGTCCAACCTTAGAAGAGGGTCTTCCTGACACCCATGACTTCTCTAGGCCAGGAGGCTGAGCCATTCTTGCTTTGGACTTCTTTGACTTGATCCTTCTTCCCATTGGAATATCGTCAGATGCTCTAGTTGCCCTGAACAGTGCCAATAATTCTCTTTGCTTAGATTGCACAGGGAGAACCCTGGCTAATTGAGGGCCTACTTCCTGCCATGCCTCCCCAAAGAGTGGGTAACATTGAGCTGCATACTCTTGCACTGATATCTCATTGTTCTTGTACCATCCTGATAAAGCCTTAAACTGGGAGAACTTTACATTATCATACTCTAACATCCTGCGAACTTTTGCTATGACTTCTGCCTCGAGTAACTTGTGCCCATTCCGTGAATCTTGATGTTGATGATGACGATACTGGTTTGAAAATGGATGTAGGGGTTCTTCCAAGCTAGGTCCCATAGCAAACCCTGGAGGGGGTCCAAATGCACCACGATCAGAGCTTAACGTTTGTCCGGCGGGAGGAAGAGGAGGTTGTAAAGAAACGACTGGTTTGGGATATTCCATACCCATTGTAAATTGACTTGGGTGACCGGTTGACAAGGTAGTGGGCTGTGATTGTGGGTTTGACATGATGTCAGGCCACTCTGTTGGATCAGGCCATTCATCCATCCTTCCGCTACCATGAGGCAGTGTCTCAAATCCTGGCGGCTTCTTGAGTCCCTGGTCTTGCTTAAACTCTGCCAGAACACCTTCCTTCCTCTCCTGGGATCTTGATTTTGGTTGATTTTGGCTTGTGGACTTTCCTGCTGCCTCTGGTGGTGACTTGTTCCTTATCTTCTCGTTTTCTTTGTTGGATTTCCGTTTATTTGGTTGTTGCAAAGACAATGAAACAGCAGTTGCTACTTCTAAATTTTCTCTCTCCCTAAAATTTATAAGAACAGAGAGTTAATTAACTTCACAAAGCAATGATATAACCCACTACCCAGACAATAGGGCTCATTTCTACAGTGGTGTTGCCTGGGTTAACAGGTCTTGCCGCTATCCTTTACTGACAGGTGGTCTTGCTTGGGTAGCAATGTGCAAACGACCACCCAGGAAGGGATTAAGTCTTAGCTTTAATGTATGCTGCATCTGTACAAAGTGACAATAAAGTTAAACTGAGAGAAGTGTTGACACCTTTGTAGATGAATGAGGTGACAGCTAATGATAAGAGTGTTGTGATCAGATTCATGACTGGAGAAAACTGTGACTGTCTTGTCTTTGATTCACTGTGGTCAAGAGGTACATCACTAGACTCTATGGATACCACCACAAATATGCACAATTTGTAGTTGTCCCTCAATGGACAGTACAATGCATGTAAAAGGAACAGAAACTCGGGCATAATACTGTGTGATGTGGCTCATTGAGGATTCATGCAACCAACCAACCCATGTGTGTAACTCACTTGATCTGGGCTCTGTTCATGGTTTGCTGGCTCTGCCACTGACCACGAGCACTGTTCCCTCCATGCCGCATTTGTGGTGGTGGCATACCATCCCTTTCCGGAGCCTTACTATAAGTGAATCCTACTTCAACCTGGCGAAGTTGTTTCACTTCAGACTTAGACATCCCCTTGGAATGTGCCGCAGCTTTGTGTGCCTGGAGATCAATTTTGCTCCAAAACACCGATGTAAACTTCTCGTCTTTGCACTGTCCCTCTTCACAGAGGTAGTGATCCTGTTTAAAATGCTTCCTCAGTAGTGGGTAGTCACAGTAGTACTCTTGCTTCCCACTGCTCTCACAAAAATGGCACCAAAAGTGGTTATGGGTCAAGTGCTTGTGGAGAGCATCATTGTCCAGGTAGCGATCATCACAAAACTGGCATAGTGGGTGTCCCTTGTACGACGTGTCATCAGGGTCCCCCTCCTTACGATGCCTCACTAGCTCCTGACGAGAGTATGTCTTAAACTCCGAAGGAAAAAGTTTCAAGTTTTCAGTACAGATTTCACAGTATTGTCTGCTGTGGGATTTACGTATGTGCTCACGCAGATTGTTAAATGTGCGGAAGGATGGCCTTTCAGGGCAAAGCACGCATTTGTTGTGCTTCAAGGACTTATACAAATCAAAGAGCTTCTGGCTGGTGAACTGGAATCCATGTTTTGGATCTGAGTGTTGTCCTGAAACATGAATGGTTGTGAACGGCTTTGGCTTTTCTGAGACTTTAATCTGGATACAGATATACACAGACAATACATAAACAGATTGTCTCTTCTGTGGTCTGTTCTACATACAAACAAACTGGAAATACAACTTCAAAACTTCTGGATTTATTATTTTCTCCCATAGGCTAAAAAGTAGTGTTCCCTGCCTACCCAAAAACTTGCAAATTATAGTAAAAGCATAGGACAAAGCTGAGTGCTAGCTTTAACGAGCTTAGCACACTTTTAACCCTTTAAGTCCGAATGTTGCAGATCTGCAACATTTTGACATTGAACTATTTTGTGGCTTCTCTCTTTGCAATGCTTTTTGCCCAAGCACTGACATTATTACAGTTAGTTTATTAGTACTTCCTCTCTCTCTGGCTCTAGTAATAAAGGCGGGCTAAGGTCCTATACAATGAGGCAAGCAGCTGTCAAAACAGAGACAGTGTGCCAGCGATAACGTCGATCGAACGGTACAAGTAAAACGGCCTTTGTTCCGAGCTTACCTGGAGTAGCGCTCCTGTTGTGAGTTCCTACGAACCTCTTCTCTCCAGCAGTGAAGCGATTAGCGGCAACAAACGTGAAAACAGAGTTTTACAAAGCTACGACTAACACACTTACCACGTGGCTCGGTGTGGCTACCTCGGAGTTGGCCCCGCCCCTTGCATCCCACCTCTTCCTGCCCAGAGCAATAATCATTATAAATAACCATCGGGGCATACCCCCGAGGCTGTTGAACGCTGTAATTATCGTCGTAGGGTGTATTGAGCAGTGCTACACGCTCTTGAAGCACAGTTGTCAGCAGCTATACCACGTGGAGTAAATTTTGCAAGTTATTTTAGGACCCAAAGGGTTAACTTAATAGACTGTGTAACTCCAATAGAAGCCCATAGTCTGGGCAAAATTCATCCTAAAACTAGAACATCTGTAGCAACAATGGCTTCTGTTACACAGGAAGTGCAGTATGTGTTGCTATATTGAGTGCTTGCAGTAAATTCTGCCAGGTCTCAAATTTTATGGAGTTAGCTGCCCATTCTTTACATGCTGTTGCTCTGCACCAATGAAAGGATGGGACAGGTGGGTCTCGTGGTGACAGTGCTAGTGCTCTGGTGTAAAATTTTTGGGGTGTGGGAAGGTTACCTCTACGTTCCATATACATGTTGACTATTTTGTCTTCGTACTGTAGAAATAACACTCAAGTGTCTTTGTGAAGATTTTAACCACCTGTTTGCTGTCAAGAGCCCTCATAATTTGATCAGGTTTTTTCACCAGCAGTCAGCTAACGTTCTAAAACAGCTGGCATCCATTGTGCAATGCCAGCTGTCCTCCCCAGACATCATGCATCAACCATACCATATACAATCGACCAGTCACACCACATACACGGAGTAAAACAGAATGGCTGAAGCGCAAACTATATACAGTTTTAACAAATCATACACACAACCCCCAGCCGTCTATCTCTCCCTCTAACACACACACACTCACTAGTTCCAGCTGCTCGCGACACACAGGGCACTCTTTCTGGCCACAGAGAACCCGCAGTCTCGCGTAGCAGGTGAGGCAAGAAGGATGGTCGCAGACACTGACAGCCCACGCCGAAGCCTCGCGGCAACACAGACTACAGGCCTTCGAACCACTACCAGACATCTTCTGACAGAGATACTTTATGAACTGGACGATACTTTGAATAGCGATACACACTGCACGACCGGTCACACATCCGAAATTAGTTCTATTTACAGATACAAATGACGTCATTGTTACTAAAAATAAAAATCAACTCAATTTGTTTGTATGGTGCAATCTACCAAAGAACAGCGATTATACCAACGATAATTGAGGCCATACATAGTAAAATTATGGGAACTGGATACAGAAACACTTCAAAGTTCTGAGCTCCTTTGGCCGAGCCAGTTTGTGCTAATTCAGAGGCAGAAAGAACTTGCAATTCAGACATTAACTTGAACTCTGTCTGAGGTTGAACAAAAAGTTTATCTGCCTCTTGTGGCAGGAGAGACTCAGCTTTCCTTGCAAGCCACTGCGCTTGGGGATGTAGCCAAGGAGTTTTAGCAAGAGCCTGCAGTTTCTCAAGGACTGAGGTCTTTCCAGTTCGGGTGAGGTAACTCAAAGGCCCTCCCTCTGTGGGTGGAAAGTGCACTAGCCCAGAGACACAGAGCACATCGACAGCAGCTTCTGACACATCTTGGCTGACCTTCTTTGCAAGTAGTGCAGAGACAACAATGTTGAGCAGAAATAGATCTGGTAGCACCAACAAGACCTTACTGCAGCTTCCCCAAGTGGCTTTGGGTTTGATGATAAACTTACCATGCGTGACAAAGTGCTGTAGTGCTGTACAGTTGAGTCCAAGGTGGCTTTGAACACCCAGTTCAATAATCTGTCCAACATACGCAGGGTCAAGCTGAAAGGGAGAAAGAGAGTAAGGAAATTAGGTGAAACTCTTGCTATAAGCATTGTCCAGATGGTAGCTGCAATTTCCTGCTAAGTACAAAATGAGCAACAATACATTGATTGGAGGTCGGATGGGAGGTAAAATGGGAGGTAAAATGGGACAATCAGAGCTGGAGGCCTGAGTAGTGTTGTTCCTTTCCCATTTCCAGTTTGATTGCTTGTGGATGAAAAGCATACTACTAGCTAACACAGGCAGCAATGAAAAGCATACTACTAGCTAACACAGGCAGCAGTTGAATCAGCAAGACAAGACTGGACTACGTATGACTGCATTGTTGAATGGGTCAACAAGCAAAAAAGAATCTTATTATACCTGTCCCTTTTACACATATACATATGTGCATGAACAATCAATGAACCACATCTCCCTGAATGCATGATTTGAAGGTTTACGGTATTATTATCATGGTGAAGAAAACATTTGTGGAAATCTTAAAATGTTGTACAAACTGACTTTCAAATGTTGCGCATGGAGCTGTTACTGATAACCATATCACATGCACAGACCTCCTTGATTGTAGCAAACGGTCCCTTGGAGAACCCAGCTGAGAGGAGACAGGAGTCCACCTGTCCTGGAGTCATGCCTCCACCCTCCGCCACCAGGTTGGCTGCCAGTGCCCAGTGGCTTATGGTGACAAAGTGGGCAATGGAGCGAAGGAGGTGGGAGGGGGAGGTGATTACAGGGAATTTTCCCATAGTTGAAGTGAAAGCAGCTGCCAGTCGCAGGTCTTCTGGTGGCACCTGGATGGAGGGAAGAGATGGGGCTTGACTCAAAATCTAATGTGTACTGGTATACACAGCCTTCCCTTATGCTGAATGGTTCACCACCAGCTTATTGGCGAAGTTCTGCAAACAGCAAAATCTGGTAGGCAAAACATCAAGAAACGGGCAATTATTTGAGCTTAGGCATAAGATGAGGGATTACCAGTTTTGTTCTCAGTTCCCGTCTAGCTCTTCACCATTTGCAGCATGAAAAATAAGCGGGGAAAGCCTGGTATCTGAGTTGAAGGACGTAATTGTATATAAAAAGAAGGCTGGGGCATAGGAACAAGGCCAGAAAAGAGTGATATAAGAACTTCAAAATGGAGCATAAAACCTCTCGTTTGAATGTCCCTTGTGCCTACGACCACACCACACTGAATACACCGGTTCTTGTCTGATTACCCCGCTCAGTACTTGGATCGGTGACCGCCTGGGATCAGCGGGTGTTGTTGGCTGTTTTTTCTTTTTTCGATAGATTTCTTTTAGATTTTGATTAGCCAGACCTTTCGAACCTCAATCTCCTCTGAACAGGAACGTGACCAACACTGCCATACTTTTTAAGGATTCTTACAAAGCTCCAGAGAAGTATATGGCAGGCCTTGGAATGAGGCTACTACTTCCATGCTCTGGTCACCTGTGAGCCAGTGGGCGAAAGCTCAACACAGAGTGTGTTCTTCCTCAGGGGATCACCAACATTCACCAGGATCGTCCCAGGATGGGTCAGGGTTTGCAGATGGGGGTTGAGGGTCAGTCGAACTACCTGAAGAGAGAGGACGGAAATGAACCTAGATGCACATGGTAAAATATAGTCTCGTCCCAGATCCCACCCTCTCACGAGGAGAAATGGTCCAGTGAACCAAGTTGAATTTCTTGGGCTAGCACACTTTTGCGACAGTGTCACTGAGCAATGTTTTGAACATTTTACACCAAACCCGCTCAAAAAAGGTACAGATACTCAAATATAGAGATAAAATTTTTCCTATTGTAAGGGAAGAGCTACATGATAGATCTCGTTATCTCATTGGTCCTTACCACTTTTGGGGAATAAGCCCAAGAAGTTCTACTTCGTTCACCAGACCGTTTCTCGCCGGGAGGCGCACGCGGACTGGGTACAAGACTAGATAAAATACCCAAATAATAAGTAAATAGCCTCACTCCCAAGCAATGTAGATTAGAAAAATTTTCCTCCTCCTACGTGGACTGGGTACAAGGCTAAAACCTTCATTCCAAGTTTTCATTGCCTCAATCCTGGGCAGACACACAAGGGACAGTGCCCAAATGTAATTATTCATTTTGTTTCTGGTGTCTTGAATGACATGAAGTATTGATGCTACCCTTGTTTTCGAAACAGCAAAGCCGTATGAATCTGGTTGAATAATTGTACGTTGTACCTACTAAGATGGAGGATATAGTGTACCCCCTCCAACAGCGTCGTGTGCGTTTCTGGAAATGTTTCTGGAAACAAATCCCTGCCCGACCTTATACCCTTGTTTTCGAAACAATGAAGCTGTATGAAACTGGTTGAATAATTGTATATTTCCAAGCCTTTCCACCGTCCAGTTTTTCATTTACAGTATGCAAAAATGGGGAGATTTCGTTATATGAATAAGGGGGGAAGGAGTCTGAACAATCTTGAGGGCTTTTCTTGTAGTGTCTGTTCAAGTGCTGGAGGCACAAATTCATTCAACCACACCCCCCAGTATACCTAAGTAGATATTCACATGATCAATCCCCCAGGCCTTCCCTCTACATTTTACAAGCAACCAAAAAGTAGATGGTGGCGAGGACCTGGAAACAAGGCTACAGTACACGACAGTAATAGGGTCTCAGTCAGGTTCCAAGCTATTCTCACTGGACCTTGGTTTTCCAGACGTCAAGCTGCGATGCTAGTGCTTCTGAGACCCCTCCGGCCTCCTCACTCAGGAAGAGAGCATCCACAACAATGCACAGCTGCTTTGTTCCCTCAGCCATTTTCCGCTCCCTGGAAATATCCAAACTAAGGAAACGAAGCTGCTCCATCTTAGCTTCAACCTCTGACAACTTCATGTAACCTCGTTTGAGAGCGTAACGAAAATGATGCTTCACCAACTCACTCACTTTCTCCTTCGAAATATTCTCCCCTGCATCAACAATATGCACTGTAAAACCAGCATAGAGCAGGCTTTGAATGAACGCAGAAGAAAACTGTAGTCCTGCTTTCGAAATGAGGACAAAAATGGCCGTGTCCTGTACATTGAGATTTCCTTGTGGCTTAGCATCAGTGTCCAATCCGAACAGGAGAGCAAACTTCTTCAGCTTTCTGGTCACGAGGAAAAGCATCATGAGACTCTTTGTCTCTGCAGTTGTAGCCATGCTGGCAAATCCCAGGGCATTCAGAGCCATGGCTTCCATCCAGCTACCAGCGTACAGACACCTGAAGGTGGTTTGGAGGCAAGCGTAGGGGGCAGGCATTCGAAACCGCACCTGCTTCAGCAGCTGAAGAAGCGCAACTATATAAAATACAGTGTTCAACAAGTAGCTCAGGATGAGTTGACCCTTTCCTCGTGGTGTGGGGTACTTTACTGCAGCTTTTGCCTCGCACTCCTCCCATGATTCTGACAACCTTGACGTGAGTTCCTCCTCAGAGAGGGTACCCACCTCCCCGACCACATTTACAGTGACGGCTTCCGCTACCAACGCCTCTGGCCTGGTGTGTAAATGGAACAACCTCTCCCCAATCTTCCTCTGCTCAACACAAGCAAGGAGACCTGAGAGCCATTTGTACTCGTATGACTTTCCCTCACCACTCTTCTCCTCTTTGCTAACCACAGTCTCCATATTTGGCATTAGGGAGTCAACAAGGCCCAGTTTTAGTGCCTTCTGGGCAGTGATGGCTTGGCCGGTGAGAAGGAGACTCAAGGACTGTCTGAAGCCTATCAGTCTTGGCAGACGGCAGCATCCACCACCACCTGTATGTAATACAATAACACATTGCATATCATGGCAGGAGCCAGGTGTATAGATCCCTTAGGTTTCCATGGTAGCACACCATATTTGGGGGTCAAGCACTAAGGTGCAGCTGTATAAAACCCCTTAAGTTTCTATACTGGGAGTCAAGTACTAAGGGTGATGTCAGTACTGATCTGTTAGCGTGTTGACATGAGACATGAACAGCCAGACAGGAAGCAGTAAGTCGGAGACATTTCTCATTGATATTCACATGCTCACTGTGATCATGCAACGTTCCTTGACTTTAAATATGATGTAATATTACCATGGAAACTGGATGTTTAGAAAGAGGTCTATTTGAGTGGTCTCACTATATCTGTTTTTATACACACCAGGAATGACTCCAATCTTCACTTCAGGTAGACCGATCTGCTTGCACTTCTCAGGGTCTGCAATGCGGTAGTCACATGCCAGCGCCAGTTCGAGTCCTCCACCCAGCGTAATGCCATTCAGCAAGGCCACCGTTGGGACTGGCAGAGCCTCCAGCATACAAAACACATTCTGCAGCTGTCTAACATCAGCAAATGCCCTGAGGAAAATATTAAGACCAGCTGATGTCCACACCCCACAACCAAAAGTGCTCAAACACTGATCATGGTAGTACTAGTCTCATCTCCAGGAATTTAAGCACTTCTTCAGTTTTGTTATTGTGAAACTTTACTTTAGGAAAATGGAATATCAAGCCATACCAGCACATGCACATACATTATGTTCCATTCAAGTCACACTCTTGTGTTACTTGTGAAGCACCAGTGACCTCGATCAAGGGTAGTCACGTGTTGCCCCACAGCTACAAGCAAGATAAAATGTTGGGGAATATGGCTATATGTCGCCTGTTGAATCGTTTGCAATCACGATTAAGTTTTTTGATTGGCATAAAGTATGCTTGATCACTTGATTGTTCCCTTCTGAGGCTCTTGATCACTTGATTCTTAAGGGTCAAAGGTCAAATTGCAGCCGCACATTCTTGATCCATTGATTTTAGCTGTTCGGAGGTCACCTTGATCCCTTGATCGGCCCCCCAAAAAGGGCTTTGATCAGTTGATTCAATTTTGATCCCGGTCGCAAAACACTGGGATCAATTGGAATACACAGCACCGGAAATTCGGATTAGTTAGCGCACAGGTAGGGTAAGGGTTAGGGTTGGGCAGGTGAACAGGATTTCCGGTGCCGTATATTCCAACTGATCCCATATAAGTGACTACCCCTTGTATAGTGATGTCAGCCTCCTATTCGAGAGGTGTGGTCAGGGGTACTGTTTACCACGCCCACTCTACTTACATACCTTTGTCCACCCTCAACCCCAACAAACTTGAGTTCGTATAGAATGTCCGCACCAGCCATAAACGAACCCTCCTTTGCACTGCATACAGCCACGACGTCCACCTCCCCTTTGCGCGCCTTCTCCAGAGCCTGCAGCCCTGCTTTTGCAAGTTGCCAGCCGAACTTGCGATCAATGATGTTGTGGTCACCTTCCTCCCTGTCCAGGCAAATCACAAACACGTTGACGGTCCCCCATCGCTCCACGGCCTGGATGATCTCACAGTGAATCACCTGTATATCGCCTTCTTGCTGCGTTTTCGCATCCATGCTGAAGGTCGCCTCGAAATATGCGCGCACCGCCTACAGTGTCATGACGTCATTCAAAAAATGATAATTAAACTTCTGCTAACTGTCTTCTTCATCCAGTTTTGCTCTCTTTCCTTGAAGCCGGAGTCTTTTTGTTGGCAGATCCTCACTGCTGTCACCTCTGTAGGGAAAAATAAGGCAGCAATTGACTGTAACTGAGGAGGGAGGGGCAGTCTAGTTCCCAGGTGCCCTTTCTTAGGCGCCTAGGTACAAGGCTGGGAGGGACATCAAGAGGATATTGCTCAGAATTTACTGTACTAATATAATAATACTGGTATTGTGCAAGTGGGCATGGCTTTGATTTATATATCGGTACTTTGTAGATGACGTAGATGTTATTCTTTTGCTTGTGTTGACAGTAGTGCTCGATCTTTCTGTTTCCATGAATTATTGTTAACACAAACCAAAGACTACAAAACACAGGAGGACTGGGAATGAGGCTAGCAGCTCAGAAACCAGTCTAGGGAGGAGACTCACTTTCTCTTGGCTCTGGCCCTTGGTCCCCAGTTGGCCTCAGGGTTCTCTGGAAACCGAGTCAGCTTGAGCAATCTTGATGGAGGATTAGCATCCTTGCGAATTGTAAAAGAGGCAGTTATCCTGTATTGGTGGTGAGAGGGAGATGGAAAATGGGGGAGGGGGAGCAGAGGATAGAGAGGAAGGGTAAGAAGATGAGTGTTGGGTGAAAGAGGATGGAAAGAGGGAGAGAGGATGGAGTAGTAGGGGGAGCAGAGTATGGCAAGTGAGAACCCTGGGACGAGGAGAGGGAGGTACCACTCACTTGGGTTCCTTGCTGAGGATGGCAGCCGCAGGTGAGTTGGGTTTAATGTTCTTCACTGGGCTTAGCTTCACCTGGGTGTGCACAACAGGACAGAAAGTAAATGAGCACAGAAGCAGACTCAGTGCTACTTAGCCTGGCTAGCTACACAGCTGCTCATGCCACCCTCTCTTCCCCACAGTACCACCAGTGGTCTTTTGGACCTTTGACCCCTGCCTTACCCAGCACCTCATGATGTCCCAGAGGATGTGATGAGGAGCGTCAGTCTTTACTGCATTTGCACTGGCGTGTGATATTGACACCCGATACCCCTGGCCCAAAATGGCAGACCTGGACAGAGCATAGTGGGGGCCAATGAGTATCATTAACCGAGGCGAGACATATAATACTGAAAATGTCACATGGATTATAGGACTGCAAAATGTATAAATAATATGCCGTTCAATATATGATGGAGTTGGCAATTTGCATATGCACAAGTGTGTATAGGTTCAAGCACATACACAAAATCCAGAAAATTTTGCCATAAACCCTTCACATCTATCCCATAAACTGGTATTTCCAGATAACCTTTTTAGCCTCATTTCCGAGGCTGTTATTGAAGCAAGGAGAGCTGAAAATGTAGCTAGGTTCCTCTCACCTGAGTGCCAGCATCTTGGGGTTGTTGCAGTGGAGTGTGGAGCAGAGTTGGTCCAAAACATAGTACAGGGGAACATCATGTAACTCCTATATTATGTATGTATAACGTAGATGGTATAATTGCAGAGAATTTGAAACTCTCAAGCCTTGATTCCACACTCTCACTACCCTAGCTTTCAGCAGGGTTTCAGTTTTTCATACTGTAAGCAATGAAAGGTAGGGGAGTGGAAATCTGGGATTGGGCCTTGAAACTCAGGACATTTTCAAGCGAATAACAGTAATATAGGTGAGTGATAGCAATGGACCAACAGCACATCCCCAGGTGGAACCTTCTGGCCCATGTTGTCTGTCTGCTAGCCATCATTGCATTACTTACTTCTGAGACCACAGTGAGCAGTCCTCTGATCCTGTCAGCAGTATGGTAGAGTCCCTGCGAGGACTTCACTTCAGCCAGCAACCCTCGGACAAAGTCAGCATCGTGCATTGACTCTGCCCAAATGGGACCTCCAAGCTGGGTGGAGAGGAGAGGAGAGGAGAGGAGAGAAGAGGAGAGGAGAGGAGAGGAGAGGAGAGGAGAGGAGAGGAGAGGAGAGGAGAGGAGAGGGGAGGGGAGGGGAGGGGAGGGGAGGGGAGGGGAGGGGAGGGGAGGGGAGGGGAGGGGAGGGGAGGGGAGGGGAGGGGAGGGGAGGGGAGGGGAGGGGAGGGGAGGGGGGGGAGGAGAGGAGAGGAGAGGAGAGGAGAGGAGAGGAGAGGAGAGGAGAGGAGAGGAGAGGAGAGGAGAGGAGAGGAGAGGAGAGGAGAGGAGAGGAGAGAGGAGAGGAGAGGAGAGGAGAGGAGAGGAGAGGAGAGGAGAGGAGAGGAGAGGAGAGGAGAGGAGAGGAGAGGAGAGGAGAGGAAGAGGGATTGGGTGGAGGGGAGGAGCAAGGGGAGGAGAGAGGAGGGAGGGTGGAAGGGGGAGAAGAAGAGAGGAAGAAGGAGGAATGGGTGAGGGAGGGAAGAGGGCAGGGAGAAGTGTACAAGCAGAAGACGTAAGTTATTTCCAGGATGCCAAACACAAAGGCTTGGAAATGAGATCACTGCAAATATTCACCCTCTAGTTTAGTGGTGTACACTTACTCTGAATGTGAAGCCACACTGATCACAGTGTCTGTCCACTGGGGGGCCAGTGCCAGGAGGATATCTCTTCCTGCAGGGGAAAGAGAGCAGCCTCTGTGATGTGAGGGATGACATAGCTCAGGACATCACAGCCCTTCTCCCAAAGGTGTTGGTGCTGTAGCAATGAACGGTTGCACACAGTAGGCATAGCAGTTTCTAGTTTTGCTCTCAGATAAAGGAATAGGTGTAGCAATACTAATCAGTTTGCACAGCCATGTGCCCCGACTCTCAATTTGTTGGCTGTGGACTGAGAGTCTGGGCATGAGACTAACATGGAGATGTTGGACATGTTGTGACAGTCCTAGACATTTTCGAACACAGCAATAACAGGATCTTCCAGCCTACATACGTACGTTTTCCCGTCCTCTATTCTCTTGCCAATGTGCTGCAGGTGGTGACTGTCACACCCAATGCAGTGGTACACCATGGACAGCTTGCTGGAGGGGAGAGAGGAACATCAAACATCTAGCTAGGTCACAGCTTAAGATAATGTCAGACTAATAGGACAAGTTTCAAACATGCTCATAAACCAACCTCGGTGACCTTTTGACCTCTGCTGCACTGGTGAACACCCTCACAAACAGCCTCACATAGAAATCGACAGAACAGGAGAGAAGAGGGACAATGTAGCGATGGTAGCGGTTAGCATGGGACTCCAGCGATGCCAGAACAATCCTCAGAGCCTAGAGCAAAGGAAGAGGAGCCAGGCCATGAGATTGAGCCAGGTATGACATAGTGTCAATCAGATTGCTCAGGGAAGTAGATTACATTTACAAGTCATCATAGATAGTCAGCTTGCAGATTTGTGGGGTGCCAGGGCATATGCTACTGGTAACTGATGTGTTTGCAATTAACCGATGGGGCTGCAGGGTGTGTGTGAACACTTGGGCCTGGGGATGAGTAAGGCAATGAAAGTACACAACTACATGCAAGTGTAGGTACACATGTATAGTACACATGTATAGTACCACAACTGAAAGCTGATAATTATTAATTCAAGTTTTGGCAATTGAATTGTTTAGCGCAATTTGCAGAAGGTTAGGCCCAGTAAAAAACAAATCACCAATATACAGTAAACAGCCATGTATACTGGCTGATTCACACATCAGTTCACAAAAATAAATGAGTAGGTAACATTAAGCCTGAAAAGACAACATTTCATGTACCATTTCATGGCAGTATTTGGTCTTGAGAGACATACTTCCATATTTGGCATGACAGGCTTCACCATGGTTACCACACAGTACCCCCATGTCTGTACATGTGACACAGAGGAGGCCTGGGAGATAGGAAGGGAGGAAGGGAGGAAGGGAGGGAGGGAGGGAGGGAGGGAGGGAGGGAGGGAGGGAGGGAGGGAGGGAGGGAGGGAGGGAGGGAGGGAGGGAGGGAGGGAGGGAGGGAGGGAGGGAGGGAGGGAGGGAGGGAGGGAAGGAGGGAAGGAGAGAGGAGAAGGAGAGATGGAAAGATGAAGGGAGGGAGGGAGGGAGGGAGTGAGAGGGAGAGAGGACTAGATCGTATGTTTTGGAAGTGATGGAGTGTGAGACTGGTAAATACAAAGTTCTTAGCTACATGCAACACTCAAATTTATAGCCGTATGTACGAAAATTAATGATAAGTGTAAGTTACAGTACACAAAAGGTGATACCTCCATCCCTAATAGCTTGCACGGCAGAGTCTAGGAACTTGGTTGGTGAGCCATAGGGGTCCAGATCAATGACATCAAACTGTCTAGAGAATGGCTCACGATGCTCATACATCAGCATGCTGATAGAGAGGAGAGATGCGTATTGTGCTTTCAGGATAAACCCTCTCCACTACCATGTTCCCTCTTTGGGTTGGACTCTCCCATCTTACCTCACAGGAGCTGGAATGAGCCCTCTTTTTCTCTCCCTTCTCACCTTGCCTCCTGAGAGCTGGGCTGAAACCCCTTTTCTTACTGCTCATGGAGCGAACCCTCCCTTCTCACCTTGCCTCCAGAGGCTGAAACCCCTTTTCATACTGCTCCTGGAGTGAACCCTCCCTTCTCACCTTGGCTCCAGAGAGCTGGGCTGAACCCCCTTTTTATATTGCTCCTGGAGCGAACCCCCTCTTCCTTACCTTGCTTCCTTGCAGCTGGGCTGGACTCTCCCTCCCACATTGTTGTAGGCTACGTTCCTCTGTATGGAGGTGTAGGCCTCAGCACTAAGATCATTGGCAATAATGGAGTGGGCTAGTGGCACCTCCAGGGCATAGCGGACAGACCGCAGCCCTGACGCTGACAATGCCTCTAGTATACGCATTCCTGACTACATGTATGTGTGAGTGTGTGTGTGTGCGCATCATGTGTGTGTGTGTGTGTGTGCATTGTGTGTGTGCATCGTGTGTGTGCGTGCATTGTGTGTGTGTGTGTGCATTGTGTGTGTGTATGTGAAGGAAGAAAAAATGTTTGAATTACATTTTGTAGCTGGCAGTTTCTCAGGCAGATAATAGATATAAGTTTTGCCAATTTGCCATATATGTGTTTGCTGCAAAAGCAGAACGATCCTGTAACATACAAAAGGAGCTACACAAGCTGCTGTGCATGGAGCAGGTCTGCTGACCTTCACCAAGTATTCCTTTCACCAGATGATTCCACCATACAGGTATGAAATAGCCCTGCTTTACTGTAATTAGTCCTATCATATTAACAGTATCATGATGTCATACTTACAGCCTCATCTTTCCGTCTCCCCTCTCCACTCTGTTCTTCCACATTCAAGGTAGCTTGCTCCCCACCACAATCAGACATCATTGTCCGCTGCTCACTCTTCTCCCTCCCCTGAAGTCCATGACATTCATCACAAGTACTACTGTCTCCTGCAACCTCAGCACTCAATGCTTCATTTTGTCTCTGCAAGTCACACTGTACATCAGACTTTTCTGTACATGTTGCATTGTCCTCCTTTGTAACCGTTTCTTTCTCCTTCTTGTCCTCCTCAGACAGCTCTCTGCTACAGGCCTCACCTCCCTCCTCCACAGCCTCCCTATTTCTTGCTCCTTCTTCTTCAACCCTCCTCCCAGCTTCACTCTCTCCCTTACTGTATGAGCATGTAGACATTAGCTCCAAACTAGCTTCTGAGTCAGTGGTGGACATGGCACCAGTGGATGTGTGGGTAGGTTCAGCTTTTTTCTGAGGAGTCCGGTCTATACAGAGGAGCAAATACACAAAAAGTTACCTAAACACACACACACACACACACACACACACACACACACACAGGTGATTTGTAAGCAGGTAGAGGAGAACTCTAACTTTTACATTTGGTTCTCCCAGGTCTGCCTGGGCTCCATAGGTGCTCTGAAAAATACTTGAGGACAGCGACACTGGGGGTGAAGAGGAAGACAATGATCACCTTGATACTGCTGCAGGGTTGTATCACAAGACAAAGTTTGCAGTTCACTTGTAGGATCCAGGATGTAGAGTTACATGGGGTTACAGATTTCTAGAATATGCAAGCTACCTGAGGTCCCGGTTGAACTCCTGGACTGGGTTGTAAAACACTCTGTTGCAGCTGGGGAAGAGAATTGTTGCACGACCCTCCTTCGCCTCCACACCACCTCCACCACCTCCACTCTCCCCACCCACACTTGAATTCTCCTTCACTTCAACATCAGCATTACAAGACATATTTTAGAGCTAGAATTACAGCTCATAGTCACCCTATCAAAATATACTTTGCACTGTATTAAACAGCCTGGAAGCCGCAGGAGCCAAGTTTTATGTCATCAGTTGTAATTGTACTTGTGCGGGAAGCCCCATTATCTCGATCACGTGTTCATTGCATCAGCGGCACTAGATGATCCTTGTCTTCACAATTCAGCCATGGCATCCGAACGCGAAGGACTGAACGTGAACCTGAACGTCCACCTGAGGACGGACGCGCCTCCGGCGCAGCTGGTGAAGGAGCTTCTTCTTTCACCGCTCATCTACATCAGGCTGGTTGGAATTGTAAGTTCATCGGCCTTGTTATGTAAGTTACTCGTGGGAGTCATAATTTGGCGCCATGTGACCAGCCGCATCATGTACTGTATCACGTACTGGTAGTTCGTGCAAAGGCCACACGCACCATAGAGGGAATTGTATCAGGCCCAATGCACAGTAAAGAAAAGCTGTATAATTTACTATCCACCTTTTGCAAGCTATTAGAGCCCTACACTGCGATGCTCTAAAATATTTATGTTGGTTCTAGCTTACAGTCTTCTATCCAGACAGCTTTGCAGGGAGAGCCAGGAATCCCGTATTCTAATACAGTGGATTGCAGTTGCATTCAAGTATTCTGTGGGGAAACTGTTTTCATGAGGTAGGGCTTGCACATGTGTTGATGTAGTTATAGAATCTCGGCATAATCCGGATTGTGTAGTTTGTATGAGTCCTCCCTTACAGAATACAGTTGCTGTGAAACCCCATGGAATATAAAATATTCAAATGCAACTACAGTCCGCTGTAATTTAGCCTACTTGTTACCGAGTGGGAAAATAGTCTGGTGGACTGCAATATTTTGTGTCACATAGTTGTCCTTTACAACAACTAAACTCTTTTATAGCTTTTTTCCTACTCTTTTTGAAGGCTAGAATAACCTGGCGTACACAAGGCAGCAAGCAATGTCCCATCAACATCGATATCGATGTCACTTGTAGATCATTGGCTTACATGATGGGTTCAATGATGTGTCATGCTGAATTACAATTGAACAATGTTCTAGCGTTCCATCACTTTGGCAGTTTACCAGACCAATTTTTCTGAGGAAACTTATGAAGGCACAACGGGGTTCTCTAGTGATGTTATTAGACTGACTTTTAAAATCTTCTTGCACATCTGTAGCACATACGTAGCTGCCATCTTGGTGTACCACCACTGTGGAAGGTTTTTGACAGCAAGGTTTTTTGGTTCAGTCAACCACAGGTCCTTGCAATGCATCTCTGTGCCTGAACAATTTGGTCAGAGTGTATTGCAGAGATCTCCCTGCTAGCATCATGCTTTGGGTATGAAGCTTAGCCTGTGACTGTATAGCCTTTATAGCTCCCAGGACAAGGTAAATGGCTGCATATGTAGTCTGTAAGGTCTGCTTTTGGCTACTACCCAGTATAGCAGTGAATATAGCAGTGAACCCGCTGCCTGCTGAGATTTAAATGTATACGTAGGCACTCACTCAGGCTAACCCCCACAATGTGCTACATTTACCTATTTGCGAGCCCCACACTAGCAAGACTGCACTTACCGGATATTCTAAATGAACGCATTCGAATATTTAAAGAGGATAAAATGTCCCTGTGCAGCCAAGAGGGAGAGTGAAGGGCTACTGCCACACTGCAGCGTCTGAGAAACCATGAAGCCTGCATGCTGACTTACGTATGATTTATTGTAAGCTATCTCAACTACGGACCGTGACAGACAAACTCCGCAGCAGAGTACTCACAGATGGTACGAATGATGGCTGAGGTCACTTCAGGTAAGGGCCAGGCACAAACTACACTCCGGCGATCCAGCTCATGCTTTAAGGTGTGAAGGTTAGTCCATGCATGTGTAGCCATAGTAGTTACCCCGACTGACAGTAGACAGTCACAAACCCTGCTGCTATTCATGGTTTGTGTGCCATGACATAAACCAGCACAATGTATTGCACACTCAGGCTCGTCCCATGATGCTGAAGCATTTCCCTAGTAGTATATAGTGTCTGTGATACTGTAACAGCAGTCTCAGATGTGGTGCCTCAATTCACAGGCAGCGGATTCCACCCTTGCCCTCCTTTTTTGGCTCCATCCTACTATGTGCATGTACCGTATTTCTTTGATCGGATGCCGCGGCTACTATTTTTTTCGCTGCACATTTCTGTGCGGCTACTATTCAAGGGCGGTGTTATTTCTTTGGAAGGCCCGCCGACATCTATGATCAGTGGATAAGGTATGTACAAGCAATATAGTGACGGCTATTAGACGCTGTTAGTAGTAAGCACAGCCTCTCAATCCTGCTGTCAGCTGTGGAAACTAGTCATACAACATGAACGGCCCTAGCACTAGCCCAGTGACTGTTGTCAGATATTCACATACGTGTGGTTGTGCCGCGTATAGTAGCCGCGGCTACTGTTCGAGGGCGGTGTTTATTTTGCTCGGAGCTCCTGATTGTGCGGCTACTATTCGAGGGCAGCGTTTATTTGAAGAAATACTGTATTAGCTATCATAGTCTCTTACCCAGACTACTATTCCCTCTCGGGGCACGATGACAATATTGTAGGCCCCAATATATAGCAACTATAACTGGAGTAGCAAGTATGCACTGACAATGGCCTCAGTGTGAGGTGTCTAACTCTCAACCCTCTATGCCTTGGTATATTGTAGCTATGCCACTGTTTGGCAGGTGCTGTTTCAAGTTCTCCATTGTTGTAGCAATTTAAAAAGAAACACCGTGCATTCAGCTACTTAAGATCTTACTGTGCTGTGTATGAGGGAATCATGTGTACCAACGAAGGTAGGTGCCTCGGACAGGCAAGGGAAAAAACGAGAGCCAGACAGCAAGTCTGGTCAACACCCCAGACCCAGGTTCACAAATATTCTGAAACCTGCCCCCACTCCCTAAGTTTATCCACTCTCCAGCAAATGAATGCAGCTGTACTAGTGTACCATTTTTGGACGAATACACATCTGATGCCAGCTGCATTCACTTTACATCTCATGTCACTATCCCCTTAGCAACCCTTGTGGGTTCTCATATTACTCAAAACAGGTTGTGCAGCATCCTTAATCAAAGTACTACAAGGGTTGCCTGTTGCTTAGCAACCAACACTGTTGAGCACTGATTAGGATGGTGGGCAATGGGTTGCTAAGCAACAGAAGAGTTCTGTTTTTTTTTCATTGTCAATTAAACAGAAACATGAGTTGAATTTCAACTTGATAGTGTTAATATCATCCAATGCTCAAGAGAAAACAGAGTAGCCAGGGTACAAGGTTCTAGTCATGTGGTAGATGTTTATCAAGGGTGAAGCCATCTGCTTCTCATTGTATGATGATGTGTTGTCACTATCATAGTAAGAACTTGCCTAATTGCTGCACAGGCTGTCTTGGCTCCTTTTCTAATCCCCTCTAAATGTACCTGGTCCATATTCTCTTGGATTTTGAAGCGTTAAACTTCACACAAGATCACTTGCAGCCACTTTGCATGTTCATGACTCTAACTACACCTACTCATTAACAACTTCAAGGCTCTCAGCAAGCAAATGCTCATCCAGACTGAAAACTGCCTTCAGAGGCCCTTGTAAGGTGAGAGGAGCGTGCCCATTTGCCCATTTGTGCAAAGAAATGGTCACCCATTGCTGACCAAACATCCACAGACATAAATAGTTGCTCAGAGCATCTTGCCTCACACTGGAAATAAAGGAATTTAGGTGTTATGAGGCGAAAATAGAGGAAAGTGAAAAGGCCAGCAGTACATATAGAGGATTGTGAGGGTTTGTGGTTGTCTGGCTGTTGTGGCTCAGTGCCTGAGCATTGGTGGCTCAAGCCAGAGGTGTCGTGGGTTCGACTGCCTGTCGACTGCTGGCCTTTCACTTTCCTCTGTTTTCGCCTCATAACATCTAAATCCCTTTATTACATTAATACCATATAGGCGGAAAATTTGACGGGGAATTAAATTTCAATTGGTGGTTTGGCGGGTGGGGTTGAAACCGCCAAATTAAAATCCGCCAATTTTATTTTGTACACAATGCGTAATGACATACTGCATGCAGTAGCGCTCTTGGCCCTGTCCGGCGCCCCTCTACGCGGCTGTACATGTAGCTAGCTCGCTGCCAGTTTTAAATTTGCGAACTCATGGCTTTGTTCAAGTACCTCAAGCGAGAGACGAAAAATGCTCCTTGATAAATGGACCTGAGACGCCATCGCCAAATTAAATTCCGCCAATATTTTTTTACGGTCGGTTTGGGACCAAACTGCCAAATTTAAAGACCGCCAATATTTCCGGCTATATGGTAGTTGTGTGTTCTCCCCCTTGTCCCATCCTTTCTGCTTGTACCTACCTCACAAGCACATACTCGTATGGCAGTAGTCACATGTTCAAGTCGGTCCATGCATGTGTAATCTAGTCTCAGACATTACAGACACATGTCTCGTAATGCATCATGGTGACTCATGATGTCTCATGGTATCTTTTATACAAAGAACATTCTTCTAGCACCCCCCAGCAGTTTCCCATTATACAGCTTTACCTGGAGTCAGTGAATGACCTCGATCTGGGGACAGACTCCAAAAGGGACTTCCCCACCTACATGATGCCATGTGCTATAAATTACCTCATTCCCAGGCCTTCCCACCATCCAGTTTTTGATCGGTTGCAGTATGCAAAAACGGAGGGGGAAGGCCTGATCCATTTTATCACGTGAATGACATCAGTGTCTACCTAGATAGACAGAAGGGAGGGGAGGAGTCCCCCATTGAAAGAACGAGCTTGAGTCCTTATCTTACAGTTTTTGCCCCAGGCACTGGAGTTTGGAATGTACGTGAAGTGAAAAATGTATCGCTCCTGTTTCAAAACAAATAACGTGTGTGCGCTAAATGCGTTCTTTCAGTCAGGGACCTCTCCCCCCCTCTGTCTACCTCGGTAGACACTGATGTCATTCACATGATAAAATAGACCAGGCCTTCCCCCTCCGTTTTTCTGCTTTCTTTCATAAGTGTCATCTTTCAAGATCACCTTGGAGCTAGCTGCTAAGACTAAGCTGGCTGCCAGAATGATCAAGTTGTACGAAAATCTTACGGTCCACATGCGGCCCACGGCTATTGCGTTAAATTACTGCATCAAAAAACATATGGAACGACGTACACCAGATGTATACATGTATATGTGTATATATACTAGTGTGAATGTAGAACATTGTGGGGCAAGCCTGAGCGAGCAACGCAAAGCAGCATCGTTTGGCTAACTAAGGCTTTACCAGTTTTGTTACCATGTAATGCATGTCTGCAGCTAGCTGGGTTTATGTCTGGCCTCCTGCTGACCTACATTTACTCCGAACACACTGCCTGGCTTGTCATGCATAGTTCTTACACAAATAGGTGTTGAAAAGTCGCTACGCATGGTAATCACACCGTCAGCTATTCAACTATCAGCCACCTTCTGCATTCTGTAAGTAGCCAGGTTTGTCTTCCCAACCTGAAGCCCTCGTACAGTAAATATTCATGCTCCAGTTACATTTCCCAAGCATCTCTCCTCGCCGTCTTCGCCCACACTGCTCGTGCTGGAGTAGTCTAGAGCGAAAATGTTACTTATTGTCCGTACGTGGCGCGCAGTTGCGTTAAATTACAGTCTAACAGACATACGAATACGTACGACAGATAATAATACATATATACATATATATATATACGAAAAATCCACCGTTCAACTCACTAGTGTGGGGCTCGCTCAGGCTCGTCCCAATAATCATAGAACTGTGTAAGAGAGTTAAAATAATTGGGGCAAGCCTGAGTGAGCCCCACACTAGTGGGACTCCATTGCAGAAGTGTGTGTGTATGTATCTATGCTTGCATGCTTGTGGCCATATACCGTAAATTTTAAATGCGCATTTAAACATTTCCTGAAAATTGTCCTCGTGCACTTAGTAGGTAGCCTCAGTGAAGGGCAGTGCTGGGCTACTGCCAGAGTGCAGCGTTGGCAACCGTAACCGAGACGGCTCAAGTTGAAGCACGCATGGCACATTAGTTCTTGTTTGTCACAGCAGCTATGGACCGACCATCAACGGCAGGCTGCTTGCAATCCGTACAAATTATACACGCCGGGTTGAGATCGCTTCAGGTAAGGGTCGTGCATAAACGGCACTCATAAATGCTAGCGATTCAGCTCATGAATTCAGCATGAAGCTTAGTCTATTCATGTGTAGCCATAGTAGCTGCTTGCTCAGGCTCGCCCCCACAATGTTCTACATTTTCTAGTATTACGGTGCATATGACTGATTTTCTTCTATAACATATTGTCTTTTGTCCCAAGAATCTCAAACACAAAACACAGGTTCTAGCTATGTAATTTGCACCAAAAAGTCAACAGCTGGTCTTTCCTCCAATTGGAGGGCTCCAGATAACGAAACATCATTACAGGGGATGATTGGTACAGGTGTCATGGTATAGCTTGCAACCAATGCCTATGTGGTGACCATTGAGTTTGTAAAGATCACTGGCATGTAACATTCATATGTATAAGTAGCACTGGCCAGTGTAGTTGTGTTTCTTTGTTGTTGGCACTTAAAGCTGTGCCCCGGATTTGGATTAGTATGCAGATCAATGTATCTTGCTGTTCTTAACCTCGCCCTCACCCCCTTCCCCCACACACACATGTGCACACACATGCACACACACACACACACGCACACACACGCACACACACACACACACACACACACACGCACAGTTATGTTCCATTATTGTGTTTGGATGTGTTGCTGACCAAGTCAACACAACAGCTGGGTGTGCCTATGCTGGCAACTCAGATGCCTGTAACTTCGCCATAGCTGTAGGTGTCCTTGGATTTCTGCTGTGCTTGGCATTTCTAGTGAAAGATATCCTCTATGTCATCGTTGATTACTCCAACAACATTGTGGTGAGTCGGTACATCCATCCATATGATGGATCTGTGATCATATAACCGTGATATATAACTTTATGTACATGTAGCCTGGTAAATTGGAGTAATGTACATCATAGACTGATGGTCTTGAGTATGGTATGGACAGCTATAATTGCCAAGCACCTTAGCAGAATGGAACCAATTAGGTCGTTGACATCTGTCCCAGAGTGTAGGTGAGTTGTCAGTTCACCTGAATAGCTATGTATAAACTCTAGTATCCATCGTAACTTATGAGTACTGTCTCTAAGTTGAGGACTATGTAGCCTCGTTCCCAGGCTCTTCCCACTAAACAGGGGGAGAGCCTGGTACATTTTATCATTTGCATGACGTCAAGGGTAGACATGACTTAATCATGCGGGGGTGGACTAAGCCGGGTGCCCACGCATGTCCAAGCACAAGCATTTTCAAGACTATTACAGTCTTCTTTTCGGCTTAGTGTGTTACCTTCGTCTTTGCAGTCAGCAATATTATAGTTGCCCACGTAGAAGTAGTTGATTTCTTGAGTCAGTGTCGACACCTTGATCAACAATGACTCTTGCTTACACACACAACAAATCATGACTGCTCAGCCCGCCAGATGCTGTGTCTGATGCACTGACAATGTACTACACAGGTCTGCATGTACTTGTGATTTTATGGCTGCTGTAGCCAGCTGTTTTCATGCCTTTGTAGCTACATGTGTACTTGCCACAATCATGAGCTCCAAACTACGTGGGCGGGCAATTAAGTTGTTTCTACCTTGTGTCTACTCTTGACGTCACACATGTAATAAAATGTACCAAGCTTTAGCAGGGAGAGCCTGGAAACAAGGCAGGAACCTCAGCCTGAGGCTCTCTCCTCAAACAACTGATAGTCGCTGCCCTGGGAGGATAAATAGCTATATGCATGGCAAGCTATTTCTGAGCTGGCAGCTGACAGCAGACAGTGCCGTACGTTGTTGCTAAAGCTACACACATCTGCAATAAGCTATGAAATCAGTATGCTGTTCCCTCAGGCTTGTCCCACAATGATGGAACATCTTGGTCATCTATCTATCTATTGTAGGTATCAGTTTGATTGTATGTAGCTCCTCCACTTAGTTAGCATAGTTACTGTAGGTATTTTGTTCTTCATCAGGTAAAAAAGGTGATCCTTCTTGTGGACGCAGTGACCAATGGGCTGTGGGCATTCATGTGGTTTGTGTGCTTCTGCTTCACTGCTAACCGACTGGCAGCAACAGCCATTAGAGTTGATTCTATTCTCAATTGTGCAAGAGCTGGGGTTGCCTTCTCTTTCTTCTGTATTTTGATATGGGTCAGTTGTATGTGTGTGTGTGTGTGTGTGTGTGTGTGTGTGTGTGTGTGTGTGTGTGTGTGTGCATGTGTATGTCTGTGTGTCTGTGTGTGCATGCATTCAGAGGGAACTTACAGAATTGTGAGTGGGTGCCCCTCTCAGTAGGGGCCTAATGTATTCTGCGGACTGCGGACTCGCGGACTCACGGACTCGTGGACTCACACCAGAAATATTTTGCGGCTGGAATGCTTTGCGACACACTGCACGTGCAACAGTTACCAAACAAGAAGGGCATGCTACTGCCATCTGTACGAGTTGTGTATGCGCTAACAACACCAAGCTAGCCTTACATGAGACGCGTCAACGATGGTGTAAAAAAGCGTTGTTACCAGGCAGAACTGTGAAGGCATGGGAATGATTGTGCAGCAGTGCAATAAGCCAGTAGGTGAGTGCGCGTTTCACTGTAGTTAGCCCCACTCTTAAGGCACCTGGTTCTCTAGATATCGAACAAGGATTTATTGGCGGAAAGCCCTCAGCTATATTGTATTTTCGCAGACTCTGTGTGTAATGGCTAGAGTACATAAGAACAAGCTATCCACTGAGAGTCTGGCTACACGGTTGGACTAATTTAGTCTCCGTAACTGCGAGACAAATCTAGAACGGAAAACTTGGATTTGAGGCTAGCCTGGCCACACTAACATTGCTCAACCTCACATGCCAACTCTGTCGTTGATACGTGGACTACTTCCAGTACCTGTGGACTCACATCGGCTTCATGGCTATACTTTTTGGGAAACTGTCGAAGTCTCTCACAAGTCTTGCTAACATTTACAGCTCCTCTACAACTCCAGTAGCACTCCCTGGTTCGTTTGAGAACTGTTGCACGTGCAGTAAAGAACAAGCCGTAAAATAAATTCCGGTGTGAATCTGTAAGTCCGCGAGTCCGCAGTCCGCAGATTACATTAGGCCCTCAGGGGTGCTGAGTGTATAATAAAACTATATTTACTGTATGTGTGTATGGAAGTTTTGTGCTCTGCTAATGCACTGAGTATACTAAGAAACATATAGTTAGATTTCCTCCTCTCAACTCCCCACTCTCTTGGTACAGGTTGCCATTGTTGGGGTGAATGTATTCTACTTTGTGCGGATCATCAGGGGCACTGATGCCTCCAACAAAGGCCAGTCTGGTTACGCCTCATTCCCTGAAGGCTCCTCCTCTGATCAACCATACCAGGGAGATGAGGGGGATAAACAGTACGCCCCTCCTGAATACTAATGTATGTAGGAGGAGGGAGAAGCCCTAGCTACCAAGTTTTACTCTACCCAATAGAGTGTTAATTGTAAGTTTGTACACTCCTCACTAGGCATTGATTGAACTGAAAGTGTTAGGAAACTAATTTTTGTTTTGTTATCAAAATACAATTGTTGTGATTGATAATTTGGTTGAATTTATTCAAACTTTAGCCCCATTGTGTGGCAGTTTAAAGTAGCAGTGAACTTTGTCTTTTCCTAAAGCCTACTAGCAAGCATTTTACCTACGTATAGCACTGAACTCTAAAGTGTTCGAGCCAAGGTAAACCTGCAGCACTAACATCCTATGAGCATCTTGGGGTGCGGTTACTTTGCTCGATTTATTCAAACTTTAGCCCCATTGTGTGGCAGTTTATGAATGCATGGTTATCGACTTATTCCCTATAAGTATATTCATGTTGAGAAGATAACTGTTTACTATAATTATACCATCACAACAGGACACAGAGTTTATGTATATGTATGTTTAGCACTCCACAGGGAATTAGGCAGGCACTAAGTTCTACCATCTGGAAGTGGTCCACTAGCCTGGTTGTCATAAGGATACACTTATTCATATGAAATTTAGCTGCTACAGTTTTAATGGAATTTTTAAAGATGTGTGCTGGAATGGGCAGGAATTGCTGTTTCTGACACACAAAGCCACTCTGAATTAATTGTTTGTTTGAACTAACCCGCCCAACCTGAAGTTTTAAAAGTGCCTCATAGTTGGGTAATAATTGTTATATGCACCGCCTCAAACATTTTAGCACAAGTAGGATAAATTTTTAGGCTACCGTTTCAGAGCTAAGCTGCCACGTTTAATACATTCGGTGGGCCTAAATAAAATATTACCCGCCCCAACCGACTGACCCAACATTCTTGTGGTCATGTTAGTTCAAACAAACAATTAATTCAGAATGGCCCAATGATGTGAATTTATCATCAGTCTGGGGCATTCCTAGGCTTTCAAAAATAGTCTGCTCTCAGAGCATTTGCACACCTCCCCTTCATGCAAGACTGCTGACTGAGCAGTTATTTTTTTCAAGAGCTAAACCTACAAACCTCACAACAGAAGAAGACTATATATCCTGCTTGTTATCTGCATATACTTAGTATGAATAATTGTGTTAATTTGTTTGATTGGTGGATTCTCCTCATTTGGAGGGGTAATAATTAATTAACTAGTATTAATAATATTGACAAAATTTAATGTTCAACTACAATAATCTATACAAAAAATTAGCAATAGTATAAGAAATATACCTTTTTTTATAGCAAGCAGTAAAATTTCCTAACTATAGCCTAGTATATACATGTATAACAGCATTCAGCAGTTGTTGCCTTTAAGCCAAATTTACTAAGGCTGTCTTGGGATCTGTTTCACTGGCAAGAGGCTGCTGCAGAGGCCAGGAAGATGCTGCAGCCTCAAGCTCAGGTTCTTCTATCCCCTCTTCAGCTGCCTTTTTCTCCTTAATCCTGCTGGCTGTCAGCTCCTGTAGGTTTGGGTTTCTCAGCAGAGTATAGGCCACCAGCCAACGGTTATGAGCTCGCTTATTCCCTACAACAGACAAGTAAGGAGAGCCTATTATAATAATAAAACAGTGGTGACTATACATGTAACTGGTGGTTTTATGACCTTTCAATAGACAGCTTTTGTGAAGACCTAAACAGGCAACAACTATGTGCTCAACTACCCTATCACTTGTACTGATTAGTGATGGACAGAAATAGAAACGGAGAGATCCATGACCACAATGTAAAGTTATGTCAACTCTCTTTCTAGCCTAGTACTGCTAGGACAAAACTTGTGAATAATGAGGTACTGCCTGCATAATATTATACAATGTATTTCTGCTGTTCAGGTTTTATAGCAAATAAAACCCTGCCTGAGTACAACTGCAGACAGCCATTTAACTCATGAACTCTCAAGTTAATATTTACTCAATATTTCCTGATTGATTGCTGCTTTCTCCTCATCAGCCTCTGCTCCTCCCCCTGTACTAACAGTGTCTGTCATTAGCTTTATGAACATGTTCACCACAGGGTTGTTGTAAGTATATTCCAAGTAGAGAAAACCGATAAATGACTTGTGGCCTGAAATTGAAAGAAAGGAAGGGAGGGAAGAAGGAAGAGGAGGGAGGGAGGGAGGGAGGGAGGGAGGGAGGAGGGAAGGAAGGAAGGAAGGAAGGAAGGAAGGAAGGAAGGAAGGAAGGAAGGAAGGAAGGAAGGAAGGAAGGAAGGAAGGAAGGAAGGAAGGAAGGAAGGAAGGAAGGAAGGAAGGAAGGAAGGAAGGAAGGAAGGAAGGAAGGAAGGAAGGAAGGAAGGAAGGAAGGAAGGAAGGAAGGAAGGAAGGAAGGAAGGAAGGAAGGAAGGAAGGAATATCATTCAGCAAGGAAGTGTTAAGATTTTCACCAGATTTCATTGCTGCTTTCACGTAATCTTAATAAAAACAGCATCAAAGCAATGACAAGTTAAGAATATTCTTGCTGGTAAAGATTGTGAGACCGTAATGAATACATGGGGTTAATGTAATTCTTTCTTTTGAAAGTACGACCTCAAGCGACATAATTGAGTGATTGAGGCAGTTAGGGGTTTGGTCGTCTGTCTGCATGCCATACATGTAATAAATTAAGACCTCCAGTACTGAATCCAATATCAGATATTTGTGTACTACTGTTGTACTGGCACTTAGCTTACTCATGTAGCCTTGCAGGTCTCTCCCACATTTTAAAATATTTTATTGCTATTCATAAATACAGAATCGTGAAAAATGAGGAAGCTCTTCATAATGTCAACACAAACCAAGGAAGAAAACGAGGGAGGCATGGGCGCAAAGCTATCACTCATGCTCACCTACTGATAGTTACCATCTATTGGCTATACAAAGTAATCAAGAGCACATGAGCTATAAGCAATAACAAGTAAGCTGGAAGTAATACATAGCTTTGACATACAGTATGACTGCCAAGGTGTGGGACATGCAACACATACCAGCATCCATGAACTCAAATCCTTTCATGAAGATCACTGTGTCCAGTCGAAACAGAAGCAGTAGGTTAATGGTGACAGACAAAAAAACCCGGAAAATAGATGCAACAATGCCAACAATTGCATTGTAGAAGAAGAAGATATACTCGAACCAGTTCCAGAGACGCCTACATGGGCAAGAATAGTTCAGCTGTACATACACTTGTTAAAAATTATTGCGATCAGTTTAGGATCAGATTGCATGTCATATCACCTTGATACAATGCTGATCCACCCACCTAAACTCTGTTTTGGAACAAGTAAAAACCACACCCCAAGATGCTTACAGAACTTAGACAGATTTATTAGAGTTCAGTGCTACATAGTTGCAAAGCAGCATGCAAAAACTGGACAGTGGGAAGGCTTGGGAACGAGGCTAGCTAAAAAAAGTTTATCACAGGGGCGTACTCAAAACAAACTTAAACCTGGAGTTTGGTGGTGCCCAAGCTAAAAACTTAGCTAAAAGGCTTTATCATCGTATAATGCAAAGTTTTCTTATCATAGATATGTGCAGTACTTTGTAGCCAACAGATGGTGCTACTTGAATAAACTTTGACTCTATACAGGAAGTTAAGCCAAATGTTGGGAGTGGGTATTTTTTGTTGCAAGACTAGAGGAAAGGTCTCTCCAACAACATTAGTAGCTTATAGTGTCTCAATCCCAGATCAGGATTAGAAAACTTAGATGAGAGCATGTATTTCACCTGTTGTGGATACCGATGAACTTGCCACCACCTTCCTTGATGAACACAAACTTACAAAGCAGGGCTTGTATGTAGAACACAAGGAAGGACCAGATAACAGGAAACCTGTGTGTGTGTGTGTGTGTGCACGTGCAGTGATCAAATCTAAACTAGGTTCCCTTCACAAATTTGTCACTCTTAGTAAGAACCACTTGACTATAACATATCGAAGGCATAAGCCTTGGATACGTAAGCGCCTGAAATCAGGGGTCAATATTCTTCACCACATAGACAGTGGTAGTGTAGTTGCCAAACACCTTAGTGTGTGGCAAAGAATTGTGTGTTCACAGGAGAAGGAAGCAGTGTTATAGAAGGTGGTTAACTTCAGGGGCGGCGGAAGGTACTTGAGATTGGGGGGGGGGCAGCGAGGATGGTGCGTGCGTAAGCACGCACACGCTAGGGGGGTCTGGGGGCATGCCCCCCCAGAAATGAAAAAAAAATTAGGTGCTCTGAGATCGCTTCTGAGGCCATATTTGTACCCAAATGCCACTAGTCCGACTAGAGTACATGGCGAGAGTAATACCTCCGTTCGCCACGCTACACGTCAGTCGTCACGAGGCGTTTCAGTCACTATAGTCGACCGTACGTGGCGGGCCTGATGAGGTGGGCATCTTATAGACGAATTGACGACCTGGACAAGAACAGTTTCTACTTTGTACTACACTCTGAAACTAGTTCACTGATCACCACGCCTAACAGCTTGAAGGGGGGCAGTGCAGTGGCAGTGCACGTGTTTGTCTAATTAAAAGTAAATAAACTTATCCAGTCACACCCACAAGAAAACCTACTACGACCTAGTCTCGCGGCTACGCGAGACTTACTACGACGATGGTTTGTGCTGGATACCGTACGGTAAGTAAACGACGCATCGTTGACACTGGCATTTTGATAGTAACTGTTGTATATTATTACACATCAAGTAGCAGTAGCCATCTTTGGATTGGGGGGGCAAGGCCCCCCCAATCTGTACTTTGGGGGGGCATTCGCCCCCCCCTGCCCCCCTGCTCCGCCGCCCCTGAACTTATTGTACTACAGAGAGATGACAGCAGGACAACAGAGGAAGAAGACTTAGACACTAGCAGTGAGTGATAATTGGGGCGAGCCTGAGCGAGCCCCACACTAGCGGGACTGCATTGCACACGTGCGTGTGTATGTTTGCTTGCTTACTTGCTTGCTTGCTTGCGGCCATATACCGTAAATTTTAAATGAGCGCGTTTAAATTTCAATATTACGAAGATCGAGCTCATGCACTCGAGAATGCAGCGTCAGTGACCCGGAGCTGAGACGACTGAAGTTGAAGCACGCATGGCAACTTACTCCTTGTTTGTATGTGCTGCCACAGATCATGAACGGCAGGCTGCCCACAGGCAGTACAAATTTCGATCGTGGTGGTTGAGGTCGCTTCCGAGGTAAGGGCCATGCACCTGGCCAAACGGCACTTATAAACGCCAGAAATTCAGCTCATGATTTTAGTGTAAAGCTTAGTCCATGCATATGTATCCACACTGACTGTAGCTGTCCTACCCCATACACGAGACAAACTCCACTGACATGCCTTCCCCTGGATTCTGGAGACCAGGAGACAGACAACATGTAGACAAACAAGACTGGCACCCAGTACCAGGGGACAGACTACACAGAGGACAGACTAGCCTTCCCCTGGGCAGGGGACAGACTACACAGGCCTTCTCCTGGCACCCATTTCAGTTTGCCAGGAGACAGCCTGTATCAGCTTGCTCAGGCTCACCCCCACAATGTTCTACATTTTCTAGTTATTAACACTTTGCTTGTTGAAGTGTAACCATGAGCAGGAAATACAAATTAAGGGGAGTCTGGCTTCATTCACGGTAGGAAGATTCCTCATCAAAGGCTAGCTTGCAAACTTCTTGATTTGTCTCTAATCTTTCAACTATGCTTCACTATACCACTGTCATACTGTCACAACCCCCCAACCTAGCCGTTAACTAAGCCAGTTCCATGTGCTCTGCATGAGGCACATTATGTGCATCTTTACACCTAATAAGATTATACACAGAGAGTGTGAAGGACTTACAAGATATAGCAAAGGTAGTAGAAGGTCCACAGTGGGATGACTCTGATGAACAGAATAAGAATGATGAGAGCAATTCCGAGAATCACTATCACGAACCAGTAAAGAACCCATGCTGTAGGAAATACACCATATGGTGAGAATGTAGAGAAATGAAGCACTAAACAAACTAGTAGATTCTTATGTTGCTCTCTATCCACTCCAACAATGTTCCTTTCTAATACTCGACACACTACTTAGTCTGTGAACAGTCTACCCAAGTAGCTTTGTCTCCCTGTAAGTCTGTTCAAAAAGGCGGTTTAGACTGCTTTATGGCTCAAAGTGGCCGAAGTGGTTCTATTTTCAGGAGTCTTGGGATTGTTTCAATACTCGAATGGTAAAATCTCTACCCGGGTATGTACAAGACTGAAGCTGGTCACATGTGCATCCAAAGTATAGTAAACTACTAACTACACTATTTTTGGGTTGCAGTTTCAAGAAGAAACACATGCAATGTAAGTGGTCAACTGGGCACCTCTAAGTTTCTAAATTAGCACAACAAATTTTCTTAGGATCTTACAGCAGTCAAGATGTTATTTAAGGTGAAAATGCAGGTAATACAACTTCAGAATGTACGTAGAATCTCAACAATTAAATCACTTACCCCACACAAAGAACCCAATCTGAAAGCCAGCATACTTCAGAGATGATGCCTAGTGGTAGAGAAAGCACAAATGTACAGATGGCTAAATAGACAGGCAGGCAGACAGGCAGACAGACAGACAGACAGATGGACAGGTAGTCATTTACCATTAGGTAGGATGGACTTTGAAGTTTTGGAGCTATTAAGTAGAATTTGCCCTGTACTGCCATTCTGAGTTTTTCCCTGCAGAAGAATAGTGACAAAAGATTAATAATGCATTATAGTGATCACTATGAATGGATCTGAAGAGACATAGTTGCCAATCTACTGTATGATGGACAATGCAGGACCTGAAAGAGCTATATTGTTGGCTGTTGTAAGCTTAAGTATACAGAGGCTAAAAGTTGTGAAGTATGTACAAACTAGCCAAGGGGCTATTTCTTGAAAACTACAATTTCTGAATGACACAACAAATGCTGTTTCTGGTCCTTGAGTATGTTACGGATTGACAATCTGAAGTATTGTCCATCGCTCTTGGTTGCTTGCTGGTCAGATTTGGAGTCGAAAGTTTGACTGTGGTTAAGTCAACTAATGATTTTCAAACAGGAGATGGACAGACCTGGCCACATGTACAATAACGGAGGTCCTGGTTTTGACTACCAGCTTTTCACTTTCCTCTATAGTTTCATCTCATACAAATGTTTGCATATTAAACATAAATACTTACTGGAGTGAATATATCATGTGTATGGTCAGGATCAGGCAAAGCACAGATGCAACAACTGATGCCACGGCAAGAACAGCTGTAAAAATAAATAAGGCAGTATACCAATCACCTGTAACATAATGACTGCTTCAAATGTAGATAGTTTTAATGGGGTGTGGCTTCACTTTCAGAGGGCGAGAGTCAGGGTCTGCATTTGGTACAGCTGTGTGCCAAACACAGGCAACGAAGGGTACCTAATTGATATTTGGGAACTATGATGATATATGTAGCATAAAACACCTCTTCAAAATTCAATTTTTGGGGTGAGCCTGAGTGAGTGCCACATGGGTATACCGCATTTCTTCAATCAGACACCGCGACTACTATTTATTTCGCTGCTCATTTTGTGCAGCTACTATACGAGGATGGCTACTATTCGAGGGTGGCGTTTACTTCTTTGGAAAGACCGGAGACATCAACGACGGCTGGATAAGGTACGTACGAGTGAGATGGTGACGGTTGCTAGACACTGTCAGTAGTACGCGCAGCCTCTCAGTCCTGCTGTGAGGCGTGCTGACAACACAAACAGTCCTAGCGCTAGGGTGGTGACCATCGTCGGAAATCATTCACACCATGTGTGTGTGCCGTGTTTACTAGCCGCGGCTACTATTCAAGGGCGGCGTTTATTCGTTCAAGAGCTTCGGATTGTGCGACTACTATTCGAGGGCGGGGACTGTTCGAGGGCGGCATTTATTCGAAGAAATACGGTATATAGAGCCCGTGTGCAGAGGAGGTTGGAAGCTAGTATTTTGTGAATCAGACAATGAGTTGTGGATAGACAGCGATTGCAGTGCTCTTTGGTACCAAGAAATCACTCGGTAGCATCCACACTGAGTGAGTTTTTGTATGAAACAATCGAAGACTGTGTAAATTTCACCATTCACCCACTGTGATATTACATCATTCATGAACTGCTAATTGCCACATGTTCGTCTCTGTAGTCTCATCCCCAGAATTAGCTTTGTGTGGCTTTGGACACTTTCAGTGTTGGCATATATAGCACTCACAAACCTTTCAGCAGTGCCTAATGTGCTAGATAATAATGACGTGTAATCCTCAATGCATTCTGATTGGTGCAACAAATTTTGAAATGTGTTAAAATGAGGCCCCAGTTTTCCTGGTAAAAGTGTCCAGAAATTAACACCAAAAGTAAACTCTTACTTATCTAATGAAAATCCTACCGTGTCCAAAAACAAGGCAACTTGACCAAAACCCAAACCTTTGAATAAATTGTGAAGAGTAGTACTAGTGCTGCATGGCTATACAAAATCATAATTTGCACACTTCTACATACTTCTATATATACATAAGCTCACCACACTGAGCATCAGATACCTGTAAATCCTTGTAGTAGACTCAGGACTTCATCGTAGAAACTCTGTGCTAACATAGTGCCATTTGCAGTATTTTCAAGGGAAGTATTTAATAGCACACTTCCAATTCTCTCCCACGCATTAACTAGCCCACCACCTAAAGCAGAAGTGAGTGTGAAGACTTGAAAGCCCAACTGTGGACCAAAAAAAAGCAGACAGTGTCAGTCAAATGTAATGTAGTATAGCTATGAATGTTCATTATTTACTATATTAGCCTCATTGGTATTTAGATGATGTCATTGTAAGGGGCACATGGAAATGCAGGAAACGGAAATGAAATGGAAACTGGAAATGGAAACTGGAAACTGGAAACAGAAATGGAAATGCAACCTCTTAGCTGTTGTAGTCCTTGAAAGATTTGTCTTTTGTTCCTAGGCATCCCGGAGCTCTCTTCGCCTCCAGTTTTTGACCGCTTGCTTTGCTAGCCTAGCCTTGTTCCCAGGCCTTTGCCACCCCCCCTCCCAAATATTTGTGTATTAGCAAATACTGGGGTTGGGTATGAAGACATTATTTGCTTCACATACTGCAAGTGATCAAAACTGGAAGTGGGGGAAGGCCTGGCAATGAGGATGCAAAAGTAAGAATGCTGGCCTTGCTTCAAGAGCAAGTTGCTTTCATGGTCAGAGTGCAACTAGTCTCGTACCCAGACCCTCTCACATGTGAACCAGACTAGGTTGCAACATCGCTTGCCACATGAGTGATAGTCAATCACAGTGAATATGTTATTGCAAAGCACAATACCAGGTAAAGGCAAAGCACATGACTTATAAAGCCCGTCCTATAACCATTACTAACAACAATACAAGAGTAGTGACAAAGCACACTACTCATATGTCCATTTCCTGCTTTTCCATATGCCCCATTGTAAGTCTACAATGTGGTAACTAATCTTGTAAAGTTATCATACTTTCACATGTTATCTCTCTCCACTTTTTTTTTTTTGTGGTATGTTTCACTCATTTGCGCGTGCTGAGGTTTAAAGCTCTGTAATAGCTTCAGTAAAAAATATTCAAATTTTTGGTACTACTTAGAGCGGATTTCATTACAGAAATCTGCAAGCATGTCACTAGCCTCATTCCCAGGCTCTCCCATATGAGGCTAGCATGTCACATGACTGTGTTCAACCTCCTCTGGGCCGCTATGGGCAGTCAGCATTGTCACATCATTGCATGTAGCTACTAGGTAATTGTCAGCTTTGCAGCAAAGCATAATACAGCTGTTTATCATACGTCTAACTCACGCTAATGTATGGGAGTCAATGGGGAAGCCTTGCAGCTGCATGCAGTTTATAAAAAGCCGTATTTTTTACTACAAGTCACGCGAGAATCCGTATCAGTACTGCAAGTCACGCGAGAATCTGTATCAGGTACTACAAGTCAAGCGAGAATCCGTATCAGGTACTACAAGTCACGTGCGCTGCGTCTGAACGTGCAATGAAATCGAAGGTTCGTACGATAAAATCATTATCATCATAGTACCAAGCTATACCGGAAAAAATATCACTCATTTGTTGCCGTTGGCATTGTTACTCGTGATGCGCACTCGTAACAATACAGACGACAACAAACTCATGATATTTTCTGGTATAGCTTCGTACTATGGTGATAATTATATAATATAATATGCTATGCATACCTGAAACAAGAGCATGAACATCACAGTCAGAACTCCAACAGACTTGAGTGGCAACCTCAAACCTAGTTGTGTGCATAATAGTGGGTGTATGTGTGTGCATGTGTCCATGAAACCCTGAGATTAATGCATGAGATGTACCAATTTCTTTCAGACCAAGGAATAAGTTGGGCAGTAGTGTAGCTACAAATACCTGTGCTGTAAAAAATGTAGTCGATTCTTGAGATAAACCACTCCTTGAGACTCTCAGGCTGGGCTGTAAGGGAAATAGGAATTGACAGCCATGTGAGTATTAGATTGCCACATGTACTGAAAAAAAGCACCACATTTTTTACTGTAAACCTGTCAAGAGCATACCCTTGTTGCGTGAAAATATGTAGCGACCTGCTGTCATCCACCTCTCTGTCCTACTCACAGTTACTGTAGGGATTGTTCTCCTGCATATGATCAAGTAAACAACACTATGACATCAAGTACTCTCTTTTGCTAGTCTCGTTCCCAGGCCTTCACCACTATGACATCAAGTACTCTCTTTTGCTGGTCTCGTTCCCAGGCCTTCACCACTATAACATCAAGTACTCTCTTTTGCTAGTCTCGTTCCCAGGCCTTCACCACTGCCATGACATTGGGTAGTGTCAGACAGACAGAAGAACCTTGAGGCCCTTTCTTGTAATGTCCTGGAAGCTGGAGCACTTACAAGGCAGTGTCAATAAAGCTTGTTATTTTGACTTGTGACCAATCAATGGATTATTTCAATGTGTGTCTACTCTTTTTCTCGCTACTGACGCTGTCACTGTATGTACCAAGCTCTACCAGGCCTTTCCTCTCCATGTTTGCATACTGGAAGTAATCAAATACTGGAAGGCAGTCAGGACCTGGGAATGAAGCTAACCCAGATAAATGTAATAGTTATAGCACAGGTGCCAGGGATTTATGGCAGTAAACAGACTGAGTCCAAGGGCGTAGCCCGAGGACGAGGTTTGTTTACTACAGCCATAAATCCCTGGCCACCTGTGCTATAATTATTATATATCCCACCTGATTGGCCCTTTGTTGTTATTATTGTAAACACATCTGTACATGTGGAAGTGTTTACAATAACATTTACTGTCACAGAAAAATGATGTAAAATCTGTACTATATATAGTCTGACAATGTAGTAGACTGTAAACTAAAAATACATGGAGAGGGAATTATGAGCCATAATTTCCCTTGTAGCCTTGAGGGGACAAATTATGACAGTTAAAGTCCACTCTGGCCTATGCATGAAGTATAGTAGGTGGGATATATGATGTACAAACAGACCCACCCCTTGTTGTTGCAAGGCTGCATACACATGATGCACAATTGGGATATTAGTCATGCACTGATAGTTCTCTCTCTAAATAGGCCAAGTTTCTACTGCAAACTGTACTAAACTGACAACTCAGTACTCTGTATGTTGCAACAATTGAAAGTCTCACAAGGATCCTTTAGGATCTGCCAAAAAATCGTACTAGTGTGTCTGCCATAAACTAATGAAGCCAGCTGTACCTTCTGAGCAAAGCTGTCACATATTTGCTGTGGTACTGGCTTTCTTTCTTCTCTACATGCATAACCTGGAGCAGAGTAAACAGACAATGGTAAGTTGTAAAACACTTAGTCACATACTTTCTCAAGTCCAGCTTCACACTAGCCTCATAACCAGGCCATATGGGAGAGGTTTTACCCAGGTTCAGCTTCACACTAGCCTCATAACCAGGCCATATGGGAGAGGTTTTACCCAGGTTCAGCTTCACACTAGCCTCATAACCAGGCCATATGGGAGAGGTTTTACCCAGGCCACATAGAAGAGGAAACCTCCTCCCACGGCTACAAGGCTAGTTGTAGGTACATACTAACTGTGTAAACCCATGCCCCCCTAAAAGCTAGCTATGCAGCTGTCAAGTAGGTGATCACTATCGTAATTATAGGATTGATGCTAACTGAATGTTGTACATTGTATAAAAAGGCATAGACAGACCTACACAAGCACACTATACATGTGCATGTACCTTCTCCACAAAATGTTCACCCCCATCCTTTATCACTTTGTAGATGTCCACAATGTCCACCAAAATGTACCAAACGTACCATACCAGAATGAACACGTAGCAGATGTAGCTGGGTATACGCGCAACCCCATTGATTGCAGCCTACATGAATATATACATACAAAAACTGTAAATCAAAAATTGAAGCACAATGCTGATATTTTAAAAACCGGGCCATCCCTACATATGGACTATTGTGTTCCATGATATTTGAAGCACAGTGCTGATAATTATAACTTCCTGAGTTAAAGGATAGGACACTCAACCAAGGAAAACATAAAGGCAATGCCCTGGTGATTGTAATGAAAGGGTTAATACCCACCTCTCAGAAACACACAGTCCCAGTATGCATGCATATTGGTTGTGGTACACTAGGATATTGAGTACAGAACCATGAGTACAGGATGTTGGTATTTACTGCTACATCACAATTAGACAGTGTAGTAGATTCTTTGTGAATTTGCTTCAGCTAAATAGTGTAATGAATCCACTAAACTGTCTGATTAACCCTCGGCACGCATGCGCAACGAGGGTTACAGTAGTTGTCCTGTGTGTCTGTGTGTCTGTTTTCTCTATTCTGCCTTCTCCCGCTTTTAGGCGTCCAACGAGAGGTATCAGCGGCTACAGCACAGAAAATGCAGTAAAATAAAAAGTCGTTTTCTCTAAAACTGCTTAGTTCAAAAGTTAGAAGTGTTATAAACTTACCGCGACTAAGTCAGCCATTTTCTTCACGTGCAATGTTTCCGTATACCTCTCCGTAACACGTACGTAACGGTAAATGTGTGATCACATGAGTTGGAGCACGCGGTATTGTAGTCTCGTCCCCAGATACCAAATTTTTTGCGTGTGCCCAGCGGCCTTGTCGAAAAATAGGATCTGGACATGTTCACTGGTAAAACTGGGGCGTAATCATACGAGCATATCGAGCATATCGGCATGTTGTCGCACTAATCAGATTGCTCAGGTGAAGTAAATTGCGTTATGGTTCATCACAAATATCCAGCTTGCAAATTCTTTGGCGCCAAAGCAAACGCTGCCAATGTAATTAACACCTACAATTACCCAATTTACTGACCGCCGTATGTAAACTTGCCCCAGTTTCCATTGTGAAAGTGTCCAGACCCTATTTTTCGACGAGTCCGCAGGGCGCACACGAAAAATTTGGTCTGGGGACGAGACTAATGGTATTGTGACTTTTCCGTTGAACTTAGACGTTTGTGACTGTCTTTTACGAGAGGTTCAGAAGGTATGCCCACAGTGTAATACCGTAGATTAGGTCTATAGATGCGTCTGAGAAAGGTATGCCCACAGTGTAATACCATAGTGCACGTGAAGAGGTCAGTTTGTGACTGTTGCCATGCCTTTGCATTGAAGAAAAGGAAAGCACGGTGTACTACTGTTGGGGAGCCTGAGAACGCAATGAATGTAGAAAAGCCTTACTGTCTGAGGAAGAGTTATTAGTGACGAAAGAGAGAGACAAAGTCTGCAAAGTGAGTAAGAGAGCTTCTGAAACATGGAGCAGGCTTTGCACAGGCAAGAACAGAACCGAACACATCTAGCTTGCGCCGAGGGTTCTGCACTTCAGTGCTGTTCATTATAATATAGGTTAGTCTGTTGAGAATTTGGAGACAATGCAACAGATCTAGATGCTATATGTAAATCCTGGATAATCACAGCATATGATGGAATGGTTATCATACTCTATTGTGCATAAAAAACTGGGCACTAGTTTCAGCCTTAGAGAATGAACCATACAGGAAAGTAGTAGGTAGAGGGGAGTATGTGTTACCAGCTGTGCACAAGGTCTTTCTGACATGGCTGGCCTGGTATAATTTCATTGTATTACCGTGTAGCCGGAAATATTGGCAGTCTTTAAATTTGGCGGTTTGGCCCCAAACTGACCGTACAAAAATAAGCGGAATTTAAATTTGGCAGTGGCGTCTCAGGTCCATTTATCAAGGAGCATTGCCATCTCTTGCTTGAGGCACTTGAACAAAGCCATGAGTTAGCAAAATTACAAGAAATAAACTGGCAGCATGCTAGCGCTGTGCTAGCCACATGTACAATTGCACAGAGGGGTGCCAGACGAGGCCAAGAGTGCTACTGCATGCATAACGCCATTACGTGTTGCGTACGAAATAACATTGGCGGACTTTAATTTGGTGGTTTCAATCCCGACCACTAAACCGCCAAATTTAATTCCCCTTTCCAGATCTATGATTATAATGAAATTATTATCTGTTATTCGTATAACAGAAACGCATTTGGGTGTGAAGCACTAAGGGATGGCAAAAAACTTTTTGGCTCTTGGTTAAGTTACTAGCTTTTGTAAATATGGTGGCTAATTGAGGTTAGTTAGATAGGTGCCTGTGCAAAGTTGGTGATCAGTTTCCTTAGTGTTGAACTTGTTTTCCTTTGTACAGATCCTGAATTTATTCATACACATTTCTTGGAATACATGTAATTAAGGTGGCGGGTAAGCTATCACGCAAGTGCAATAATTTTTTCTGGTTTACGCCCACCACTGAACAGCTGGTTTGTCTTCTTGAAGGAAGTAAATCACTGTAGCAGCTGCTTCAGTAGCTCGAAGAGCACAGGGTACTACAAGCGACAAAAGCATGAAGGAAGGCCTGAGAAGTTTCTATGTCATCGATCGCCGTACACCAATGGCCACGCCCACCAAGAAGGCCATGGATACATTTTTTTCGCGACGCTTCGTGAATCAGGTAAACGACTTTAGCAACTCTCTTCACTATAAACAGCTTCTCCAGTGGTTAGTCGAGGGGGTAACGTAATTTGTGACTAACAAACGCCGGGGAGAGTTCGTAATGCTAAACGCCACAAAAAGTGACTTTCTAATAACAGTTTCAACTCGCCATCCATTAAGCTTTATAGCTTATGACCAAAACTCTACGTAGCCCCCTCCAGCGACTGTTGAACTTTCTCCTCGCCAACAATGGAGTATGTGGCACTCGTACCGTGCGAGTGAAACGTGATGAAAAATTATAAAACCCAACCACTGCTCTCCGCACTATTTCCTGTAGCATGGTTTCAAGATTTGTTACACAGATAGTACTTGCCATACAGTACTTGAATATCAAGTTTGGCTGCAATTGATTGCACAACTAGTAAGATGAGACACTTTATGTATGGCAGCTAATTTATTGTGAAATTGTTTACCCGCCACCTTAATGTACTCAAATCAATTTGTGCACCTTAAAATGGTATTATTAATGTAGAAATTATAATTCTGATACATGCTGAAATTTCATTTTTAGTATACAGGATATGATTGTACAAAAACTCACAATTGTTGGAGTATCACCATTGCAACCAGCAAACTGTACTGCGCCAGTCATTACTTGCTGTGCAACACTGTTGATGAAATAATATCAATCATAACTGACTGACTAATACACTATGCTCAAAATACATGTATAATGAATGAGCCACCTGTGCACAACAACAGTGCCTCTTAGTACTGTTGTCCATATACCCAGGCCTTCACCTTCGCTTGTGGTGCTTGCACTCTAAAGCTGGAGGGCATATACCTGGATGTCAGGCATGCAGATATCCAAGTTGTCTTTCATTCTGCACACAAAGTCAATAGCTGAGCACTAAGCAAGTTAAACCTCAAGTACAAGAGAAAGTTTTCTCTACTGCAGTGACAGCTATCTAAAAATCACCCCCCAACTATTGTACTCTGTAGATTTGGGGGAATTACTACTTATACTGTGCATGTGAAATTCACATCCAGCTGTGCTGCCAAAAAAAATCACACCAACTTGGCTGAGTTCACTAAATTCAGGAGCTATTTCTGCCAATAAGAAAGTAGCTGCAATCATCGTGCCCACTAGACAGTAGCGTTTGATGTGCCTTAAGGTTACGGGTACAAGTTCATGAATAAAATTAGTATGCCAAAAACTTGCCTGTATAACTTTTCCTACAGAAAAGCTACTGGATATTTGCAACAACCAGTCACTAGTTCAGCATAGCACTACCTTCGCTACAGTACACTGTCGAGTGACAGTAGGCGGGTGCTCGGTGGAGTACGAGTACAAACTTCTACGTCAGTTCGTTCGCGTTGTTGCACACAGACTGCCGTATACCAGCGTTTTATCTATTTGTACGACATCGCTGCAGGGCCACACGAAGCGTTTTTGAAAGAAAAATTTTCCAGTTCGCCGTGGTTTGTTTTCGAAGTTACTGGGTAGCTGTTTTTCGAGTATCCAGCAGCCTTTCAGCCACTGCCGTTCTGTGCTGTTCCGAGATATGAGCAAAAACGCTTCGTGTGGCCCTGCAGTGAGTTGCTCTGGCTCTGTTTAAGTCATAAATAGCACCTAGTCCCTCCTACCGTCCTGGTAAACTGACGTAGAAGTTTGTCCTCGTACTCCACCGAGCACCCGCCTACTGTCACTCGACAGTGTACTGTAGCGAAGGTAGTGTTATGCTGAACTATAGCCAAATGCCCTCTGTAGTGACTGGTTGTTGCAAATATCCAGTAGTTTTTGTGTAGGAAAAGTTATACAGGCAAGTTTTTGACATACTAATTTTATTCATGAACTTGTACCCGTAACCTTAATTAGACAGTATAATACATACAGAATGTTCATGAGTGTCAGAGTAAAGTGTTACTGTTACACAATGAGCATTACACCTACATTTATAGTATGTCACACTGGAAGAAAAGAGAAATATTGGACAAGACTTAACACTTATTAACCCACTTCCCTTACCAGACTACATTGCCAAAAGTTACAGGATATGAAGTTTACACGGCCTTGCTCCTAGGTTCTCGTCATGCATAACATGCGAACAGCAGAAAGCTAAGCTGGGCCTGGCAACATTCTTTATATGCTGTTATGACTAATTCTAAGAGTTCACACATGCGGAGACATACACATGCACACATATATACCTTCCACTCGATACATATGAGAGAGTTTGCGTTTTCCTTATGGGACATGCACATTGACTTCTGCAAACATTCTAACATCCAAAAAGCTGCAATTAAGCAGTTTCCCAATAATCTAGAATGTCTTTTTTTCCGTGCTCTGTAGAGTCTTTCAACAACTTACAACGTCATTGTGTGTGTAATTACACCTTAAACTCAATCTCCACCCGCAGAAATACAACTTCAGTATTCATGAGAACTGAAACTGTGTGTAACACACAATTATAACTAACATGCTTTAGAGTTATAGTTTTTTTTATGAGCATCCTATCAACTTACAGAAGGCATGAATATAAGAAGCCAACAATGTGTCCGACCAGTGGGAAGGGAGTATCCACACAGGCAAAGATGGGGAAGTAGATCAGTAAGAGCAAAAGAATAATAATGGCAGGAGACACAACTGAGGAGGGAGGGGAGGAGGGAAGGAGAAAGCAATGGAAAGAAGAATAGAAAGTAATGGAGTAATGGATGCATGTAGTCATTGCATGATGTTGCTGATAGTGACATACTTATTGCAGTGATGTGTATTTAGTGCTTACTTGTGTTGAATATAATGTCCAGGAAAATGACATCAATAGTGATTCTAATAAACCCAGTTCTAATCAGACTTAGCAGGATAGCAGACATTGAACCAAACATGAAGGCATATACAATCCGGAATCGTGCAGGGGAAAGAAGGTTGACAGGGCTACATGGAAAAAGTGGTACAAGTTGTGAAACACAAGGACATAAGTTGAAAACACTACACACATACAACGAAAAAGGTCAGTTCAGTAAAATGCTTTTAGCACATACGTACATGACAAGTCCAGGAATTCCCCAAAGCACTTTCTTGCAGAGCCGTACACGATGGTATGTGAAACTGAGGATAATCAGGATCACCGTCTGGGGAGGAAATACAGACAGACAGATAGAACATTTGTGCCAGCAGAAAGGCAGTACATCAAATTTCTCCTTGCATCACTCACTGCTACAGTTGTCAGAAATGGGTGTGCCTGATGTGTCTAGCTAAGACAATATTATAAAGTGTCTAAAAGTGTACAGGGCTAAAACAAATCAGTCAATTTGTTGGTTGTAACTACAGCTGTTGGCTACAGTTTAGGCTTGTCAGTATCATGCACTAGTTTTGTAGTAGTACTACGATGGCCTGCCAAATGTCTTGAACTACAAGTGTCACAGACAAAGGCCAGGTTCAGTGAGAATTTCAACAAATGTGAACAGTCAACTTATAGTATGTGTTAGCAGCCCATAGTTGACTATGAATATCATCTAGTCATTCAGGCCCTAAAAGTGTAGTACTAACTGTGGAGTAATTACTTTAGGTCATGTAAGCAGAGGACAGACAGACAGACAGACAGTATGTCAGTGAGTTCAAAGTAAATCTATGAGTTGTCACCTGTCAGGTATGATATAAATGTATGTGTGCAATTTACTCTTCAGTAGCACTTCATCAAATACCAATAGAAAGCCCTATTGATAAGCTTACATTGTGCCACTTTATCACAACATTGTCATGTTCAGAAAAACATGCACATGTCAACAACAAAATACTCACAGACAGTATAATCAGGGCAAATAGAAGATTTAATGAGTGTTGACTAAGGTCGACACAGTACCTGAGAGTGAGAAAACAGAAAATGAAACATACACTGTAAGAACTAGGCACTTAATGAGTGTTTGTGAAGTTTGAGGAGAAAGTTCATGGCAGGTCACACTTGTATAATAACTAATGTATATATATATGGTTGTATCTACACAGTTCCTAGAATTATATCAGTACTTAAAATCAATAATAATAAACTCATTTATTCTTATTGCTATATTGAATATTGTATAACCATAGCACCTGTGCTATCTCAGATGGGGGCAGGACATGCCATCACGTAGTGACAAAAAGTGCTGCTCTATGGACTAAGTCATGACAGGCACATAGGGTAAGCTGAAGCGATTTGACTAGTCTTGCTTCACCTCAACAGGCTAAACTTGGAGTTGCCAGTGCAATGCTATATAGGTGAGTCACAAGAGGCCATTTTGACTGCCAGAGATTTTAGCTCTGTCAAAAACCTTGCACACCCCATCCTGCCCACTGTGACTTCACTCATGCTATTCTTGTACACAATTCACCTACCCTACATTCTTCACTCTGTTTCCTGGCACCTAACATACCACCATAATGGGGTTTCACCGAGCCAGCATTCTTGTTAGCAGAGGTTTGATCATATTACCCTAAGGGATTTCACCCAGCCTGCATGTCTTGTAATAGGAGACAAGTCTTTGGTGATGTCACATGCACATGATTGGTTAGGGTCATGCGCCCAGCCTATATGTCTTCAAGTAGTAGACAAATCTTGGTGATATCACTGTAAGGGGTTCCACAGTGTAGTGGCGACAAGTCTCGGTGTAATTTCTCTCCTGGTTTAGTTCCACTTCCTGAGAGATCATGATGGGCACTTCCTGCATGCTAATATTAAATATTTATATCTTGGTGTTTCTGCTAAAATGTTCTTCAACCTGCCCTTTGAGGTCTCACTGACTGATCCATGATGGAGGTATGACATATGTGGAAGCAATTACTTTGGGCACCAAAAGTCAAGCCTTGAAGACACAATTTAACAGTTGGTAACTTATTTGCAGTTTACACAGGAAGTTGATGTTCAAATTACAGATTATGGAATGTGCTAGAGCCTCACACACGTTTTGTCTTTAATGTACAAGAAGAAGAGCCTGGGTTTATATATCCTCCAAGATGGCAGTGTAAGTTTAGTACACATGGGAAAACAGTGCCAATATTGCAAGGACTAAACTGAGTGGCACAAAATCCCATAAATATAAAGGCAATGATACAACTTACACAGCAGCTCAATCATTTCTCAGCTGTAGTTTGTGGATAACAAATGCATTTGCTAAAATCATACTCCTCAATGTCCAACATGGTAAATAAAAAGCGGTGTATTTTTTAACTTGTGCATTATAGAAAGTCTGCACGGAAACCCATTTGGGAATCTCAAGGACATCAGGTCCTCATACAAACAAGCCATGGGTACTTGCAATATGGAAAAGTGAGGAGTACCAGGAAACCGATACCACACATATCTAGCTAGTGGGTGGGGCCACCTGTCATGCTTGCCAAGTGTTGAATGACTGTGTAGTTGATTGATAATTGCCTTTTCATTTTTGGCCTTTGTTGTCGTTTGCAGTACAGAATACAGTGGAACCCCCCTTAACGGACACCCCTCAACAGCGGACACCCACGATATAATGGACAATTCTGAAAGTCCCGACTGTCATTCCATTCACTTTAGTACTTAAGCAACCCCTGAATAGCGGACACCCCGCTACTCCGTATAACGGACAGTGTCCCACAAGCAATACTTTACGACCCCGATTTAGCGCACACTCATCGACCTTTTCAGCAAGATTGTCCACCATCGCTGCTGTAGTTAACAACTTGACATTAAATTAGCGCTGTTACTCGTAGTATTAGCATCCGCTTAGCCTTCCCTGCCAGCTTACAGCAAAGTAAAGCTCTGAAAACGCAGCTCAACAGCCAGACTCCGCATACCACGCCTACCGGAAATATACCGGAAGCCCCTGAGTTAGGGACACCTCGCTATAATGGACAAAATGTTGGTTCCCAATGGTGTCCGTTATAGAGGGGTTCCACTGTAGTACATGGTACTGTAAACTAACAAAAAGCTGGGTGGGGGGGTCTGGGAACAGTAGCTCACTGATAGTCTCACGCCCAGGGCTTCACCTAAGCTTATGTTGCTTGCAGTTCTAAAGGGAGAAAGGCCTGGTCTGTACATCAGGTGGATACCTGGAGGCATGGTGCATGCCTTTCAGTCCATGCATATATAACCTGTAACCGTTAACCTCAAGTGACTGCAAAGCATCTAAGTTAAAGAACACTTTAGGGTTTGCAAGGATTTAACCTCTGTATTCCAATGTTCACCTGATATCCAGGCGCATGACTGCATGTGACAAGGTTTACGAAGCCCAGTCACAGTACTGGCTGCCTGCCAGTAGCGGGCTGAATATGACTCGACAAAGGGGGCAACACAAGCAACCAGCAAATTGTTCTCTGGTCAACTAGTTAGCCAGCATAATACAATGCACATGCCCACAAACTTATAAATAAGTAAAACAGATCTAACCACCCCGACAGGGGCGAATCATACTTACTGGTCGGTGATGTTATCCGGGCTGACGGGCGTATTGCTACTTGCAGACATGATGAACGTAGCTACGTGCTGAATGTTCTCGGTCTCTCTCGCTTGCTTCCTTACCCTCGCAGCTCTGCTCTTGCTTGCCACTTCTCAATTTTAAGATGTGCGATGTGGGGGCGTGTCTCTTAATTGACATTCCGTTCGCAGCCGCACCGCAAGTGGCGCCATGGCGGCCGCGCGCAAAGTACGTAATTAGTGCCAGCTATTTCGTGCGGCTTGCGATGAAGCTCGTAGTGGCTCAGTTCTGCAGGGCAAAGGATCATGAAACAATGAAGGCGCAGAGTGTGTGCGGTCAGAAAACGCGATACAGTTTTCGCACTACCACCAGCTAGCTACGAGTCTGCCGCCGCGCAGCCAATCGCTTTGTCAGTGTATTGCTGGCCAGTAGGTAGCTAGACTGGTACGGTGAGTTCTAACCTCCCTCTCGTTCATCGGAGTCACAGAGTTCTTCCGTTCTTATTGTGTATTATAAAATTTTCCATGTATGGTCAAGGGGGGGCTTAAATTGGAGATAAATGTACCTCCGCAACAAATTTGTGCAAAACAGAAGGGGGGCTTATAATCGAAGGGGGCGTAATGTCGAGTGAGTACAGTACTTTCCCACTCCTTAAGTGTTGGATGGATAATTATGTTCTCTGTTTCATATTCTATAATGAGAGGAGAAAAACAGTATGCATGTTAGTTTGCAGAATCTAGACTAGGGGTGAAGTGCTAGCGACACTATAAAGCTGATTCGTGTGCTAGGTTTTCACCCAACTTAGACTCAGGCATTGAAGTCTTATGTATGTCTGAATTATAGAGCACCATTGAGTGAGTAATACTTGCTCTTCTGCAGGACTGTAATGTCAAATGTGACCATTACTGCTCAACCTGGCACCAAAAATACACAGTAGCATGCAGCAAAGTGATACACTGTGAGTGCAGTCGGCCAAAGACACACTTCTGGACCTCATAGTGACTTATGTGTATGACATTAATTTTGCTACCCAAAGCCACTGAGTGCTATATTCTTACGACATTTTGTATTATACTGGTATTTGAACCTTCTAACATTATTGTTGCATTATTCGAGCAAAGTAACCGCACCCCAAGATGCTCACAGGAGGTTAGTGCTGCAGGTTTACCTTGACTCGAACACTTTAGAGTTCAGTGTTCTACATAGGTGAAATCTTTGTTAGTAGGCTTTAGGAAAACAAAGTTCACTGCTACTTAGCTACTAGACCTGAAGTAGAAAGTCTTAGAGTTTAGAGTTTTGTGGTTTCTTAATTAAAAAAGCTTTACCCTCAAGGGAGGAGCCAGACATCAGTTTATCAATCGTGAATAGCAAGGCACGCCTCAGGTACTACAAGTCACGTGCGCTGCGTCTGAACATGCAATGAAATCGAAGGTTCGTATGATAAAATCATTATCACCATAGTACAAAGCTATACCGGAAAATATCACGAGTTTGTTGCCGTCTGTATTGTTACGAGTGCGCAGCACAAGTAACAATGCCAACGGCAACAAACGAGTGATATTTTTCCCGGTATAGCTTGGTACTATGGTGATAATGATTTTATCATACGAACCTTCGATTTCATTGCATGTTCAGACGCAGCGCACGTGACTTGTAGTACCTGATACGGATTCTCGCGTGACTTGTAGTACCTGATACGGATTCTCGCGTGACTCGCAGTACTGATACGGATTCTCGCGTGACTTGCAGTAAAAAATACGGCTTTTTATAAACTGCATGCAGCTGCAAGGCTTCCCCATTGACTCCCATACATTAGCGTGAGTTAGACGTATGATAATATATTATATTATATTATTTACGCGGGTCCTTTAAGTTGCATCTTGGGGTGTAACATTGTACCTTTTAATTTGACAGTAGCAACTGGTTCTGTACATTTAATGGATTTGGCAACTTTCTGATCCCAACATGTTTAACATGACAACACCCAAATAAACACCTTTGTAGGTGTTAAAGAACACCCACTAGGGAGCTGTGTATTTGACAAGTAAAGCCCTAAAAGGTGTATAGTCTACACCCCATTTTTAACAGTGCACTTCGCTGTATATAAAGCTATTGGTAATTTAACGGTAAGTGATTACCATAGTGTGGGATAATGTGACTGCATCATAATCACCACATCATGCATGCCACATTGTAATGACAAGTATGTTGCAAGCTATCAAAAGACAAACATATCAAATTACTAGTCAAATACAACGCTTCTATCAGGTGTATATAGCTACTATATAGAACGTGTATACAAAACCAATGAAATCCTTCATGTTGGTGTCTCACACTATCTAAATATTACACCATGCCATTGGCTATAGAGCTAATTAGCCTCGATTCACATACTCAACTGCACAAGGTTTACCCCAATTGTTATACATTCCACTTATGGCTACTCTATGTAATTATTCATAACTTAAATAATTAATAATTTTCTAATTAACCAACGTTAAAAGTATGTAAATATCTAAGTTCACACGCTTTGTAAAGAAAGTTGTCAATGCTGCTCGTCTTTTCCCAGCCAGGAGGTCTCTATTTATAGTGCAGGTGAGTTCTGTCGTAGTGATGTAATTTACTTCGCATATGTGCTAGATATTTATAGGACATCGCCAATGCGTGCACGCGTTCTTACACAGAAAAGTGAGGAGGCAACTGCCTCCTCTGCCTCATTGCTAGCTACGCCCCTGCTATGTGTATACTATATAATCGTGAATTTACATGTAGCTATATGAAATCCTTCATGTTGATGGTGCCTCACACTATGTAAATATTACACCATGCCATTAGCTAGAGTTAGCCTAGAGTTCATTAGTTCATAAACCAGTTCACAACAGAATTGTTGTAAGTATATATTTCAGGTAGAGGAAGCCAATAAATGCCATATGACAGGTATACAAGGAGAATATTTTCATTTATTTCAGAAACAGTACAAATGTATAGCAATATATGAGAGAACTGTGATGCATGGACTGAGATTTGGTTGGACTAACACCCGTGGCAGACCATTCGAAACATTGCCTTCAAGTTTTATTCAGCCGTGTGTTAGTCTACCCAATTTCAGCATAAGGGAGTATATATACAATGTTCAACTTTCTGCATGTGACACACTGAAAGTGCCTCACAAGGCTATGGACTCTAAAATAGTATCATGCTTGTTATCTGCATATCTAGTTTCTCAGTCTCATGTCCAGTCAGACCCTCTGCACATGTGCGAAAGAGGTTCTGGTAACATTTCTTGTCATATGGGGTGGGGTTGCTCTCCAATCTCAGAGCTCAAATCAGATTATGACTGTGCATGACATAAGCAATTGTTAGCTAATTGAGAGGTAGAATCAACTTGCCCCACAGCTTGTTCTCAGCTTTCCGAAGAGGCTTCACAGTCTTCTCGAGCTCCTGAAAACCATGACATACAGCAGTTTAAGCCACTGGAAAGCTTGAGTCCCAGATGTCAAATACAATTATGCCATCTTTATGCATAGGCCCTGCCCCATGTGACAAGTAATGTCACTCAGAACACCAGACCTTCTTTCAGTGGAGTAGGAACCGGGGGGGGGCCACGGCCCCCCCCCCCCCCCCCCCCCCCAATAATCCAACAGGTGGGCCTGGCCCCCCCCAATAGTCAGGCTCCATGTTATAGTATATACTATATATTACATAACCCTAACCCCACCCTCCCACTACACCTCAATGACCCCCCCCAATCCAAAATTGGTCCTACTCCACTGTCTTTCCACTTTTCGGGAGGGTTGACTATATACTTCTCAGTATATAATTATATGAGTAACTCTTTTGATTGGTGGGCTCTTCTCATTTGGAGGGATAATTGGGGCGAGCCTGAGCGAGCCCCACACTAGCGTGACTGCATTGCGGAAGTGTGTGTGTATGTATCTAGCTATGGACCGACCACTTACCGTAAATTTTAAATGAGCGCATTCATAAGGGTTGATGCGTTTATTGCATAAAATCAGGGTTTGCATTTTCGAACTCTTCATTCCCTTAGCTTTTTAATGATATGTTACATGCATTACAGCAACGTTTGTTCCGAGCTAGGATTAGCCATCAATTTGCGTGAATTTCCATTGGCGGCATTATGCGCCGTTGTAGAAGACGGATTAGTTCGCAGGTTCGTAAGGGTTTGTGCGTTTATTGCACAAACTCAGGGTTTACATTTTCGAACTCTTCATTCCGTTAGCTTCTAGTTGATAATTATGATACTTGCATTAGTGCAACGTTTGTTCCGAACTAGGATTAGCCGACAATTTGCGTGAATTTCCATTGGCAGCATTATGCGCCGTTGCAGGGGACGGATTAGTTGGCAGGTTCGTAAGGGTTTGGCGTTTATTGCACAAACTCAGGGTTTACAATTTCGAACTCTTCATTCCCTTAGTTTCTTGTTGATGTGATACTTGCATTAGTGCAACGTTTGTTCCGTGCTAGAGGTTGCCGTCAATTTGCGTGAATGTCCATTGACGGACTGATTATGCGCCGTTGCAGAAAACGGATTAGTTCGCAGGTTCGTAAGGGTTTGTTCGTTTATTGCACAAACTCAGGGTTTACAATTTCGAACTCTTCATTCCCTTAGCTTCTTGTTGATGTGATACTTGCATTAGTGCAACGTTTGTTCCGTGCTAGAGGTTGCCGTCAATTTGCGTGAATGTCCATTGACGGAATTATGCGCCGTTGTAGGGGACGGATTAGTTCGCAGGTTCGTAAGGGTTTGTGCGTTTATTGCACAAACTCAGGGTTTACATTTTCTAACTCTTCATACCGTTAGCTTCTAGTTGATATGATACTTGCATTAGTGCAACGTTTGTTCCGAACTAGGATTAGCCGTCAATTTGCGTGAATTTCCATTCGTGGTGGCATTATGCGCCGTTGCAGGGGACGGATTAGTTCGCAGGTTCGTAAGAGTTTGTGCGTTTATTGCACAAACTCAGGGTTTACATTTTCGAACTCTTCATACCGTTAGCTTCTAGTTGATATGATACTTGCATTAGTGCAACGTTTGTTCCGAACTAGGATTAGCCGGCAATTTGCGTGAATTTCCATTGGCGGAATTATGCGCCGTTGCAGGGGACGGATTGGTTGGCAGGTTCGTAAGGGTTTGAGCGTTTATTACACAAACTCAGGGTTTACATTTTCGAACTCTTCATTCCATTAGCTTCTTGTTGATATCATACTTGCATTAGTGCAACGTTTGTTCCGTGCCTGATGTTGGCGTCAATTTGCGTGAATGTCCATTGACGGAATTATGCGTCGTTGTAGAAGACGGAGTAGTTCGCAGGTTCGTAAGGGTTTGTGCGTTTATTGCACAAACTCAGGGTTTACATTTTCGGTATGGAAATTCGCGCAATTTCCCGGCAAAGTCTACACCGGAACAATAGTTGCACTAATGCAAATTACATATGAGCAGGAAGCTGAGGGAATGAGGAGGCCAAAAACGCAAACCCTTCGTTTGTGCAATCACGCACAAAGCGGTGCGAGCTTGCAAATTGGTCCGCAACCACCATCGCCGTATATTGCCGGCAATGGAAATTCGCGCAATTTCCCGTCCAACTATACCCCGGAACAATATTTGCAAACTACATATGAGCAAGAAGCTGTGGGAATGGGGAGTCCAAAAACGCAACACCTCCGTTTGTGCAATCAACGCACAAAGCGGTGCGAGCTTGCAAATTGGTCCGCAACCACCATCGCCGTATAATGCCGGCAATGGAAGTTCGCTCAATTTCCCGGCAAACTCTACCCCGGAACAATAGTTGCACTAATGCAAACTACATATGAGCAAGAAGCTGAGGGAATGAGGAGGCCAAAAACGCAAACCCTCCGTTTGTGCAATCAACGCACAAAGCGGTGCGAGCTTGCAAATTGGTCCGCAACCACCATCGCAGTATAATGCCGGCAATGGAAATTCGCTTAATTTCCCGGCAAACTCAAACCCGGAACAATAGTTGCACTAATACAAACTACATATGAGCAAGAAGCTGAGGGAATGAGGAAGCCAAAAACGCAAACCCTCCGTTTGTGCAATGAACGCACAAAGCGGTGCGAGTTTGCAAATTGATCCGCAACCACCATCGTCGTATAATGCCGGCAATGGAAAATCGCTCAATTTCCAGGAAAACTCTACCCCGGAACAATACTTGCACTAATGTAAACTACATATGAGCAAGAAGCGGACGGAATGAGGAGGCCATAAACACAAACCCTCCGTTCGTGCAATCAACGCACACAGCGGTGCGAGCTTGCAAATTAGTCAGCAACCACCATCGTCGTGTGATGCCGGCAATTGAAATTCGCTCAATTTCCCGGCAAACTCTACCCCGGAACAATAGTTGCACTAATGCAAACTACATATGAGCAAGAAGCTGAGGGAATGAGGAGGCCAAAAACGCAAACCCTCCGTTTGTGCAATCAACGCACAAAGCGATGCGAACTTGCAAATTGGTCCGCAACCACCATCGTCGTATAATGCCGGCAATGGAAATTCGCTCAATTTCCAGGCAAACTCTACCCCAGAACAATAGCTGCACTAATGCAAACTACATATGAGCAAGAAGCTGAGGGAATGAGGAGGCCAAAAACGCAAACCCTCCGTTTGTGCAATCAACGCACAAAGCGATGCGAACTTGCAAATTGGTCCGCAACCACCATCGTCGTATAATGCCGGCAATGGAAATTCGCTCAATTTCCAGGCAAACTCTACCCCAGAACAATAGCTGCACTAATGCAAACTACATATGAGCAAGAAGCTGAGGGAATGAGGACGCCATAAACACAAACCCTCCGTTCGTGCAATCAACGCACACAGCGGTGCGAGCTTGCAAATTAGTCAGCAACCCCCATCGTCGTATAATGCCGGCAATGGAAATTCGCTCAATTTCCCGGCAAACTCTACCCCGGAACAATAGTTGCACTAATGCAAACTACATATGAGCAAGAAGATGAGGGAATGAGGAGGCCAAAAACGCAAACCCTCCGTTTGTGCAATCAACGCACAAAGCAATGCGAACTTGCAAATTGGTCCGCAACCACCATCGTCGTATAATGCCGGCAATGGAAATTCGCTCAATTTCCAGGCAAACTCTACCCCGGAACAATAGTTGCACTAATGCAAACTACATATGAGCAAGAAGCTGAGGGAATGAGGAGGCCAAAAACGCAAACCCTCCCTTTGTGCAATCAACGCAAAAAACGGTGCGAGCTTGCAAATTGGTACGCAACCACCATCGCCGTATAATGCCGGCAATGGAAATTCGCGCAATTTCTCGGCAAACTCTACCCCGGAACAATAGTTGCACTAATGCAAACTACATATGAGCAAGAAGCTGAGGGAATGATGTGGCCAAAAACGCAAACCCTCCCTTTGTGCAATCAACGCACAAAGCGGTGCTAGCTTGGAAATTGGTCCGCAACCACCATCGCCGTATAATGCCGGCAATGGAAATTCGCTTAATTTCTCGGGACCTTTGTACCGAGCTACGAAGAGTCGCGAATGTACGCAAATTTCCATTGGTGGCCGTATACGTCGCTGCAGAGGGCGGAGATATTAGCCGTCCCGTACAGCTTTGTGCGCCTTTTGCACAGAGAAAGGGTTTACATTTTTAAACTCTTCATGCCCATAGCTTCTTGATAATATGCACCTTGCATTAGTGCAACCTTTGAACCGAGCTAGGATTAGTCGCGAATGTACTCGAATTTCCATTAAAGGCACTATACGGCGCTGCATGGGACGGAGATATTGGCCGGCCCGTACAGCTTTGTGCGCCTTTTGCATCGAGAAAGGGTTTTCATTTTTAAACTCTTCATGCCCATAGCTTCTTGATAATATACACCTTGCATTAGTGCAACCTTTGTACCGAGCTAGTAAGAGTCGCGAATGTACGTGCATTTCCAATGACGGCACTACACGGCGATGTAGGGAACGGAGATATTGACCGGCCCTTACAGCTTTGTGCGCCTATTGCACCGAGAAAGGGTTTAGATTTGTAAACTCTTCATGCCCATAGCTTCTTGATAATTTGCACCTTGCATTAGTGCAACCTTTGTACCGAGCTAGGATTAGTCGCGAATGTACGCGAATTTCCATTGCATGCACTATGCGGCGCTGAATGGGACAGAGATATTGGCCGGCCGGTACAGCTTTGTGCGTCTTTTGCACCGAGAATGGGATCACATTTCTAAACTCTTCATGCCCATAGCTTGTTGATTATATGCACTTTGTATTAGTGCAACCTTTGTACCGAGCTAGGAAGAGTCGCGAATGAACGTGAATTTCCAATGACGGCACTATATACGGCGATGCAGGGAACGGAGATATTGGCCGGCCCGTACAGCTTTGTGCGCCTATTGCACCGAGAAAGGGTTTAGATTTTTAAACTCTTCATGCCCATAGCTTCTTGATAATATGCACCTTGCAATAGTGCAACCTTTGTTCCGAGCTAGGAAGAGTCGCGAATGTACGTGAATGTCCAATGACGGCACTATACGGCGATGCAGGGAACGTAGATATTGGCCGGCCCGTACAGCTTTGTGCGCCTTTTGCACTGAGAAAGGGTTTAGATTTTTAAACTCTTCATGCCCATAGCTTCTTGATAATATACACCTTGCATTAGTGCAACCTTTGTAACGAGCTAGGATTAGTCGCGAATGAACGCGAATTTCCATTGAAGGCACTTTACGGCGATGTAGAGAGCGGAGATATTATCCGGCCCGTACAGCTTTGTGCGCCTTTTGCACCGAGAAAGGGTTTAGGTTTGTAAACTCTTCATACCTATAGCTTCTTGATATTATGCACCTTGCATTAGTGCAACCTTTGTACCGAGCTAGGATTAGTCGCGAATGTACGCGAATTTCCATTGCATGCACTATGCGGCGCTGCATTGGACAGAGATATTGGCCGGCCGGTACAGCTTTGTGCGTCTTTTGCACCGCGAATGGGTTCACATTTCTAAACTCTTCATGCCCATAGCTTGTTGATTATATGCACTTTGTATTAGTGCAACCTTTGTACCGAGCTAGGATTAGTGGCGAATATACGCGAATTTCGATTGAAGGCTCTTTACGGCGAAGCAGTGAGTGGAGATATTATCCAACCCGTACAGCTTTGTGCGCCTTTTGCACCGAGAAAGGGTTTACATTTCTAAACTCTTCATGCCCATAGCTTCTTGATAATATGCACCTAGCATTAGTGGAACCTTTCTACCGAGCTAGGATTCGTCGCGAATGTACGTGAATTTCCAATGACGGCGATGCAGGGAACGGAGATATTGTCCGGCCCGTACAGCTTTGTGCGCCTTTTGCACCGAGAAAGGGTTTGGATTTTTAAACACTTCATGCCCATAGCTTCTTGATAATATGCACCTTGCATTAGTGCAACCTTTGTACCGAGCTGGGAATAGTCGCGAATGTACGCGAATTTCCTTTGAAGACAATATACGGTGCTGTATGGGACGGAGATATTGTCCGGCCCGTACAGCTTTGTGTGACTTTTGCACCGAGAAAGGGTTTAGATTTCTAAACTCTTCATGCCCATAGCTTCTTGATAATATGCACCTTGCATTAGTGCAACCTTTGTACCGAGCTAGGATTTGTCGCGAATGTACGTGAATTTCCAATGACGGCATTATACGGCGATGCAGGGAACGTAGATATTTGCCGGCCCGTACAGCTTTGTGTGCCTTTTGCACCGAGAAAGGGTTTAGATTTTTAAACACTTCATGCCCATAGCTTGTTGGTAATATGCACCTTGCATTAGTGCAACCTTTGTACCGAGCTAGGATTAGTGGCGAATGTACGCGAATTTCGATTGAAGGCTCTTTACGGCGAAGCAGTGAGCGGAGATATTTTCCAGCCCGTACAGCTTTGTGCGCCTTTTGAACCGAGAAAGGGTTTACATTTTTAAACTCTTCATGCCCATAGCTTCTTGATAATATTCACCTTACATTAGTGCAACCTTTGTACCGAACTGGTATTAGTCGCGAATGTACGCGAATTTCCATTGCATGCACTATGCGGCGCTGAATGGGACAGAGATATTGGCCGGCCCGTACAGCTTTGTGCGCCTTTTGCACCGAGAAAGGGTTTACATTTCTAAACTCTTCATGCCCATAGCTTCTTGATAATATGCACCTTGCATTAGTGGAACCTTTGTACCGAGCTAGGATTCGTCGCGAATGTACGTGAATTTCCAATGACGCGATGCAGGGAACGGAGATATTTTCCGGCCCGTACAGCTTTGTGCGCCTTTTGCACCGAGAAAGGGTTTAGATTTTTAAACACTTCATGCCCATAGCTTCTTGATAATATGCACCTTGCATTAGTGCAACCTTTGTACCGAGCTGGGATTAGTCGCGAATGTACGCGAATTTCCTTTGAAGGCAATATACGGCGCTGTATGGGACGGAGATATTGTCCGGCCCGTACAGCTTTGTGTGCCTTTTACACCGAGAAAGGGTTTTCATTTTTAAAGTCTTCATGCCCATAGCTTCTTGATAATATGCATCTTGCATTAGTGCAACCTTTGTACCGAGCTAGGAAGAGTCGTGAATGTACGTGAATTTCCAATGACGGCACTATACGGTGATTCAGGGAACGGAGATATTGGCCGGCCCGTACAGCTTTGTGCGCCTTTTGCACCGAGAAAGGGTTTAGATTTTTAAACTCTTCATGCCCATAGCTTCTTGATAATATGCAGCTTGCATTAGTGCAACCTCTGTACCGAGCTAGGATTAGTCGCGAATGTACGCGAATTTCCATTGAAGGCACTTTTCGGCGATGCAGAGAGCGGAGATATTGGCCGGCCCGTACAGCTTTGTGCGCCTTTTGCACCGAGAAATGGTTTAGATTTGTAAACTCTTCATGCCCATAGCTTTTTGATAATATGCAGCTTGCATTAGTGCAACCTTTGTACCAAGCTAGGATTAGTCGAGAATGTACGCGAATTTCCAATGCAAGCACTATGCGGCGCTGCATGTGACAGAGATATTGGCCGGCCCGTACAGCTTTGTGCGCCTTTTGCACCGAGAAAGGGTTTAGATTTCTAAACTCTTCATGCCCATAGCTTCTTGATAACATGCACCTTGCATTAGTGCAACCTTTGTACCGATTTAGGATTCGTCGCGAATGTACGTGAATTTCCAATGACGGTATTATACGGCGATGCAGGGAATGGAGATATTGGCCGGCCCGTACAGCTTTGTGTGCCTTTTGCACCGAGAAAGGGTTTAGATTTGTAAACACTTCATGCCCATAAGTTCTTGATAATATGCACCTTGCATTAGTGCAACCTTTGTACCGAGGTAGGATTAGTGGCGAATGTACGCGAATTTCGATTGAAGGCTCTTTACGGCGATGCAGTGAGGGGAGATATTATCCAGCCCGTACAGCTTTGTGCGCCTTTTGCACCGAGAAAGGGTTTACATTTTTAAACTCTTCATGCCCATAGCTTCTTGATAATATGCACCTTACATTAGTGCAACCTTTGTACCGAGCTGGTATTAGTCGCGAATGTACGCGAATTTTCATTGCATGCACTATGCGGCGCTGAATGGGACAGAGATATTGGCCGACCCGTACAGCTTTGTGCGCCTTTTGCACCGAGAAAGGGTTTACATTTCTAAACTCTTCATGCCCATAGCTTCTTGATAATATGCACCTTGCATTAGAGGAACCTTTGTACCGAGCTAGGATTCGTCGCGAATGTACGTGAATTTCCAATGACGGCGATGCAGGGAACGGAGATATTTCCCGGCCCGTACAGCTTTGTGCGCCTTTTGCACCGAGAAAGGATTTAGATTTTTAAACACTTCATGCCCATAGCTTCTTGATAATATGCACCTTGCATTAGTGCAACCTTTGTGCCGAGCTGGGATTTGTCGCGAATGTACGCGAATTTCCTTTGAAGACAATATACGGCGCTGTATGGGACGACCAGAAAGAGTGAAGGGGTAGGTGAGCTCTAATTGGAACTAGTCACTACCCCTTCACTCTTTCTGGTCGTCTCAGTCCTACCAGTACACTGGTGCTGTGTGAGTTGTCAGCTACTAAATTATTTTATTGTTTATCTGGTTGCTTGGGTCATGACTACTCTCTGATAATGTTCATGGGGATTACGTACTTGTCACATGTGGCTCCACGGTTGGAAATTTATTTTTTAACAAGCTTAAAAATTGTACTGGCAAACTGGGATCTGTCAGCTGCATTTTGAAGGCTGACAATTCATGGTGCAGTCCCAGTGAACTTGAAAGTTTGGGTGGTAAAGCTAAAAGTAAAAACTGGAAAAGATCCATCTGTCTTGATGGTAAACCACTGTTACACTGCTTTGTTCATCTGGGACTTAGTGACCCAGGTAGACCTGCTGAACCACCTCTGCAATCACAGCCCCCCAGCCTGCCTGATAAGCAGCTCATAAATCCGGTGTTAGCTTTTGTTAAAGCTTTTCGTCTCAAGGGTGACAATACAAGCCTCAAATCTGCCATAGCTACCCGGTTTGATACTGGTGTGCTTTCCTCAGCCATTAAGGCATTATGGGATTTCTCTGGTCCTGTTCTTTCTAGGCTAGGCCTCACTTATCAGTCTCGTAGGAATGCTGATAAGCAGCAGCTATTTGAGAGCGTCTTTGCAGATCTTGTTAGTGCCTTTGAGACCTTGGATGCTGATGATCTCCTACCTGATATCTACTGTGAAGCAATTGATCTTCTGTCCCTACCAGCTTTAGAGTTAGACCCAGTCTCAAAACGGCTTGAAACAAACACAAAAGTCTTGCAGTCCTTGTGCACCTCTGTTGAAAGTCTCCCTCCTAAATTAGTCAAACCGGTTCAGGACCAGGCCTCTCCACAGCTAAAATCGCTCAATGACCTTGTTGAGTCTGTCCAGAAACTGAAGGACCAGCTCTCCTGTGCAATGGATGTTTCAATAAAAGAGTTAAAAGACTCAACTTCAAAGTTTACTGTGTCAGCTCAAAAATTAAATGATCAGTTGTTCAGTACGATTGCTAGCTCTGTGAAAGAGCTTAAGAGCTCAACCTCTGAGCACGCTGTGGCTGCCCTGCGGCCAGTCAAGATGAATAGTCATGTCAATAGCATTGATCGCAGGAACAATGTAATTATCTTTGGTCTTGAAGAGAGATCCTTAATGGATACAAGAAAAGACGTTGAGAGTATCTTGGAGTTTCTCTGTGGGCATTCAGTGCCTTTTAATGATGCATTCAGGCTTGGTCGATTCAAAGGTCGTGACAGTGACCACCCTCCCCGCCCGCTTCTAGTTAAGCTGTCTAATGCGTGGGATAAAAGGCTAATACTTGCTGCAAAATGCAACTTGAAAGATTTTAGCATCAAAAGGTTCTTCATACGTGAGGATCTCTCACCTGAAACGCGGAAACTAAGAGCACAACGCAGAAAAGAGAATAGCAATTCTCAAAGATCACAACGTTCCCGCAGCTCCAGTGAGAGCCTCTCTGAAAGTCGTCCTGGTGATGTCAACCAGCAATGACTGCACCTCTAAACAGCAGCATTCGGATTATCAGCTATAATTGTAGAGGATGGAAATCCGCGTCTAACTTTGTCTTTAATCTCTTAAATGATTGTGATATCTGTATGATTCAAGAACATTGGCTCTTCAAAGAACAGTTACAATCTCTTAACATCAGTGATGAATATTCCTCAACTGCTGTTAGTGGTATGGTTAGTACAGAATTTGTTGCTGGGCGTCCCTTTGGTGGCTGTGCCATACTCTATCGTAAGTCACTCTCTAAATTTATTACAACTATAAAGTCGATTTCAAAAAGATTTTGTGCAATTTCACTTACCTGTTCCTCAATGTCGATCCTCTTGATTTGTGTTTATCTACCTACCAACTATGGTACTTCTCAAAGTCATGACTTCTACTTGGAGGTTCTGGGTGAGCTTAAAGGCTTTATTGATGCGCAGGTCTTTGACAAAGTTATTGTTGCTGGTGACTTCAATGTTGATTTTAATCATCGAAGTACTACCTGTGTATACTTGCAAGCGCTCATGAACGACCTTCAACTGTGTGCTGTTGATCTTCTCCCATGTTATAATATTCATTTCACGTATGAGAGAGATGATGGTCTAGCTCGCTCCTGGCCGGATCACGTTCTGACCAATTGCCACTGTGTCGACAACATCTCCTCCATTATGTGTATACACTCTCCAGATAACTTTTCCGATCATGTTCCTGTCTTTTTTGAACTTAACGTATCTCTACCTCATGTGGGCAGTTCTGACACTATTAGCTCGCATGGTAATACTAGTCTTCATGATAAAATCGACTGGCGTAAAATTGACTCTGCCTCAATAGAGGCTTATAAGATTTGTGTTCGGGCAAGTTTGTCCACTCTTTCAGATGAGTTGCAAGATTGCTCAACTCCAGATTGCAAGTTGCATCAACCTGCTATTGACTATGCATATGAAAAGCTGTTTTCTTGTCTGTATCATGCTGGACAACAATGTTTTCCACAGTTCAGTAAACGTGCTAAGGTTATGGCAGGATGGAATGACTCCGTTAGACTACTTCGCAGTAAAGCTCTATTTTGGAATCGTTTGTGGTCAGATAATGGTTGTCCCTCTAGTGGTGTTCTATCGCAAATCAGGAAGAAAGTCAAGTCTCGCTACAAGTATGCTGTTAGATCTCTAAAACGTCGGAAAGATCACATCGTCAGTAAGAAAATCAGTTCTGCCTTAACTGGGAGACACAATCGTGTTTTCTGGCAAGAAATAAAAAGAGTCAAGCGCTCCAAGACTGCTAAGCGCTCACAGTCCTCTATTGTTGATGGTTTTACAAACATGCAAGATATAACAAATAACTTTCATAATAGACTTAGTACTGTTCTCAACTCTGTCGAGGAGGACGTGGCATCCTTTTCTTTTCTGCAAGATTCTAGTTGTACTGCTAATATATCAATTTTTCCTGAGACTGTATCAGAAGCCTTGGAAAAACTGAGAACCAACAAGCAGGATGGCAGCCAACTCTCTTCAAACCATCTCCTTCTTGCAGCCCCTGTTCTGGAAGAATTTCTATCAAAATTCTTTACAGTCATTATTAGACATGGGTATATGCCTCAGCTACTCAGGAACTGCATACTGATTCCTATTCCTAAGTCAGGGAAGGATCCGTCTCAATCAGACAATTATAGACCCATTGCTTTGGCCCCCAATCTGAGTAAGGTTCTTGAATGGTGTATACTACTACAGTTTGGCTCCTACTTATCAACGTCTGATTTGCAGTTTGGCTTCAAAAGTGGCACTTCCACTGATTCTTGTACAGGTCTGCTAAAGAACACTATTGCCCTTCACATCCATCGTAAGACTAAGGTCTATGGCTGCTTTCTAGATGCCAGTAAAGCGTTTGATAGAGTAAGTCATAACACCCTGTTCAATATCCTTGAGAGGAGAGATGTACCCCCTATTTTACTGCGCTTTCTTTGGTCTTGGTACAAAGACCAGTCTTGCACTGTTAAATGGAACTCCTATGTATCCGACCCCTTTGGTGTAACAAATGGTGTATGTCAAGGTGGGGTACTATCACCAGTCTTATTTACGGTCTATCTGGATGAGCTGCTCCAGCGCTTGTCTACTCTCGATATTGGTTGTCATGTTGGCCATCATTATGTTGGCTCCTTATGTTATGCTGATGATATTGCCCTTCTTGCTCCATCACCCTCTGCTCTCAGAATTCTTCTCAGAGAATGTGAACTCTTTGCCACTGATCACAATCTTACCTTCAATGCTGCCAAAACTCAGTTAATCTGTTTTCGATCTTCACCTAAGATTAAATGCACTGGCAAATTTTTCTTCTCAGGTCACCTTCTTGAATTCTCTGACACTGTTACCCACCTTGGTCACATTTTACACTGTTCACTTGATGACAGTGATGACATCAAGAGAGCCACACTTGAAATGTGTAAAAAAGCCAATATTATCCTAAGTACCTTTTCTTCGTGTGATCCGCATGTCAAGACGGTCCTCTTTAACTCACACTGCTTGTCGTTGTATGGTGGTGCTCTCTGGGACATTACTTGCAGACAGCTTACTTCCTTGGAGGTTGCCTTCAATAATATTCTCAGGCGAATTTGGAGGGTCCCAAGAAACTGCCACACTCGAATTCTGCATAAAATTGCACATCTTGATAGTGTTCTCAATCGACTTATACGTTTATCTGACCGTTTTTCAAGAAAGACCTGCGAGTCGAATTCATATTTGCTTCATGACTCCTTAAATTTACTCTATTCAACACCAATGTGTTTACTCCAGTTGGCAGCAATCGCTACTGTGCTCACAAATATGTGAAATTGTACTTTGAGGAAGACCTTATTTGTGCCGACTTTGCAAGATACCTGCGCATCAGTGACTCCAGTGTAAGAGATTTGGCCATTGAGTCAATGATACAAGTTATTTGTTGTAACTAATTATCTTCACTTAATTATTTTAGTGTCTTCCTTTACCTTTACTTCTACCCTCCTGTACACCTAAATTTGGTGTGTTTATCGAAAATTATTATTATTATTATTATTATTATTATTGCATGCACTATGCGGCGCAGAATGGGACAGAGATATTGGCCGGTCCGTACAGCTTTGTGCGCCTTTTGCACCGAGAAAGGGTTTACATTTCTAAACTCTTCATGCCCATAGCTTCTTGATAATATGCACCTTGCATTAGTGGAACCTTTGTACCGAGCTAGGATTCGTCGCGAATGTACGTGAATTTCCAATGACGGCGATGCAGTGAACGGAGATATTGTCCGGCCCGTACAGCTTTGTGCGCCTTTTGCACCGAGAAAGGGTTTAGATTTTTAAACACTTCATGCCCATAGCTTCTTGATAATATGCACCTTGCATTAGTGCAACCTTTGTACCGAGCTGGGATTAGTCACGAATGTACGCGAATTTCCTTTGAAGGCAATATACGGCGCTGTATGGGACGGAGATATTGGACGGCCCGTACAGCTTTGTGTGCCTTTTGCACCGAGAAAGGGTTTAGATTTCTAAACTCTTCATGCCCATAGCTTCTTGATAATATGCACCTTGCATTAGTGCAACCTTTGTACCGAGCTAGGAAGAATCGCGAATGTACGTGAATTTCCAATGACGACACTATACGGCGATGCAGGGAACGGAGGTATTTGCCGGCCCGTACAGCTTTGTGCGCCTTTTGCACCGAGAAAGGGTTTACATTTTTAAACTCTTTATGCCCATAGCTTCTTGATAATGTGCACCTTGCATTAGTGCAACCTTTGTACCGAGCTAGGAAGAGCAGAGAATGCACGTGAATTTCCAATGACGGCACTATACGGCGATGCAGGAAACGGAGATATTGGCTGGCCTGTACAGCTTTATGCGCCTTTTGCACCGAGAAATGTTTTACATTTTGAGACTGTTCATGCTCATAGCTTCTTGATAATATGCGCCTTGCATTAGTGCAACCTTTGTACCGAGCTAGGAAGAGTCTCGAATGAACGTGAATTTACAATGACGGCACTATACCGCGATGCAGGGAACGGAGATATTGGCCGGCCCGTACAGCTTTGTGCGCCTTTTGCACCGAGAAAGGGTTTACATTTTTAAACTCTTTATGCCCATAGCTTCTTGATAATATACACCTTGCATTAGTGCAACCATTGTACCGAGCTAGAATTAGTCGCGAATGTACGCAAATTTCCATTGCATGCACTAAACGGCGCTGCATGGGACGGAGATATTGGCCGGCCCGTACAGCTATGTGCGCCTTTTGCACCGAGAAAGGGTTTAGATTTGTAAACTCTTCATGCCGATATCTTCTTGATAATATGCACCTTGCAATAGTGCAAGCTTTGTTCCGAGCTAGGAAGAGTCGCGAATGTACATGAATTTCCAATGACGGAACTATACGGCGATGCGGCGAACGGAGATATTGGCCGGCTCGTACAGCTTTGTGCGCCTTTTTCACCGAGAAGGGGTTTAGATTTTTAAACTCTTCATGCCCATAGCTTCTTGATAATATGCACCTTGCATTAGTGCAACCTTTGTACGGAGCTAGGATTAGTCGCGAATGTACGCGAATTTCCATTGAAGGCACTATACGGCGATGCAGGGAACGAAGATATTTGCCGGCTCGTACAGCTTTGTGCGCCATTTGCACCGAGAAAGGGTTTACATTTCTAAACTCTTCATGCCCATAGCTTCTTGATAATATGCACCTTGCATTAGTGCAACCTTTGTACCGAGCTAGGATTAGTCGAGAATGTACGCGAATTTCCATTGCATGCACTATGCGGCGCTGCATGGGACAGAGATATTGGACGGCCCGAACTGCTTTGTGCGCCTTTTGCACCGAGAAAGGGTTTAGATTTTTAAACTCTTCATGCCCATAGCTTCTTGATAATATGCACCTTGCATTAGTGAAACCTTTGTACCGAGCTAGGAACATTCGCGAATGAACGTGAATTTCCAATGACGGCACTATACGGCGATGCAGGGAACGGAGATATTAGCCGGCCCGTACAGCTTTGTGCGCCTTTTGCACCGAGAAAGGGTTTAGATTTTTAAACTCTTCATGCCCAAATCTTCTTGATAATATACACCTTGCATTAGTGCAACCTTTTTACCCAGCTAGGATTTGTCGAGAATGTACGCGAATTTCCATTGCATGCACTATGCGGCGCTGAATGGGTCAGAGATTTTGGCCGGCCCGTACAGCTTTGTGCGGCTTTTGCACCGAGAAAGGGTTTAGATTTTTAAACTCTTCATGCCCAAAGCTTCTTGATAATATGCACCTTGCATTAGTGCAACCTTTGTACCGAGCTAGGAAGAGTCGCGAATGAACGTTAATTTCCATTGACAGCACTATACGGCGATGTAGGGAACGGAGATATTGGCCTGCCTGACAGCTTTGTGCGCCTATTGCACCGAGAAAGGGTTTAGATTTTTAAACTCTTCATGCCGATAGCTTCTTGATAATATGCACCTTGCAATAGTGCAACCTTTGTACCGAGCTAGGAAGAGTCGCGAATGTACGTGAATTTCCAATGACGGCAGTATACGGCGATGTAGCGAACGGAGATATTGGCCGGCTCGTAGAGCTTTGTGCGCCTTTTGCACCGAGAAAGAGTTTTCATTTTTAAAGTCTTCATGCCCATAGCTTCTTGATAATATGCACCTTGCATTAGTGCAACCTTTGAACCGAGCTAGGATTAGTCACGAATGGACTCGAATTTCCATTGAAGGAACTATACAGCGCTGCATGAGACGGAGATATTGGCCGGCCAGCACAGCTTTGTGCGCATTTTGCACCGAGAAAGGGTTTAGATTTGTAAACTCTTCATGCCCAAAGCTTCTTGATAATATGCACCTTGCATTAGTGCAACCTTTGTACCTAGCTAGGAAGAGTCGCGAATGTACGTGAATTTCCAATGACGGCACTATATGGCGATGAATGGAACGGAGATATTGGCCGGCCCGTTCAGCTTTGTGCGCATTTTGCACCGAGAAAGGGTTTAGATTTTTAAAGTCTTCATGCCCATAGCTTCTTGATAATATGCACCTTGCATTAGTGCAACCTTTGTACCGAGGTAGGAAGAGTCGCAAATGTACGTGAATTTCCATTGATGGCACTATACGGCGATGCAAGGAACGGAGATATTGGCCGGCCCGTACAGCTTTGTGCGCATTTTGCACCGAGAAAGGGTTTACATTTTTAAACTCTTAATGCCGATAGCTTCTTGATAATATGCACCTTGCAATAGTGCAACCTTTGTACCGAGCTAGGAAGAGTCGCGAATGTACATGAATTCTCAATGACGGCACTATACGGCGATGCGACGAAAGGAGATATTGGCCAACTCGTAGAGCTTTGTGCGCCTTTTGCACCGAGAAAGGGTTTAAATTTTTAAACTCTTCATGCTGATAGCTTCGTGTTAATATGCACCTTGTATTAGTGCAACCTTTGTACCGAGCTAGAATTAGTCCCGAATGTGCGCAAATTTCCATTGCATGCACTATGCGCCGTTGCATGGGACGGAGGTATTGGCCGTTCCGTACAGCTTTGTGCGCCGTTTGCACCGAGAAAGGGTTTAGATTTCTAAACTCTTCATGCCCATAGCTTCTTGGTAATATGCACCTTGCATTAGTGCAACCTTTGTACCGAGCTAGGAAGAGTCGCGAATGAACGTGAATTTCCAATGACAGCACTATACGGCGATGCAGGGAACGGAGATATTGGCCGGCCTGACAGCTTTGTGCGCATATTGCACCGGGAAAGGGTTTAGATTTTTAAAATCTTCATGCTCATAGCTTCTTGATAATATGCACCTTGCAATAGTGCAACCTTTGTACCGAGGTAGGAAGAGTCGCGTATGTACGTGAATTTCCAATGACGGCACTGTACGGCGATGCAAAGAACGGAGATATTATCCGGCCCGTACAGCTTTGTGCGCCTTTTGCACCGAGAAAGAGTTTAGATTTGTAAACTCTTCATTCCCATAGCTTCTTGATAATATGCACCTTGCATTAGTGCAACCTTTGTACCGAGCTAGGATTAGTCGAGAATGAACGCGAATTTCCATTGCAAGAGCTATGCGGCGCTGCATGGGACAGAGATATTGGCCTGCCCGTTCAGCTTTGTGCGCCTTTTGCACCGAGAAATGGTTTAGATTTCTAAACTCTTCATGCCCATAGCTTCTTGATAATATGCACCTTGAATTAGTGCATCCTTTGTACCGAGCTACGAAGAGTCGCGATTGAACGTTAATTTTCAATGACGGCACTATACGTCGTTGCAGGGAACGGAGATATTGGCCTGCCCGACAGCTTTGTGCCGTTATTGCACCGAGAAAGGGTTTAGATTTTTAAACTCTTCATGATCATAGCTTCTTGATAATAAGCACCTTGCAATTGTGCAACCTTTGTACCGAGCTAGGAAGAGTCGCGAATGTACGTGAATTTCCAATGACGGCACTATACGCGATGCAGTGAACGGAGATATTGGTCGGCCCGTACAGCTTTGTGCGCCTTTTGCACCGAGAAATGGTTTTAATTTTTAAAGTCTTCATGCCCATAGCTTCTTGATAATATGCACCTTGTTTTAGTGCAACCTTTGAACCGAGCTAGGATTAGTCGCGAATGTACTCGAATGACGATTGAAGGCACTATTCGGCGCTGCATGGGACGGAGATATTGGCCGGCCCGTACAGATTTGTGCGCCTTTTGCACCGAGAAAGGGTTTACATTTCTAAACTCTTCATGCTCATAGCTTCTTGATAATATGCACCTTGCATTAGTGCAACCTTTGTACCGAGTTAGTAAGAGTCGCGAATGTACGTGAATTTCCAATGACGGCACTATATGGCGATGCAGGGAACGGAGATATTGGCCGGCCCGTACAGCTTTGTACGCCTTTTGCACCGAGAAAGGGTTTGCATTTCTAAACTCTACATGCTCATAGCTTCTTGATAATATGCACATTGCATTAGTGCAACCTTTGTACCGAGTTAGTAAGAGTCGCGAATGTTCGTGAATTTCCAATGACGGCACTATATGGCGATGCAGGGAACGGAGATATTGGCCGGCCCGTACAGCTTTGTGCGCCTTTTGCACCGAGAAAGGGTTTACATTTTTAAACTCTTCATGCCCATAGCTTCTTGATAATGTGCACTTTGCATTAGTGCAACCTTTGTACCGAGCTATGATTAGTCGTGAATGTACGCGAATTTCCATTGCATGCAGAATGCGGCGCTGCATGGGACAGAGATATTGGCCGGCCCGTACAGCTTTGTGCGCCTTTTGCACCGAGAAAGGGTTTAGATTTCTAAACTCTTCATGCCCATAGCTTCTTGACAATATGCACCTTGCATTAGTGGAACCTTTGTACCGAGTTAGGAAGAGTCGCGAATGAACTCGAATTTCCATCGAAGGCACTATACGGCGATGCAGAGAGCGGAGATATTTTCCGGACCGTACAGCTTTGTGTGCCTTTTGCACCGAGAAAGGGTTTAGATTTTTAAACTCTTCATGCCCATAGCTTCTTGATAATGTGCACTTTGCATTAGTGCAACCTTTGTACCGAGCTAGGATTAGTCGCGAATGTACGCGAATTTCCATTGCATGCAGAATGCGGCGCTGCATGGGACAGAGATATTGGCCAGCCCGTACAGCTTTGTACGCCTTTTGCACGGAGAAAGGGTTTACATTTCTAAACTCTTCATGCCCATAGCTTCTTGATAATATGTACCTTGCATTAGTGGAACCTTTGTACCGAGCTAGGATTCGTCGCGAATGTACGTGAATTTCCAATGACGGCATTATACGGCGATGCAGGGAACGGAGATATTTGCCGGCCCGTACAGCTTTGTGTACCTTTTGCACCGAGAAAGGGTTTAGATTTTTAAACACTTCATGCCCATAGCTTCTTGATAATATGCACCTTGTATTAGTGCAACCTTTGTACCTAGCTAGGATTAGTGGCGAATATACACGAATTTCGATTGAAGGCTCTTTACGGCGAAGCAGTGAGCAGAGATATTATCCAGCCCGTACAGCTTTGTGCGCCTTTTGCACCGAGAAATGGTTTACATTTTTAAACTCTTCATACCCATAGCTTCTTGATAATATGCACCTTGCATTAGTGGAACCTTTGTACCGAGCTAGGATTCGTCGCGAATGTACGTGAATTTCCAATGACGTCATTATACGGCGATGCAGGGAATGGAGATATTTGCCGGCCCGTACAGCTTTGTGTGCCTTTTGCACCGAGAAAAGGTTTAGATTTTTAAACTCTTTATGCCCATAGCTTCTTGATAATATTCACCTTGCATTAGTGCAACCTTTGTACCGAGCTAGGATTAGTGGCGAATGTACGCGAATTTCGATTGAAGGCTCTTTACGGCGAAGAAGTGAGCGGAGATATTATCCAGCCCGTACAGCTTTGTGCGCTTTTTGCACCGAGAAAGGGTTTACATTTTTAAACTCTTCATGCCCATAGCTTCTTGATAATATGCACCTTGCATTAGTGAAACCTTTGTACCGAGCTAGAAACATTCGCGAATGAACGTGAATTTCCAATGACGGCACTATACGGCGATGCCGGGAACGGAGATATTGGCCGGCCCGTACAGCTTTGTGCGCCTTTTGCACCGAGAAAGGGTTTAGATTTTTAATCTCTTCATGCCCAAAGCTTCTTGATAATATGCACCTTGCATTAGTGCAACCTTTGTACCGAGCTAGGAAGAGTCGCGAATGTACGTGAATTTCCTATGAAGGTACTATACGGCGATGCAGGGAACGGAGATATTGGCCGGCCCGTACAGCTTTGTGTGCCTTTTGCACCGAGAAAGGGTTTACATTTGTAAACTCTTCATGCCGATAGCTTCTTGATAATATGCACCTTGCAATAGTGCAACCTTTGTACCGAGCTAGAAACATTCGCGAATGAACGTGAATTTCCAATGACGGCACTATACGGCGATGCCGGGAAAGGAGATATTGGCCGGCCCGTACAGCTTTGTGCGCCTTTTGCACCGAGAAAGGGTTTAGATTTTTAATCTCTTCATGCCCAAAACTTCTTGATAATATGCACCTTGCATTAGTGGAACCTTTGTACCGAGCTAGGAAGAGTCGCGAATGTACGTGAATTTCCTATGAAGGTACTATACGGCGATGCAGGGAACGGAGATATTGGCCGGCCCGTACAGCTGTGTGCGCCTTTTGCACCGAGAAAGGGTTTACATTTGTAAACTCTTCATGCCGATAGCTTCTTGATAATATGCACCTTGCAATAGTGCAACCTTTGTACCGAGCTAGGAAGAGTCGCGAATGTACGTGAATTTCCAATGACGGCAGTATACGGCGATGTAGCGAACGGAGATATTGGCCGGCTCGTAGAGCTTTCTGCGCCTTTTGCACCGAAAAATAGTTTTCATTTTTAAAGTCTTCATACCCATAGCTTCTTGATAATATGCACCTTCCATTAGTGCAACATTTGAACCGAGCTAGGATTAGTCGCGAATGTACTCGAATTTCCATTGAAGGCACTATACAGCGCTGCATGAGACGGAGATATTGGCCGGCCAGTACAGCTTTGTGCGCATTTTGCACCGAGAAAGGGTTTAGATTTTTAAACTCTTCATGCCCAAAGCTTCTTGATAATGTGCACCTTGCATTAGTGCAACCTTTGTACCGAGCTAGGAAGAGTCGCGAATGTACGTGAATTTCCAATGACGGCACTATATGGCGATGAATGGAACGGAGATATTGGCCGGCCCGTTCAGCTTTATACGCATTTTGCACCGAGAAAGGGTTTAGATTTCTAAACTCTTCATGCCCATAGCTTCTTGATAATATGCACTTTGCATTAGTGCAACCTTTGTACCGAGCTAGGAAGAGTCGCGAATGTACATGAATTCCCAATGACGGCACTATACGGCGATTCGACGAAAGGAGATATTAGCCAACTCGTACAGCTTTCTGCGCCTTTTGCACCGAGAAAGGATTTAGATTTTTAAACTCTTCATGCCGATAGCTTCGTGATAATATGCACCTTGTATTAATGCAACCTTTGTACCGAGCTAGAATTAGTCCCGAATGTGCGCAAATTACCATTGCATGCACTATGCGGAGCTGCATGGGACGGAGATATTGGCCGTCCCGTACAGCTTTGTGCGCCGTTTGCACCGATAATGGGTTTAGATTTCTAAACTCTTCATGCCCATAGCTTCTTGGTAATATGCACCTTGCATTAGTGCAACCTTTGTACCGAGCTAGGAAGAGTCGCGAATGTACGTGAATTTCCAATGACGGCATTGTAAGGCGATGCAAGGAACGGAGATATTATCCGGCCCGTACAGCTTTGTGTGCCTTTTGCACCGAGAAAGAGTTTAGATTTGTAAACTCTTCATGCCCATAGCTTCTTCATAATATGCACCTTGCATTAGTGCAACCTTTGTACCGAGCTAGGAATAGTCGAGATTGAACGCGAATTTCCATTGCAAGAGCTATGCGGCGCTGCATGGGACAGAGATATTGGCCGGCCCGTTCAGCTTTGTGCGCCTTTTGCACCGAGAAAGGATTTAGATTTCTAAAGTCTTCATGCCCATAACTTCTTGAAGATATGCACCTTGCATTAGTGCAACCTTTGTACCGAGCTAAGAAGAGTCGCGAATGTACGAACTTCCAATGACGGTACTATACGGCAATGCAGGGAACGACGATATTGGCCAGCCGGTACAGCTTTGAGCGCCTTTTGCACCGGGAAAGGGTTTACATTTTTAAAGTGTTCATGCCCATAGCTTCTTGATGATATGCACCTTCCATTAGTGCAACCTTTGTACCGAGCTAGGAAGATTCGCGAATGTACGTGAACTTCCAATGACGGCACTATACGGCGATGCAGGGAACGGAGATATTGGCCTGCCCGTACAGCTTTGTGCGCCTTTTGCATCGAGAAATGGTTTAGATTTTTAAACTCTTCATGCCCGTAGCTGCTTGATAATATGCACCTTGCATTTGTGCAACCTTTGTACCGAGCTAGAATTAGTCGCGAATATACGCAAATTTCCATTGCATGCACTATACGGCGCTGCATGGGACGTAGATATTGGCCGTGCCGTACAGGTATGCGTGCCTTATGCCCCCGAGGAAGGGTTTAGTTTATTAAACTCTTCATGCCCATAGCTTCTTGATAGTATGCACCTTGCATTAGTGCAACCTTTGTACCGAGCTAGGAAGGGTCGCGAATGTATATGAATTTCCAATGACGGCACTATACAGCGATGCGGAGAACGGAGATATTGGCCGGCTCGTAGAGCTTTGTGCGCCCTTTGCACCGAAAAAGGGTTTAGATTTTTAAACTCTTCATGCCCATAGCTTCTTGATAAAATGCACCTTGCATTAGTGCAACCTTTGTACCGAGCTAGGATTTGTCGCGAATATACGCGAATTTCCATTGGATGCACTATGCGGCGCTGAATGGGACAGAGATATTGGCCGGCCGGTACAGCTTTGTGCGCCTCATGCACGGAGAAAGGGTTTACATTTCTAAACTCTTCATGCCCATAGCTTGTTGATAATATGCACCTTGCGTTAGTGCAACCTTTGTACCGAGCTAGGAAGAGTCGCGAATGAACGTGAATTTCCAATCACGGCACTATACGGCGTTGCAGGGAACGGAGATATTGGCCGGCTTGTACAGCTTTGTGCGCCTTTTGCACCGAGAAAGGGTTTAGATTTTTAAACTCTTCATGCCCTTAGCTTCTTGATAATATGTACCTTGCATTAGTGCAACCTTTGTATCGAGCTAGGATTAGTCGAGAATGTACGCGAATTTCCATTGCATGAACTATGCGGCGCTGCATTGGACAGAGTTATTGGCCGGTCCTTACAGCTTTGTGCGCCATTTGTACCGAGAAATGGTTTAGATTTCTAAACTCTTCATGCCCATAGCTTCTTGATAATATGCATCTTGCATTAGTGCAACCTTTGTACCTAGCTAGGAACAGTCGCGAATGAACTTGAATTTCCAATTACGGCACTATACGGCGATGCATGGAAGGAGATATTGGCCGGCCTATACAGATTAGTGCGCCTTTTACACCGAGAAAGGGTTTAGATTTTTAAGCTCTACATGCCCATAGCTTCTTGATAATATGCACCTTGCATTAGTGCAACCTTTGCACCGAGCTAGGAAGAGTCGCGAATGTACGTGAATTTCCAATGACGGCACTATACGGCGATGCAATGAACGGAGATATTGGCCGGCCCGTACAGCTTTGTGCGCCTTTTGTACCGAGAAAGGGTTTAGATGTTTAAACTCTTCATGCCCATAGCTTCTTGATAATATGCACCTTGCATTAGTGCAACCTTTTTACCGAGCTACGAAGAGTCGCGAATTAACGTGAATTTCCAATGACGGCACTATACGGCGATGTAGGGAACGGAGATATTGGCCGGCCTGTACAGATTGGTACGCCTCTTACACCGAGAAAGGGTTTAAATTTTTAAACTCTTCATGCCCTTAGCTTCTTGATAATATGCACCTTGCATTAGTGCAACCTTTGTACCGAGCTAGGATTAGTCAAGAATGTACGCGAATTTCCATTGCATGCACTATGTGTCGCTGCATGGGACAGAGATATTGGCCGGCCCCTACAGCTATGTGCGCCTTTTGCACCGAGAAAGGGTTTAGATTTCTAAACTCTTCATGCCCATAGCTTCTTGATAATATGCACCTTGCATTAGTGCAACCTTTGTACCGAGCTAGGATTAGTCAAGAATGTACGTGAATTTCCAATGACGGCACTATACGGCGATGCAGTGAAAGGAGATATTTTTGCCGGCCCGAACAGCTTTGTGCGCCTCTAGCACCTAGAAAGGGTTTTCATTTCTAAAGTCTGCATGCCCATAGCTTCTTGATAATATGCACCTTAAATTAGTTCAACCTTTGTACCGAGCTAGGAAGAGTCGCGAATGTACTTGAATTTCCAATGACTGCACTATACGGCGATGCAAGGAACGGAGATATTGGCCGGCCCGTACAGCTTTGTGCGCCTTTTGCACCGAGAAAGGGTTTAAATTTTTAAACACTTTATGCGCATAGCTTCTTGATAATATGCACCTTGCATTAGTGCAACCTTTGTACCGAGCAAGGAATAGTCGCGAATGTACGTGAATTTCCAAAGACGGCACTGTACGGCGATGCAGGGAACGGCGATATTGGCCGGCCTGTACAGATTAGTGCGCCTTTTACACCGAGAAAGGGTTTAGATTTGTAAACTCTTCATGCCCATAGCTTGTTGATAATATGCACCTTGCATTAGTGCAACCTTTGTACCGAGCTAGGATTAGTCGCGTATATACACGAATTTCCAATGACGGCACAATACGGCGATGCAGGGAACGGAGATATTGGCCGGCCCTTACAACTTTGTACGCCTATTGCACCGAGAAAGGGTTTAGATTTTTAAACTCTTCATGCTCATAGCTTCTTGATAATATTCACCTTGCAATAGTGCAACCTTTGTACCGAGCTAGGAAGAGTCGCGAATGTACGTGAATTTCCAATGACGGCACTATACGGCGATGTAGGGAACGGAGATATTGGCCGGCCCGTACAGCTTTGTGCGCCTTTTGCACCGAGAAAGGGGTTAGATTTTTAAACTTTTCATACCCATAGCTTCTTGATAATATGCACCTTGCAGTAGTGCACCCTTTGTACCGAGCTAGGAAGAGTCGAGAATGTACGTGAATTTCCAATGACGGCACTATACGGCGATGTAGGGAACGGAGATATTGGCCGGCCCGTACAGCTTTGTGCGCCTTTTGCACCGAGAAAGGGGTTAGATTTTTAAACTTTTCATACCCATAGCTTCTTGATAATATGCACCTTGCATTAGTGCACCCTTTGTACCGAGCTAGGAAGAGTCGAGAATGTACGTGAATTTCCAATGACGGCACTATACGGCGATGCAGGGAACGGAGATATTGGCCGGCCTGTACAGATTAGTTCGCCTTTTACACCGAGAAAGGGTTTAGATTTTTAAGCTCTTCATGCCCATAGCTTCTTGATAATATGCACCTTGCATTAGTGCAACCTTTGTACCGAGCTAGGATTAGTCGAGAATGTACGCGAATTTCCATTGCATGCACTATGCGGCGTTGCATGGGACAGAGATATTGGCCGGCCCGTACAGCTTTGTGCGCCTTTTGCACCGAGAAAGGGTTTAGATTTCTAAACTCTTCATGCCCATAGCTTCTTGATAATATGCACCTTGCATTAGTGCAACCTTTGTACCGAGCTAGGATTAGTCGCGAATGTACGCGAATTTCCAAGGACGGCACTATACGGCGATGCAGGGAACGGATATATTGGCCGGCCCGTACAGCTTTGTGCGCCTATTGCACCGAGAAAGGGATTAGATTTTTAAACTCTTCATGCTCATAGATTCTTGATAATATGCACTTTGCAATAGTGCAACCTTTGTACCGAGCTAGGAAGAGTCGCGAATGAACGTGAATTTCCAATGACGGCACTTTACGTCGATGCAGGGAACGGAGATATTGGCCGGCCTGTACAGATTAGTGCGCCTTTTACACCGAGAAAGGGTTTAGATTTTTAAACTCTTCATGCCCATAGCTTCTTGATAATATGCACCTTGCATTAGTGCAACCTTTGTACCGAGCTAGAATTAGTCGAGAATGTACGCGAATTTCCATTGCATGCACTATGCGGCGCTGCATGGGACAGAGATATTGGCCGGCCCCTACAGCTTTGTGCGCCTTTTGCACCGATAAAGGGTTTAGATTTCTAAATTCTTCATGCCCATAGCTTCTTGATAATATGCACCTTGCATTAGTGCAACCTTTGTACCGAGCTAGGATTAGTCGCGAATGTACGCGAATTTCCAATGACGGCACTATACGGCGATGCTGACAACGGATATATTGGCCGGCCCGTACAGCTTTGTGCGCCTATTGCACCGAGAAAGGGGTTAGATTTTTAAACTCTTCATGCTCATAGATTCTTGATAATATGCACCTTGCAATAGTGCAACCTTTGTACCGAGCTAGGAAGAGTCGCGAATGTACGTGAATTTCCAATGACGGCACTATACGGCGATGAAGTGAACGGAGATATTGGCCGGCCCGTACAGCTTTGTGCGCCTTTTGCACCGAGAAAGGGTTTAAATTTTTAAACACTTTATGCGCATAGCTTCTTGATAATATGCACCTTGCATTAGTGCAACCTTTGTACCGAGCAAGGAATAGTCGCGAATGTACGTGAATTTCCAATGACGGCACTGTACGGCGATGCTGGGAACGGCGATATTGGCCGGCCTGTACAGATTAGTGCGCCTTTTACACCGAGAAAGGGTTTAGATTTGTAAACTCTTCATGCCCATAGCTTGTTGATAATATGCACCTTGCATTAGTGCAACCTTTGTACCGAGCTAGGATTAGTCGCGAATATACACGAATTTCCAATGACGGCACAATACGGCGATGCAGAGAACGGAGATATTGGCCGGCCCTTACAACTTTGTACGCCTATTGCACCGAGAAAGGGTTTAGATTTTTAAACTCTTCATGCTCATAGCTTCTTGATAATATTCACCTTGCAATAGTGCAACCTTTGTACCGAGCTAGGAAGAGTCGCGAATGTACGTGAATTTCCAATGACGGCACTATACGGCGATGTAGGGAACGGAGATATTGGCCGGCCCGTACAGCTTTGTGCGCCTTTTGCACCGAGAAAGGGGTTAGATTTTTAAACTTTTCATACCCATAGCTTCTTGATAATATGCACCTTGCAGTAGTGCACCCTTTGTACCGAGCTAGGAAGAGTCGAGAATGTACGAGAATTTCCAATGACGGCACTATACGGCGATGCAGGGAACGGATATATTGGCCGCCCCGTACAGCTTTGTGCGCCTATTGCACCGAGAAAGGGGTTAGATTTTTAAACTCTTCATGCTCATAGATTCTTGATAATATGCACCTTGCAATAGTGCAACCTTTGTACCGAGCTAGGAAGAGTCGCGAATGTACGTGAATTTCCAATGACGGCACTATACGGCGATGAAGTGAACGGAGATATTGGCCGGCCCGTACAGCTTTGTGCGCCTTTTGCACCGAGAAAGGGTTTAGAGTTTTAAACTCTTCATGCCCATAGCTTCTTGATAATATGCACCTTGCATTAGTGAACCCTTTGTACTGAGCTTGGAAGAGTCGCGAATGAACGTGAATTTCCAATGACGGCACTACACGGCGATGCATGGTACGCTGATATTGGCCGGCCTGTACAGATTAGTGCGCCTATTGCACCGAGAAAGGGTTTAGATTTTTAAGCTCTTCATGCCCATAGCTTCTTGATAATATGCACCTTGCATTAGTTCAACCTTTGTACCGAGCTAGGAGTAGTCGAGAATGTACGCGAATTTCCATGTCATGCACTATGCGGCACTGCATGTGACAGAGATATTGGCCGGCCCCTACAGCTTTGTGCGCCTTTTGCACCGAGAAAGAGTTTAGATTTCTAGACTCTTCATGCACATAGCTTCTTGATAATATGCACCTTGCATTAGTGCAACCTTTGTACCGAACTAGGAAGAGTCGCGAATGAACGTGAATTTCCAATGACTGCACTATACGGCGATGCAGGGAACGGAGATATTGGCCGGCCTGTACAGATTAGTGCGCCTTTTACACCGAGAAAGGGTTTAGATTTTTAAGCTCTTCATGCCCATAGCTACTGATAATATGCACCTTGCATTAGTGCAACCTTTGTACCGAGCTAGAATTAGTCGAGAATGTACGCGAATTTCCATTGCATGCACTATGCGGCACTGCATGGGACAGAGATATTGGCCGGCCCCTACAGCTTTGTGCGCCTTTTGCTTCGAGAAAGGGTTTACATTTCTAGACTCTTCATGCACATAGCTTCTTGATAATATGCACCTTGCATTAGTGCAACCTTTGTACCGAGCTAGGAAGAGACGCGAATGAACGTGAATTTCCAATGACGGCACTACACGACGATGCATCGGACGTAGATATTTGCTGGCCTGTACAGCATTGTGCGCCTTTAGCACCGAAAAAGGGTTTACATTTGTAAACTTTTCATGCCCATACCTTCTGATAATATGCACCTTGCATTAGTGCAACCTTTGTACCGAGCTAGGATTAGTCGCGAATGTACGAGAATTTCCTTTGAAGGCAATACACGGCGCTGCATGGGACGGAGATATTGGTCGGCCCGTACAGATTTGTGCGCCTTTTGCACCGAGAAAGGGTTTCAATTTCTAAACTCTTCATGCCCATAGCTTCTTGATAATATGCACCTTGCATTTGTGCAACCTTTGTACCGAGCTTGGAAGAGTCGCGAATGTACGTGAATTTCCAATGACGGCACTGTACGGCGATGCAGTGAACGGAGATATTGGCCGGCCCGTACAGCTTTGTGCGCCTTTTGCACCGAGAAAGGGGTTAGATTTTTAAACTCTTCATGCTCATAGATTCTTGATAATATGCACCTTGCAATAGTGCAACCTTTGTACCGAGCTAGGAAGAGTCGCGAATGTACGTGAATTTCCAATGACGGCACTATACGGCGATGAAGTGAACGGAGATATTGGCCGGCCCGTACAGCTTTGTGCGCCTTTTGCACCGAGAAAGGGTTTAGATTTTTAAACTCTTCATACCCATAGCTTCTTGATAATATGCACCTTGCATTGGTGCACCCTTTGTACCGAGCTAGGAAGAGTCGCGAATGAACGTGAATTTCCAATGACGGCACTACACGGCGATGCAGGGAACGGAGATCTTGGCCGAACAGTACAGCTTTGTGCGCCTTTTGCACCGAGAAAGGGTTTACATTTTTACACTGTTCATGCTAATAGCTTCTTGATAATATGCACCTTGCATTAGTGCAACCTTAGTACCGAGCTAGAATTGGTCTCGATTGCACGCAAATTCCCATTACATAAACAATAAGGCGCTGCATGGGAAGGAGATATTGGCCGGTTCTTACAGCTTTGTGCGCCTTTTGCACCGAGAAAGGGTTTAGATTTTTAAGCTCTTCATGCCCATAGCTTCTTGATAATATGCACCTTGCATTAGTGCAACCTTTGTACCGAGATAGAATTAGTCCCGAATGTTCGCAAATTTCCATTGCATGCACTATGCGGCGCTGAATGAGACAGAGATATTGGTCGGCACGTACAGCTTTGTTTGCCTTTTGCACCGAGAAAGGGTTTACATTTCTAAACTCTTCATGCCCATAGCTTCTTGATAATATGCACCTTGCATTAGTGCAATCTTTGTACCGAGCTAGGAAGAGTCGCGAATAAACGTGAATTTCCAATGACGGTACTATACGGCGATGCAGGGAACGGAGATATTGGCCGGCCTGTACAGCTTTGTGCGCCTTTTACACCGGGAAAGGGTTTAGATTTTTAAACTCTTCATGCCCATAGCTTCTTGATAATATGCACCTTGCATTAGTGCAACCTTTGTTCCGAGCTAGGATTAGTCGAGAATGTACGCGAATTGCCATTGCATGCACTATGCGGCGCTGCATGGGACAGAGATATTGGCCGGCCCCTACAGCTTTGTGCGCCTTTTGCACCAAGAAAGGGTTTAGATTTCTAAACTCTTCATGCCCATAGCTTCTTGATAATATGCACCTTGCATTAGTGCAACCTTAGTACAGAGCTAGAATTGGTCCCGAATGAACGTGAATTTCAATTACATAAACAATAAGGCGCTGCATGGGATGGAGATATTGGCCGACCCGTACAGCTTTCTGCGACTTTTGCACCGTGAAAGGGTTTAGATTTTTAAACTCTTCATGCCCATAGCTTCTTCAAAATAAGCACCTTGCAATAGTGCAACAGTTGTACCGAGCTAGGATTAGTCGCGAATGTACATGAATTTCCAATGACGGCACTATACGGCGATGCAGAGAACGGACATATTGGCCGGCCCGTACAGATTTGTGCGCCTTTTGCACCGAGAAAGGGTTTAGATTTTGAAATTCTTCGTGCCCAAAGTTTCTTGATAATATGCATCTAGCATTAGTGCAACCTTTGTACCGAGCTAGGAAGAGTCGCGAATGTACATGAATTTCAAATGACGGCACTATACGGCGATGCTGGGAACGGAGATATTGGCCGGCACGCACGGCTTTGTACGCCTTTTGCACCGAGAAAGGGTTTAGATTTTTAAACTCTTCATGCCCATAGCTTCTTGATAATATGCACCTTGCAATAGTGCAACCTTTGTACCGAGCTAGGATTAGTCGCGAATGTACGTGAATTTCCAATGACGGCACTACACGGCGATGCAGGGAACGGAGATATTGGCCGGCCTGAACAGCTTTGTGCGCCTTTTGCTCCGAGAAAGGGTTTACATTTTTAAACTCTTCATGCCCATAGCTTCTTGATAATATGCACCTTGCAATAGTGCAACCTTTGTACCGAGCTAGGATTAGTCGCGAATGTACGTGAATTTCCAATGACGGCACTACACGGCGATGCAGGGAACGGAGATATTGGCCGGCCTGAACAGCTTTGTGCGCCTTTTGCACCGAGAAAGGGTTTAGATTTCTAAACTCTTCTTGCCCATAGCTTCTAGATAATATGCACCTTGCATTTGTGCAACCTTTGTACCGAGCTAGGAAGAGTCGCGAATGCACGTGAATTTCCAATGACGGCACAATACGGCGTTGCGGCGAACAGAGATATTGGCGGGCTCATACAGCTTTGTGCGCCTTTTGCACCGAGAAAGGTTTTAGATTTTTAAACGGTTCATGCCCATAGCTTCTTGATATTATGCACCTTGCATTAGAGCAACCTTTGTACCGAGCTAGGATTAGTCGTGAATATACGCGAATTTCCATTGAAGGCACCATACGGCGATGCAAAGAACTGAGTTATTGGCCGGCCCGTACAGTTTTTTTGTGCGCCTTTTGCACCGAGAAAGGGTTTAGATTTTTAAACTCTTCATGCCCATAGCTTCTTGATAATATGCACCTAGCATTTGTGCAACCTTTGTACCGAGCTAGGAAGAGTCGCGAATGTACGTGAATTTCCAATGACGGCACTATACGGCGATGTATAGGGAACGGAGACTTTGACGGCCCATACAGCTTTGTGCGCCTTTAGCACCGAGAAAGGATTTAGATTTGTAAACTCTTCATGCACATAGCTTCTTGATAATATGCACCTTGCATTAGCGAAACCTTTGTACCGAGATAGGATTAGTCGCGAATGTACGCGAATTTCCATTGAAGGCATTATACGGCGTTGCGGCGAACGGAGATATTGGCCGGCCTGTACAGGTTTGTGCGCCATTTACACCGAGAAAGGGTTTAGATTTTTAAACTCTTCATGCCCATAGCTTCTTGAAAATATGGACCTTGCATTAGTGCAACCTTTGTACCGAGCTAGGATTAGTCGAGAATGTACGCGAATTTCCATTGCGTGCACTATGCGGCACTGCATGGAACAGAGATATTGGCCGGCCCCTACAGATTTGTGCACCTTTTGCACCGAGAAAGGGTTTAGATTTCTAAACTCTTCATGCCCATAGCTTCTTGACAATATGCACCTTACATTAGTGCAACATTTGTACCGAGCTAGGAAGAGTCGCGAATTAACGTGAATTTCCAATGACTTCACTATAAGGCGATGCCGGGAACGGAGATATTGGCCGGCCTGTACAGATTAGTGAGCCTTTTACACCGAGAAAGGGTTTAGATTTTTAAACTCTTCTTGCCCATAGCTTGTTGATAATATGCACCTTGCATTAGTGCAACCTTTGTACCGAGCTAGGATTAGTCGAGAATGTACGCGAATTTCCATTGCATGCACTATGCGGCGCTGCATCTGACAGAGATATAGGCTGGCCCCTACAGCTTTGTGCGCCTTTTGCACCGAGAAAGGGTTTAGATTTCTAAACTCTTCATGCCCATAGCTTCTTGATAATATGCACCTTGCATTAGTGCAACCTTTGTACCGAGCTAGGATTAGTCGCGAATGTATGTGAATTTCCAATGACGGCACTATACGGCGATGCATGGAACGGAGATATTGGCCGGCCTGTACAGATTAGTGAGCCTTTTACACCGAGAAAGGGTTTAGATTTTTAAACTCTTCTTGCCCATAGCTTGTTGATAATATGCACCTTGCATTAGTGCAACCTTTGTACCGAGCTAGGATTAGTCGAGAATGTACGCGAATTTCCATTGCATGCACTATGCGGCGCTGCATCTGACAGAGATATAGGCTGGCCCCTACAGCTTTGTGCGCCTTTTGCACCGAGAAAGGGTTTAGATTTCTAAACTCTTCATGCCCATAGCTTCTTGATAATATGCACCTTGCATTAGTGCAACCTTTGTACCGAGCTAGGATTAGTCGCGAATGTATGTGAATTTCCAATGACGGCACTATACGGCGATGCATGGAACGGAGATATTGGCCGAACTTTACAGCTTTGTGTGCCTTTTGCACCGAGAAAGGGTGTAGATTTTGAAACTCTTCATGCCCATAGCTTCTTGATAATATGCACCTTGCATTAGTGCAACCTTTGTACCGCGCAAGGATTAGTGGCGATTGTACACGAATTTCCATTGAAGGTAATATACGGCGCTGCATCGCACGTAGATATTTGCTGGCCTGTACAGCATTGTGCGCCTTTTGCACCGAAAAAGGGTTTACATTTTTAAACACTTCATGCCCATACCTTCTGATAATATGCACCTTGCATTAGTGCAACCTTTGTAACGAACTAGGATTAGTCGCGAATGTACGAGAATTTTCTTTGAAGGCAATATACGGCGCTGCATGGGACGGAGATATTTGTCGGCCCGTACAGGTTTGTGCTCCTTTTGCACCGAGAAAGGGTTTCAATTTCTAAACTGTTCATGCCCATAGCTTCTTGATAATATGCACCTTTCATTTATGCAATCTTTATACCGAGCTTGGAAGAGTCGCGCATGTACGTGAATTTCCAATGACGGCACTATACGGCGATGCAGGGAACGGAGATATTGGCCTGCTCGTAAAGCTTTGTGCGCCTTTTGCACCGAGAAAGTGTTTAGATTTTTAAACCCTTCTTGCCAATAGCTTCTTGATAATATGCACCTTGCATTAGTGCAACCTTTGTACCGAGCAAGGATTCGTCGCGAATGTACGTGAATTTCCAATGACGGCACTATACGGCGATGCAGGGAACGGAGATATTGGCAGGCCCGAACAGCTTTGTGCGCATTTTGCACCGAGAAATGGTTTAGATTTTTAAACTCTTCATGCCCATAGCTTCTTGATAATATTCACCTTGCATTAGTGCAACCTTTGTACCGAGCTAGAAAGAGTCGCGAATGAACGTGAATTTCCAATGACGGCACTATACGGCGATGCAGGGAACGGAGATATTGGCCGGGCGGTACAGCTTTGTGCGCCTTTTGCACCGAGAAAGGGTTCAGATTTTTAAACTATTCATGCCCGTTGCTTCTTGATAATATGCACCTTGCATTAGTGGAACCTTTTTACCGAGCAAGGATTATTCGCGAATGTACGTGAATTTGCATTGACGGCACTATACGGCGATGCAGAGAACGGAGATATTCCCCGTCCCGTACAGTTTTGTTCGCCTTTTGAACCGAAAAAGGTTTTAGATTTTTAAACTCTTCATGCCCATAGCTTCTTGATAATATGCACCTTGCAATAGTGCAACATTTGTACCGAGCTAGGAAGAGTCGCGAATGTACGTGAATTTCCAATGACGGCACTGTACGGCTACGCAGGGAACGGAGATATTGGCCAGCCCGTACAGCTTTGTGCGCCGTTTGCACCGAGAAAGGGTTTAGATTTGTAAACTCTTCATGCCCATAGCTTCTTGATAATATGCGCCTTGCATTAGTGCAACTTTTGTACCGAGCTAGGATTCGTCGCGAATGTACGTGAATTTCCAATGACGGCACTATACGGCGATTTAGGGAACGGAGATATTGGCCGGCCCGTACAGCTTTGTGCGCCTTTTGCACCGAGAAAGGGTTTACATTTCTAAAATCTACATGCCCATAGCTTCTTGATAATATTCGCCTTGCATTAGTGCAACCGTTGTACCGAGTAAGGAAGAGTCACGAATGTACGTGAATTTCCAATGACGGCAATATACGGCGATGCAGAGAACGGAGATATTAGCCGGCCCGTACAGTTTTGTGCGCCTTTTGCACGGCGAAAGGGTTTAGATTTGTAAACTCTTCATGCCCATAGCTTCTTGATAATATGCACCTTATATTAATGCAACCTTTGTACCGAGCTAGGATTAGTCACGAAAGTACGCGAATTTCCAATGCATGCACTATGCGGCGCTGAATGGGACAGAGATATTGGACGGCACGTACAGCTTTGTGCGCCTTTTGCACGGAGAAAGGGTTTACATTTCTAAACTCTGCATGCCCATAGCTTCTTGATAATATTCGCCTTGCATTAGTGCAACCTTTGTACCGAGTAAGGAAGAGTCACGAATGTACGTGAATTTCGAATGACGGCACTATACGGCGATTTAGGGAACGGAGATATTGGCCGGCCCGTACAGCTTTGTGCGCCCTTTGCACCGAGAAAAGGTTTACATTTTTAAACTCTTCATGCCCATAGCTTCTTGATAATATGCACCTTGCATTTGTGCAGCCTTTGTACCGAGCTAGGATTAGTCGCGAATGTACGCGAATTTCCATGGCATGCACTGTGCGGCGCTGAATGGGTCGGAGATATAGGCCGGCCCGTACAGCTTTGTGCGCCTTTTGCACCGACAAAGGGTTTACATTTCTAAACTCTGCATACCCATAGCTTCTAGATAATATTCGCCTTGCATTAGTGCAACCTTTGTACCGAGTAAGGAAGAGTCACGAATGTACGTGAATTTCCAATGACGGCACTATATGGCGATGCAGAGAACGGAGATATTGGTCGGCCCGTACAGCTTTGTGCGCCTTTTGCGCAGAGAAAGGGTTTACATTTTTAAACTCTTCATGCCCATAGCTTCTTGATAATATGCACCTTGCATTAGTGCAACCTTTCTACAGAGCTAGGAAGAGTGGCGAATGCACATGAATTTCCAATGACAGCACTATACGGCGATTTAGGGAACGGAGATATTGGCCGGCCCGTACAGCTTTGTGCGCCTTTTGCACCGAGAAAGGGTTTACATTTCTAAAATCTGCATGCCCATAGCTTCTTGATAATATTCGCCTTGCATTAGTGCAACCTTTGTACCGAGTAAGGAAGAGTCACGAATGTACGTGAATTTCCAATGACGGCACTATACGGCGATGCAGAGAACGGAGATATTAGCCGGCCCGTACAGCTTTGTGCGCATTTTGCGCAGAGAAAGGGTTTGCATTTTAAAACTCTTCATGCCCATAGCTTCTTGATAATATGCACCTTACATTAATGCAATCTTTGTACCGAGCTAGGATTAGTCGCTAATGTACACGAATTTCCATTGGATGCACCATGCGCTGCTGATTGGGACAGAGATTTTGGCCGGCCCGCACAGCTTTGTGCGCCTTTTGCACCGAGAAAGGGTTTACATTTCTAAACTCTTCATGCCAATAGCTTCTTGATAAAATGCACCTTGCATTAGTGCAACCTTTGTACCGAGCTACGAAGAGTCGCGAATGTACGTTAATTTCCAATGACGACACTATACGGCGATGAAGGGAACGAAGATATTGGCCGACCCGTACAGCTTTCAGCGCCTTTTGCATCGAGAAAGGGTTTACATTTTTAAACTCTTCATGCCCATAGCTTCTTGATAATATGCACCTTCCATTAGTACAACCTTTGTACCGAGCTAGGAAGAGTCGCGAATGTACGTGAATTTCCAATGACGGCACGATACGGCGATGCAGGGTACGGAGATATTGGCCGGCCAGTACAGCTTTGTGCGCCTTTTGCGCAGAGAAAGGGTTTACATTTTTAAACTCTTCATCCCCATAGCTTCTTGATAATATGCACCTTATATTAATGCAACCTTTGTACCGAGCTAGGATTAGTCGCGAAAGTACGCGAATTTGCAATGCATGCACTATGCGGCGCTGAATGGGACAGAGATATTGGACGGCACGTACAGCTTTGTGCGCCTTTTGCACGGAGAAAGGGTTTACATTTCTAAACTCTGCATGCCCATAGCTTCTTGATAATATTCGCCTTGCATTAGTGCAACCTTTGTACCGAGTAAGGAAGAGTCACGAATGTACGTAAATTTCGAATGACGGCACTATACGGCGATGCAGAGAACGGAGATATTGGCCGGCCCATACAGCTTTGTGCGCCTTTTGCGCAGAGAAAGGGTTTACATTTTTAAACTCTTCATGCCCATAGCTTCTTGATAATATGCACCTTACATTAATGCAACCTTTGTTCCGAGCTAGGATTAGTCGCGAATGTACGCGAATTTCCATTGCATGTACTATGCGGCGCTGAATGGGACATAGATATTGGACGGCACGTACAGCTTTGTGCGCCTTTTGCACCGAGAAAGGGTTTACATTTCTAAGCTCTTCATGCCCATAGCTTCTTGATAATATGCACCTTGCATTAATGCATCCTTTGTACCGAGCTAGGAAGAGTCGCGAATGTACGTGAATTTCCAATGACGGCACTATACGGCGATGCAGGGAACGGAGATATTGGCCGGCCCGTACAGCTTTGTGCGCCTTTTCCACCGAGAAAGGGTTTAAATTTGTAAACTCTTCATGCCCATAGCTTCTTGATAATATGCACCTTGCATTAGTGCAACCTTTGTACCGAGCTAGGATTCGTCGCGAATGTATGTGAATTTCCAATGACGGCGATGCATGGAACGGAGATATTGGCCGGCTCGAACAGCTTTGTTTGCCTTTTGCATTGAGAAAGGGTTTAGATTTTTAAACACTTCATGCCCATAGCTTCTTGATAATATGCACCTTGCATTAGTGCAACCTTTGTTCCGAGCTAGGAAGAGTCGTGAATGTACGTGAATTTCCAATGACGGCACTATACGGTGATGCAGGGAACGGAGATATTGGCCGGCCCGTACAGCTTTGTGCGCCTTTTGCACCGAGAAAGGGTTTACATTTGTAAACTCTTCATGTCCATATCTTCTTGATAATATGCACCTTGCATTAGTACAACCTTTGTACCGAGCTAGGATTAGTCGAGAATGTACGCGAATTTCCATTGCAAGCACTATGCGGCGCTGCATGGGACAGAGATATTGGCCGGCCCGTACAGCTTTGTGCGTCTTTTTCACCAAGAATGGGTTTAGATTTGTAAACTCTTCATGTCCATAGCTTCTTGACAATATGCACCTTGCATTAGTGCAACCTTTGTACCGATCTAGGATTAGTCGAGAATGTACGCGAATTTCCATTGCAAGCACTATGCCGCGCTGCATGGGACAGAGATATTGGCCGGCCCGTACAGCTTTGTGCGCCTTTTGCACCGAGAAAGGGTTTAGATTTTTAAACTCTTCATGCCCATAGCTTCTTGAGAATATGCACCTTGTATTAGTGCAACCTTTGTACCGAGCTAGGATTAGTGGCGAATGTACGCGAATTTCGATTGAAGGCTCTTTACGGCGATGCAGTGAGCGGAGATATTATCCAGCCCATGCAGCTTTGTGCGCCTTTTGCACCGAGAAAGGGTTTACATTTCTAAACTCTTCATGTACATAGCTTCTTGATAATATGCACCTTGCATTAGTGGAACCTTTGTACCGAGCTAGGATTCGTCGCGAATGTACGTGAATTTCCAATGAAGGCGATGCAGGGAACGGAGATATTGGCCGGCCCGTACAGCTTTGTGCACCTTTTGCACCGAGAAAGGGTTTAGATTTTTAAACACTTCATGCGCATAGCTTCTTGATAATATGCACCTTGCATTAGTGCAACCTTTGTACCGAGCTGGGATTAGTCGCGAATGTACGCGAATTTCCTTTGAAGGCAATATACGGCGCTGTATGGGACGTAGATATTGGCCGGCCCGTACAGCTTTGTGTGCCTGTTGCACCGAGAAAGGGTTTAGATTTCTAAACTCTTCATGCCCATAGTTTCGTGATAATATGCACCTTACATTAGTGCAACCTTTGTACCGAGCTAGGAAGAGTCGCGAAAGTACGTGAATTTCCAATGACGGCACTATACGGCGATGCAGGGAACGGAGATATTGGCCGGCTAGTACAGCTTTGTGCGCCTTTTGCAACCAGAAAGGGTTTAGATTTTTAAAGTGTTCATGCCCAAAGCTTCTTGATAATATGCATCTTGCATTAGTGTAATCTTTGTACCGAGCTAGGAAGAGTCGCGAATGTACGTAAATTTCCAATAACGGCACAAATCGGCGATGCAGGGAATGGAGATATTGGCCGGCCCATACAGCTTTGTGCGCCTTTTGGACCGAGAAAGGGTTTAGATTTCTAAACTCTTCATGCCCATAGCTTCTTGGTAATATGCACCTTGCATTTGTGCAACCTTTGTACCGAGCTAGGAAGAGTCGCGAATGTACGTGAATTTCCATTGAAGGCACTTTTCGGCGATGCAGAGAGCGGAGATATTAACCGGCCCGTACAGCTTTGTGCGCCTTTTGCACCGAGAAAGGGTTTAGATTTGTAAACTGTTCATGCCCATAGCTTCTTGATAATATGCACCTTGCATTAGTGCAACCTTTGTACCGAGCTAGGATTAGTCGAGAATGTACGCGAATTTCCATTGCAAGCACTATGCGGCGCTGCATGGGACAGAGATATTGGACGGCCCGTACAGCTTTGTGCGCCTTTTGCACCGAGAAAGGGTTTACATTTCTACACTCTTCATGCCCATAGCTTCTTGATAATATGCACCTTGCATTAGTGCAACCTTTGTACCGAGCTAGGATTCGTCGCGAATGTACGTGAATTTCCAATGACGGCATTATACGGTGATGCAGGGAACGGAGATATTTGCCGGCCCGTACAGCTTTGTGTGCCTTTTGCACCGAGAAAGGGTTTAGATTTTTAAACACTTCATGCCCATAGCTTCTTGAGAATATTCACCTTGCATTAGTGCAACCTTTGTACCGAGCTAGGATTAGTGGCGAATGTACATGAAATTCGATTGAAGGCTCTTTACGGCGATGCAGTGAGCGGAGATATTATCCAGCCCATACAGCTTTGTGCGCCTTTTGCACCGAGAAAGGGTTTACATTTCTAAACTCTTCATGCGCATAGCTTCTTGATAATATGTACCTTGCATTAGTGGAACCTTTGTACCGAGCTAGGATTCGTCGCGAATATACGTGAATTTCCAATGACGGCGATGCAGGGAACGGAGATATTGGCCGGCCCTTACAGCTTTGTGCACCTTTTGCACCGAGAAAGGGTTTAGATTTTTAAACACTTCATGCCCATAGCTTCTTGATAATATGCACCTTGCATTAGTGCAACCTTTGTACCGAGCTGTGATTAGTCGCGAATGTACGCGAATTTCCTTTGAAGGCAATATACGGCGCTGAATGGGACGTAGATATTGGCCGGCCCGTACAGCTTTGTGTGCCTGTTGCACCGAGAAAGGGTTTAGATTTCTAAACTCTTCATGCCCATAGCTTCTTGATAATATGCACCTTGCATTAGTGCAACCTTTGTTCCGAGCTAGGAAGAGTCGTGAATGTACGTGAATTTCCAATGACGGCACTATACTGTGATGCAGGGAACGGAGATATTGGCCGGCCCGTACAGCTTTGTGCGCCTTTTGCACCGAGAAAGGGTTTAGATATTTAAACTCTTCATGCCCATAGATTCTTGATAATATGCGCCTTGCATTAGTTCAACCTCTGTACCGAGCTAGGATTAGTCGCGAATGTACGCGAATTTCCATTGAAGGCACATTTCGGCGATGCAGAGAGCGGAGATATTATCCGGCCCGTACAGCTTTGTGCGCCTTTTGCACCGAGAAAGGGTTTAGATTTGTAAAGTCTTCATGCCCATAGCTTCTTGATAATATGCACCTTGCATTAGTGCAACCTTTGTACCGAGCTAGGATTAGTCGAGAATGTACGCGAATTTCCATTGCAAGCACTATGCGGCGCTGCATGGGACAGAGATATTGGCCGGCCAGTACAGCTTTGTGCGCCTTTTGCACCGAGAAAGGGTTTAGATTTGTAAACTCTTCATGCCGATAGCTTCTTGATAATATGCACCTTGCATTAGTGCAACCTTTGTACCGAGCTAGGATTCGTCGCGAATGTACGTGAATTTCCAATGACGGCATTATACGTCGATGCAGGGAACGGAGATATTTGCCGGCCCGTACAGCTTTGTGTGCCTTTTGCACCGAGAAAGGGTTTAGATTTTTAAACACTTCATGCCCATAGCTTCTTGAGAATATTCACCTTGCATTAGTGCAACCTTTGTACCGAGCTAGGATTAGTGGCGAATGTACATGAAATTCGATTGAAGGCTCTTTACGGCGATGCAGTGAGCGGAGATATTTTCCAGACCGTACAGCTTTGTGCGCCTTTTGCACCTAGAAAGGATTTACATTTCTAAACTCTTCATGCACATAGCTTCTTGATAATATGCACCTTGCATTAGTGGAACCTTTGTACCGAGCTAGGATTCGTCGCGAATGTACGTGAATTTCCAATGACGGCGATGCAGGGAACGGAGATATTGGCCGGCCCGTACAGCTTTGTGCGCCTTTTGCAACGAGAAAGTGTTTAGATTTTTAAACACTTCATGCCCATAGCTTCTTGATAATATGCACCTTGCATTAGTGCAACCTTTGTTCCGAGCTAGGAAGAGTCGTGAATGTACGTGAATTTCCAATGACGGCACTATACTGTGATGCAGGGAACGGAGATATTGGCCGGCCCGTACAGCTTTGTGCGCCTTTTGCACCGAGAAAGGGTTTAGATATTTAAACTCTTCATGCCCATAGATTCTTGATAATATGCGCCTTGCATTAGTTCAACCTCTGTACCGAGCTAGGATTAGTCGCGAATGTACGCGAATTTCCATTGAAGGCACATTTCGGCGATGCAGAGAGCGGAGATATTATCCGGCCCGTACAGCTTTGTGCGCCTTTTGCACCGAGAAAGGGTTTAGATTTGTAAAGTCTTCATGCCCATAGCTTCTTGATAATATGCACCTTGCATTAGTGCAACCTTTGTACCGAGCTAGGATTAGTCGAGAATGTACGCGAATTTCCATTGCAAGCACTATGCGGCGCTGCATGGGACAGAGATATTGGCCGGCCAGTACAGCTTTGTGCGCCTTTTGCACCGAGAAAGGGTTTAGATTTTTAAACTCTTCATGCCCATAGATTCTTGATAATATGCACCTTGCATTAGTTCAACCTCTGTACCGAGCTAGGATTAGTCGCGAATGTACGCGAATTTCCATTGAAGGCACTTTTCGGCGATGCAGAGAGCGGACATATTATCCGGCCCGTACAGCTTTGTGCGCCTTTTGCACCGAGAAAGGGTTTAGATTTGTAAAGTCTTCATGCCCATAGCTTCTTGATAATATGCACCTTGCATTAGTGCAACCTTTGTACCGAGCTAGGATTAGTCGAGAATGTACGCGAATTTCCATTGCAAGCACTATGCGGCGCTGCATGGGACAGAGATATTGGCCGGCCAGTACAGCTTTGTGCGCCTTTTGCACCGAGAAAGGGTTTAGATTTCTAAACTCTTCATGCCCATAGTTTCTTGATAATATGCACCTTGCACTAGTGCAACCTTTGTACCGAGCTAGGAAAAGTCGTGAATATACGTGAATTTTCAATGACGGCACTATACGGTGATGCAGGGAACGGAGGTACTGGCCGGACCGTACAGCTTTGTGCGCCTTTTGCACCGAGAAAGGGTTTGGAGTTTTAAACTCTTCATGCCCATAGCTTCTTGATAATATGCACCTTGCATTAGTGCAACCTTTGTACCGAGCTAGGATTCGTCGCGAATGTACGTGAATTTCCAATGACGGCGATGCAGGGAACGGAGATATTGGCCGGCCCGTACAGCTTTGTGCGCCTTTTGCAACGAGAAAGGGTTTAGATTTTTAAACACTTCATGCCCATAGCTTCTTGACAATATGCACCTTGCATTAGTGCAACCTTTGTACCGAGCTGGGAAGAGTCGTGAATGTACGTGAATTTCCAATGATGGCACTATACTGTGATGCAGGGAACGGAGATATTGGCCGGCCCGTACAGCTTTGTGCGCCTTTTGCACCGAGAAAGGGTTTAGATTTTTAAACTCTTCATGCCCATAGATTCTTGATAATATGCACCTTGCATTAGTTCAACCTCTGTACCGAGCTAGGATTAGTCGCGAATGTACGCGAATTTCCATTGAAGGCACATTTCGGCGATGCAGAGAGCGGAGATATTATCCGGCCCGTACAGCTTTGTGTGCCTGTTGCACCAAGAAAGGGTTTAGATTTCTAAACTCTTCATGCCCATAGCTTCTTGATAATATGCACCTTGCAATAGTGCAACCTTTGTACCGAGCTGGGATTAGTCGCGAATGTATGCGAATTTCCTTTGAAGGCAATATACGGCGCTGTATGGGACGTAGATATTGGCCGGCCCGTACAGCATTGTGTGCCTGTTGCACCGAGAAAGGGTTTAGATTTCTAAACTCTTCATGCCCATAGCTTCTTGATAATATGCACCTTGCATTAGTGCAACCTTTGTACCGAGCAAGAAAGAGTCGCGAAAGTACGTGAATTTCCAATGTCGGCACTATACGGCGATGCAGGGAACGGAGATATTGGCCGGCTAGTACAGCTTTGTGCGCCTTTTGCAACCAGAAAGGGTTTAGATTTTTAAAGTGTTTATGCCCATAGCTTCTTGATAATATGCATCTTGCATTAGTGCAATCTTTGTACCGAGCTAGGAAGAGTAGCGAATGTACGTGAATTTCCAATAACGGCACAAATCGGCGATGCAGGGAACGGAGATATTGGCCGGCCCGTACAACTTTGTGAGCCTTTTCCACCGAGAAAGGGTTTAGATTTTTAAACACTTCATGCCCATAGCTTCTTGATAATATGCACCTTGCATTAGTGCAGCCTTTGTACCGAGCTAGGAAGAGTCGCGAATGTACGTGAATTTCCAATGATGGCACTATACGGCGATGCTGGGAACGGAGATATTGGCCGGACCGTACAGCTTTGTGCGCCTTTTGCACCGAGAAAGGGTTTACATTTCTAAACTCTTCATGCACATAGCTTCTTGATAATATGCACCTTGCATTAGTGGAACCTTTGTACCGAGCTAGGATTCGTCGCGAATGTACGTGAATTTCCAATGAAGGCGATGCAGGGAACGGAGATATTGGCCGGCCCTTACAGCTTTGTGCACCTTTTGCACCGAGAAAGGGTTTACATTTTTAAACACTTCATGCCCATAGCTTCTTGATAATATGCACCTTGCATTAGTGCAACCTTTGTACCGAGCTGGAATTAGTCGCGAATGTATGCGAATTTCCATTGAAGGCAATATACGGCGCTGTATGGGACGTAGATATTGGCCGGCCCGTACAGCATTGTGTGCCTGTTGCACCAAGAAAGGGTTTAGATTTCTAAACTCTTCATGCCCATAGCTTCTTGATAATATGCATCTTGCAATAGTGCAACCTTTGTACCGAGCTGGGATTAGTCGCGAATGTATGCGAATTTCCTTTGAAGGCAATATACGGCGCTGTATGGGACGTAGATATTGGCCGGCCCGTACAGCATTGTGTGCCTGTTGCACCGAGAAAGGGTTTAGATTTCTAAACTCTTCATGCCCATAGCTTCTTGATAGTATGCACCTTGCATTAGTGCAACCTTTGTACCGAGCAAGAAAGAGTCGCGAAAGTACGTGAATTTCCAATGACGGCACTATACGGCGATGCAGGGAACGGAGAAATTGGCCGGCCCGACAGCTTTCTGCGCTTATTGCACCGAGAAAGGGTTTAGATTTTTAAACTCTTCATGCTCATAGCTTCTTGATAATATGCACCTTGCAATAGTGCAACCTTTGTACCGAGCTAGGAAGAGTCGCGAATGTACGTGAATTTCCAATGACTGGCACTATACGGCGATGCAGGGAACGAAGATATTGGTCGGCCCGTACAGCTTTGTGCGCCTTTTGCACCGAGAATGGGTTTTAATTTTTTAAGTCTTCATGCCCATAGCTTCTTGATAATATGTACCTTGTATTAGTGCAACCTTTGTACCGAGCTAGGATTAGTCGTGAATGTACTCGAATGACCATTGAAGGAACTATTCGGCGCTGCAAGGGACGGAGATATTGGCCGGCCCGACAGCTTTGTACGCTTATTGCACCGAGAAAGGGTTTAGATTTTTAAACTCTTCATGCTCATAGCTTCTTGATAATATGCACCTTGCAATAGTGCAACCTTTGTACCGAGCTGGGATTAGTCGCGAATGTATGCGAATTTCCTTTGAAGGCAATATACGGCGCTGTATGGGACGTAGATATTGGCCGGCCCGTACAGCATTGTGTGCCTGTTGCACCGAGAAAGGGTTTAGATTTCTAAACTCTTCATGCCCATAGCTTCTTGATAATATGCACCTTGCATTAGTGCAACCTTTGTACCGAGCAAGAAAGAGTCGCGAAAGTACGTGAATTTCCAATGACGGCACTATACGGCGATGCAGGGAACGGAGATATTGGCCGGCCCGTACAACTTTGTGAGCCTTTTCCACCGAGAAAGGGTTTAGATTTTTAAACACTTCATGCCCATAGCTTCTTGATAATATGCACCTTGCATTAGTGCAGCCTTTGTACCGAGCTAGGAAGAGTCGCGAATGTACGTGAATTTCCAATGATGGCACTATACGGCGATTCTGGGAACGGAGATATTGGCCGGACCGTACAGCTTTGTGCGCCTTTTGCACCGAGAAAGGGTTTACATTTTTAAACTCTTCATGCCGATAGCTTCTTGATAATATGCACCATGCAATAGTGCAACCTTTGTACCGAGCTAGGAAGAGTCGCGAATGTACATGAATTCCCAATGACGGCACTATACGGCGATGCGACGAAAGGAGATATTGGCCAACTCGTAGAGCTTTGTGCGCCTTTTGCACCGAGAAAGGGTTTAGATTTTTAAACTCTTCATGCCGATAGCTTCGTGATAATATGCACCTTGCATTAGTGCAACCTTTCTACCGAGCCAGAATTAGTCCCGAATGTGCGCAAATTTCCTTTGCATGCACTATGCGGCGCTGCATGAGACGGAGATATTGGACTTCCCGTACAGCTTTGTGCGCCGTTTGTACCGAGAAAGGGTTTAGATTTCTAAACTCTTCATGCCCATAGCTTCTTGATAATATGCACCTTGCATTTGTGCAACCTTTGTACCGAGCTAGGATTAGTCGCGAATGTGCTCGAATGTCCATTGAAGGCACTATACGGCGCTGCATGGGACGGAGATATTGGCCGGCCAGTACAGCTTTGTGTGCCTCTTGCACCGAGAAAGGGTTTACATTTCTAAACTCTTCATGCCCATAGCTTCTTAATAATATGCATCTTGCATTAATAATAATAATAATAATAATAATAATAATTTTCGATAAACACACCAAATTTAGGTGTACAGGAATACATAGGTGTAGTAGATTTAGCTAAGTATTAACCTTAGACCTTGTTCTCTTTGCTATGGGAGTAAAAACTTGACTAGAGGGTCCGTAAGATGTACATAAGTATGGAGTTAATGCAACCTTTGTACCGAGCTAGGAAGAGTCGCGAATGTACGTGAATTTCCAATGACGGCACTATACGGCGATGCAGGGAACGGAGATATTGGACGGGCGGTACAGCTTTGTGCGCCTTTTGCACCGAGAAAGGGTTTAGATTTTTAAACTCTTCATGCCCATTGCTTCTTGATAATATGCACCTTGCATTAGTGCAACCTTTTTACCGAGCTAGGATTATTCGCGAATGTACGCGAATTTCCTTTGAAGGCAATATACGGCGATGCAAGGAACGGAGATATTGGCCGGTCCGTACAGATTTGTACGCCTTTTTCACCGAGAAAGGGTTTAGATTTTTAAACACTTCATGCCCATAGCTTCTTGATAATATGCACCTTGCATTAGTGCAACCTTTGTACCGAGCTAGGATTCGTCGCGAATTTACGTGAATTTCCATTGACTGTACAATACGGCGATGCAGAGAACGGAGATATTGCCCGGCCAGTACAGCTTTGTTCGCCTTTTACACAGAAAAAGGGTTTACATCTTTAAACACTTCATGCCCATAGCTTCTTGATAATATGCACCTTGCATTAGTGCAACCTTTGTACCGAGCTAGGAAGAGTCGCGAATGTACGTGAATTTCCAATGTCGGCACTATAAGGCGATGCAGGGAAAGGACATATTCGCTGGCCCGTACTGCATTGTGCGCCTTTTGCACCGAGAAAGGGTTTAGATTTTTAAACTCTTCATGCCCGTAGCTTCTTGATAATATGCACCTTGCATTAGTGCAACCTTTCTACCGAGCTAGGAATCGTCGCGAATGTACGTGAATTTGCATTGACGGCACTATACGGCGATGCAGAGAACGGAGATATTCCCCGGCCCGTACAGCTTTGTTCGCCTTTTGCACCGAAAAAGGTTTTAGATTTTTAAACTCTTCATACCCATAGCTTCTTGATAATATGCACCTTGCATTAGTGCAACATTTGTACCGAGCTGGGAAGAGTTGCGAATGTACGTGAATTTCCAATGACGGCACTATACGGGGATGCAGGGAACGGAGATATTGGCCGGCCGGTACAGCTTTGTTCGCCTTTTGCACCGAGAAAGGTTTTAGATTTTTAAACTCCTCATCCCCATAGCTTCATTATAATGTGCACCTTGCATTAATGCAACCTTTGTACCGAGCTAGGATTAGTCGCGAATGTATGCGAATTTCCACTGAAGGCTCTATACGGCGATGCAGGGAACTGAGATATTGGCCGGCCCGTACAGCTTTGTGCGCCTTTTGCACCGAGAAAGGGTTTAGATTTTTAAACTCTTCATGCCCATAGCTTCTTGATAATATGCACCTTGCATTAGTGCAACCTTTGTGCCGAGCTAGGATTATTCGCGAATGTACGCGAATTTCCATTGAAGGCACTATACGGCGATTCAAGGAACGGAGATATTGGCCGGCCCGTACAGCTTTGTTCGCCTTTTGCACCGAGAAAGGTTTTACATTTTTAAACTCCTCATCCCCATAGCTTCATTATAATGTGCACCTTGCATTAATGCAACCTTTGTACCGAGCTAGGATTAGTCGCGAATGTACGCGAATTTCCACTGAAGGCTCTATACGGCGATGCAGGGAACGGAGATATTGGCCGCCCCGTACAGCTTTGTGCGCCTTTTGCACCGAGAAAGGGTTTAGATTTTTAAACTCTTCATGCCCATAGCTTCTTGATAATATGCACCTTGCATTAGTGCAACCTTTGTGCCGAGCTAGGAAGAGTCGCGAATGTACATGAATTTCCAATGACGGCACTATACGGTGATGCAGGGAACGGAGATATTGGCATGCCCGTACAGCATTGTGCGCCTTTGCACCGAGAAAGGGTTTAGATTTTTAAACTCTTCATTCCCATAACTTCTTGATAATATGCACCTTGAATTATTGCAACCTTTGTGCCGAGCTAGGATTATTCGCGAATGTACGCGAATTTCCATTGAAGGCACTATACGGCGATTCAAGGAACGGAGATATTGGCCGGCCCGTACAGCTTTGTGCGCCTTTTGCAACGAGAAAGGGTTCAGATTTGTAAACTCTTCATGCCGATAGCTTCTTGAAACACTTCGTGCCCATAGCTTCTTGATAATATGCACCTTGCATTAGTGCAACCTTTCTACCGAGCTAGGAAGAGTCGCGAATGTACGTGAATTTCAAATGACGGCACTATACGGCGATGCAGGGAACGGAGATATTGGCCGGCAGGTACAGCTTTGTGCGACTTTTGCACCGAGAAAAGGTTAACATTTTTAAACTGTTCATGCTCATAGCTTCTTGATAATATGCACCTTACAGTAGTGCAACCTTTGTTCCGAGCTACAATTAGTCGCGAATGTACGAAAATTTCCATTGCATGCACTATACGGCGCTGCATGGGAAGGAGATATTGGCCGGCCCGTAGAGCTTTGTGCGCCTTTTGCACCAAGAAAGGGTTTAGATTTTTAAACTCTTCATGCCCATAGCTTCTTGATAATATGCACCATGCATTAGTGCAACCTTTGTACCGAGCTAGGAAGAGTCGCGAATGCACGTGAATTTCCAATGACGGCACTATACGGCGATGCGGCCAACGGAGATATTGGCGGGCTCGTACAGATTTGTGTACCTTTTGCACCGAGAAAGGGTTTAGATTTTTAAACTCTTAATGCCCATAACTTCTTGATATTATGCACCTTGCATTAGAGCAACCTTTGTACCGAGCTAGGATTAGTCGTGAATATACGCGAATTTCCATTGAAGGCACTATACGGCGATTCAGGGAGCGGAGATATTTGCCGGCCCGTACAGCTTTGTGCGCCTATTGCACCGAGAAAGGGTGTAGATTTTTAAACTCTTCATGCGCATAGCTTCTTGATAATATGCACCTTGCATTAGTGCAACCTTTCTACCGAGCTAGGAAGAGTCGCGAATGTACGTGAATTTCAAATGACGGCACTATACGGCGATGCAGGGAACGGAGATATTGGCCGGCAGGTACAGCTTTGTGCGACTTTTGCACCGAGAAAAGGTTAACATTTTTAAACTGTTCATGCTCATAGCTTCTTGATAATATGCACCTTACAGTAGTGCAACCTTTGTTCCGAGCTACAATTAGTCGCGAATGTACGAAAATTTCCATTGCATGCACTATACGGCGCTGCATGGGAAGGAGATATTGGCCGGCCCGTAGAGCTTTGTGCGCCTTTTGCACCAAGAAAGGGTTTAGATTTTTAAACTCTTCATGCCCATAGCTTCTTGATAATATGCACCATGCATTAGTGCAACCTTTGTACCGAGCTAGGAAGAGTCGCGAATGCACGTGAATTTCCAATGACGGCACTATACGGCGATGCGGCCAACGGAGATATTGGCGGGCTCGTACAGATTTGTGTACCTTTTGCACCGAGAAAGGGTTTAGATTTTTAAACTCTTAATGCCCATAACTTCTTGATATTATGCACCTTGCATTAGAGCAACCTTTGTACCGAGCTAGGATTAGTCGTGAATATACGCGAATTTCCATTGAAGGCACTATACGGCGATTCAGGGAGCGGAGATATTTGCCGGCCCGTACAGCTTTGTGCGCCTATTGCACCGAGAAAGGGTGTAGATTTTTAAACTCTTCATGCGCATAGCTTCTTGATAATATGCACCTTGCATTAGTGCAACCTTTCTACCGAGCTAGGAAGAGTCGCGAATGTACGTGAATTTCAAATGAAGGCACTATACGGCGATGCAGGGAACGGAGATATTGGCCGGCAGGTACAGCTTTGTGCGACTTTTGCACCGAGAAAAGGTTAACATTTTTAAACTGTTCATGCTCATAGCTTCTTGATAATATGCACCTTACAGTAGTGCAACCTTTGTTCCGAGCTACAATTAGTCGCGAATGTACGAAAATTTCCATTGCATGCACTATACGGCGCTGCATGGGAAGGAGATATTGGCCGGCCCGTAGAGCTTTGTGCGCCTTTTGCACCAAGAAAGGGTTTAGATTTTTAAACTCTTCATGCCCATAGCTTCTTGATAATATGCACCATGCATTAGTGCAACCTTTGTACCGAGCTAGGAAGAGTCGCGAATGCACGTGAATTTCCAATGACGGCACTATACGGCGATGCGGCCAACGGAGATATTGGCGGGCTCGTACAGATTTGTGTACCTTTTGCACCGAGAAAGGGTTTAGATTTTTAAACTCTTAATGCCCATAACTTCTTGATATTATGCACCTTGCATTAGAGCAACCTTTGTACCGAGCTAGGATTAGTCGTGAATATACGCGAATTTCCATTGAAGGCACTATACGGCGATTCAGGGAGCGGAGATATTTGCCGGCCCGTACAGCTTTGTGCGCCTATTGCACCGAGAAAGGGTGTAGATTTTTAAACTCTTCATGCCCATACCTTCTTGATAATATGCACCTAGCATTTGTGCAACCTTTGTACCGAGCTAGGAAGAGTCGCGAATGTACGTGAATTTCCAATGACGGCACTATACGGCGATGCAGGGAACGGAGATATTTGCCGGCCCGTACAGCTTTGTGCGCCTTTTGCAGCGAGAAAGGATTTAGATTTTTAAACTCTTCATGCACATAGCTTCTTGATGATATGCACCTTGCATTAGTGCAACCTTTGTACCGAGCTAAGAAAAGTCTCGAAAGCATTTGAATTTCCAATGACGGCACAATACGGCGTTGCGACAAACGGAGATATTGGCGGGCTCGTGCAGCTTTGTGCGCTTGTTGCACCGAGAAAGGGTTTAGATTTTTAAACTCTTCATGCCCTTAGCGTCTTGATAATATGCACCTTGCATTAGTGCAACCTTTGTACCGAGCAAGGAAGAGTCGCGAATGCACGTGAATTTCCAATTACGGCACAATACGGCGTTGCGGCGAACAGAGATATTGGCGGGCTCGTACAGCTTTGTGCGCCTATTCCACCGAGAAAGGGTTTAGATTTTTAAACTCTTCATGCCCATAGCTTCTTGATAATATGCACCTTGCAATAGTGCAACCTTTGTACCGAGCAAGGATTCGTCGCGAATGTACTTGAATTTCCAATGACGGCACTATACGGCGATGCAGGGAACGGAGATATTGGCCGGCCCGAGCAGCTTTGTGCGCCATTTGCACCGAGAAAGGGTTTAGATTTCTAAACTCTTCATGCCCATAGCTTCTTGATAATATGCACCTTGCATTAGTGCAACCTTTGTACCGAGCTAGAAAGAGTCGCGAATGTACGTAAATTTCCAATGACGGCCCTATACGGCGATGCAAGCAACGGAGATATTGGCCGGTCCGTACAGATGTGTACGCCTTTTTCACCGAGAAAGGGTTTAGATTTTTAAACACTTCATGCCCATAGCTTCTTGATAATATGCACCTTGCATTAGTGCAACCTTTGTACCGAGCTAGGATTCGTCGCGTATGTACGCGAATTTCCATTGACGGTACAATACGGCGATGCAGAGAACGGAGATATTGCCCGGCCCGTACAGCTTTGTTCGCCTTTTGCACCGAGAAAGGTTTTAGATTTTTAAACTCTTCATGCCCATAGCTTCTTGATAATATGCACCTTGCATTAGTGCAACCCTTGTGCCGAGCTAGGAAGAGTCGCGAATGTACGTGAATTTCCAATGACGCACTATACTGTGATGCAGGGAACGGAGATATTGGCATGCCCGTACAGCATTGTGCGCCTTCTGCACCGAGAAATGGTTTAGATTTTTAAACTCCTAATGCCCATAGCTTCTAGATAATATGAACCTTGAATTAGTGCAACCTTTTTACCGAGCTAAAATTAGTCGCGAATGTACGCGAATTTCCATTGAAGGCACTATACAGCGATGCAAGGAACGGAGATATTAGCCGGCCCGTACAGCTTTGTGCGCCTTTTGCACCGAGAAACGGTTTAGATTTTGAAACTCTTCGTGCCCATAGCTTCTTGATAATATGCACCTTGCATTAGTGCAACCTTTGTACCGAGCTAGGAAGAGTCGCGAATGCACGTGAATTTCCAATGACTGCACTATACGGCGATGCAGGGAGCGGAGATATTGCCCGACGAATACAGCTTTGTGCGCCTTTTGCACCGAGAAAAGGTTTACAATTTTAAACTGTTCATGATCATAGCTTCTTGATAATATGCACCTTACATTAGTGCAACCTTTGTTCCGAGCTACAATTAGTCGCGAATGTACGCAAATTTCCATTGCCTGCACTATACGGCGCTACATGGGAAGGAGATATTGGCCGGCCAATACAGCTTTGTGCGCCTTTTGCACCGAGAAAGGGTTTAGATTTTTAAACTCTTCATGCCCATAGCTTCATGATAATATGCACCTTGCATTAGCGCAACCTTTGTACCGAGCTAGGAAGAGTCGCGAATGCACGTGAATTTCAAATGACGGCACTATACGGTGTTGAGGCGAACAGACATATTGGCGGGCTCGTACAGCTTTGTTCGCCTTTTGCACCGAGAAAGGGTTTGGACTTTTAAACTCTTCATGCCCATAGCTTCTTGATATTATGCACCTTGCATTAGAGCAACCTTTGTACCGAGTTAGGATTAGTCGTGAATATACGCGAATTTCCATTGAAGGCACCATACAGCGATGCAGGGAACGGAGATATTTCCCGGCCCGTACAGCTTTATGCGCCTTTTGCACCGAGAAAGGGTTTACATTTTTAAACTGTTCATGCTCATAGTTTCTTGATAATATGCACCTTGCATTAGTGCAACCTTTGTACCGACCTAGAATTACTCCCGAATGTACGCAAATTTCCATTGCATGCACTATACGGCGCTGCGTCGGACGGAGATATTCGCCGGCCCGTACAGCTTTCTGAGCCTTTTGCATCGAGAAAAAGTTTAGATTTATAAACTCTTCATGCCCATAGCTTCTTGTTAATATGCACCTTGCAATAGTGCAACCTTTGTACCGAGCTAGGAAGAGTCGCGAGTGCACGTCAATTTCCAATGACGGCACTATACGGCGATGCAGTGAACGGAGATATTGGCCGTCCCGTACAGCTTTGTGCGCCTTTTGCACCGAGAAAGGGTTTAGATTTTTAAACTCTTCATGCACATAGCTTCTTGATAATATGCACCTTGCATTAGTGCAACATTTGTACCGAAATTGGATTAGTCGCGAATGTACGCCAATTTCCATTAAAGGCACTATACGGCGTCGCAAGGAGCGGAGATATTGCCCGGCCCGTACAGCTTTGTGCGCCTTTTGCACCGAGAAAGGGTTTAGATTTTTAAACTCTTCATGCCCATAGCTTCTTGATACTATGCACCTTGCTTAGTGCAACCTTTGTACCGAGCTAGGAAGAGTCGCGAATGTACGTGAATTTCCAACGACGGCACTATACGGCGATGCAGAGAACGGAGATATTTGCCGGCCCGTACAGCTTTGTGCGCCTTTTGCACCGAGAAAGGGTTTAGATTTTTAAACTCTTCATGCCCATAGCTTCTTGATAATATGCAACTTGCAAATGTGGAACCTTTGTACCGAGCTAGGATTAGTCGCGAATGTGCTCGAATGTCCATTGAAGGCACTATACGGCGCTGCATGGGACGGAGATATTTGCCGGCCAGTACAGCTTTGTGTGCCTTTTGCACCGAGAAAGGGTTTACATTTCTAAACTCTTCATGCCCATAGCTTCTTGATAATATGCATCTTGCATTAGTGCAACCTTTGTACCGAGCTAGGAAGAGTCGCGAATGTACGTTAATTTCCAATGACAGCACTATACGGCGATGAACGGAACTGAGATATTGGCCGGCCCGTACAGCTTTGTGCGCCTTTTGCACCGAGAAAGGGTTTAGAGTTTTAAACTCTTCATGCCCATAGCTTCTTGATAATATGCACCTTGCATTAGTGAACCCTTTGTACTGAGCTAGGATTATTCGCGAATGCACGCGAATTTCCTTTGAAGGCAATATACGGCGATGCAAGGAACGGAGATATTGGCCGGTCCGTACAGATTTGTACGCCTTTTTCACCGAGAAAGGGTTTAGATTTTTAAACACTTCATGCCCATAGCTTCTTGATAATATGCACCTTGCATTAGTGCAACCTTTGTACCGAGCTACGATTCGTCGCGAATGTACGTGAATTCCCATTGACGGCACCATACGGCGATGTAGAGAACGGAGACAATCCCCGGCCCGTACAGCTTTGTTCGCCTTTTGCACCGAAAAAGGGTGTAGATTTTTAAACTCTTCATGCCCATAGCTTCTTGATAATATGCACCTTGCATTAGTGCAACTTTGTACCGAGCTAGAAAGAGTCGCGAATGAACGTGAATTTCCAATGACGGCACTATACGGCGATGCAGGGAACGGAGATATTGGACGGGCGGTACAGCTTTGTGCGCCTTTTGCACCGAGAAAGGGTTTAGATTTTTAAACTCTTCATGCCCATTGCTTCTTCATAATATGCACCTTGCATTAGTGCAACCTTTTTACCGAGCTAGGATTATTCGCGAATGCACGCGAATTTCCTTTGAAGGCAATATACGGCGATGCAAGGAACGGAGATATTGGCCGGTCCGTACAGATTTGTACGCCTTTTTCACCGAGAAAGGGTTTAGATTTTTAAACACTTCATGCCCATAGCTTCTTGATAATATGCACCTTGCATTAGTGCAACCTTTGTACCGAGCTACGATTCGTCGCGAATGTACGTGAATTCCCATTGACGGCACCATACGGCGATGTAGAGAACGGAGACAATCCCCGGCCCGTACAGCTTTGTTCGCCTTTTGCACCGAAAAAGGGTGTAGATTTTTAAACTCTTCATGCCCATAGCTTCTTGATAATATGCACCTTGCATTAGTGCAACCTTTGTACCGAGCTAGGAAGAGTCGCGAATGTACGTGAATTTCCAATGTCGGCACTATAAGGCGATGCAGGGAAAGGACATATTCGCTGGCCCGTACTGCATTGTGCGCCTTTTGCACCGAGAAAGGGTTTAGATTTTTAAACTCTTCATGCCCGTAGCTTCTTGATAATATGCACCTTGCATTAGTGCAACCTTTGTACCGAACAAGGAATCGTCGCGAATGTACGTGAATTTGCATTGACGGCACTATACGGCGATGCAGAGAACTGAGATATTCCCCGGCCCGTACAGCTTTGTTCGCCTTTTGCACCGAAAAAGGTTTTAGATTTTTAAACTCTTCATACCCATAGCTTCTTGATAATATGCACCTTGCATTAGTGCAACATTTGTACCGAGCTGGGAAGAGTTGCGAATGTACGTGAATTTCCAATGACGGCACTATACGGGGATGCAGGGAACGGAGATATTGGCCGGCCGGTACAGCTTTGTTCGCCTTTTGCACCGAGAAAGGTTTTAGATTTTTAAACTCCTCATCCCCATAGCTTCATTATAATGTGCACCTTGCATTAATGGAACCTTTGTACCGAGCTAGGATTAGTCGCGAATGTACGCGAATTTCCACTGAAGGCTCTATACGGCGATGCAGGGAACGGAGATATTGGCCGCCCCGTACAGCTTTGTGCGCCTTTTGCACCGAGAAAGGGTTTAGATTTTTAAACTCTTCATGCCCATAGCTTCTTGATAATATGCACCTTGCATTAGTGCAACCTTTGTGCCGAGCTAGGAAGAGTCGCGAATGTACATGAATTTCCAATGACGCACTATACGGTGATGCAGGGAACGGAGATATTGGCATGCCCGTACAGCATTGTGCGCCTTTTGCACCGAGAAAGGGTTTAGATTTTTAAACTCTTCATGCCCATAACTTCTTGATAATATGCACCTTGAATTATTGCAACCTTTGTGCCGAGCTAGGATTATTCGCGAATGTACGCGAATTTCCATTGAAGGCACTACACGGCGATTCAAGGAACGGAGATATTGGCCGGCCCGTACAGCTTTGTGCGCCTTTTGCAACGAGAAAGGGTTCAGATTTGTAAACTCTTCATGCCGATAGCTTCTTGAAACACTTCGTGCCCATAGCTTCTTGATAATATGCACCTTGCATTAGTGCAACCTTTCTACCGAGCTAGGAAGAGTCGCGAATGTACGTGAATTTCAAATGACGGCACTATACGGCGATGCAGGGAACGGAGATATTGGCCGGCAGGTACAGCTTTGTGCGACTTTTGCACCGAGAAAAGGTTAACATTTTTAAACTGTTCATGCTCATAGCTTCTTGATAATATGCACCTTACAGTAGTGCAACCTTTGTTCCGAGCTACAATTAGTCGCGAATGTACGAAAATTTCCATTGCCTGCACTATACGGCGCTGCATGGGAAGGAGATATTGGCCGGCCCGTACAGCTTTGTGCGCCTTTTGCACCAAGAAAGGGTTTAGATTTTTAAACTCTTCATGCCCATAGCTTCTTGATAATATGCACCATGCATTAGTGCAACCTTTGTACCGAGCTAGGAAGAGTCGCGAATGCACGTGAATTTCCAATGACGGCACTATACGGCGTTGCGGCCAACGGAGATATTGGCGGGCTCGTACAGATTTGTGTACCTTTTGCACCGAGAAAGGGTTTAGATTTTTAAACTCTTAATGCCCATAACTTCTTGATATTATGCACCTTGCATTAGAGCAACCTTTGTACCGAGCTAGGATTAGTCGTGAATATACGCGAATTTCCATTGAAGGCACTATACGGCGATGCAGGGAGCGGAGATATTTGCCGGCCCGTACAGCTTTGTGCGCCTATTGCACCGAGAAAGGGTGTAGATTTTTAAACTCTGTATGCCCATACCTTCTTGATAATATGAACCTAGCATTTGTGCAACCTTTGTACCGAGCTAGGAAGAGTCGCGAATGTACGTGAATTTCCAATGACGGCACTATACGGCGATGCAGGGAACGGAGATATTTACGGCCCGTACAGCTTTGTGCGCCTTTTGCAGCGAGAAAGGATTTAGATATTTAAACTCTTCATGCACATAGCTTCTTGATGATATGCACCTTGCATTAGTGCAACCTTTGTACCGAGCTAGGAAAAGTCGCGAAAGCATTTGAATTTCCAATAACGGCACAATACGGCGTTGCGACAAACGGAGATATTGGCGGGCTCGTGCAGCTTTGTGCGCTTTTTACACCGAGAAAGGGTTTAGATTTTTAAACTCTTCATGCCCTTAGCTTCTTGATAATATGTATCTTGCATTAGTGCAACCTTTGTACCGAGCAAGGAAGAGTCGCGAATGCACGTGAATTTCCAATTACGGCACAATACGGCGTTGCGGCGAACAGAGATATTGGCGGGCTCGTACAGCTTTGTGCGCCTATTCCACCGAGAAAGGGTTTAGATTTTTAAACTCTTCATGCCCATAGCTTCTTGATAATATGCACCTTGCAATAGTGCAACCTTTGTACCGAGCTAGGATTAGTCGCGAATGTACGCGAATTTCCTTTGAAGGCAATATACGGCGCTGCATGGGACGGAGATATTACCCGGCCCGTACAGCTTTGTTCATCTTTTGCACCGCGAAAGGGTTTAGATTTTTAAACTTTTCATGCCCATAGCTTCTTGATAATATGCACCTTGCAGTAGTGCAACCTTTGTACCGAGCTAGGATTAGTCGCGAATGTACGCGAATTTCCACTGAAGGCTCTATACGGCGATGTAGGGAACGGTGATATTGGCCGGCCCGTACAGCTTTGTGCGCCTTTTGCACCGAGAAAGGGTTTAGATTTTTAAACTCTTCATGCCCATAGCTTCTTGATAATATGCACCTTGCATTAGTGCAACCCTTGTGCCGAGCTAGGAAGAGTCGCGAATGTACGTGAATTTCCAATGACGCACTATACGGTGATGCAGGGAACGGAGATATTGGCATGCCCGTACAGCATTGTGCGCCTTCTGCACCGAGAAAGGGTTTAGATTTTTAAACTCCTAATGCCCATAGCTTCTAGATAATATGAACCTTGAATTAGTGCAACCTTTTTACCGAGCTAAGATTAGTCGCGAATGTACGCGAATTTCCATTGAAGGCACTATACAGCGATGCAAGGAACGGAGATATTAGCCGGCCCGTACAGCTTTGTGCGCCTTTTGCACCGAGAAAGGGTTTAGATTTTGAAACTCTTCGTGCCCATAGCTTCTTGATAATATGCACCTTGCATTAGTGCAACCTTTGTACCGAGCTAGGAAGAGTCGCGAATGCACGTGAATTTCCAATGACTGCACTATACGGCGATGCAGGGAGCGGAGATATTGCCCGACCAATACAGCTTTGTGCGCCTTTTGCACCGAGAAAAGGTTTACAATTTTAAACTGTTCATGATCATAGCTTCTTGATAATATGCACCTTACATTAGTGCAACCTTTGTTCCGAGCTACAATTAGTCGCGAATGTACGCAAATTTCCATTGCCTGCACTATACGGCGCTACATGGGAAGGAGATATTAGCCGGTCAATACAGCTTTGTGCGCCTTTTGCACCGAGAAAGGGTTTAGATTTTTAAACTCTTAATGCCCATAGCTTCATGATAATATGCACCTTGCATTAGCGCAACCTTTGTACCGAGCTAGGAAGAGTCGCGAATGCACGTGAATTTCAAATGACGGCACTATACGGTGTTGAGGCGACCAGACATATTGGCGGGCTCGTACAGGTTTGTGCGCCTTTTGCACCGAGAAAGGGTTTAGACTTTTAAACTCTTCATGCCCACAGCTTCTTGATATTATGCACCTTGCATTAGAGCAACCTTTGTACCGAGTTAGGATTAGTCGTGAATATACGCGAATTTCCATTGAAAGCGCCATACGGCGATGCAGGGAACGGAGATATTTCCCGGCCCGTACAGCTTTATGCGCCTTTTGCACCGAGAAAGGGTTTACATTTTTAAACTGTTCATGCTCATAGTTTCTTGATAATATGCACCTTGCATTAGTGCAACCTTTGTACCGACCTAGAATTACTCCCGAATGTACGCAAATTTCCATTGCATGCACTATACGGCGCTGCGTCGGACGGAGATATTCGCCGGCCCGTACAGCTTTCTGAGCCTTTTGCATCGATAAAAAGTTTAGATTTATAAACTCTTCATGTCCATAGCTTCTTGTTAATATGCACCTTGCAATAGTGCAACCTTTGTACCGAGCTAGGAAGAGTCGCGAATGTACGTGAATTTCCAATCAGGGCACTTTACGGCGATGCAGGGAACGGAGATATTGGCCGGCCAGTACAGCTTTGTGCGCCTTTTGCACCGAGAAAGGGTTTAGATTTTTAAACTCTTCATGCCCATAGCTTCTTGATAATATGCACCACGCATTAGTGCAACCTTTGTACCGAGCTAGGAAGAGTCGCGAGTGCACGTCAATTTCCAATGACGGCACTATACGGCGATGCAGTGAACGGAGATATTGGCCGTCCCGTACAGCTTTGTGCGCCTTTTGCACCGAGAAAGGGTTTAGATTTTTAAACTCTTCATGCACATAGCTTCTTGATAAGATGCACCTTGCATTAGTGCAACATTTGTACCGAAATTGGATTAGTCGCGAATGTACGCCAATTTCCATTGAAGGCACTATACTGCGTTGCAAGGAGCGGAGATATTGCCCGGCCCGTACAGCTTTGTGCGCCTTTTGCACCGAGAAAGGGTTTAGATTTTTAAACTCTTCATGCCCATAGCTTCTTGATACTATGCACCTTGCTTAGTGCAACCTTTGTACCGAGCTAGGAAGAGTCGCGAATATACGTGAATTTCCAACGACGGCACTATACGGCGATGCAGAGAACGGAGATATTTGCCGGCCCGTACAGCTTTGTGCGCCTTTTGCACCGAGAAAGGGTTTAGATTTTTAAACTCTTCATGCCCATAGCTTCTTGATAATATGCAACTTGCAAAAGTGGAACCTTTGTACCGAGCTAGGATTTGTCGCGAATATACGCGAATTTCCATAGAAGGCATTATACGGCGATGCAGTGAACGGAGATATTCGCCGATACGTACAGCTTTGTGCGCCTTTTGCACCGAGAAAGGGTTTACATTTTTAATCTGTTCATGCTCATAGCTTCTTGATAATATGCACCTTGCATTAGTGCAACCTTTGTACCGAGCTAGGATTAGTCGCGAATGTACGCAAATTTCCATTGAAGGCACTATACGGCGATGCAGGGAACGGAGATATTGCCCGGCCCGTACAGCTTTGTGCGCCTTTTGCACCGAGAAAGGGTTTACATTTTTAAACACTTCAAGCTCATAGTTTCTTGATAATATCCACCTTGCATTAGTGCAACCTCTGTACCGAGCTAGGAAGAGTCGCGAATGTACGTGAATTTCCAATGACTACACCATACGGCGATGCAGGGAACGGAGATATTGGCCGGCCCGTACAGCTTTGTGCGCCTTTTGCACCGTGAACGGGTTTAGATTTTTAAACTCTTCATGCCCATAGCTTCTTGATATTATGCACCTTGCTTAGTGCAACCTTTGTACCGAGCTAGGAAGAGTCGCGAATGTACGTGAATTTCCAACGACGGCACTATACGGCGATGCAGGGAACGGAGATATTGGCCGGCCCGTACAGCTTTGTGCGCCTTTTGCACCGAGAAAGGGTTTAGATTTTTAAACTCTTCATGCCCATACCTTCTTGATAATATGCACCTTGCAAAAGTGGAACCTTTGTACCGAGCTTGGATTAGTCGCGAATATACGCGAATTTCCATAGAAGGCACTATACGGCGATGCAGTGAACGGAGATATTCGCCGATACGTATAGCTTTGTACGCCTTTTGCACCGAGAAAGGGTTTACATTTTTAATCTGTTCATGCTCATAGCTTCTTGATAATATGCACCTTGCATTAGTGCAACCTTTGTACCGAGCTAGGACTAGTCGCGAATGTACACGAATTTCCATTGAAGGCACTATACGGCGATACAGGGAACGGAGATATTGCCCGGCCCGTACAGCTTTGTGCACCTTTTGCACGGAGAAAGGGTTTACATTTTTAAACTGTTCATGCTCATAGTTTCTTGATAATATGCACCTTGCATTAGTGCAACCTCTGTACCGAGCTAGGAAGAGTCGCGAATGTACGTGAATTTCCAATCACGACACTATACGGCGATGCAGGGAACGGAGATATTGGCCGGCCCGTACAGCTTTGTGCGCCTTTTGTACCGTGAACGGGTTTAGATTTTTAAACTCTTCTGCCCATAGCTTCTTGATAATATGCACCTTGCAAAAGTGCAACCTTTGTACCGGGCTAGGATTAGTCGCGAATATACGCGAATTTCCATTGAAGGCACTATACGGCGCTGCAGTGAACGGAGATATTCGCCGACACGTACAGCTTTGTGCACCTTTTGCACCGAGAAAGGGTTTACATTTTTAAACTGTTCATGCTCATATCTTCTTGATAATATGCACCTTGCATTAGTGCAACCTTTGTACTGAGCTACAATTAGTCGCGAATGTACGCAAATTTCAATTGCATGCATTATACGGTTCTGCATGGAACGGAGATATTGGCCGGCCCGTACAGCTTTGTGCGCCTTTTGCACCGAGAAAGGGTTTAGATTTTAAACTCTTCATGCCCATAGCCTCTTGATAATATGCACCTTGCATTAGTGCAACCTTTGTACCAAGCTAGGAAGAGTCGCGAATGTACGTGAATTTCCAATGACGGCACTATACGGCGATGCAGGGAACGGAGATATTGCCCGGCCCGTATAGCTTTGTGCGCCTTTTGCACGGAGAAAGGGTTGACATTTTTAAACTGTTCATGCTCATAGCTTCTTGATAATATGCACCTTGCATTAGTGCAACCTTTGTACTGGGCTACAATTAGTCGCGAATGCACGCAAATTTCCATTGCATGCACTATACGGCGCTGCATGGGACGGTGATATTGGTCAGCCCGTACAGCTTTGTGCGCCTTTTGCACCGAGAAAGGGTTTACATTTGTAAACTGTTCATGCTCATAGCTTCTTGATAATATGCACCTTGCATTAGTGCAACCTTTGTACTGGGCTACAATTAGTCGCGAATGTACGTAAATTTCCATTCCATGCACTATACGGCACTGCATGGGACGGAGATTTTGGCCGGCCCGTACAGCTTTCTGCGCCTCTTGCACCGAGAAAGGGTTCAGATTTTTAAACTCTTCATGCCCATAGCTTCTTGATAATATGCACCATGCAATAGTGCAACCTTTTTACCGAGCTAGGAAGAGTCGCGAATATACATGAATGTCCTTTGACGGCACTATACGGCGATGCAGGGAACGGAGATATTCGCCCGCCCGTACAGCTTTGTGCGCCTTTTGCACAGAGAAAGGGTTAGATTTTTAAACTCTTCATGCCCATAGCTTCTTGATAATATGCTCCTTCCATTAGTGCAACCTTTGTTGCGAGCTATGAAGAGTCGCGAATGAACGTGAATTTCCAATGACGGCACTATACGGCGATGCACGGGACGGAGATATCGGCCGGCCCGTACAGCTTTGTGCGCCTTTTGCATCGAGAAAGGGTTTACATTTTTAAACTCTTCATTCCCATAGCTTCTTGATAATATGCACCTTTCATTAGTGCAACCTTTGTTGCGAGCTATGAAGAGTCGCGAATGAACGTGAATTTCCAATGACGGCACTGTACGGCGATGCAGGGAACGGAGATATTTGCCGGCCAGTACAGCTTTGTGCGCCTTTTGCACCCAGAAAGGGTTTAGATTTTTAAACTCTTCATACCCATAGCTTCCTGATAATACGCACCTTGCATTAGTGCAACCTTTGTACCCAGCTAGGAAGAGTCGCGAATGTACGTGAATTTCCAATGACGACACTATACGGCGATGCAGGGAACGGAGATATTGGACGGCCCATACAGCTTTGTGCGCCTTTTGCACCGAGAAAGGGTTTAGATTTTTAAACTCTTCATGCCCATAGCTTCTTGACAATATACACCTTGCATTAGTGCAACATTTGTACCGAGCTAGGAAGTGTCGCGAATGTACGCGAATTTCCAATGCAGGGAACGGAGTTATTGGCCGGCCCGTACAGCTTTGTGCGCCTTTTGCACCGAGAAAGGGTTTAGATTTTTAAACACTTCAAGCCCATAGCTTCTTGATAATATGCACCTTGCATTAGTGCAACCTTTGTACCGAGCTAAGATTAGTCGCGAATGTACTCGAATTTCCATTGAAGGCACTATACGGCGCTGCATGGGACGGAGATATTGGCCCGCCCGTACAGCTTTGGCGCCTTTTGCATCCAGAAAGAGTTAAGATTTTTAAACTCTTCATGCCGATAGCTTCTTGATAATATGCACCTTGCATTAGTGCAACCTTTGTACCGAGCTAGGAGTTGTCGCGAATGTACGTGAATGTCCATTGCATGCACTATACGGCGCTGCATGGGACGGAGATATTGGCCGGCCCGTACAGCTTTGTGCGCCGTTTGCACCGAGAAAGGGTTTACATTTTTAAACTCTTCATGCCCATAGCTTCTTGATAAAATGCACCTTGCATTAGTGCAACCTTTGTATCGAGCTAGGATTAGTCGCGAATGTAAACGATTTTCCATTACATGCACTATACGGCGATGCATGGGACGTTGATATTGGCCGGCCCGTACAGCTTTGTTCGCCGTTTGCACCGAGAAAAGGTTTGGATTTTTAAACTCTTCATTCCCATAGCTTCTTGATAATATGCACCTTGCATTAGTGTAACCTTTGTACCGAGCTAGGAAGAGTCGCGAATGTACACGATTTTACATTGCATGCTCTATACGGCGCTGCATGGGACGTAGATATTGGCCGGCCCGTACAGCCTTGTGCGCCGTTTGCACCGAGAAAGGGTTTATATTTTTAAACTCTTCATGCCCTTAGCTTCTTGATAATATGCACCTTGCATTAGTGCAACCTTTGTACCGAACTAGGATTAGTCGCGAATGTACTCGAATTTCCATTGAAGGCACTATAAGGCGCTGCATGTGACGGAGATATCGGCCGGCCCGTACAGCTTTGTGCGCCTTTTGCATCGAGAAAGGGTTTACATTTTTAAACTCTTCTTGCCCATAGCTTCGTGATAATATGATATAGGGTTCACAATCGAAAAAATTTTTTCTTCATATATTGTTCTTAAAGTAAATGCCAGCACTACCCGCCAGGTACTGAATTCAGATCGTACAGTAACTTTTTCCAAGTCTTCTTCACTTCGCGGTAAACGCGCATGTAAATGTTTGCGAAAATGCCCACCTACGCAGAAAATTGGGATTACGTGTTTCCTGCGATGCGCAGTACAGAAATGAGTATTTAGTGCTAATTTCTGTGTACTAAGCGGAAGGGGGGGGGGGGGGGGGGGGGGGGACGAGAAAGGTGATAATCCACGGTTACTCTATATTCTATTTTCAATAACGCTTTTGTCTTCACAAACTTCACCCTCCATTGAGTGGATGATAAGGATGTAACAACTGAGACATGAACAGTGCCTGCATAAATAAACACAATATGTTGATTTAGGCATGAAAAGTAATTTGAACAGCACGTTCAAGATCAGGACTGCTGCAACAGAACTCCAGGAACCAGTATTCTTGCTGTAGGCACCTACAAGGTATAAATAAGGTAGTACGTCTTATGAACTGCATACTCTTTCTTTTCTACTACCTGCATGTATATATACAGTCTAACCAGATGCATGACCAACCATATACAGTCAGCTATTGCATAAGTTCTACTGAATCCCCCAGTCATGCACTTTACTGGAAACTTGTACAAGCTAGTCATATCAAACAGGCTGGAATGTCTAGTGACTGGACATCTCGTCCATCTATGTACTCAAAGCTCTTGAGCAATATCCAACCATTGCTACTGGAAACATCCTACAAACATCAAAAGTACATCATTTAGTACTAGTAATACTTTTTTTACCGTTGAGCGTCACAGGAGTGCATATCATACAAAATAACCCTTCACTGACTTCAGTGAAGGGCATACGCATTCAGGAATCAAAGGTATGAAAATTTAGGTGACTTTTGTAATAGTAGAGGCATCAAACTACCCTTGTTTTAAAGGTCTCCACGGACTGAAATTGCTGATACCGCGCGCAAGTGAATCTATGCAGAACTCGTGTAAAAGCGGCGTCCCTGCCCCTTTCCCCATGCAGTAAGTACAGAAAATATAGGGCATCCGGTTCAGGTGACTTTTCAAGTGACACACAAAATCAACTACGCTCAAAAGTAAGCATAGGCTGGCTACAGTTAATATCAAAGTAGTGCAGGATCAAACTCACTTGGGCTTGGAATCCCGTAGGAACCACCACAGCTCCGGAAAGTGACGCAGTAGGTCGGCAGTCACTTTCACTCTTCAAATATCATCACAAATGTTCTCTAAAGTTGACCAAACAACAGCAACTTTCTGCGCTTCGGCTAGCTACAGCTTAGAGAAACATGTGAGCCTTGAAAAGTTTCGTGACCAAAATTTGACCGGAAACGAAAATTTTTCATTACGTCACTGTCGGAAAACGTACAGCTCCGGTCAACGCAATGTGCACCCACGATTAGGAGTTGAGTACAGTGTTTCACCGAGCGCATGAAATCGTTCATTGCAGTGCTTTCGTATTCCAAGTTGCGAACCCTATATGTACCTTGCATTAGTGCAACCTTTGTTGCGAGCTATGAAGAGTCGCGAATGATCGTGAATTTCCAATGACGGCACTGTACGGCGATGCAGGGAACGGAGATATTTGCCGGCCAGTACAGCTTTGTGCGCCTTTTGCACCCAGAAAGGGTTTAGATTTTTAAACTCTTCATGTCCATAGCTTCCTGATAATATGCACCTTGCATTATTGCAACCTTTGTACCGAGCTAGGAGTAGTCGCGAATGTACGTGAATGTCCATTGCATGCACTATACGGCGCTGTATGGGACGGAGATATTGGCCGGCCCGTACAGGTTTGCGCGCCGTTTGCACCGACAAAAGGTTTAGATTTTTAAACTCTTCATACCCATAGCTTCTTGATAATACGTACATTGCATTAGTGCAACCTTTGTACCGAGCTAGGATTAGTCGCGAATGTACGCGAATTTCCATTTAAGGCACAATACGGCGCTGCAGGGGACGGAGATATTAGCCGGCCCGTACAGTTTTGTGCGCCTTTTGCACCCAGAAAGGGTTTAGATTTTTAAACTCTTCATGCCCATAGCTTCTTGATAATATGCACCTTGCATTAGTACAACCTTTGTACCGAGGTAGGAAGAGTCGCGAAAGTACGCGAATTTCCATTGCATGCACTCTACGGCGCTGCATGGGAGGGAGATATTGGCCGGCCCGTACAGCTTTGTGCGCCTTTTGCACCTAGAAAGGGTTCACATTTTTAAACTCTTCATGCCCATAGCTTCTTAATAATATGCACCTTGCATTAATAATAATAATAATAATAATAATAATAATTTTCGATAAACACACCAAATTTAGGTGTACAGGAATACATAGGTGTAGTAGATTTAGCTAAGTATTAACCTTAGACCTTGTTCTCTTTGCTATGGGAGTAAAAACTTGACTAGAGGGTCCGTAAGATGTACATAAGTATGGAGTTAATGCAACCTTTGTACCGAGCTAGGAAGAGTCGCGAATGTACGTGAATTTCCAATGACGGCACTATACGGCGATGCAGGGAACGGAGATATTTGCCGGCCCGTACAGCCTTGTTCGCCTTTTGCACCCAGAAAGGGGTCAGATTTTTAAACTCTTCATGCCCATAGCTTCTTGATAATATGCACCTTGCATTAGTGCAACCTTTGTACCGAGCTAGGAAGAGTCGCGAATGTACGCGAATTTCCATTGCATGCACTCTACGGCGCTGCATTGGATGGAGATATTAGCCAGCCCGTACAGCTTTGTGCGCCTTTTGCACCGAGAAAGGGTTTAGATTTTTAAACTCTTCATGCCCATAGCTTCTTGATAATATGACCTTGCATCAGTGCAACCTTTGTACCGAGCTAGGAGTAGTCGCGAATGTACGTGAATTTCCATTGCATGCACTATACGGCGCTGCATGGGACGGAGATATTGGCCGGCCCGTACAGCTTTGTGCGCCTTTTGCATCGAGAAAGGGTTTACATTTTTAAACTCTTCATGCCCATAGCTTCTTGATAATATGCACCTTGCATTAGTGCAACCTTTGTACCGAGATAGGAAGAGTCATGAATGTACGTGAATTTCCAAAGACGGCACTGTACGGTGATGCAGGGAACGGAGATATTGGCCGGCCCGTACAGCTTTGTGCGCCATTTGCACCGAGAAAGGGTTTACATTTTTAAACTCTTCATGCCCATAGCTTCTTGATAATATGCACCTTGCATTAGTGCAACCTTTGTACCGAGATAGGAATAGTCGCGAATTTACGCGAATTTCCATTGCCGATACTATGCGGCGATGGTGCAGGAGGAACAATTTGCAAGCTCGTACCGCTCTGTGCGTTGATTGCACTGAGGAGGCCAAAAACGCAAACCCTCCGTTTGTGCGATCAACGCACAGAGCAGTGCGAGCTTTCAAATTGGTTCGCAACCACCATCGCCGTATAATACCGGCAATGGAAATTCGCTTAATTTCTCGGCAAACTCTACCCCGGAACAATAGTTGCACTAATGCAAACTACATATGAGCAAGAAGCTGAGGGAATGAGGAGGCCAAAAACGCAAACCCTCCCTTTGTGCAATCAACGCACAAATCGGTGCGAGTTTGCAAATCGGTCCGCAACCACAATCGCCGTATAATGCCGGCAATGGAAATTGGCGCAATTTCCCGGCTAACTCTACCCAGGAACACTAGTTGCACTAATGCAAACTACATATGAGCAAGAAGCTGAGGGAATGAGGAGGCCAAAAACGCAAACCCTCCGTTTGTGCAATCAACGCACAGAGCGGTGCGAGCTTGCAAATTGATCCGCAACCACCATCGCCGTATAATACCGGCAATGGAAATTCGCAAATTCCCGGCAAACCCTACACTGGAACAATAGTTGCACTAATGCAAACTACATATGAGCAAGAAGCTGAGGGAATGAGGAGGCCAAAAACGCAAACCCTCCGTTTGTGCAATCAACGCACAGAGCGGTGCGAGCTTGCAAATTGATCCGCAACCACCATCGCCGTATAATACCGGCAATGGAAATTCGCAAATTCCCGGCAAACCCTACACTGGAACAATAGTTGCACTAATGCAAACTACATATTAGCAAGAAGCTGAGGGAATGAGAAGGCCATAAACGCAAACCCTCAGTTTGTGCAATCAACGCACAAAGCGGTACGAGCTTCCAAATTGGTCCTCCACCACCATCGCGATATGATGCCGGCAATGGAATTCGCGCAAATTCCCGGCAAACCCTACCCCGGAACAATAGTTGCACTAATGCAAACTACATATTAGCAAGAAACTGAGGAAATGAGGAGGCCACACACGCAAACCATCCGTTTGTGAAATCAACGCACAAAGCGGTACGAGCTTGCAAATTGTTCCGCCACCACCATCGCCGCATAAAGCCGGCAATTGAAATTCGCGCAAATTCCCGGCAAACCCTATACATCGGAACAATAGTTGCACTAATGCAAACTACATATCAGCAAGAAGCTGAGGGAATGAGAAGGCCAAAAACGCAAACCCTCCCTTTGTGCAATCAACACAGATAGTCCACCGTCTTTTCACTGGCATTCGCGTCGATTGTTCATCCATGGTCCGTCCGCCAAGTCTATGGTCAGCACTTCTGTAATGTTCGTAAGGGTTTGTGCGTTTATTGCACAAACTCAGGGTTTACATTTTCGAACTCTTCATTCCGTTAGCTTCTTGTTGATATCATACTTGCATTAGTGCAACGTTTGTTCCGTGCTTGATGTTGGCGTCAATTTGCATGAATGTCCATTGACGGAATTATGCGCCGTTGCAGAAAACAAGCTGCTAGCTGCGTCGATGGTCCTTCCGCCAAGTCCAAGGTTTGTCAGTCAAGTCAGTTGTCAGTCTTTCGGTCCATTGGTATCAGCACCGACAGTTTAGTTCTTCTCGCCTCGACTGGCACTTTTGCCTAGTCAATTGTTAGTCCATCGGTTCACTAGATAGTCCGCCGTCTTTTTCACTGGCATTCGCATCGATTGTTCATCCGTCGATTCAATGGTCCGTCCGCCAAGTCTATGGTCAGCACTTCTGTTCAGTGGATATTCCGCCTTTATTTCGCTAGTAGCTACGTCGATGGTCCCTCCGCCAAGTCCAAGGTTTGTCAAGTTAGTTGTCAGTTCGTAGGTCCATTGGTCTCAGCACCGACAGATTATTATTATTATCATATGAAGCACTCCAATAGAGGAGTAGTGGACAAATATTACATTAAGAGTAAATTAAACTAAGAGAAAAGAGAGAAGAGAAGAGCAACATAATAAGCATATACAATAAACATAAACATATAAATAAGAGATATAAGAGTTATGCACAGCAGGCAAAATGAATGTCATCCAGGAGAGAAGTGCTATTGAGTGCCGGGTAAGCCAGGACATCACGCATGAAGCTGGCAAAAATTGAATCTTGTCCTGTGTAAAGTTTAAGGTGCTTCCATCCAAAAACACAATTGTAGACAGCAAAGTAGTACGCCAGCTTGGAGCTCTGGTAGAACAGTTCACTTCTTCTCACCTCGACTGGCACTTTTGCCTAGTCAATGGTCAGTCCATCGGTTCACTAGATAGTCCGCCGTCTTTTCACTGGCATTCACGTCGATTGTTCATCCGTCGATTCAATGGTCCGTCCGCAAGTCTATGGTCAGCACTTCAGTTCAGTGGATATTCCGCCTTTATTTCGCTAGTAGCTACGTCGATGGTCCTTCCGCCAAGTCCAAGGTTTGTCAAGTTAGTTGTCAGTTCTTAGGTCCATTGGTCTCAGCACCGACAGTTTACTTGATCTCGCCTCGGCTGGCACTTTTACCTTGTAGGAGACGGATTACTTCGCAGGTTCCTAAGGGTTTGTGCGTTTATTGCACAAACCGAGGATTTTCATTTTCGCAATCTTCATTCCCTTAGCTTTTTAATGACACGTTACTTGCATTAGTGCAACATTTGTTCCGAGATAGGATTAGCCGTCAATTTGCGTGAATTCCCATTGGCGGTATTATGCGCCATTGCAGGAGGCGGATTAGTTTGCAGGTTCGTAAGGGTTTGTGCGTTTATTGCACAAACTCAGGGTTTACATTTTCGAACTCTTCATTTCCTTAGCTTCTTGTTGATATGATACTAGCATTAGTGCAACGTTTGTTCCGAGTTAGGATTAGCCGTCAATTTGCGTGAATTTCCATTGGCGGCATTATGCGCCGTTGTAGGAGACGGAATACTTCGCAGGTTCGGAGGGGTGTGCGCGTTTATTACACAAACGCAGTGTTTATATTTTCGAACTCTTCATTCCCTTAGCTTCTTGTTGATATGATACTTGCATTAGTGGAACGTTTGTTCCGAGCTAGGATTAGCCGTCAATTTTCGTGAATTTACGTTGGCGGCATTATGGGCCGTTGCAGGAGACGGAATATTTCGCAGGTTCGAAAGGGTTTGTGCGTTTATTGCACAAACCGTGGGTTTTCATTTTCTCACTCTTCATTTCCTTAGCTTCTTGTTGATATGATACTTGCATTAGTGGAACGTTTGTTCCGAGCTAGGATTAGCCGTCAATTTTCGTGAATTTACGTTGGCGGCATTATGGGCCGTTGCAGGAGACGGAATATTTCGCAGGTTCGAAAGGGTTTGTGCGTTTATTGCACAAACCGTGGGTTTTCATTTTCTCACTCTTCATTTCCTTAGCTTCTTGTTGATATGATACTTGCATTACTGCAACGTTTGTTCCGAGCTAGGATAAGCCGTCAATTTGCGTAAATGTACGTTGGCGGCTTTATGCGCCGTTGCAGGAGGCGGATTACTTCACAGGTTCGTAAGGGTTTGTGCGTTTATTGCACAAACCGTGGGTTTTCATTTTCTCACTCTTCATTCCCTTAGCTTTTTAATAATACGTAACTTGCATTAGTGCAACGTTTGTTCCGAGCTAGGATTAGCCGTCAATTTGCGTGAATTTACGTTGGCGGCATTATGCGCCGTTGCCTAGACATTGCTACCAACGGTTTCTGGGGAGGCAGGTTCGAAAGAACTTACTTTGACGTCCTAGTTTTCAACCCATATGCCCCCTCCAACCGGCAATCCAGCCTCTCTTCATGTTACCGCAAGCAAGAATCTTTGAAGAAACGTGCATACGAGCAGAGAGTCAGAGAAGTAGAACATGCCTCTTTTACCCCACTAGTTCTCTCAGCTACCGGAGGTATGGCAAATGAAGCCACAGTTTTCTACAAAAGACTTGCTTCTTGTCTAGCTTTGAAATGGGACCAATCGTACTCCTCCACCTTGTCCTGGCTACGTTGTCGCCTGACTTTCTCTCTTCTCCGCTCAGCCATTCAGTGTATCAGGGGAGCTCGCTCCAGCTGTGGTCATGCTGCCATGTCACTACCTCCCATTGACTTGGCCATCTCTGAACTTCAATGCATTTGAACTACTTGTCTCATTCATTCCTTACTCACTACATTTAAAAATATATATAATATATATATATGTTTTTTGTTTTGTTTTATATACCGTAGTGTCCCGTTAATACGCCCCCCCATTTTGTACACTACATCCCGCCTAAAGTGGGGGGGGGGGGGGGCTTATATTCGAGGATGCAATTAGTCTCGACTATAAGCCCCCCCCCCAAAAAGATTTTACGCAAGTGCTATGTACGCAATTAGGACACTTCCAACTAACTATGGCGACGACTTTCAGGATCGAGAGTACTGTTCGCGGACATCACGTTTACAAAGCTGCGTGGTCTCCCTACATCGGAGAAGAGCTGTCAGTTCAACGCGAGGTCAATAACATTCACGACGACTTCGCTGTAGCTGTCCTCAAGAACGGCAACACTGTCGGTCATGTACCACGGGAAATTTCCAGAGTCTGCTGGTATTTCTTGCACAAGAGTGGCAGCGAGATGACTTGCATCGTCAATGGTGACAGAAGACGTTCTGAAGTTGATGGGAAAGGACTCGTGGTTCCGTGCGTGTACATCTTCAGAGGGAAACAAAAACACCTTGACAGACTGATAAACCTGTTTGCTAAACTAGCAGCTTAAAACTTGGAACATCTAACCGGCTTTTCTAAAAGCCACAAAACTTACATGAGATTCACTGACTACTATAGTCTTACTGAACGCACTTGCAACGTATAGTAAGCACGTGTAGTTTTGATGTTCCAGAAGACGCTCACCGGGGGGCGTTATAACGAGTCAAACTACCCTGTGCAGGAACTTTGGCGGAAAAGAGGGGGGGGGGGGGGGGGGGGGCGTATTTTCGAAGGGGGCGTATTAGCGGGACACTACGGTACAATTTTTTTTTTTTTTTTTTTTGACAAAAAATAATTATGCGCCGTTGCAGGAGACGGATTACTTCGCAGGTTCGTAAGGGTTTGTGCGTTTATTGCACAAACCGTGGGTTTTCATTTTCGAACTCTTCATTTCCTTAGCTTCTTGTTGATATGATACTTGCATTTGTGCAACGTTTGTTCCGAGCTAGGATAAGCCGTCAATTTGCGTGAATTTACGTTGGCGGCTTTATGCGCCGTTGCAGGAGGCGGATTACTTCGCAGGTTCGTAAGGGTTTGTGCGTTTATTGCACAAACCGAGGGTTTTCATTTCCTCACTCTTCATTCCCTTAGCTTTTTAATGGTACGTAACTTGCATTAGTGCAACGTTTGTTCCGAGCTAGGATTAGCCGTTAATTTGCGTGAATTTCCATTGGCGGCATTATGCGCCGTTGTAGGAGACGGATTACTTCGGAGGTTCGCACGTGTTTGTGCGTTTATTGCACAAACTAAGGGTTTACATTTTCGAACTCTTTATTCGCTTAGCGTCTTGTTGATATGTTACTTGCCTTAGTGCAACCTTTGTTCCGAACTAGGGATAGCCGTCAATTTGCGTGAATGTCCATTGACGGAATTATTCGCCGTAGCAAGAGACGGATTACTTCGCAGGTTCGTACGTTTTTGTGCGTTTCTTGCACAAACTGAGGGTTTACATTTTCGAACTCTTCATTCCCTTAGCTTCTTAATGATATGTTACTTGCATTAGTGCAACGTTTGTTCCGAGCTAGTATTAGCCGTCAATTTGCGTGAATTTCCATTGGCGGCATTATGCGCTGTTGCAGGAGAAGGTTACTTCGCAGATTCGTAAGGGTTTGTGCGTTTATTGCACAAACTGAGGGTTTACATTTTCGAACTCTTCATCCCCTTATAGCTTCTTGTTGATATGATACTTGCATTAGTGCAACGTTTGTTTCCAGCTAGGGAGAGTTGTCAATTTGCGTGCACGTGAATTTCCATTGAAGGAATTATGCGCCGTTGCAGGAGACGGATTACTTCGCAGGTTCGTTCAGGTTTGCGCGTTTTTTGCACAAACTGAGGATTTACAGTTTAGAACTCTTCATTTTCTTAGCTTTTTGTTGATATGATACTTGCATTAGTGCAACGTTTGTTCCGAGATAGGATTAACCGTCAATTTGCGTGAATTTCCATTGAAGGCATTATGCGACGTTGCATGAGACGGATTATTCGCAGGTTCGTAAGGGTTTCTGCGTTTTTTGCACAAACTGAGTGTTTACATTTTCGAACTCTTCATTCCCTTACCCTTAGCTTCTTGTTGATATGTTAGTTGCATTAGTGCAACGTTTGTTCCGAACTAGGGACAGCCGTCAATTTGCGTCACTGTCCATTTACGGAATTATGCGCCGTTGCAGGAGGCGGATTATTTCGCAGGTTCGAAGGGTTCGTGCGTTTATTGCACAAATTGAGGGTTTACATTTGAGAACTCTGCATTCCCTTAGATTCTTGTTGATATGTTACTTACATTAGTGCAACGTTTGTTCCGAGCTAGGAGTAGTCGTCAATTTGCGTGAATTTCCATTGACGGCATTATGCGCCATTGCAGGAGACGGATTACTTAACCCGGAGCAAACGTTGCAGTAATGCAAGTAGTGTATCAGCAAGAAGCTAAGGGTATGGAGAGTTTAAAAATGTAAACCCTCCGTCTGTGCAATCAATGCACAAACCTGTACGGGCCTGCAAACAGATCCGTTCATACAACGCCCGAACCAGCGCATACAATGAAAATTCACGGCTAACCCTAACCCGGAGCAAACGTTGCACTAAATCAAGTAGCATACCAACAAGAAGCTAAGTAAACCCTCCGTCTGTGCAATCAATGCACAAACCTGTATACGGGCCTGCAAACAGATCCGTCCATACAAAGCCGTATAATGCCGAATTAGCGCATGCAATGAAAATTCACGCAAATTCGCGGCTAGCCTAACCCGGAGTAAATGTTGCAGTAATGCAAGTAGTATATCAGCAAGAAGCTAAGGGTATGGAGAGTATTAAAATGGAAATCCTCCGTCTGTGCAATCAACGCGCAAACTTTTAAGGGCCTGCTAATATATCCTTTCATACGACGAAAATTCATCCAAATTCACGGCTAACCCTAACCCGGAGCAAACGTTGCACTAATGCAAGTAGCATACTAACAAGAAGCTAAGGGTATGGAGAGTTTAAAAAATGTAACCCCTCCGTCTGTGCAATCAATGCACAAACCTGTACGGGCCTGCAAACAGATCTGTTCATACAACGCCGTATAATGCCGAATCAGCGCATACAATGAAAATTCACGCAAAATCACACGTAACCTCAACTTGCAAATAGTAACACGGAGAAGTATTCGGTAAATATACAACTGGCACGAGTGTAGAACACAGTCGGCGACACGGGATGGCGCAACTTTACTGTGCCGTTTCTGCCTTTTCGAAATGGATGCAAGACACGCTAGCGGATTGTTCACTATTCAAGGTGAGCTGGAAGATCTCCCAAGTCGCATGGTACGGATATTTCTGGTAGCAGTGACGAACGACGATGGGCTGCCAGCGTATGCCAGCGTTTGTTCATCCTTCAGCGACATTTCTGGCTTTCCGACCCCACCGAGGGCGTACAATACGACTTGGTTGAAAGCAGCTTCTTTCCGGAACTCACCGCCATTACGTGTGACGACTCCAGTGCTCCAATGATATATGATCGTGCGACACAGAGACGTATAATGTAGTTTCCAAGTTCCCTAGACAAACCTGGGGAGCCGCGCATGCACAAACAGTGTGTACCACGCGCTCCCTCCGATTTTTCGAGCGCCTGGGAAAGAGGCTAGTATTTTGAGTGACATTTCTTGTCACATGGGGCGGAGTAGGGTTTTCAATGACTAACTTTCCTGAATCTGAGAGCTCGAATCAGATTGCAGAACACATAATTATATGTACATGACATAAGCAATTGTTTTTAAGGTGGCAGGGAACCCTGCGTTTTCAAGGTCAACATACCTGGAATCCAAGCTCATAGAATTCTTTGTCTTTGTAAACGTTTAGCGCACAGTCCGTTTTGGGAGTCTTCATCCGTTCACTGTCCGTAAAATTGGGGATTTTCCCCATTTCCTGTCGGCATTGCCATCCAATAATCAGTTTATAATTAAGTTAGTTAAGATGTGGCCTGGCGGAACCCCTCATGTGGTGGTCGGAACTTTGAAGATAAGCTTAGATCGACTTAAAAAAATTTTTTTTTTCAATTTAAAAAAAAAACAGAGGAGTTTTAGTAGAGTGCTGTAGTGTCAGTAGTTGTGAGTAGTGCGTAATGCCTGCTTGTGAAAGCTAGCTTGTGTCTAGAAGCAGCAGAAAGGCTACAGTGGCCAAGACTGAACTCACTGGGTAGGCCCAGGTCTTGCGATCGTATGCCAAGCCTAGTAGGTGACCGTGGCCTGGTGCTCCGAGTGCTGGGCTGGGCTTTAACTAGAATGCGCAATATATCGTTGGTAGTAGGCTGCAGTACACAAGAAAGCTCCAGAGGAGTTGCGTGTGGAACAGAACCGTGAGTTGTTTAGCGACATAAGGGGGAGAGGTGGGGCTAGTAATGCTTGCTTCCACTCGTGAATGAGCCCCTCCCGTAGACAAGCTGTGAATTTTTTGAAATGTGCATTCATTTTGGTGCAGTCAAAGTTGTCCATTCCAAGAGTAGTGACAAACATGAGTCTAGCCTGACTTTGAGAGTAGCTCTGAACAAAAGCTGGCACAGATTGATTTGAGATACATTGGTGGATAGGACGCTACCTACAGTGAGTGTGTAGATGCGTCCATCGAGTGGCAATTTTGGGTTCATGAATATATTAATGAGCCACTAAAACCCTTTTTAAAATTAGGCAAAGCAAGATTGCCCTAAAGCAAACCCTAACCCTGAAACTAGGAGTAACCCTGATCCTGACCGTAACCCAAGTTTATGTTTTTGTTAACCTCCGCCGAAAGACTTCCCCGCCACCTTAACAGTGAATTAGCGGTAGAATCAACTTGCCCCACAGCTTGTTCTCAGCTTTCCAAAGAGACTTTGCAGTCTTCTTGAGCTTTCGAAAACCATAACGTACAGTAGTTTAAGGTGGCAGGGAACCCTGTCTTTTCAAGGTCAACAAACCTGGAATCCAAGCTGATAGAATTCTTTGTCTTTGTAAACGTTTAGCGCACAGTCCGTTTTGGGAGTCTTCATCCGTTCACTGTCCGTAAAATTGGGGATTTTCCCCATTTCCTGTTGGCATTGACATCCAATAATCAGTTTATAATTAAGTTAGTTAAGATGTGGCCTGGTGGAACCCTTCATGTGGTGGTCGGAACTTTGAAGATAAGCTTAAAAAAAAATAAAAAAATTAAAAAAAAGGAGTTAAGTAGAAGGCTTTTTTTTTTTCTTTTTTTTCTTTTTTTCTATAATAGTTTTGTCATTAAAGACAAGAATACATGTATATAGCAACATTGGCTAATACTAGACATGATCCATAAACTAAACTAGTGAAGTAGAATGTACATGTAAGTATCTATTAAAGGCATGAACAGAAGAAGCACAAACGATAGATGAATCTAATTTATTCCAGTGAAAGATGGTTTGAGGGACAAAAGAATAGAAATATGAATTAGTTCTGGCAAAAGGACGATTTAAAACAAGATTGTGTGGTGCATGGTGACTAAGGAAGTGCTTACGGTGAAAGTTGTTTCATCAAAGTAACATAGTTTGTTGATAATCTTGTACAGTAGACTGAGTCGAGTTTCCAACCTTCGGCATTCAAGTGATGGAAGGTCAACAAGTTCCAGGAGATCTTGGTAACTGCTGTCCCATAGTCCGGTAGCCATGCAGCATGCAAATTTTTGAACATTCTCAAGTTCAGTTTTGTCCTTGGTTAGGTAAGGGGACCAGATAGCTGAGGCATAATCGAGATGGGGCCTAACGAGGGAGATGTAGAGTTGAAGTAGAGCACTACCCGGAGCATTATTGTAGGATCTTCTGTAGAGAAGGCCAAGGATCTTCCTAGCCTTACTGCAGATTGATTGAACATGTTCACCCCAAGAGAGATCATGTGACAAGAGAACACCCAGATACTTGAACATTTCCACCTGTTCCAGAGAATGGCCTTCAAGCAAAAGTGGTGATGATGGTGTAGATACAGTTTTCCTGCGTGAAACAATCATGTATTTGCATTTATCCCTATTGAGTGTGAGATGGTTGGTGCAGGACCAGTTCCCAACTTTATCAATATCATCCTGGAGTTTAGCAAAGTCTTCAGGTGAGTTGATGACTCGAAACAACAGGACATCCTCTGCATACAGGGTTATTTTGGCGCCATCTGTGAGGTTGATCTCAGTAAGATCGTTAATATAGATCAGAAAAAGAAGGGGACCAAGAACAGAGCCCTGTGGTACTCCAGAAATAACAGGAGCAGGCAAAGAAGATTTACCATTAACCACAACAGATTGGGAACGACTAGCTAGATATCCACTGACCCAGTGCAGTATGTGGTCATTGAAGCCAAGATTCTCCAGTTTCTTTAGCAGAGGCAAGTGAGGGACACTGTCAAAGGCTTTCCGATAGTCAAAGAACACAGCACATACTTCTTGGCCATATTCAAGGGCAGAGAGCCATTCCTCAGTAACCGACAACAATGCAGTAACTGCATGTTGAGCAACCAGAACGAAACCCCCATTGTGAATCTGATAGCAAATGATGGTTGGATAAGTGTTCGTACATGAGGCCATAGATGTGTTTTTCCAACAGTTTACAGAGAATACAGGTGAGGGAGATTGGTCTGTAATTTCCAGGATGAGATGACTTCGAAGTTGACTTAGGTATTGGTGCTGTAGTGTCAGTAGCTGTGAGTAGTGTGAAGTGCCTGCTTGTGAAAGCAAGCTTGTGTCTAGAAGCAGCAGAAAGGCCACAGTGGCCAAGACTGTACTCATTGGGCAGGCCCAGGTCTCGCGATCGTATGCCAAGCCTAGTAGGTGATCGTGGCCCGGTGCTTCGAGTGCTGGGCTGGGCTGGGCTTTAATTAGAATGCGCAATATATCGTTGGTACTACGTTTCCGTTGACAAGAAAGCTGCAGAGGAGTTGTGTGGGGAACAGAACCGTGAGTTGTTTAGCGACATAAGGGGGAGAGGTGGGGCTAGTAATGCTTGCTTCCACTCGTGAATGAGCCCCTCCCGTAGACAAGCTGTGAATTTTTTGATGATGTGAATTCATTTTGGTGCAGTCAAAGTTGTCCATTCCAAGAGTAGTGACAAACATGAGTCTAGCCTGGCTTTGAGAGTAGCTCTGAACAAAAGCTGGCACAGACTGATTTGAGATACATTGGTGGTTAGGACGCTACCTACAGTGAGTGTGTAGATGCGTCCATCGAGTGGCAATTTTGGGTTCATGAATATATTAATGAACCACGAAAACCCTTTTTAAAATTAGGCAAAGCAAGATTGCCCTAAAGCAAACCCTAATCCTGAAACTAGGAGTAACCCTGGTCCTGACTGTAACCCAAGTTTATGTTTTCGTTAACCTCCGCCAAAGACTTCACCGCCACCTTAAGCCATTGGAAAGCTTGAGTCCCAGATGTCAAATACAAATTTTATGACATTCTTTATGCATAGGCCCTGCCCCATGTGACAAACTCAGAACACCATCTACTTTGTGGGAGGGTCGACTATGCTTCTCAGTACTAATATGAATAACTCTACACTCTTGATGGGTTCTTCTCATTTGGAGGGATAATTAATTAACTAGTATTAATATTATTAAGGTTCAGCTACAATCATTTATATCAACAGTTACAACAAGTATAACCTACATAGCAAGCAGTAAAAATTTCCTAACTAGTTTAGTACATGATTTAATAGCATTTAGAAGTTGCTGCCTTTAAGTCAAAGCTGTCTTGGCATCTGTTTCACTGACAAGAGGCTGCTGCAGAGGCCAGGAAGATGCTGTAGCCTCAAGCTCAGGTTCTTCCTCTATCACCTCCATCTCTAGGACCTTTTTCTCCTTAATCCTTCTGGCTGTCAACTCTTGTAGGCTTGGGTTTCTCAGCAGGGTGTAGGCTACCAGCCAACGATTACGAACTTGTTTATTCCCTCCAGCATACCAGTAAGGAGAACCTAATATATAGAAAAGCAGTGGTGACATAACTGGTGGTTTTATGCATGAGTTTTTAATAAACAGGCAACAACCATGTGCTTAACTACCGCACTACTTCAAACTGAAGGGTTCTCCAATTTCCACTATAATAGAGCTATAATGCTATAGCTTCAGATCATGCCACACCAGTATTAAGAACCCTTCAGATTGAATGTGGTATGCCCACTGAGAATCCCTCCTACTACTTGCACTGATTAAGAAATAGAAATGGGAGAGTTAACGATCCATGATCACATTATAAAATTTATGTGAACTATCTTTCTAGCCTACGACAAGAACTTGTGAATAGTGAGGTACTGGATGTCTGCCTGCATATATTTCTGTTGCTCAAGGCACTTACTAATGATCTCGGTGCTTTATAACCAAATAGATCCCTGCCTGAGTACAACTGCGGACAGCCTTCAACTTATTAACTCTTAATATTTACTCAATATTTCCTGATTGATTGCTGCTTCCTCCTCGTCAGCCCCTGCTCCTCCCCCTGTACTAACAGTGTCTGTCATTAGCTTTATGAACATGTTCACCACAGGGTTGTTGTAAGTATATTCCAAGTAGAGAAAACCGATAAATGACTTGTGGCCTGAAGTTGAAGGAAGGTATGGTTGGACTGTCATTTAGCAAAGATTTTCACCAGGCTTCATTCATAACCTTAATTATCTGATGAAAACAGTATCAAGAACAATGACAAGTGAAAAATATTCTTGTTCATGAACAGTAAGAGATAGTAACGAACAAGTGTAGCTGCCTCAGATGAGCGAGGCAATTAGCTGTCTGTCTGTTTACATAGCATGCATAATATGAACATTTCAGATCTCCAGTCTGAATCCAATACCAGTTACCTCTACTACCATCCACATACTGCCACTTAGCTTACACATGTAACTTCATTCCCAGACCTCTCCCATTTAAAAAAATATTAATGATAGTCATATATATTAAGCAAAAAGTAATCTTTGTATTCAAATAGTATATTCACTTTTAGAAACGTAGTGAGAAAGAGGAAGCTCTTCATAATGTCAACACAAGAGGGAGACATGAGCACAAAGCTATCACTCATGCTCACCTACTGTTAATTACCATCTACTGGTTATACAAAGTAATCAAGAGCACATGATCTACAAAGTAAGCTGGAAGTAATACATAGCTAGGCTTCGACATGCAGTATGACTGCAAAGGTGTGGGACATGCAACACATACCAGCATCCATGAACTCAAATCCTTTCATGAAGATTACTGCGTCCAGCCGGAACAGAAGCAGTAGGTTAATGGTGACAGACAAAAATACCCGGAAAATAGACGCAACAATGCCAACAATTGCATTGTAGAAGAAGAATATATACTCAAACCAGTTCCAGAGACGTCTACATAGGGAAGCATAGTTCAGCTGTACTTACACTAGTTAAAAATGATTATGATTCACTGTAGGATTGTGTGACATATCATGCATGCAAGGCTAAACCTGATTCACCCACCAAATCTCTGTCTCAAGAATGCGAGTAGGTTCTCTTATTCAATAGCAAGCTATACAACAGACAATGGCTCCTTCTGGAGGAAAATGACTGAGGACCTCTATAGGATCTCTCAATTGCTACTGACTTAAAATGTCATGAACTACACTGACTATAATATGTAGCTAAAATGACTTAGGATTAAATAAAAAGACTAGGTTAGGCTCACAGGGCTGTAGGAACAGATCTCGCAAACCAAATTTCAGCGCACCAACCCTCCCTACAAACACAAAACATGGGTGTGGCTAAAGCACTACAGTACTGCTGCAGTGCATGACTTCAGTCACATTTTACTACAACTCCACATATAGCAGCTTGCGATGTCTATACACAACATGGCTGAGTCGTAATTTGTTGCTGAGCATTCAACAGACAAAAAATGTTTAGCTCTCCCAAGTGACAGTTTTGCAAGTGTTAAGGCTTCAAGCACATTTCTAGGCTTTGCAACAGGTTGTCTAACTCTTACTATTTTACCACGAGTTTGCACTAGAAGTGATCTTAAAATGCTTAAAATCACAGATTTTTCTGGGGGAGGGGCATGTCTCCAGACCACTCTAGCGAGAACATTTCACCACCCGATCAGCCAGAAATTGCTTCCTATTGGCCTGGACTCCATGTATTTCACCTGTTGTGGATACTGATGAACTTCCCACCACCTTCCTTGATGAACACCAGCTTACAAAGCAGGGCTTGTATGTAGAACACAAGGAAGGACCAGATAACAGGAAACCTGTGTGTGTGTGTGTGTGTGTGTGTGTGTGTGTGTGTGTGTGTGTGTGTGTGTGTGTGTGTGTGTGTGTGTGTGTGTGTGTGTGTGTGTGTGTGTGTGTGTGTGTGTGTGCAGTGATCAAAAATTGGTGATCAAAGTAAACCATTCAGTGTAGTTCTTCATCTGTTGTGGATGTAGAGCATTCATTGCAAAAAGATCTGAATGGTGTGCAAGCATGGATGAATGCCAACAAGCTAAAGTTAAACCTTGCCAAAACATTTGTAATGCTGATCGGCACAAGGCAAAGAGTGCGTGCTCAGAGGGTCAAATTGGTTGTTGATGACAGGTTAATTGAACAAGTTTCCACTACCAAATACCTCGGAGTTAAGATCGACAACCACTTGTCCTGGGAACAACATATTGACTTCATAGTGTCTAAAGCCCGCAGCAAATTATTTGCTATCAGGCGAATGATGCCACTCCCCAAAAATATAACGGGAACACTTTATTAATCCCTTGTTCAACCTCTTCTTGATTACTGTGATGTGGCATGGTCCCCAGGAACTCTCAAACTGGTTGACAAACTCAAGAGAGTTCAAAAGCTTGCAGCAAGAATTGTACTAGGTGCACCAAGCACCGCAAGAACAGTTGAACTTTATAAGACTCTAAACTGGTCAACACTTGACCAGCGCAGGAGATATCACGCTGCTACTTATGTTTTTAAGGTTTTGAATGGTTTATCCCCTCCTTACTTACAGAATACATTTGAATTATCTGTACCTAAGACTAAACGTTGCCTGCGTAATAGCTACTGCATTTACTTTCCTTTTGTAAGAACTATGATAGCCAAAACTAGTCTTTACTACCAAGGTGCTGTTTTCATTAGATCAGTCTTTGTACTCATCTACTACTTTAGCTACCTTTAAGTCTAAATATTCTAGCCTTTATTCTAGCCTCTACTCTAAAGCTGTTAAACTGCACTGAACTGTAGCATTTTGGGGTGTTGTTTAGACTTGATTATATACAGAGGAGTGCATGTGAACCACTCCTTAAAGACTTACAGGATATAGCAAAGGTAATAGAAAGTGCGCAGTGGGATGAATCTGATCAAGTAGATCAGAATGATGATAGCAATTCCAACAACCACTATCACAAACCAGTAAAGAGCCCATGCTGTAGGGAAATGAATCACAATCACTTACAATATGGTGATAATGTGTAGAAAATGGAGTACAAAACAAGCTAGTGAATTGATACATGTTATACTCCATCCACTCTCACAATGTTCCTTTCATATATTTGACACACTATGTATACTGTGCCTATGAACAATGTACCCAATTAAGTAGCTACCCTGCATGCACATGTGCAGAGCTGGGTTAAGCAACAGTTCAGTCTGTCTGTCACTACATGTGCCAACGAAAACTTACTCAAAAAGGCGATGTAGATGGCTTTACCACTATGCATGATTGCGACAATGTAAATGTTTTTATCGTACTCCATCTTGGTGCAAGTGCACATGAAATTGGTCACTTATCAGAAGGTGCACATGAAAAAGTACGCATGCAGTATACACATGTACACTACTACTGTACATTCTCCTTGGGGTAGAGAATGTGTATGAAGTTAATCCTCTACTGGACACCAGTTTCTGAATTAGCATGTGGATCATTCAATAGTCAAGACATTAATGCAGGTGTGTCGTGTAATGTAATGTAGAATCTTAACAATTAGATCACCTACCCCACACAAAGAATCCAATCTGAAAACCAGCATATTTCAGGGATGCTGCCTGATGGTGGATTAACACAACACAAATGTACTAGATGAACAGACACACAGAAAAACATTGATAGGTAGTGGTTTACCATTCGGAAGGATGGGTTTTGAAGATTTGGAGCCAGTAAATGGAACTTGCCCTGTACTGACATTCTGAGCTTTTTCCTGCAGAAGAATAAGTCAGCTATTAAATTACAATGTACAGACCTATGATAGCCATGTATACATTAATGAAGTTAGCTACCATGCAGTCCCTGAAGCAGGTATGAAGTGAAAAAGAGGAAGTAAAAAGTCGGCAGCCACTGGGAATTGAGCATCCCTGTCTTGAGCTGCCAGTACTCTGATCACTGAGCTAAAACTGCAGGATAACTGTCAGCCATTACAATATTCTCCAGCGACTATACAGAGAGACCCCTTATCCCACACAATGACTCCAGTATAAGAACTTTTCTGCTTACATAACATCACACATTCACAGGCAAAATGCACTGCTGTATGTGAAATCAGGACAACACTATTGTGATGACTAAGACGGTATTTGTGGCTGTCAGGAAAATTAACCACCTTGTGTAGTGAGTGTTACAATTGTCAAGCTGTCCTTCACTAACTGTCCTACTAGCTAGTCTGATGAGTGGGATGATAAGTGAGTTGCCGATCACCTTAGTGTGAGGCTACTATTCTTGCAGTGTGTTTTCGGTTTGTTGGATGTGGTTTACATAATTGCTAATATGCTTAGGAATGCAGACATTCGTCATGCTTAGGAATGCAAACATTCGTCATGCTTAGGAATGTCATGTTTAGGAATGCAATCATTCGTCATCCTTAACATTCGTCATGCTTAGGAATGCAAACATCCGTCATGTTTAGGAATGCAAACATCCATCATCCTTAGGAATGCAAACATTCAACATCCTTAGGAATGCAAACATTCGTCATGCTTAGGAATGCAAACATTCGTCATGCTTAGGAATGCAAACATCCGTCATGCTTAGAAATGCAAACATTCGTCATGCTTAGGAATGCAAATGTTTGTGATGCTTAGGAATGCAAACATTCGTCATGCTTAAATTCAAATATCCATCACACTTAGGAATGCAATTCGTTCCCAGTGCTGCAGTGGTGCTAGGATCAGCACAGCACAGCCAGTGCTTGCCAGCACCAACAAAGCAACAAAGTGAAGGCAGAGAGCTAGACAGAGTGGAGTGAAAGCAGAAGCTCGAAGAAGTGGAGTTCAAGAGGCCAGCAGAGCGCAGTTAATGCTAAGGGAGCAAAGGCAAAGAGGCAAGCAGAGTGGAGCAAAAAGACAACAGTAGTGAAGTTAATACCATTTTGGCACTAGGCAAAGGCTGCAACACCTCGTTAATGTCTGCAAACTCCTCAAAAGAATGCTTTGCCACCCTTTGTTCTGTCCTCCTCAGTCTCAGCCTCTCAACTATATATGTGCCGTGTGCACGAGGCTTACTGTGCACATACGTACACATTTTGAAAGTACAACTTCTGTGATTAGTGGGTCAACTACCATGACTGCCAGCTTTTTATACCAACAATGAAAACTCTCTTGTGTAACATATGAACACTTACTTGAGTGAATATATCATGTGTATGGTCAGGACCAGGCAGGCCACAGATGCAACAACTGATGCCACGGCAAGAACAACTGTAACAATAAATAAGTAAATAAGACAGTGCCGAACATCTCGAATATAATGATTGCTCATTGCCGAGCGCATTAGCGCAAGGCTCTGAATGAGAGATCTATTCTCGGGATGTGCGTATGTACGTACATATGTACGTACGTATGTACTATGTACGTGGCGGTCACGCTTAAGAATGTCAATTTGCGGTCATGCTTAGGAATGTCAATTTTGCACTCATGCTCAGGAATCGGGCATCACTGAAATGTGCATTACACAAAGACGTCGAATGACGGAGTTTCTTGGCGATGGAGGACAGGGAGGAAAGCGCGGTTGGGCCTTCGCAATATTTGGCGGAGTGAAGTGCAGAAACGAGTGCTGAACGCAGCCGGCGGCTGGCGACTCTGAGAAAGAAAAAGCAAAGAGGTGGTCCACCGTAGAGAGAGCAAGAAGAGAACAACAAAGAGTTCAAAAGTAGAAAGCATGTACTGGAAAGTCTTCACAAACCAGGTATTGTTCTTTTGGCTCCCACTATTAAACCAGCAGCGCCCATTTTCTGACACTTGCTCCGCACACCTCACCTGCATGCGCAATGGCATAGACACACAGGCACATGGCGCAGCATGAGGCATCATACGCATGTGTACTCCTAGTTTAAAATTATCATTTCATGTTGTTATGGAACTGCAAGATGATATAAAGTAAGTATCAGTCAACTGCACTGTGTACCTGTAAATCCTCTTATTGCATTTAGGACTTCAGTGACGATAGTTTCTGCTATCATAGTGCCATTTGGAGTAAGTGCGAGAAGTCTGTTCAATAGGTCAGGTGCACGTCTTTCCCATGCAGTAGCTGTTTGATCACCAAGGACAGAAGTAATTGTAAAGGTTTGAAAACCCAGCTGTGGACAAAAAAGCAGGCAGTGTCATGCAATCAAGTGTCATGCAGTGGTATATATGTAGAAATGTTGATCCCTATGGCCATTGCTTTCACCATTATGTGGTAGTTCAAACTCCAAGCCAGCTTTAAGCTATACTGTGCAGTGGGGTTTCAAACAACATAGATCTGTGATATCACATGCCATTGCTTTAACCATTATGTGGTATATCACATGCACGGTAAATGGAAAACAGAATCAGAAGTAGAACAAGTCAGAAGGTACTGTACAGCAGCTAGTTGTTTTGAAGCAAAAATGCTCCAATTCCTGTTGTTATATATACAGCACTGATTAATAAGATACTTGCAGTTGTTTGACAGACATCCATTGCATTGGCATTTCCTCACAGTAAAGCGTGTGCTGCATTGCGTAGCTTAGTTGGACTTGTTTTTGACTATGGACCACTATGGCAGTGACTATAGCTACAAGGTAATTCTCAACTTCTTCAGCAATACAGCTATACACATAATATGTGCCAGACATACCTGGAACAAGAGCATGAACATCACAGTCAGAACTCCAACAGACTTGAGCGGTAATCTCAAACCTTGTTGTGTGTGTAACAGTGGGTGCACAAGTGTACATGTGTGTGGAATTAAGTGTAATCTGAAGAGATTTTAGATGTTTTGAGTTGAAATAGAGGAAATTGAAAAGGCTGGCAGTCACTGGGAATCAAACCTAGGACACCTTGCTTGTGCAGCCAGTGCTCTGCCACTGAGCTATGACAACCAGACAACCACCACTCTCACAATCCTCTATACTCTGATCTAGTGCAGTCTGAGATAGTGAGTATACTATCTGACCATGACACACGTTGGACAGTACTAGAGACATTGTAAATGTGTAGCTACAAATATGTAGTTACTTCTTGACATAGACCACTCATTGAGACTCTCAGGCTGGGCTATAGGGAAAGTAGGAATTGGCTACCATGTTGATTGCCACAGACTGGGTTCCACAACATGATATGATAGATCCTGGTTTACACATCCTAAGAAGCAGTACGGCCACAAGTAGTATATGCAAACCATAAACTACTATGTGCTATATAACTGGTAGCCTCCCAGACCCTCCCAGTGACTCAGGTGAAAATCTTGTTTAGATCAGTAGTGCCAGTCAGTTGTATGTGAAGCACCATACTTCATTGCTAAACAAGAGCATACCATTGTTGCATGAAAATATGTAGCGACCTGCTGCCATCCACCTCTCTGTCCTACTCACAGTTACTGTAGGGATTGTTCTCCTGCATGGTCAACACAATGACATCATTACCACTACAGACAGACCAGCTGTGCAAACACACACCTTGTTGTTGCAAGGCTATTTTAACATGACAGGGCAGTGAAGAGCACATGATGACTTTATTGTGGAATGACATCATGCACTCTTGGACAGTGCTTCATTAGAGTCACAACTAGCGGATCCTAAAGGATTCTTGTGAGATCTTCAGTTCTTGCAACATACAGAGTGCCAACTTGTTGCCTTTTGTATAGTTGGCATTTGGAAAATTAAGGCAACTCTTGTAGTTAGTTATTCAGCCTATTTGGAGAGAGAACTTACAGTGCATGACTAATATCTCAGTTGTGCATACCTTCTGAGCAAAGCTGTCACATATTTGCTGTAGTACTTGCTCTCTTTCTTCTCTACATGTACCACCTGGAGCAGAGTAGGAGTTTTGAAGTTGGATAATGCTTAGCCAATACTTTTGTAATTAACCACCTCCAAGTAATATGTAAATCTAAGTGCCTAAACTAGCCATGTCAAATAGCTAATCACCACCAAATTGGAATCCACTGGCACTAAATAGAATGCTGCTGTACATTGTATACACAGATTTAGGGCCATGTTGTAGTAGCTCCTGCTATAAAAATAACATTGATGCTTATTTAAAATCCTATTGTCAGACTTATTACTGCAAAGTGAAAAAAAATTGGAAGTGGGATAGAATGTCAACACTTTGTCAAGAGCTTAGCATGGCAAAGCGTACAAGCGCTGTTTCACATTCTCATAAGCTGCTGTATACATTGTTTAGCATCTAGATATACAATGTTAATGACTAAGCACACCATACACATGTGCATCTACGTACCTTCGCCACAAAATGTTCACCCCCATCCTTTATCACTTTGTAGATGTCCACAATGTCCACCACAATGTGCCAAAGGTACCATACCAGAATAAACACGTAGCAGATGTAGTTGGGTATAAGCGCAACCCCATTGATTGCAGCCTACATGAATAATGTCATATAAAACTTGTTAAGTTAGGTTGCAAAGGAGGAAGCTGATAAAATTTTCTGAGTCAAGGCAGATTGCATCAGTTCGTGGATCATTAGGCAAGTGCATACAAACCCAGATAGTGTCCTGATGACTATGACAACGGTTTAATACTCATCTCCCTCAAACACGCAGCATCAGATACTGTATCTACTGGGGGGTGTATAGACCTTTGTGCATGCTTCAGGATAGATATAACCCTAGAGACAAAGTATCAGATCTGGATGCACCATGAAATGCCAGGGCAATCACAATGCTACAGAATAGTTACCAGACACCGTTGCCATTCCTCAGCAGGATCCAGGTACCATGTGGCCAGTTTCATGCTCAGAAAATTAATCATACTATTAGACAGTCAAATATAAAATAGTTAGAGATTGTATGGGTGACTGCAGGTGTTATCACCTGAGTACAAAACTGACAGTTCTGGTATACATGCTCAAATTGAAATGACATAGTACGTTGAATTGCATTGTTTATACACAAACTCACAAGTGTTGGAGTGTCACCAGAGCAACCAGCAAACTCTATCGAACTGGTCGTTATTTGCTGTGCAACACTGTTGATGCAGACAATATCAGACTAACATGTTTTAGAGTTATAGTTTGCTATGAGCATCCTATCAACTTACAGAAGGCATGAATACAAGAAGCCAACAACATGTCCAACCAGTAGGAAGGGAGTATCCACACAGGCAAAGATGGGGAAGTACATCAATGACAGCAGAAAAATAACAATGGCTGGAGACACAACTGAGGAGGGAGGGGAGGAGGGAAGGGGAGGAGGAAAGAGAAAGATGAAGATAGATAGGAAAAGGCAAGGAAGATAGAAAGTGGAGGAGAAATAGGAAGAGGAGGAGTGAAAGATTGGAGGAAGGAGACACACATGATTATGTATGTAGTAATTAGAACTTACTTGTGTTGAATATAATGTCCAAGAAAATAACATTGATGGTGATTCTGATAGACCCAGTCACAATCAGATTAAGCAAGTTAGCAGACATCGAACCGAACATGAAGGCATACACAATCCGGAATCGTGCAGGGGAAAAGAGATTGACAGGGCTACATGGAAAAAGTAGTACAAGTGATAAACAATTAGAGCATGTAAAAAAGAGAAATCAGCTTTAGTGAAATGCTTTTAGTACATACAAGACAAGTCCAGGGATTCCCCAAAACACTTTCTTGCAGAGCCGTACACGATGGTATGTGAAACTGAGGATAATCAGGATCACCGTCTGCAGACAGACAGAAAGACAGATATAGATACATTTATGCCAGCAGGAAGACAGTACAATCATCACAACTAGAGTTAGAAAAGAAGGAGGGCTCTCATATTTAAATGGGGCATATTAGTGTCTTCTTAGCCACAATTAAATCTCCAGCCTCCCAAGATAAGTATCATATCTGACATAAATCACTGTGTAAGGTCACAAGTTGTGATGCTATGCCTATTGCCACTTTTGAACATAGGGAGGGAATGCAGGGTATCGTAACTATGCTGAATGTGTTATCAGCAGAGACATAATGTCCTGATAAACTCACCGAAACTGTGATCAGACCAATAAGAAGATTGAATGAGTGCCTGCTAAGGTCAGCACAGTACCTGAGAAAGCAGGAAATTGTACAATGTAAAGAACCAGTTATTTATGCATTTAATGAAGAAAATTGGCAGTGTGCTGCCCACTCAGGCTTGCCCTATGATGATGTGAAGTATCTGACTACTAATGATGGTGTACTTGTGTTGTGAGTGTAAGACCTTCGTGAAACATTCATGGCAGGTCACACTAGTGTATAAATAATGCACTCTCTTAAACTGAAGATGGGGAAGTGAATCTAACTTCAAGTAGCCTTGTTGCCAGGCCCTGCCCAGCCCAGCTTTCTGTTAGCCTCGTACCCAGGCTGGGCAAGATGCTACTTTCTGTCACTTGAGAGCCTGGGAACAAGGCTATCTTTAGGTGCTCATGAACACCTGGAAACTTGAATTCCCTAGTTATCTGTTCTGGAAATCAATAATATAGTGGAACCCTCTTAAAGGGCACCCCTGAAATAAGACTGAGTGCCAACTTCATATTATTCTCCCCCTGAAATAAAGACACCTTACTAATCAGGACGAATTTGTTCCAAGGGTGTCCGCAATAGAGAGATTCCACTGTAAATTCACCTACAGTACTAAGTTTTCAACTGAGAGGCAGCGGGACCCATCTTGCAGAGGTGTTGCTTCAATCAGGTATTAATGGCCCTAGTATAGTAGCATAGTGCCACTTCAATGGCTTATGAAATTCACCTGGAAGTTTGTGTACACATAACAATACCTAGGCATACAAACTACTTTAGCAGTTTACATATTATTATTATTGTGTTCCATTCGCTACTAGTAACAACATAGTCTATAGTGTAAGTATCTCAGCTACTAAGATCCACAGCAGTAGGGATGCCTGTAATAGGAAACAAGTCTTGGTGATATCACCCCTAGGGGGTATGACTGGTTAGGGTCATGCACCCAGCCTGTATTTCTTCAAATAGTAGCCAAATCTTGGTGATATTACCCTAAGGGGGTTCTGCAGTGTAGGGACACTCAGCCTGCCTCATAGTAGTATTGGCAAGTCTTGGTGTAATTTCTCTCCTGGCCGTTTAGTTCCACTTCCTGAGAGAGGTCATGATGAGCACTTCCTGCTAATATCATATCTTGGTGTTTCTGCTAAAATGCTGCCCTTTGAGCAGGTCTCACTGACTGATCCATGATGGAGGGGTAGGAAATACAATTACTTAGGGCACAAAAAGCTTTGAGGACACAATTTAATGGCTAGCCAGGATAATTAGTAACTGTACACAGGAAGTTAATGGTATGTAATGGTGCCTCACACACAGAGCCTGGGTATTTGTATCCTTCAAGTTATCAATGTGAGTGTTATATACTCATAGACACAAGGGAAAACAGTGGAAGACTGATTGGCATAAACCCCCCACAAATCCTGCTTTAGTTTGTGGAAGCCAGATACTTATTCTAAAAGATACTCCTCAATCTGCAACATGGCAAATATTGTTTACAAAACGTGTTACGTTTTCTAACTTGTGCATTTTAGAAAATCTGCAGGGAAACCCATTTTGGAATCTCAAGGACATGGGGTATTTCCTCATATAAACAAATCACATACTTAATCTCCCTTGAGTGTTTCCTCACAGGTTTCCTAAAGTTAGGAAACATGCACATTGTTTTTCATAGTGACACTCTTGTTTGCTCACAGCATATGGCAATCATACAAAAACAAACAAACAAACTAAGAAATACGTAGAAACTAAAACAAACAGGCCCTAGTCACTCCGAGTTGACGAGGCCAAGTATGAAGGACAATTTCACTAGCGTCATTTCTAGGCTCCCACTCTCAGCATTTTTTCATTTGAGTAATACCAGGAAACATACCACACATAGTGAGTGAGGGTGTGAGTCACCAAGTGTTGAATGGGTGTGCAGTTGACTGAACAACACCCTAAAAATTGCTTTTTCGCTCTCAAATTTAGCCATTTGCCAATTACATTATGTACCAGGCTCTCTAGTTTCGTGCCAGGCATGCCTCCTGGTGAGAAACAGTCTGGTAAACAAACTCAAATTTTCTGGGCTTATTCCCAAAAAGTGGTAAGGACCAAAGAGATTGTGAGATCATTAATTACTTCCCTTTCAGCTGTAAAAGGTTTTACCTCTACTTGGGTATTCAGAACAGGTTTTGGCACAAAATGTTCTAGGTTACACTGTCATAGAATGTTGGGTCTGGGGACGAGACTACAGACTCTTGCCATGTACTACTCTGTACTACAAGCCACAGAAAGCTCGGCGGGAGTCTGGAAACTAGTTTACTGATAGCCTTACAATGAGGCCTTCACCCCAGCTTTCGTCACTTGCAGTTCTAACATGGGGAAAGGCCTGGTCTGTCCATCGGTGGCATGGTGCATTCCTTCCAGTTCATGCATGCAACCAACAAGTGACTGCACAAAAGCACTGCCAACATCTAGGTGAAAGATGATTTGTGGGAATTTCAGTTGGGTCCACTTCCAGCATTCACCTAATGTCCAGGTACATCATACATATGACAAGTTTTACTATGCTTTAGTAGTTACAAAAAATCTGGGATGAAGATCTGGAGACGACGCTGCATGACTGCCGACTCGATCGCAGCAGTGGCCGGCAATATTACAAAGATAACAATACAAACACCGGCCCAGAAACTGTTCTCCGGCCAACTAGTTACCTATAGCATAATACACTTGCTCATAAATTTATATTAGACCCAAGCAAACCGACAAGGCGGCGGATCATACTTACTGGTCGCTAATGTTAGCCGGTGTACTGCCACTTGCAGACATGATGAACGTAGCTACGTGCTGAATGTTCTCGGTCTCTGCCGTTTGCTTCCTTGCTCTCGCAGCTTTTGCCCTTGTTTGTCACTTCTCAATTTATGCTGATGGATGTGATGTGGGGGCGTGTCTCCAATCGCAGCCTGGTGGCCGCGCGCAAATCGAGGCTATTACTATATAACATACCCTAGTTGCAATAGACAAATATGTGTATCTGCTCAGCGAATTGAATGCATACCCCAGAAGTCAGGCAGAAAGACATAGCATACCAACATTGTAATGATAAGTATGTTGCAAGGTATGAAAAGAATCTTATCAGCCAGACACATTGCACTTAATTAGGGGGCTTTCCAAAACCACGCCCCCTCCATTAAATTTTCTCCCAGCATCTTGATCTACCTACCATAGCTCTATGCCTGCAGACTGACTTCCAAATTTCGGCTTTATACCATGTTTCATTCGTTGGATATGCAGGCTTCAAGTTTGAAACTTTCCTGCATATTTAGATGGAGATTGGGGCCAGATTGGGTCCTAGCAATTAAAATGTATGGGAAAACTGAAATTTTGAGTGTGCAGATCTCAGAAACTAAACATGCTATCCAGCTCAAATTTTCAACTTAGTCTCTTCCTAATGAGTACTAAGTCATATCTAAAATTCAGGATAATCAGAGGTACTCCCCAAAAGTGGGTGGGTTTTGGAAAGCCCCTATTACTTATGACTACTCTGTCCAGCATCCCAGTATGGTTGTTCCCAGCTTCCCCCGCCGTATTGTGAGTGACAGAAAGCTGGGTGGCAGTAATCAGGCAGTTATGTAAAGCTGGGTGAGAATGAGACGACCAGTTTGGAGTTCATACTGTATAATGTCTGCATAAGCCAAACAAAATTTTCTATCCATAAAATTAATGTCACGGTGATGTTGCATACACAACTAGCAGTCTCAGGGAAATAACCAAGTTTTCATCACACCAGTTCTGGCTGTTTCTCATTTGCTTCAATACCAAAAATCCAGCTGGAAGCTCCCTTGGAAGTGCCCCTTTCAGCATTTGTGGCTGCCCCCTCTTGTGTGTTCCTATTACTTATCCTGCTGGCTGTCAGCTCCTGTAAGCTTGGGTTTCTCAGCAGGGTGTAAGCCACCAGCCAACGATTACGAGCTTGGTTGATCCCTACAAGGAGACCAACAGTAGGAGTGGTGGTATGGAGTACATGAAAAATAACATCTTAATTGAGTGGACTTTGGTAGCCATCTTGGTTAGTTTATTCTTTGCTTGATGCTGAGACACATGGAGGGCTTAGCAGCTTGTTGCTCAGTTAACGAGGGCAGGGACAATGGGTACCAAGGATAATAGACCTTTTCTGCACGTATTACTCATGGCTTCGTCACTTCATAGTACATGCGGAAATTACACATAATATTATAACATCTCAGCATGTTTTTAGATTATTAAGTTAGGGTGAGAGTCAGGTTTATTGAGTAGTCAGGTTTATCTACGAACACCAAACAACCAAAATCACGAGGTTGCATGGAAAGTAAACACTTTGCAGTAAATGAAATAAAGCTGGATGGAACATAGAAAATGGCAATTGGATGCTTTTCGTCCCTCTACAAGTGACAAAAGCTGGGTGGGGGCCTGGGAACGAGGCCACAATTTTGGGATTTCTTTGTAAACAAAAACGTTTCACTGTATTTACTTGATTGTCTCTGTGGTTGCAATAAAGTGGCTTCCACCTCCTCAGTTGGTGTCACATGTTCAGATACACTTCCATCGTGCATGCTAACAGCATCTGTCATTAGTTTCACAAACATGTTGACCACAGCATTGTTGTAAGTATATTCCAGGTAGAGAAAACCAATAAATGCCATATGACCTGAACCAGGTAGAGGGAGAATATCTTCATTTCAGAAACAGTATAACAACATAAGAGTATAGCAATATAATTTATTATTGAGAGACATCATGCATGGACTGAGATTAGTTGGACTAACACAAAACCAGTGTATGCACTGCAAAAACAAATTGGTTGTTTTAACCATAGAGTGGTTACCTTGGTTGCAGACAAGCCAAAGAGACAGTGGTTATGTACTATATATTTTGCTGATTACATAAGACAACTGGAGAGGAAGCTTTCCCAGACTATCTTACAACCAGCATCTTGCAGTTAGTAACCACTGAACAATAACAACCATGATCTTGTAGATATAGTGACCATTGAACATCTGTGAGAGTCACCAGCTTTTGTCAAAAGCATCATCTATTTGAAGTGTGGTTGTAGTGACTCCCACAAAGATGTTCTGTGGGTTGTCAGCTGTAAGGTGCTCAGGTTGTTCATGAGTTATATCCTCTAGTACCAAAATAAGCTTCTCATAACCACTGTCTCCTCAGCTTGATTGCAACCAGGATAACCACTCTGTGGTTAAAACAACCAATAATTTTTTGCAGTGTGGTCAACAGTGACAAATGATCATTAACTGATGCAATGGATCAACGGAACCTACTGAACTGGATGATACAGTGTAGCCAACCTAATGATCATTAACTGATGCAATGGATCAACGGAACCTACTGAACTGGATGATACAGTGTAGCCAACCTAATGATCATTAATGTTATGCCTATCTGATAGGTCAGGGTACAAGGTTATAAGCTAATGAGAGTCAAGCTTACCAGTATCGCCAAACTCAAATCCTTTCATCAGAATGACAGTATCCAGCCGAAACAGAAGCAGCAGGCTAAACAAGGCAGCAACCATTATCCGGAGGATGGCCGCAAAAAAGCCAACGATTGTATTGTAGAAGAAGAAGACATACTCAAACCAGTTCCAGAGACGCCTGTGTAGGAGTAGAAAGTACCGGCACTGGCTGAAAAATGCTTAGATTTTGTACAAATATACTTAGTCCTTTCTTACAAAATGTGTAGAACAACAACAGTTGTAATCATTACTGTCTTTCTGTTTTGATGCTGTTAAGCACTCTAAAACTTGGTTTGTGTACAAAAGTAAAAGTATAGCTTCATTTGCAAGCAGGCCTGGGAACATGGCTAAAGTACAGTACACACAAAACATTGTGTAATACTACAGTACTCTGGTGCACTGGTGGTAAGGTAACTGGTGACCATTTATAACATTACCTGTTGGTGATGTTGATGAACTTGCCACCACCTTTCTTGATAAACACCAGCTTACAAAGTAGGACTTGCAAGTAGTAGATTACAAAGGACCAGAAAACGGGAAATCTGCAAGCCAAAACAACAAAAAAGTGATTTTCATTTAGAATCAAATGGATGTTCTTCTCTGTGTACAACTGGTTTCTGCCTGATTGAGTTGTTGGGGGGTTCCAATAGGGGCTTTCCAAAACCCACCCACTTTTGGGGAGTACCTCTGATTGTCCTGAATTTTAGATATGACTTAGTACTCATTAGGAAGAGACTAAGTTGAAAATTTGAGCTGGATAGCATGTTTAGTTTCTGAGATCTGCACATTCAAAATTTCAGTTTTCCCATACATTTTAATAGCTAGGCCCCATACATTTTAATAGCTGGCCCCAATCTCCATCTAAATATACAGGAAAGTTTCAAACTTGAAGCCTGCATATCCAACGAATGAAACATGGTATAAAGCTGAAATTTGCAAGTCAGTCTGCAGTCATAGAGTACTAACTATGGTAGGTAGATCAAGATGCTGGGAGAAAATTTAATGGAGGGGGCGTGGTTTTGGAAAGCCCCTATTCAGTGTTGTTTTAGTAAAAACTTTTAGTATGGCCTAAAATTCAAACTAATATTACTATAACATCCAAGAAGAAACTATAACTATACTAAAACAGAAAATTAGTCTACCTTTTCTACTGATAACTATAACTAAATACCTTCTAGTAAGGGTTTCTATAAGTACAAAATTTGGCAGGAAACTTCCTAAAAGCTTTACTAACTGACCAACATTGCCTTATTGTTGTCTATGGATTCATGGGCTTACAAGACATAGGTGGTGTAGTAGAGAGCATATGAAGTCAGGTCCTTGTACAGAAAGTAAACAGCCATTGCAGCCAATCCAAACAGCACTATCAGGATCCAGTAAATTAGCCATGCTATAGCAAAGTAAAGAAAATACATATTGGATCCTTGGTGATACAGGTTACTGTTGAATAGATGCTCATAGTATCACTGAAAGCTATAGACAGGTCTGCCAAAAAGCTTAGAATTCTGGGACTTCTCTAAACAGTGTGATGGGCAGTGTAGTTCTACTCTGTTTCTGCATGTACCAACAGACTAGAGATATGTATTCATTCGCTCTTCCCTACACATGGAACTGTACATGATGCACCACTATGTTGAGCACATGCGTTATGCTTGTGCAAGTAACATGTATAAGTATATAGAATGTTCAACCTACGTACCCCACACAAAGAATCCAATTTGAAACCCAGCATACTTCAGAGATGCTGCCTGATGGTGAAAAAACAATTATTCATCATAGTTTGCAGTAATAGACTCCACCCAAGTGCTGAAAAAAAAGCAACTTCTGTACATGTGCATCAGAACAGAAAAAGAAGACAGTTTCTGCGGGCATCTTAAATGGGGTACTTTTTCACTTGATTAAACCCAGAGGACTAGTCTAGGTAGCCATGTTGATGAAAACATGCAATTTTTAGCAATCTATTTATGCATGAGGAAAGGATATCTTGTTCAAGGATGTCTTCACCTTCAGTTTTGATGGTTTACAGTATAAAGTACTAGCAACTGTCGAGTGCTCAAAACTGGAAGTCAATCATAACTTTATTACCAGTCGAAAAGATGGGGATCGTAAGCTTGGAACCAGCAAATGGAATTTTCCCTGCACTGCAGTTTTGAGCTGTTGTCTGCAAAAACAGCAAGACAGAATGATCATGGAATGAATACCATTGTGTAATATGACTGCAAGGTCACACTTACTGAACTGAGAATGCCATGTGTATAAGCAGGACCAGGCAAATCACAAATGACAAAAATGATGCCAAGGCAAAAACAGCTGCAAAACAGAACAGCATCAAATGAATCACATTCAGAATTGTAGTTTTTGTATGCCCCTAAGGTGTGATATACTTCTTCTACTCACATAATTTATTAGCCTTGTTCCCAGGCTCTCATGTGTGGGCGGAGCATGAGAACGAGGCTAATAATTTATGAAGCCATTTGTAATTAAAAAGTATGATAACCTTCAAAACTTCTGGGAACTAGGCTAGGTCACTCTCGGTAAGTTATTACAGCTACTACTCATCTGTGAAGTTTGACTACCCCTACAATCTCCTGGTACAAAGTTTGGTTGTAAAGCATTAGACCACTAAAGATAGGTACCCTGTATGGGGTGAATTACTGTGTTGTTAATATAGTTCCAGGTTTGACAATGGAGGTTGGGGGGGGGGGGGGGGGGGGGGGGTTTAAATGAGTATGACTTCTAAGTGGCCTTATCAGGTGCAGAATAGATTACATCTCAAGCACTAGAATTGACAGACAAACAAACAAACAAACGTATATATGTTACCATGCACAGAAAACAAGTAAACATTACACATATAGCACTAATCCCTCTCCCCCAATTTATTTACTCAACTAAACACCTGTAAAGCCTTGAAGGAGACTCAGCACAGTCTGATAAAAACCATTTGAAGAAGTGGTGTTTCCAAATATATGATTAGAAATGTTACGTCCATTGGCTTGCCACATGTCAGCTAGCTTACGACCTTTATCAGCAGTGAGTGTAAAGAACAGGAAACTCAACTGTGGGCCAAAGAAAACATGTCATGTGAGACCACATACACTGCAGAAAGAAAGCAACCTATGGATGCACATACCTGGTACAAGATAATGAGCATTACAATGAGCACTCCAAGAAACTTGAGAGGTAACCTCAAACCTTGTGTGATAGAGTGCAGAGTTTGTGTTGTGAGCAAGGGGGATAATAAAGAAGATCAAGGATAGTGAGAAGGAAGGAGAAAAAGGAGGAAAAGTGGGGAGGATGATGATGCATGGGAGATGGGAAATGAGAAAGGAGAAGAGGAAATTGGGGGGGGGGGGGGGGCAGAAATTGAGTCTACAATGCTACTTGACAAAAAAAAGTTAGAGCAAATCACATTGTACAGAATGACATACCTTTGTTGAGTGCAAACAAGTCATAAACATCTGACATCAACTTCCTCATCTGACTTTCGTGCTTGACTGCTGGCCTGCATAGATATGTAAACCACTTGTTACCCCTCCCCATCGATGGTTACCCCCTCCCTTGTTGATGGTTGCCCCCTCCCCTTGTTGATGGTTGCCCCCTCCCCCTGTTGATGGTTGCCCCTCCCCCTGTTGATGGTTACCCCCTCCCCCTGTTGATGGTTACCCCCTCCCCCTGTTGATGGTTGCCCCCTCTCCCTGTTGGTGGTTAAAAGTAAAAACAGTGATCATGTGTCTTGTAGCTTTTTATTGTCTATCTGAATGTTTTAGTAAAACTAAAATTAAAGCTGTTTTAGTCTGCATGTTAACTGAATTAAACTAATATTAAAATCAGTGTTAAATCACCTTAAAACTGAAAGGATTTTTAGTAACCTTTTAGTAAAGCTAAACCACCAGATTCAATATTGCAGTACGATCAAACTGAAACTAAAATATATGTCTCAACGCTATAAACCAAAACAACACTACCACAACCGGGGTTTCATTTGCTCTGCTCTTTACATCATGGCATCAAAAACAGAGAGAGCGAGGATTCAGGAACCCGCCAGCAACCCCAAGGTTTAAATCATCAATTTTTATGTTGTATAGTAAGCAACTGATATTTCAACTGTGCGTACACTTTGAGCAAGGACTTCACATATTTGATGTGGTACTGACTCTCTTTCTTTTGTACAAAAACAACCTGGTGAAGAAGAAGCGAAAGATATATGACATCTTGGATCTAAATGTCTATGTCCACACAAATATACATGTAGCAGAGTAATAGTAGGGTAGTACTCTACTATCCACTCAGCTACCCACTTCCTACACACATGCATGTACCTGTCCACCTTCAGTAGTCACTGCTTTGTAGACGTCCACAATGTCCACCACAATGCGACAGAAATACCATACCAGAATAACCAGGTAGCAAACATATATGGGTAAAAACCCAACTGCTTCGATTGCAACCTGTGTATATAAAATTGTTGTTACATCAAAAAGTCGATTGGATTACTGTAATCTCTTGAAAATACGCCCATGAGTGATGAACTTCGATGGGCATATTTTCGAGAGTTATGATGTTTCTCTCAAAAATATGCCCGCAGTTAGTCTAGCTCTTGTTATGTATGCATGATTCTGCAATGCCTCTTTTGTCATGCGCTTGGTTACGCAATAACAGCAAATGGTGTCCGCCTTCATTTGTTAGTCCCTCATTTTGCACAGTGTTGCTTCTTCAGTGCTTCTTGCTTAACATAACAGCATGTACTGTGGCACAAATAGGTGGGCGTACTTTTGAGCGAAAAGCACTCTTTGCGACAACTTCATTCAAAAAGGGGGTGGGGCTTATTTCAAAGGGTGGGCGTATTTTTGAGAGATTACAGTAAAATGTGAGAGTTGCTATCTATCAAAATTTGCACTGTGGTACGTGAAAATCATATGTGTACGTAACTATGACTGCAGACACATGTTTGGGCCTGCCACATGATAAAATCACACAACTGAATAAGATTGATCACAGCCCTAGCTGAAATGTAGTCAAACAGACCACTTTCAAGCAGCCTGAAACTAAGTCATGTATTGGTCACACACTGTTACAGGAGTTAATGATGGTGATAGTTTCAAACCCAGATCCCCCTCCAAAGAGGAAAGGGTTGGGGGGGGGGGGGGGGGGGGGGATCTGGCGAATATAGTACAACATTTATGTAAATTCTGCAGCATGATCTGATTGGCTCCCACTGGTACTGGGCTTCCTTACCACCAAACACTTAGCTTTATTCTTCATACCCTTACAGACTTACTTATATACAGCATTGCGCAGAATCTTTGCAACACTACCTAAAGTGAACCCCCACCTTATTGAGTTCCTTATATGGAAGTCAAAGTTTGTACTGCTGTGGCTGTGGTTATGTAACTTTATATAATTATGTGTATATGTAGTAGAAATATCTTGTCCACAGCCACCTAATTATCAACCCAACACAGCTGGTACTGCACACAACACTTGGGTGTTATAAAGATTCTCCAAACCCTATATCACACTTCCAATTTACTGATTCAGAAGTTCAGCAAGCAACTTCAAAGGCTTAGCTTTTAGCAGCACAGGGTGTGAGGATGTACTGTGTTCACCAGACCCTCTTCCTCTCTTTGGAGGGGGGTGTGAGTTCGACTATGACAGTGATAGAATAGGTTGTTCCTATAACAATGTTTCTGCCCAGTAAAACTCACCATGGCTGGCTCCCTTACTCCAAGGCACCCATCATAAGCTATTGAATGTGTAATCACTCTTTGTGCCACACTGTTGATTCAGAGGAGAATACAGGACATTAATATTAGCAGCTAGACTATAAATTACCTAACTCATTTTGTAATGGATAAGGTCAGAAAAATAAATATATTCACTTACTCTATACTCTTGCCTAGTTATTGTATGAGCACGAGGGCATTATCTCCGATATAGTCCTTTTGATGTAAGAAAGGTCCATGGTCACAGGTCGAGACTTGTGTTACATCACAAGGACTGTATCTGAGATATTGCCTGAGTGGCGAGTATGATAACTAATTTGTGGCATGTTCAAAACAAATATGCTCTAAGCCGCAAAGTAACTTCTGGTTGTTCTTGGTGTCGTCTTGCTGTACAGGTAAAACAGTGTAGAACTATTCCAAGTCCAAATTTAACTAGTTAACATTGTTGGCATGTGACATCAGCGGTACTATATCTCAGATACAGTGTTATGACATCAAGATACAGTGCCTCTGACGAAGCCATAGCTTAGTACGGCAATTGTGGCATGAAGTGGTATTTTGATCCACCACGCAACATGCCATAATGTAGCCTGTTGTATGCAAGAAGTTTTGCAAGTTGTTATAAATACTGTATGTAGCATGGCTAGAAGAATATACACATTGCATTGGCGTCATGGGCAGACAGCAGGCTGGTAGACAGATAACACACCTAGCATGCTTCACGCTCACTGCGAGTACTTAATCTATTCCATCAAGTGACTAACTGCATCTGGTAAGAGGCTCTCGTTTCTAGGTTTCCCCACCAGTTTATATCATACTGATTGAGGATGGCTCGCAGGGGATGCTACAACTCACAGAATGCATGTGTACAAGAGACCAATGATGTGTCCAATCAGAGGAAAGGGAGTGTCCACACAGGCAAAGAGGGGGAAGTATAAAAACAGGTACAACAGTATGGTAAGGGTTGGATTCACAACTGGAGGTAAGGGGAGATGGGAAAGGGGGGGGGAGAAGGGAAGACGAAGGAGAAAGGAAGACGAAGGAGAATGAGGTTAGGGATTGGTGAAGTCTTTGAATGCAAGGGAGGATGGATTCTCCCGTCCACAGAGAACTCACTGGTGTTAACAAAGATGTCCAAGTAGTGGGTGTCCACTTTGATGAGAGTAACGCCTCTACTAGAAAAAACCAGACCCAGTAGTGTAGATGAGATTGCGCCAAAGATGAAGGCGTATACAAACCGGAATCGGGTGGGAGAAACAAGGTTGACTGGGCTACAGGGAAATGGACGCACTGAAAGGTCAAAGGTTAAACTCATATACTGTATCATATGTAGAAGATGAACATGTGCAGGAAATGGCTTAATTCAGGAAGAAAATGTACCATGTTTATATCAAGTTGAGACTAAAGGACACCCAAAAAAAGAACACCTTGCTAAAAACACACTGCATACTTAGTCTAATGGCTATCAAAAGGGATGTAGCTAATCGGTTAGTTAGTGTATCAACATTCCTCCCATAAATACTACGCTGTAATGAACCACACCACAGAAACCAATGAAAATGATGCTAGCTATCTGTTTGTAATTCATGTATGCTGCATGTAAAATGCAAGATGACAGCCTAGGTTAGAGATCTGAGTGACATACACAACCAGTCCAGGGACTCCCCAGAGCACCCCCTTGCAAAGGTGAACACGGCGATACGTAAAACTAAGGAGAATCACAATCACCACCTGGGGAAAGAACAAACATGTTGATTAATTCATTGCTGAGCGTAAGGCTACTAATCTCGCAGTGTCTCTTCCCCCACAACTATCTATTCCCAGCACATGAATAGCGCTATGACTATACAATCAAACTCACTGCAAGTCCAAGTAGTGCATACAGCAAGTGTCTTTCAGTTTGTTCCAGTTGTTCACAGTATCTGAGGGGACAGCAGTGATTCATTACTAATAAGACACATAGACATGTAGGCATGTACAAACAAAAGGTTGAAATGAGCAAAACATTTAGCCTCATTCCCAGGACTTCATCCAATTTGGATCACTCACAGATAAAAATGAAGGGGAAACAAGCTTGAGGTCGTCTCTTGTAGTGTCTGTCCAAGTACAGAGAGACCAAGACTAAGAATGTGTGTGCAAAACACTAAGTTCTTTTGGTTGGTGATCCATCCCTTCTCCTGTCTAGTCTTGAACCCAGGCTTTCTGTTCCGCATTCTGTCTTGTAGCTTCCAAACCTAACTTTAATCCACAATGGAAAGCTTTGGTCTGAGGGTACCCTCTGTCAATTGACACCATTTGCATATTTCCATTTTTCCTTGGCATACTACCGGGTACATGTATAAGTGTTCATAAACTGGAGTGTGTGCAGGTCTTGGAACAAGGCTAATGTTTCACTGTGATTTTGGATCCTGTTATGTAAAACCTTTGTACCCTAGAATACCTAATACAGATAGTATGCACTCACACGCAAGGCCACTGTAAGTGCATAAACAGTTGACTTTTCTTTTCAGAGCAGGTGAAAAAAGCATGCACAGTTTTTCAACATACTTTCAGACATAATCAACAATACATAGAAACTGGCTAAGATTGGCCCTCCATGTTAATGGCCCTCCATGTTGTAAGTAAACAAAGTTGCAATTAGAAGTGCTGATGTTGGCAAAATCGTTCAAGAAAATAATTTACTGATGAAATTTTCACGCTTAGTGTCACAGTGACATTAAGTGGGGGAGGGGGTCTGGGGCATGATGTCAAACTTTGCCTAGCGTTATTTTGTGCGTCTGTTGTCTTCAGAATTCCACTTTATCTCCAGCTACACGAGAGAAACACCAGTGTGTAGCTAAGGTCTCTTGGTAAACATAATTATTAGCAAAATCCTCCAAGGAATACACTGTGCTATATATATATTTGTGGATGAACTTTTTGGGAAAAGAAATCTGGTACCAGGTTTAATGGTAATACTGTGCTACAAGGTGATGTGCACTGTGTTTTGTAAAGGAAACTTGAACTTCATGAAGTCATGATGCTAAGGGGGAGGGGTAAGCTCAACTACTATGACACTAAGGCCACTACAATGAGATTACTTGTTTCTCATCACTCAGCACTTATGTGGGCAGGCACTTAATAGTATCATTATTCATGTGGGTTCTTTTCCTCTTCACAAGTCATTAGCAATAAAACACTTAATTAGAGGCAGCCAATTGCACATCTTGTTCAACTCGGGCTCATCAGCAAATTCAGACAGCCCAAGCCTTGGAAGCAGTATTGTGATGAAAAAATTGACGGATAGTTGTAGCTTCAGATTGGCACTTAACAATTTCCTACGGCAGCAAGACCCTACCACTAATATTGTGGACGACAGTTGCGCTCAGGTACACTGTGCTTGTATCATGTAGAAATAATGGGCTAGGTCAAAGATCACGATGTCGTAATAATGACGTTTCATGCGGGAACATGGGGGGTGGGCGGGCGATCAGAAACAAGTAATCTCATTGCATTGGCCTAAGCATACAAAATTTCATTAATATTAATTGTGGACATGTCCCTTATTAGTCATAGCAGAACCCCCCCCCCAGTGTCTTATTTGCAAACCTAAACCAAACGACGTGTCACTATCATAACACACACGCAGGTTATGTCTAGTCTTACTGGCTGCCATTTCCGGAGTCAGACTCACTCCCAGAGCCAAACCCACTCTCAGAGACCTTTTCCTGGTATCTCGCACTGGCCTCGAACAGCAGACTCATTCTTCTGACAGAGGCACCGCCACAGACAATAGAACATCCCTTCAAGACAGTATGAGTACTCCAAATTTGTTGCTGCCAGGGTTGAGGTGGTGCTGCGGAAGTTTTGAGTCACGTGTGTCCGGCCTAGCGCCTCCCCGACTAGCTAGACTATCATAACCAAAGTTCGAAGTTTAATAAGTTGAAAGGCCTGCTTATAGGAAGCACGAAGAATGCAAGGTCACAATGGTGAAGCACAGCAAATTAAGGCATGCACAGAGAAGAGGAGTCGTGGAGGAACAGGATGAAGGAAATGCTTGGCATTGTATAAAAACATCCTTCGGCTCTCACTAGTCCTAGTCTCGCAGGCCTCGCAGGGGAGTATTGCCCGCAAGACTACACTAGCCCAACAACAAACTCAAAACTGACATAAATAACATGATGGCCTATGCATGAACCATCATGAAGTTCCATAAAAAATGTTAAAAAAGCCTACTACGGATGTTACAGTCAACCACTCTATGCAGGATGTGTTTCAACAGGTCTCATCTGCTGGGATGACTTGGAGGTGGGGACTTCTATCTCATGCACAAAATAATTGGTGGTCAGATCGATGGCTGGTCTTATCCATACAATAGTTAGAAGCTCACATACCTAGACTGGACTGATACACATGTATATATACACATACAGTTTAATGAGTATTGGCCATGTGATAGATATAAGCTTATTGTCCATATTTTACCGAACATACAGTACACATACAGTACACCATAAGGAGCAACTGATTGTATTACAATAACAAGCAAGTCAGGTAACGTGTAGTTTGCAATGCTAGTTTCAATCTTGAGGTCAAGACTTCTCCACAATCCTGCTAGCTGTCAGTTCCTGTAGGCTTGGATTCCTCAGCAGGGTGTAGGCCACCAGCCAACGATTGCGGGCTTGACGAGACTTTGCAAGGTCATTGACATCTGCAAGTACAAAATGAATGATAAGAAGCAACACACTTTTCCTTAGCCTGAGTAAGTCACACACTAACAAGTGCATGTGGTGTCAGATTTGACAGTCAGGAGGATATCCAGCTATCTATGAGGTCTACTATGCCAGTGTGCACAGATAACGACAGTAACAGTTCACGTCTCAGCTACCAAACCTAAAGATGGTTTTCAATGGACATGGCTTCACTTCCAGAGAGCAAGAGTCAGAGTCTGCATTCAGTGCAGCTGTGTGCTAAATACAGGCAAGGAAGTGCTACATTGAGTTCTTACCATTAGTGCTGAAAGATAAAACAAGCTGCTTCTCTCAAGGTGAAAAGTCTCTGTTGATTGTACAATGGCTTCCCGGAAGTACTTAATTGACAGGAAATTTTGTAAACCATCTATACCTAATTTTGTTAACTGTATACCTAACCTGCAGGATAACGGTTTATTGCTGCATCAGTTTCATGGTCACAAGGATCACCATTAACTAGTAGTGGTGTATGCACTGAGAGAAAAAGAAGTAGCAAAATTGTAATCACAGTCATACATTTCCCAGTGAGCTAGAATATAAGAGCTTACCTGACTCTAGTTGCTCTTCAATCTCATCGCTGTTATCCTGGTCAAGGGGCACACCCCAAAAATGACTCCTACATTTCTTCTTTTCCCTCAATGCATCGACCATCAGCCTCACAAAAACATGCACTACAGCATTATTGTAGGTGTGTTCCATGATTAAGAAGCCAATGTAGGCATAGTATCCTGCAATTACACACACAACAAGGCATTGGTATTCACTTTATGCTTACTGAGCTGAGGAAAAAGCACACATCAACTTTACTCTTCTAAACTGGCAACTTGGTGGCAAGTATGAAAGCATAAAAACAGTGAGTGAATGAATAATAGAATTTTATGCCAGAAGCAACACTATATAATGCTGCAGAGGCAGACTCTATTGAGCAAACTTTCCTTCAGAGTAACACAATGTATGTCTTAACATCTCACTGTCACCCACACATCATTTCTTGATGTCTTACACACATTCACAGCCTAAAATCATCAAGACATATGTCTTACACAGCCACCACACATTCAATAGAAGTATACTTGGGTGGCACAGACGTAGGACTTGCATGGATATGTAAAACAGCAAACTAGCTGCCATAGATCGATATCACAATACTCTAGTCTGTTTGTTCCATGCATGTATAAATTTATTGTTGCATGGTTAATGTAGCCTCATTCCCTGACCACCACATGTGTAGAAAGAGCCAGGGAACAAGGCTGTTTAAGTCGTAGTACATGTGTTGGTTTAACTCACCCCAGTCCCATATTTCAAAGCCTTTCATCATTACGAGTATGTCCAATCGGATTACTAGGACTAGACTGAACAGGAAGGAGATCACCAGCCTCATCGCAGCCACCAGCAAACCAACAACAGCATTATAGATGAATAGTATGTATGAAAACCAGTGGTAAAGGCGCCTACAAAAAAGAGTAAGCCATCCAGCATGTTATGACATTACATATTACACCACACAAAAATCACTTACTTGTTGGTAATATCCACAAATTTTCCACCCTCACTTTGGATGAACAGAACCTTCCACACGATGACCTGGAAGGTATAAAAGATGATAGCCCAAGCTACGGAGATCCTGAAATGAAAGAAGAATTATGACTGTGAGTGTTGTTTTTGAGTCCTAAGTCATCACTGTGTATTCAGTGGACACATACAGAAGTCACCTGTCCAAACACATTCGGGTAACTGAAACATTTAGCCATGGATTGACTATTTAAAAGCAAAGCAGATTACTTTCCATTAAATGTGCAGCAAAACGTCCAATATTCTGAAGGCTCACTTTATGAAGACGATAAATATAAAGTTTATAGATAAGTGACTTCCCTAGTTCAGACAGAAACTGCATGCCATGTGACAGCATTTCAACTACGTACTAACGGAGAAATTCAGCAAACAGTGTGACTTACACGAGAGTCACCAATTGTTGGGACATGGTGTTACTGTAGTACTTGAATCCCAGAAAAACTAAGATCCCACATGACCCCAGTAGCCATAACACAAATGTGTACGTAAAAAAAGCTGAAATGGAAACGAGTAAACGGATCATACTTTCTATACTGTGTACACTATAGTCACTATAGTGGGTCTCAGGTATGACTGTGGTTTTTACAGACACCATTACGATACAATCATTTCAGGTACCAGCTACAATACTTATATCTTGATCTAGGACACAGAGCTGCAAACATAAGCACTGCTGTGTACGTTACTGCACCAGTTATCATGGCCATCAACGGTAAGACTATCCAGATCTTCAGCAAACATTAACTAACACCTTGCAAGGTAGAGCAAAGATAGATTTGCCAGATTACTGTCTTCTTACTTACATCTATGCTACATCCTACAAGGGCTTTTCTTGCAGAAGCACATAGAAATAAGAGTGTTAGCTGTCAACATAACTGCAAGTCCTTTTATTTAAAGTGGCATCTTTGTTTGTTGTGCTGACTCTAGTACAACCACCCCAGCACAATCACAATAGACCTGTATACCTGCAACAAATGATGCAACTTGATAGCCTACATAGGCCCAAGCTGTTGCCTGTAGGAAGTAGAACTCAATATAACACAAACTACCAATAATTATGAATGTGCAGGGCAACTTACGTACCAGTCTGAAACAAAGATACGAGTAATCGAGAGGGAAACTACCTCTGGCTACCAGTCTGAGATGCTCACTGTACACAGAAGGGAAAAATTCAGATAATTTAGCGAGATGTGCCTAGCAGGATAGACAGTGAATCATGTATCCAATCCTTTGCTGTGATTGGTATACTCATTGCAGCGACATAATTACAGCATACATTCGCCTCAATGCATGAAGCTAGGCCAAATACACACAATTCAGTAAAATTTCTCACAAGCATTTTCTGAGACATTCTGGTCCTACAAGTCACTCTTTCTTTCTTCTTTTTTTTTTTTTTGGAAACCAAAGTGGAAAGAAAATTGTGTACAACCAGCAAAATGCATCGTGGAGGGTGATGTCGGGGCACAAGAGATACATATACATATAAACAGCCGAAACTAAGATGGTGAAGCCACTGAGTGCAGGTTGTGTAAACACTGTGGTTAATACTACACGCATGTTACATCTGATTATGTAAGTCAGGTAACTCAGAGAAAATTGACCCCCACACAAACCAGAACAGGAAATGAACTTGTGTGGTCTATATAAAGCCAGTAAAAGTCAATGTACATATCAGTGGAGAGAACTAGTTCTGACAGGGGCACAACAGTAAGGTTTGAGCAAGTGTAGGTAATACGGACAAATGTTATCAACCAAGATGTACATGACGTACTGGACATTGGTTGCCATGTGCACAAGAAAGAGAAAGCAGAGGATGAAGGAGGTGACAACACAAACTGGCAGCACAACTGCAAGGAGAAAATGTATTCATGTGACTATATAGTTCACGTATATACATGCAGAGTAGCATGCAGTACAACATTATGTGCAAGCTAACAGTATATTGTTTATATACATTGTATAATGTCATATGTGTGTTATATACCATAGTATCCATTCAGCATAACCAACAGATCATCATAGTGCAAAGTTGATAGGTTTAACATCTCCAGTGCATGAATGATTGTTGCATTATTATCCTTTACTTTGTCAATCAAGTCACTAGTGATGTTCATTAAGTGTACAAGCCAGTGCAGAGTGATCTGTGGATTAGAGGGGCAGGGGAGAAAAAATACACAAGATCATTGGTAGTCCGAAAGCTCATTCATACTGACAGGTCCAACCAGTAAATTTCTTATGCGTTGATAGATCAAGTTTTGTCATGAGTTTCTACTCATTTCGCTCACTCAAGTGAGGCTGCTAAACTTGAGAGGGCTAGTGGCTAAGAACTAAGCCTGCTTATTTGCTTCTCCAATTTGGGCTAGAATTGCACACCTCTGAAACTATGTAGCAGTTACCAAAATGGTTCATATATTCACACATAGAAAACTATAGGAGAGCTAGCTAGTGTATAAATCAATTACACAAGAGAGTATGCTGTGAAGTGGTGCTAGTATTGACTTCATTACCTGGTACAATATGATAAGTATAATAGCAAAAGCTCCTGTGAATTTCAGTGGAAGTCTCTGAGCTGCAAAATGGTGTAGAGAAATTATAGTAATAGAAATATGGTCAATCACAAAGCTTTGTCGTCGTAAACCTCCAATAGCTGACCTATAGCTACAGCTTTTTTCATGGCTACAATCCAACGTTGTTTGTAGTTGAGATTTTCTGACTGGGTGATTGTCTTTCTTCTGCTGCAGTGGTCAAGATGGGAGTGAAACAAGTTAGTCAAAAAGTACATCTGCATGTAAGTTTCAAAGCATTGAACTTCCTGCAATGAACCAACAGTAACATATAGTTAGCCAATTACATGTACACTTGCATGGAGTATATGAATTGATGCTTGTGTTGGAGGCAACCACCTAATGAATGTATATTCGTTGAGCCTTACTTGTTCAGGAGTAATTTCACATACTGGGAGTAGTAGTCATCAACGCTATTGTTTCGTCTCTTCTGCATGTGGATTATTTGATAGTTACATGACACAAATACAGCAGTATCTTTGCTCCATACTTAGTTCAGCATGACAAGAATCATATTGTGTTGTTCACCTGAATATAAGACTTAGTCAGGGTTTGTCTGTACACTATGACTTACAGCTTTGTCCTTCTCCTTCCTACACATCAGTACCAAATCCATCACCACAGTCCAGCAGTACCATGCCAGTATCATGAGGAAGCACAGATACACCAAGCCTCTCCTTGCTACAGAATTCCCCAGCTGCATGAAGTAACACACACTTTTACACTTTGTGGTTACACTTGAATAAATCACCCTTACCTTAACTTTATCGTGTAGTATTTTACAGTAAACAAAAGCCATGTCACTGTACACCTTGTGTGCTATACTGTGTGTGTGTGTGGGGGGGGGGGGGGGGGGGGGGTGGGGGGGAGGAATATACACTTTAGCTAAGCCCAAGTTTTCAAGTTTCATTTGTGACTCATAGTGAGGACAACAGAACAAGCATGATCAAAATATACTCCTCAGCTTGGCAGAAGAGAAAGTACAGTAACAGTACATGAATTGATACATCAGTATGGCATTACACCCACTACAGTTGCTCACATGATGCAAGAGTAGAAGAGCCCCAGAATGTGTCCCACCTTCAGGATTGGAGCATTCACACACGCAAACAGAGGCAGATACTTTAGTGATAGGTACAGTACCACTGCTGCTGGTGATAGAACTGGAGGATGTGTGTCATGGATAGTCAATGCTATAATAGACAGGTATCATCTGATAGGGTGCATTTATCAGTCATTGAAATACCAATCATGAGATCGATTAAGTGAGTATTCTGTCATGTGACATGTACTTTATATTATGGTTCCACTTCAAGTGATATGTGTATTGATATATGCTTTCACATATTGATGGATTTGATATATCACATGATTGTCACGTGGGTGAGTGTCACATTTGTGGTGACGTGTTGCAGTGAGAGATGGTAAGTGTTTTGGTCAAACAAAAGAGCAAAATGTATCCTGGGGGGGCAATAACTGTCTAGGTAGGCTTAATGAGCTTCTGAAGAACTAAGATAGAGCTACATGTACACGGTTTGTAAACTAGTTCCCAGACCTTTCAGTATATAATGCACATGAAAATGATGATACTGAAAGTGACCCATGTTGGGATTGGTTTCAGGTCTGGGACCAAGACTACACGCTCTTTTAGCCCCTCAGTGTATAATAATTAGTATAGCTACTAATATTCTAATCTAATCTATCAACTTCAATTCAATTTCAATATTTACTGGGTAGGCCCCAATTCAAAGATAAAAGGGCTCTTTTGAGAGCAAACAGATACCAAAGAGGGTGATGCACATGTTACATTTGGTTGCTGATAGATAAGCACGCTCAATCTCACACTTGTATACCCAGGTCATGTGGCTAGGGTACAAGGCTAGGTAAATACACAATAATGGTTTGCTTACTGTACTCAATAAAGGATTTCAAGTAAGGTTGGGAAGACGTTGGGAGAAAGTTTTCATAGTCAATCAGATGTGTCAAGATGTCACCGGACATGGCCCCAAAGATGATAACATAAACCACACGATTAGGGGTCGCAGTGAGAGAGTTGATGGGGCTACAGAAAAAAAAACAGTGGATTGGTACATAGCTATCACTCAGCATCCCTTTACAGAACCACGGCCACCATAACTTAATTGGGACGAGCCTGAGCGAGGGGACAGCGTTCTCCAAGTTGTCTCAGGTAAGGACTAGGCAGCTCACAGACAGCAGCGGCCGGTAGAGGGTCTCCCATTATCTGGATACTTTGAGTTTGAAGCTTATTAGCTTGTCCTATTGCTTCAGCCACAGTAGTTTCCTGGGAGGAAGCTCCTTGTTTTGAATATGTACTCACTCAGGCTTGTCCCTGGTATTTCATTAGTATTATAGCAGGTACAAGAGGAGATACTACACAAGTAATTAGTTAATGTGTATGTAATGGCTGACGGTGTAAATTTACTACGTACACGACAATCCCTGGGAAGCCCCAGAGGCATCTTCTGCACAGTCGGGTTCGCCTGTATGTGAAGCTGAGCAGAATCGGAATTGCCAACTGCACCAACAAATGGCAGAGAAAAAGTAAGCTTAATAAACTGACAGTTTTTTTATGCCTGGCTGGCAAAACTAGACAGACAGTCACACACTAAAACTCACAGCCAGTGTGCCTGTTGCAGTGAACAATCCTGTGTAGACCCAGGCATTAAGACCACAACTGTGTGTGTGTGTGTGTGTGTGTGTGTGTATGTGTGTGTGTGTGTGTGTGTGTATGTGTGTGTGTGTGTGTGTGTGTGTGTGTGTGATCCAAAGGTAATAACACTTCTCTTGGATGCAGCACTTTTCATGAAATCAGCTGAATGTGCTGCTTGCTTAGGCTCACCCCACACTAATGAAAAAAACACATCTTCCTTGTATACAGTTATATCTCTCTACTTGTGAATATATGCCTTTTTTATAGGCCTACGCACTACTTACTGTGCATGTGTGTTGAGGGTAAGTTAACAACTGTACATGTAGACCTAATCTTTGTGTGTACATCTGATGAGTACCAAGACCAGTTGTGGTCCTAATTAACCACTGCTGTTTGTAGCCAGCAAAGTGCAATGCATGGCACCAATAGCAGTTGTGAAGGACTGCCCAACTGTGTAAGTTGTGGGGCCAAAATAGAGGAAAAGTGAAAACCGGCAGTCGTAAAGATCCAACCCAAGGCTTGAGCCACCAGTGCTCTGCCACTGAGCTACAAATTAAGCACCAGCCCTAACAATCCTCAGGTGGTACAGGTGGTTGTCATAGCTCAATAGTAGGGTACTGGCAGTTCACTGGGGAGTGGTCGTTTTACACATTGGCAATATGCAAGACACCCTCAATGAAGAGCTATATGTATTTAGGCATTGCCACTGTAGAAAAGAGTTGTTCCTAAGTAATGGGCTATACTATTTAATTCACATTCCAAAGGATATACAATACCCTTGTGATTGATAAATTTGACCACACAAAGACAGTTTCAAAAGGGAAGCCCATACTGGGAGCAACCATAAATTACAAACAACTTAGAAACTTGAACAAGTCTCAACTTAGCCTGCACTTTGTCCACAGCAGAATAGTTTTTTTGCTTGTACGTCATCGCCAATATATGTGGTATCAACTGCAAACCCCATAGGTTAAGCATGTACATAGCAGTGGAATCTGCCTGATTCAACACATATGAGAAGCATCTTTTCCATTTGCCAAAATCGTCCTAGAAGATATCTCCTTGCACATGAACATGAGCTCTTTTTTTTCTTCTCAATTTTCCTTTGTTATTCTCAAAGGTAATGATGCCGCATAAATATGCTTTATAATTAGTTCCCCTGGTGTTGAAATCACAGCAAACATGTGGATATTGGTATAACTACTTGATCATCTGCGGTGAGCCCGAGTTAGTGGTTCGGCAGTCGGTGTAGAAATCGTAGAGTGTATCTATTGTGGTACCTATTCCTTTGTGAGACTAGAATTTTTCCATAAGCATACTACATAACCTGGTGATTAGCATTGGCTTAGATACAGGCCCTCCACTCTGGCAGTATGGCTGGGAACAGAAAACTTCATGTTTACTTCCTCACTGCCTATTTAATAGACCAACTACTACTCTTCTTACAGTGCCATGATTTACTAGTATCCCAGTGGGATGGATAACTGCAGATACAGTGTGGAGGGGTTGGGCTTGGGATGGCTATAGATAGTTTGGTTCCCAGACCCTTCCTGTATGGGTGGGGCGAGAAAGGGGAGGGAAGGAAGGGTCTGGTGAATAACTCTACCCCAATGCGGATCCACGGCTGCATTCCTGCCATCAGTGTTGATGAGGGAAAAACGTGAATGTCAAGTAGGTTGAGTCGTGAAAAAATTTCATGTGAATGTGTAGTGTGGACATGTGGTTACACATTTCAGTGTGGTATGATAAACTGTAAGTATTCGTGGCTTCGTAAGTATCAATTAATTAAATTCAGTGGATCCGCATTGGGGTAGAGTTATTCACCAGACCCTTCCTTCCCTCCCCTTTCTCGTCCCGCCTATACAGGAAGGGTCTGGGAACCAAACTAGGCTATAGATTATTCTGCTACAGGAGGACTATGTTCTTTTAATTGAAGTTAGCTTACTACCCCCTTCATATCTATGGCCTTCCTTTTAGTCAAATTCTGTGCTCTTATTCAACACCAGGATGTCCACCTGCTTTTCTTTTCTTTCCACTAGCTTGGATCCCGTCATCACTTTACGGAAGAGACCACTCTACACTGTCACAGTGCCTTGGGTAAAGATTGAAGCCTGTGACTCTGCTGGGCCAGGGTACGTCGTTAATACACGGTGTACTTACCTTAGAGTCAAATTCTTGAAATCCATGATCTGCAACTGGACAGGTGTAGGGAATGCCTGGGAACGAGGCTACGAACCAGTAACAAGAGCAGCAGCCAACATTCCTAGGTGTTGACAGTATTGTCCATCTTAATGACAACGAGGGCGGGGACTGTGGTCGGAGTATCCCCGCCCAAGGCAGGAACTAACAAGGGCGCATCGAGCCGCTGAATCCCCGCTCGGCCCGGGCGAATTTTGCTCGAACATAACAGGGCCGCAGCAAGCTATTTCAAGGTGGTGTGTCTATGGTGTGTCCAAAGTGTACACACCGCATGTAGTATCCAAAGTGTACACACCGCATGTAGTATCCAAAGTGTACACACACGCTTGCTCCCCCAGGAAAAGTTTGTTAAATTTAACGCTAGGAGATCGCTTCTCAGAGGTCATTTTAGGCCCCAAATCTAACATGTCCTGCAATTCTTAGCAAACAGAATGTCACTAGTTGCTACACGTACTCTCTGTGAGGTAGTGATCGCAGATTGTGCGTAACTTAGTGCTATAGATAGCCTCGTTCCCAGGCTCTCCCCGCGCGCGAACGAAACTGCAAGCGACGGAAAGCTGGGCGGGGGCATGCTTTCCATATCTAGCCTCGTTCCCAGGCCCCGCAGCAAAATATTTTTGCTCGGAGATCGCTTCTTAGCTGTGATCATAGGCAAGAAGGGTTCTGATTTCACATTGAGCACTGAATGAGTAGTCTTGTCCCCACGCTCTCGCCCAGCTTTCCGTCGCTGGCAGTACGTATTGGAAAGCTGGACGGGCCATGGTGAATTCCGCGTATGAACTAAGCTGCGCGCAAGTGTCGCAGGCAGCACGGGCTTTGTCGCAGTAAGGATCGGAATGGCCATCGAAATGGCGGAAAATTCTAACGCAACGTTACCTTTTGAGTGAAATTTGCACGATGATGCGTGTATTCAAAGTGCGCATGTGCAACGTTTAGTCTGCGAATTAAAAAGTGGTCGGGCCAAAACCCGACCAGCCCGACCGCTTGCTACGGCCATGTCATAATAGTGGGGTGGCAGCATAGTAGCATATGCAGACATATAGTATTCCCTCTACACGTGGCCCAAACAAAGACGCGTGCAAGACCGACTATATAATTATGCTACCTCAAAGCAACGCAAGGAACTTACATGTAAATTATTATTATTATTATTATTATTGCTTTACAGCACAGTGAAGATTTGGACAGGGTGAATGAAGAACAGAAGTTGATGCTGAATGAAGATGAAAGTTAGAGATTGTACCGTGCTGAAGGACTACTATGGATAAAGAATAGCAGCCTGGACAAAAAACACAAACAAGCTAGTGATGACAAACAATAATTATAGTTTACAAATTATTTATAAATTAAAATCAAAGTTGAAGTTAGTCACGTTGTTTTTCTGTGGTGGCTGAAGAACTTGCACATGCTTGTTACTCAATTTGAAAGTTCGACTTTGGAACAAGAGAACATTTGCTGCATGGGCAGCAGAAATGGTATGTGCATGTAATTTCGCTGTCGAAGTTATGAACAAAGGAGAGCCAGAAGATGTCTTTGAGCTTGCGCTTTATTGTGTCATAGCTGGAATCCAAGTCTATAGATGGGAGGGAGTTCCACAGGAGAGGAAGCCTACTGAAATAGAAGTTTTTGTGTCTGGTAGTTTTTACAATAGGCTGAATGAGTTTCCTGTGGCTGCCTGATCTTGTAGGGTTAGTACTAAAAGAAATATATTGTAGGATGTCGAAAGAACTGCATTGGAGTCTTGACTGCTTAAGCTTCTGACAAAAAAGAATATGTCTTGTAATTCAAAGGTCATCATGAGAGGGAGCAGATGTAGTTTCATGAGACGACTCTTGTAATCAAGCGAATTGTCGTTAAGGATGAATTTAGTAGCCCTGCGTTGGATTTGTTCTAAGCTTTTGATATCTTTGATTAAGGCTGGTTTCCAGATCTGGGAGCCATAGAGTAGCTGTGAACGAACCAGTGAGATGTATAAACGTTTCCTAGTTACAATATTATTGGTTGCTGAAAAGGATCTGCGAAGCAGACCGAGAATTCGATAGGCATTGCAAGTGATTTGAGTTATGTGCTTCGACCAAGAGAGATCATGAGACATAGTGATGCCTAAATCCTTATGATAAGAACATGCTACAACTTCGCAGTTGTTGATGTAGTAGGGGAGGAGACTGCTGGCATTCCTTGAGGAGCCTGACGTGAAAGATATTAGTGAGCACTTCGACTCATTGAAGAGAAGACTCCAATCTGAACTCCAAGTGGATAGTTGATCTAGATCAGATTGTAGGAGTTGGCAGTCCAAAATAGAAGAAATGGGAGACAAACATTTGGTGTCATCAGCAAACAGTAATATCAGTGAGTGACGAACATATTGAGGTAGATCATTGATAAATATTAAAAATAATAGAGGTCCAAGTATGCTGCCCTGGGGAACCCCGGAGAGGACTGGCAGTATTGCAGAGTTGCAGCCATTTATTGAAACGTGTTGGACTCTATTTGTCAGGTATTCACGGATCCACAGCCAAACACTTCCAGTAATACCGATATTCCAGATTTTTGAGAGTAGTTCATGGTGGGGCACTGTATCGAAGGCCTTTTTGAAATCTAAGTAAATGACGTCACAAGCACCGTTGCTGTTGAGAATGTGATAAACTCTGTCCAAAAATACTAGAAGTTTCTGAGTGGTGGACCGATGTTTGAGAAAACCAAACTGGAACTGAGAAATTATGTCGTTAGAGATAATAAATTTGCATAGATAGTTATATATTAAGCGTTCAAGGACTTTTGAGGCTATGCATAGAAGTGACACTGGTCGGTAGTTGTTGACTGAGGTTCTTTCTCCAGATTTGAAAATAGGAGTTATAGAATGATGTTTCCATTCCGAAGGAATAGCATGGTTAAGGATGCTTAGAGAGAACAAGTGGTGAAGGGGGATATAGAGAGCTGGAGCACAATGCTTGAGAAGTTTAGAACCAATGCAGTCGACGCCCATTGATTTGGCTGGATCTAATGAAGATAGAGCCGAAAAGACTTCAAGTTCTGTGAAAGAAATGTTTGCAATAGAAGGGTAGGACACAATAGGCTCGGAAGAGGGTAGGGGCAGGGTACCAGTTGGACTGGGATTATACACTGAGTGGAAGAAGAAGTTGAACAAATTAGCTTTCTCTAGGTCAGAGGTAGCACTAGCCGAGTTGAGAAAAACGGTGGATGGAATAGAGCTGTTATTAGAAAGTGAGCGAATATAATCGTAGATTTTTGAATTACAGTTACCGGCACAGTTTGCAACAAGTTGAGACTCATAGAGTGATTTGGCAGATTGGATTTTATCACTAAGGGCTGAAGTTTGCTGCTCAAGTTTGTTTCGTAAGTAGGATGTTGGTTTTTTGGATACTTTCTTGCGAAGGGTATGGAGGCATTTGGATAGATGTCTGAGTTCGGGTGTGTACCAGCGAGGGTATTGATGACGGCGCAATCTGACCCTGGGAATGAACAAGTTCATTCCTTCATAGATGGCTGACTTGATTGTGTTACATACCGAATCAACATCATGTGATAAAAGGCATGTGGTGAAGTTGAAATCAAGAAGAAAAGAGCAAAGACTGTTGTAGTCAGCCTTGGGGTAATCATAAACATATATTGGAGAGGAGCAAGAGGAAGATGGTACCGAGGCTGACAAACGGAAGGTGAGAGTGAAGTGGTCAGAAATAATCAGATGACCACAAGAGTGAATTGTGAGATCTCTGACAGAGTCCTCTGAATTGGTAATGATGAGGTCAAGAATGTTGCCTTTTGAGTGGGTAGAAGTGTCAACTACTTGGAAGAGTGCGTTATCAAAGATGAAGTCACAGAAGGCTCTGGAAGCAGATGAGCTTGCTGATAGGTTGTCCCAGTTAATATCAGGGAGGTTAAAATCACCAACAAGGACTAACGAATTTCTTGGGTAAGAGTTAATCAGTGTGGAGAAGTACTGGATGACTTCAGTCAGCTGTAAGTCGTCAGTGCAAGGCGGGATGTAGATACAGCAGAAAGTAATTGGTTTTCTGAGCATTAAGTTGACTGATACAACTTCGATTGAATTGGAAACGAGAGCAGTAGATATTTTAACAGCGATTGTAGGAATTGTGTCTCGGACAGCTATCATTGCTCCGCCACCACGAGAATGTCTGTCTTTACGGAAAATACAGTAATTGGTGGGTAAAATTTCCTGATCAAAGATGGAATCGGATAGCCATGTTTCAGATACAAGGACAATATCGTAATTGGATGAATAAATTAGAGATTGGAATTTGGACAATTTATTAACAAGGCTTCTTGCATTGTAGTAGCAACATGTGATCGGATTATTGAATGAGTCAATTCTAGAATTGTGGCTGGGGCTGCATAGTCAATCAGAGGCTGTGACCGGAACCACGTTGGGAGGGTCACGATTGTCAGAGGAAACAATAGGTTGAATAGCAGAAGCCATACTGGGTTCAGAGAGTAAAGTATTGTCGCTGGTTTCCTCTGAGTCTGAAGGAATGACAGGGGTATGAAGCTTGAATTCGGAAGCATTAGCTGAGCCATATTTTATCTTCCTGACGAAAATGCTGTTGCCACGAATTCTAATGTCTTTTTTGTCTGTGCCCGATTCGATAAGTAGCTTCCTTTGACGTAACAAAGTAGCTTCAGTGGACCTTTCAAGGGGGGACTGGTGGGGTTTAATAAAGACTCCAGGAGTCTCAGACTGAACTAATTTCTGCCGACTGGCCAAAATGCTCAGCACATCACAAGAGCGATTGAGTTTAGCCAGCAAGGGGCGGTTACGACCCTCGGTGTACCTACCCAACCTCACACTATGTTATAGTAGAGCCATATAGTATAGTGAAGTAGTCAAGCAGAGTCAAGTATAGCCATAGTAGTGTCAAGCAGAGTGAAGTAGAGTCAAGTAGAGTCAAGTAGAGTCAGTAGAGTCAAGTAGAGTCTAGTAGAGTCAAGTAGAGTCAGTACAGTCAAGTACAGTCAGTAGAGTCAAGTAGAGTCAAGCAGAGTCAAGTAGAGTCAAGTAGAGTCAAGTAGAGTCAGTAGAGTCAGGTAGAGTCTAGTAGAGTCAAGTAGAGTCAAGTACAGTCAGTAGAGTCAAGTAGAGTCAAGTAGAGTCAAGCAGAGTCAAGTAGAGTCAAGTAGAGTCAAGTAGAGTCAGTAGAGTCAGGTAGAGTCTAGTAGAGTCAAGTACAGTCAAGTACAGTCAGTAGAGTCAAGTAGAGTCAAGTAGAGTCAAGTAGAGTCAAGTAGAGTCAGTAGAGTCAAGTAGAGTCAAGCAGAGTCAAGTAGAGTCAAGCAGAGTCAAGTAGAGTCAGTAGAGTCAAGTAGGGTCTAGTAGAGTCAAGTAGAGTCAAGTACAGTCAAGTACAGTCAGTAGAGTCAAGTAGAGCCATAGTATATAGTGAAGTAGAGTCAAGAAGTAGAGTGAAGTATAGAGCCATATAGTATAGTGTGAAGCAGAGTCAAGTAGAGTCCAGTAGAGCCACAGTAGAGTGAAGTAGAGTCAAGTATAGAGGCATAATATACGGGAAAAGTAATGGTGTGAAAATAGTATGATTGCACTGAGCATACCAAAACAGGTATTACCACTAATAATCATTCCAGAAATGGTAATATGACTATACTGCTCTAAGCAGCATGATAATCACACCAATTTATGGATAAACTCATACTATCCACAAGATTAGTATGATAATCCATGCATGGCACATTCAGCTTGTTCTTGCTGTTGGCAATAGCAAGGCAGTAGACTCCACTTCTCAAACCTAAGAATTCTGTGTGTTCTGTGTACAGCTGTACACTTTTTCCATTCTGTCATTCCATATATAAGTACTGCCAGCCCACACCGTACATCTAATTAAGCGATATCAACATGTCAAGCACACTACAGACAAAATCTCTCTAATTTAGGGCAGGGAAATCTCTAGATTACATAATGTCACTTCAGCAGTGGTGGCCAACCATTATAGCTATATTCTTCCACCATTTTACATCTGGCTGGTTGCTTCATAAGTTGTGTTGAACTGTTCATATAGGGAGTGGGCCCTCTCTTCAATCCTGCTGGCTGTCAGCTCCTGAAGTCTTGGATTCCTCAGCAGGGTATAGGCAACCAACCAACGATTATGAGCTTGATGTGATCTGCTCCAACCTATCGAATGGGGGGGGGGGGGGGGGGGAGGGGGGGGGGAATGAACGATCTCTCCAAATTTTGTGGCTTTCAGTCATAAAACAATCATGCTTGGGGTCTACCTATATACCTGCATCCCTCTGTGGTTTGTAGGTTCTGTCTTCATTGCCACTGGCTACTTCCTCATGTAGGAAGGGCACAACATCTGTTGACATAAATGTACATGATTAAAATTGGTGGCAATAGTCGTGCTGCGTCATGTAATGAACAATTAAATAGGAGCTCGAGTCTGCAATCAATGATTGAAGACCTTTCACCAGATTAGTGTACACCAAGATGATTGCACCGCAGCTGGACATTTTGTCAGAGGAAACTAAGAAACCTGAATGGTTTAGCTGAACAGGGGCAGCATGGAACAAATTAGGATGACTTATGCTGTGCTTATATCCTAATCTATGGGATGTCTCCCAGGAAATGTCTAACAGACCATCACTTTTCTTGAGGGCGAGAGATGATAGACTAAGTAATGTCTAACATTGCGGAAATATCACTGCATGACTCTTGGCATCTACCTCTAAGGTATGAAGGACTTTAACCTTTTTTGCATTTGGAAAATGTGAACGACGTGGTTGGTTGGAAATTTTCTTGTACAGAGCTATAGCTAGACAACATGGTGCTATTGGAACCACATGACTTTAAGTGTTGCATATGTGGAGTGCTAGCTACGATCACCTGCTATATCGGCATTTTGCACACAACCTGTAAACTAGATGTTGGATACCCTCCCTTCCAGTTTGGTTTATGACATTCAGTCTGGCAGCCCCGGCAACAGTGAACTGCCCAAACCAATGCTTGTTTGTACATAGCTTGGAACTATATCTGCTACAACCAGCCAAACAGGCCACAAATTATTAGTTGGTGGAGTAGCTAGATCTTGAATAATCTGTCTTCCGCTGGACAGCTTGTTTTAACTTAATCTTGATCAAAAACACTAATAGCTCATCAGTGCTTCTTCTGCGCTTCCTTTGCCAAAGTCTTTAAGTCGATCTTTGCCAAAGTCTTTAAGTCGATCTTTGCAAAGTCTTTAAGTCGATCTTTGCCAAAGTCTTTAAGTCGAGCAGTTGTGTGCAACATCTCAAAAACAACACTCTCCAGATGCAAAACTGAATCAGCTTACCACTGCCTCCAGGAGTGACACGGCCACTCTTTCTCAAAGAATCCACCATTAGCCTCATAAACATTTGCACCACAGCATTGTTGTAAGTGTGCTCCAAATATAGGAAACCAACATAAGCATTATGACCTAAGCAAATAAACAAACATGATGACAGATGTGACAAGTAAGAAGGACACATTTGTAACGGAGAAACCTCCCCAGGCTAACTTTGTGTTTTACAATAAAGAAACTTCATACTTTATATTTATACTTTATACTGGACACATGACATTTAGCTCTGCAAGACAGATTGATTAACTATGCATATTCTAGCCAGTATCACAGTGATTTCCGAGAATTATAGGTACATACTACAAAAGTACTTGCTATACAGCTTGTTCAAGGTTAGCTCCTGCAATATGTAATTCTACTTTTTGCCAATTTTAGAGAGTCTTGCTACACTCTTGCATTACCTAACCATCCACAACATAAAGGGTGCTTTCAGAAAGGATTTACAGTGCTTCTGACCATTATTTCGGGGGTTGTAAACATGCACTTTAGCTAGGAGTATATATGGCAGATGTACACCCACTGGCAGGATATGACCTTTGTATCATTCCTGCATGAAGACACAAACTCACCCAAGTCCCAGAACTCAAAGCCTTTCATCAGTACGACTCGGTCGAGTCTGATCAGCAAGAGCAGACCAAACAGAGCTGACAGCAGCAGCCTGGCTATAGCCACCACCACCCCAAGAACAGCATTGTAGATGAACAGAGTGTACAAAAACCACTGGAAAATCCGCCTACAGAAATGAGAAATACATATATCCACATAGTCATAAAGCATCACTGTTGTATTCTAGGTTGGTTGCTTGTGTGGAGTAGTATGTAACACATGTGACATGGGGATTGTTATACTAAGCAAGTTCAAGTCTGCCAGCTTTATGTAATATACAGGATATAGCTCTGCCGAGCATAGTTAAGACTTCCTGTATCCAGTGGGAAAGGTTACTGCTTGAGTGAAGCCAAAGAATGAATGAAGTCCAAGTAGCTTCACTCACACACTGCATGACCTTTCCCAAGGGAGCTTGTCAGAGATCAGGCTACCATTCTTAGGTATTCTTTCATAAGATAAAATTGACACATGGCAAAAAGCAAGCACTAGCAAAAACAAGCAAGAAACATGGCCCAGCAAATAGTAGAACAATGTAATGATTCAAATTTTCAGTAGCTGTCATACAGCTAGCAGTGTATAAAGAGAAACACCAGCTACAGGTAAAACAAACATGCCCAGTGGCTAGATGGGTCCAACATGGTGGTGAGCTATAGGTGCAAGTCGAACAGGTAAGGATGTGGTACATGTCCTTTTTACTTCAGTTTCACTGACTCTATTCATAGCTTGTCCCCAGCCAAGTAGCCATTGTGAATTCAAAGCTGTATGGTATGCAGGATGCCCTCTGTGCATGCAGGGATAGTTGTGTTTTCCAAGCCAAGTTCCTGTAAAACTTGGTTCTGCATGTGAGATCTGTGCCATCAAATTGCAGAAGCTTTTTGTATTCAGCTCTCTGATTGGCTCACATAATTGGCACTCTTGCAACCAGAAGTTAGAAAAACACAGCATGACCCATTAGGTCCCACTGTTGGAGTAGATTAAGCATAGTATGTTTTTGATTATGAACATACTAGGGTCTGAAAACCAATTGTTTATTCTTTTCTTTATAGGGTTCAAGGTTCCCGTGGCATTACTTGACCGTTCAAAATGACCGTTTCCTCACATATATAGAATATGGGTGTTTAAAGAGTCTGCACAATACGCAATTAACAGTAACATCAGAAAAGTGCATAATATAGTGCATTATATCAGGGAGAGGGAGAGTTGATTGGGAGCACATACTTGTTAGTAATAGTCACAAACTTTCCACCCCCACTCCTGATGAAGAGAATCTTGCACAGGGTAAGCTGGAGGGTATAGACAACGCCAAACCATCCAAGAGAGATTCTGCATAAAATAAAAATGAATAAGCTGAAGAGCACAACCGCACTGCAAGCTAGGAGGTAAAGGAATATGTAGATAACTCTCAGAGCCATGTCAAAAATACTTCAACAAAATGATTCACATTCAGTACACATGCAGAGAAACTTCCTGGGATACAAAAAACATGCATGTTCACTTATTCAGAGTGAATGACATGCTTTGCTGGCTTGGCAAGCTGTGAAGACCACACACTTGTGGTAATAAAGGCTGGCCATAAGCATAATAACTAATAAACTGCCATTGTGTGTGCAGATGAAGGAAAGCTGAGACTAATCAATGTATTTTGCAACAAAGGAATTGTCCAGAGAAGGAACTTGACACTGCTGTTAAAAACTGGAGTCATTTACCACATGGAATGCACAGCATACATGTAACATGTCAGGGGATGTCACTTACAATATAACAGCCAGTAAATGGTGTGCAATATCTGGGAAATGCTTGACCAAAAAGTAGATCACAATTCCAATTGTGCCCAGTAGCCACAGAATCAGGATATACACAAGAAGTGCTATAATAAGAAAGATTATGAATAAATTTATGATGTAATCATATTCATGCACTGCTTACTTACCAACTACACAGAAAGCCACTTGGTAACCAGCGTATCTCCATGATGCTGACTACATTAATAGAAAAAATCATACATGGCAGAGATACCATAGGCTTGAAATACTTTGTGCTTACCACTATGATGGAAGGGAAGGAGGTGGTAAGATTTAGCTTCCCTCTCGCTACATCCTGGAGGTCCTTGCTAACAGTGGATGACAGAGTTGAGGTGAAGAGGAGAGTTATACATACTTGCTGTTGCAATCACAGTGACAGCACTTTTTTATTTCAATCCCTCAGTTATTTAAGATGTGTGTGGGATAATCAAATAGTCTTGGGTGCCCCTAGTTTATGTTAGTAGAACATCACACGATGTAACACGTATGCTACATATTGTGTATGCTGTCTAGGTTGTGGTTGTAGTGGTTGACCTAAGTAGCTTCACAGAGACACACGTACCAGACGCTTGCAGCCATGTGTACAACCAAGATAAAGCAGAAGGCAAAGGAGAGTAAAGGTGCAGCAGGGAGTACAACTGCATGTGTACATGCATATATATATATGTAAAGAAGAAACACATTGTCAGTTATGTTGTTAACTGTACAAACTGTGACTATCACAATAAGTAAACCAACCATCTCACAATCACCAACTGATATTACTTAAGGTAAATTGTTTTGTTATTGGTGAGTGAGGCTAGTAGTTAGTAATTTTGCCAGCATTCTGATGTAGCCGTAGTGTACAATTGATTGAGTATGATATATGTATCACAGAGCAACAGCTATCACATGCACATGCACAGAAAGTATTGTACAAGCCATTAGCTACATTCTTAGGCTTCCCCTGTTTTGGTTCTTCGGTTTGCATTCATAATACTCGCAAGCAGAAAAGTGGCGCTTTTTGCTGCTCTTCTGCTTATGTGTATTATACTGAACGCAAACCAAAAAGAAAAAAAAACAGGGGGGAGGCCTGGTAACGAGGCTAAGAATGCATAGTTTAAGGGACACAGCAAGCTAACTACGGCTTTCAGTATTTGCTCATCTGAGAGTTGCAGGTGCTGTCTTAGGCAGTTGCAGCAAGCACAGTTTCCCTCTTGCAGTGAGAGTTGAAAGTGCATGCTCACATAGCCAGGCCATATGTAGCACATTGTTTATGCAAACTGTTTTACAGCAATCTCACTGAAATTTAATAGAGGCTCCATTTATGTGTATGCATGCACCAAGGTGTATATACTCTGTGACAGTCAATGTTACCTGAAAATCCATCCACGGTGGCCACAATGTCATCATAAAAGATTTCAGCAGACACATTGAAATTAACAAAGAAGTGTTTGATCTCATCTTCATAGTCTGTCACAAATGCTTTGGTCAAAGACATCGCATAGATGAGAAGTGCAGCTAACAACAGGGTGGCCTACAGACATAGATGGTTGAGTGATTATAGCTAAGTAGCATAGAGAAGTGTAATACCACATGTTGGCTTCCTATACATTGTATAGTACCGGGTATTACTGACCTGAAGTGAGATGACCAACATCACTGTAAGAGCTCCAATAAACCGCAGGGGTAGTTTCTTAGCTGTGTAGCACATTATAGAACAACCAAGCATAACAAACACATTTTTCATAAGTTGCAGCACATTAGTCCAAAGTTACCGGTAAACCAATAAGGGCACCAATATTGAAATCCACGCAAAGCACAGGTAGATTGGGCCCCATGTTCTGGGTGTACTTCCTTCCTGCCAACAGAAAATTTTATCATACATGAAAAGGTAATATACTACTTCTAGCCAGAGCATTTGGTACAAGTAGACTTGATCAACAGCTGGAGGAATAAGTAAGTTAGCACAGTAGTATACTCACTTCTTCAGGAGCTGTTTCACATAATGCCAGTAATAGTTATGCTCTGGGCTCTTCATTTCAGCCATCTACAGGGCAAGCACATTTACTGTAAGTTCTCTGTTACAGTCAAGTGACAACTTCCGTTGAGTTTGGATAAACACATGGACACACCCTCACACACTCAGGTATACATACTGCTGTAGGCACCCTCTTCCAGCATATGAGTCCAATGTCCCAAACTGTGCTGATCAAGTACCAAAGTGCCACAACAAGATAGCATGTGTACACTGGTATCCGGGCTGCCACGATAATCCACACCTGATGAAGAAATATTGTTATTGTGGGGTAGGTTTTAATGGTACTGAGAGAGTGATTGTAGATTCCGGTCTGCAAGTCTTATTTTACAAATTGTATCCATGGGTCCTTCCAGACTGAAAACTGCCTATGTACATACATGCAGTCCCGGAAATGAACTATATACAAGGTGTGAGGAGTCTCTTTATACAAAGGAGAGAAGTATTCTACTCAGAAATAGCCTACACAGTGCTGACCACAGGGCTTTCCACAGCGACCCAGTGTCTACAGCTAAGTACACCCATTGCGATGTGCTGTCGGTGACACCCATCCACTTCCCTTTCTGCTTGTGCAGAGCCTATCTCCAAAGCACATTCCAAGTGACATCACAAGTTGAAAGTAGGATGACACACATCCACATCCACAGCAATGAACAGTGAACAGCACTTGGTTATTTTTAAGCACTACATTCTCCCATCAGAAGGTTAGAAGAGGTATTGTGAGTTGTCCACTTAAATAAATTCTTGTTATTGTAAATACATCCATTGAAGATTCTAAGTTGTGTGTCATTTTCTACTGTATTCCGTATTTGTGTTTGGGACTTGCAAACTATTTCAGTTCTATTTAGTATGGGTGTATATATCACATCAGTGAGTTTTCACTATTCATGTGTCCTTTGTGTTATACATAAAGACAAACAACAACAACAACAAACAAACAAAAAAAGAAAAAAACGGATATCCAATCTAAGCGCATATTAAACTAAAGAGAAGAGGTAACATGGATCTAACATACATAAATCATCTTTGGTACATGTACATGTACATAGTGTCAATCAATAGACATATCTACTCTGATCTTACAAACTTACCACCACTTCATTTATCTCTTCCCACTCAGAATACAGCAAACAAAAATCATCATACACATTGTATGAAATCCTGTGGAGGGATAGAAGATAGCTAGTTACAACCAATGGTGAGTGCATGCTCACTCGAGGTTGTAACGATTTTACACCTAACAACCTACAGTTGACACAGATATTCAAGGGCTTATCAGGTGGTAGTCTCGAACCCAGACCCCCCCCCCCTCCCCACTCCCCCTCCAAGGGGTCTGGGTTCAAGATTAATCAGGTGGTGGATGGATACACACTTGATGTATGGCAAGGCATGTTTGTTTTTGAGTATGTGTAAGCTAGCATGTTATGATTGGGAGAGACACTGGGTATTGCAAGTGTGTGAGGTTGAACTAATTGTACATCCTTACAGGAGGCAAGAGTATATCAGTCCCAGAGCATGTCCCATCAGTGGGATTGGGGCATGCATACAAGCAAAGAGAGGAAAGTATTTGGCAGCCAAGTAGAGTATCACAACCACAGGTGCCAATACTGAAATGGAAAAAGAGTTTCGAATATGTAACCTTCAGTCTTCCTTGCACAATATTATAGCCTGCATGTTGTCCAGAGGAGGGAGGACATGATGCGACAATTAGTGTGCTCTGATGACATTCCAAGGGCAAGAATCGTGCACACAAGCTACAAGGATCACTCTATGGGCTAAGTCAAGGCGGGAGCATAGGGTTTTCGACTAAGCTGAAGCTATCTGGCTAGTCAAAATTGGTTATTAAGTGCCTAATATCTTCAATCTTGTCAAAACCATGTACGCCCGTTGCACCCATCGCGACTTTGTCCATATAGTCATTCATTATATAGCTTGCATCCACACTTCTTTGCCTTGGAATGTCAGTTAATAGTTGCCATCATGTGATCGTGTCCTACCTCCTCCGCCTGTTGTCACTAAAACAATATGGACTTGGTTACAATCATGCCACAAGTGAGCTTGAGTAATGTCGATTTTCCATAGAGCGCACTAATGTAAGGCACACTCAGGATTGTCCCAATCACCACAAAAGCTCAAATCTTCATAGCAATTCTGTGCTAAACTCACCAGAAAGCACGAAGATGTTCAAGTATGGGTTGGCAGTGAGTGATACAAATCTGGAGTAAAATGATCTAGCTTGTACAATGTCCCCAGACATGGCTCCAAAGATGATGCAGTAAATGGGGCGGAAAGCAACAGTAGTAAGTAGATTGAGAGGCCTGGACATTAAAAGGGGTAAGAGCATTCAAATTTATTAGCAACTGATCATAAGCTTATCACATGCACTCACCTAGTATACTCAGGTGAAGGAGTTACATGTTATAGTTGTACCATGGCTTCTTAGTGGGTATGGCGATTGTACCATCCAAGGGTTAATGATGTCCTTCCGAGGGCGAAGCCCGAGGAAGGACATCATTAACCCGAGGGTGGTACAACGCCATACCCATTAAGAAGCCATGGTACAGCTGGCTTGTATCATAATTGATCTGATTAGCACAGTTGCTTATAGCAACAGTGATTGTGAGGCTTCTGCTATGTGAACGGGCTGGACTGTTGCTTAGCAACTAGTTGTACCATATGAGACAACTAGGATCACAGGTGCCGCCACGGTGTACATGGGATTTGTACCCCGTGGCGGCTTCTTTTAACTTCCCACGCAGTATGATACAAAGTGTATTAATTTTAGGTATACATAACTTGAAAGCTATCTGGGTTGGTATTGCAAAATTTTTGTGCCACTGTTGGTGTTTTGTATTTAATTGTGGGACACCCTACTGCTATTTGACTGACCTTTGATGTATTATGACTTCTAGTCAACTAGATGTGCTAAATTAATGTTTTGAGGCTATATGATTTAAGTTGTTAGTCTGTGCTTTCTTAATTCAACTTGGCAAGGTTAGACATAACATCAATTTCACTACCTACACAACAATCCCAGGGTATCCCTTAAGGCATCTTCTGCATAATCTGGCTCGCTTGTATGTGAAGCTGAGAGCTACCAGAATCACCACCTGTAAAACAATGTGAACTATGCAATTACTACTATGCAGAAACATGGGCACAGTGACTATGAAAACACTATTGTGTACAAGTATACTAAGAAAACATTATAGGCTAGCTGATTCCGTTAGCTATTATCAAGTGTATACATCACAGTAACATGATAACATGATAGTAGCTAATGCAGTGGCCTCACATCTAGGGCAGTAACTATATATGATGCCAGAGACCATACAAGGCTAGAGACTATATAGTAATCCAGACACTAACAGTACAGGAGCACATATGTGAACCGATCACATCTTATAGACTGGTCCCATGCATGCAGAGCGTATATGACAGTTAGCACACAACTCACTGCTGTGGCAATTGTGACTATGAGCAGTGCTTTGTCTGCACCATTCTCGGAGCAGCTGGGAAGAAAGCTCCCACTGCATAATAATGAAGGAATTGGTGAACAAGTATAAATTTAGGAATGGAGTAGAGCTCTAAGTCTAAGAGGGTGTTGCATTGTCTGCATGTCCAGTGGCAGTGCATGGGGTGGGGGTGTGGAGTCAGCTAATATGATGTTATCTATGGGGATTATTTCCTACTTGTGACCAAGGCCATGAATTTCATGCATCATACTGATTTGGCACAAGTCAGTGTAAATACAACCATACGTAGGCCTATATCGACATCTCGCATAATCCAGTGCTGCTTATACATAATGCAGCAGAAAAAAAAACTCAATTGATGTCTTTAGTACTTTACCCAGGCTCGCAAGTTGACGCAGAGGCTCGCAAAACCACGTCGATAAATGATGTGTATTTCTGCAGCCGACATCCTGTGTGAAGGTAATTGTAACTCACTTAGAGAAGTTTCTCAGATCCATCCGAGGATCTATCGCCACATGGACAGACATGTCAGCATTAACGCTGGAGACGTACGCCGGCAGAATGGCCGTATACCATGGATGATGATTGGTGGCGCGGAACCCCGAAGAACCCGAGGACCCCGCCCACCTCATCTTACGCTGCCCCCCCCCCCCCCCCCCCCCCTTCCTTATCCTCCCGCCATGAGCTGTAAAGTGGGTCTGGCTTGTGAGACTAGGGAGAGTCACACTATTCACTAAGGGGAGAGAAAATACCGTATAGGGTATAGGCCTAGCGCAAAATTTTCGCGAATTTCGCGCGATTTGTCAACCGTTCGCGAAAATATTAATTTTGACACGCGACACACACTTTTCACGCTCTGACTCCAAGAGCCGCGTCGATGGACGACATCCCGGAGCTAAGCTGCCGAATCCGAAAGGAGATACCTTCGAAGTAGGCAATGCTTTGCTGACAGCTGGGAGCTCGAGCGCGGACAACAGCGTGACGGTGCGTTACATAAACCATGCAGGCTTGTATGCCACGCCCATAGTATATTACGTGTGCGGCGTGTGCGTGCAGTCTTGCTATTCGCGCGAAAATTTTAGGCCCTCGAAAAATAATTTAGCGCTATACGACCATATTCTATTGCGCTAAATTTTCGCGGGTCTTTAATTTCGCGAATTTTGCGAATTTTCAACCGTTCGCGAAAATATTTCAGTTTTGACACGTGACACACTGTTTTTAGCGATGTCAGAGTCTCCAGAAGTATGCCAGTTTTCGTCTACAGAGGCCATATCTACACATTGCTACAACGCATCTGTATCAAATTGAGTACAGCGGTTTCTTAGATGCTTAGGTACATTTGCACTTACTAATTTTGTGAAAATATCTGCCTTAGTCAAGAATGCATGCACTTCTTTCGTCATATTTCATCCCTTTTCTGTGTATTTTTGAGGTAATAACAGACTTTGTACTCCTGCTCACAATGACTTTCAATATTCAACAATGAACAACCATTTTTGCATACCAGACTGGTTGCCCAAGGGGACAGTGCAGGTTTTTGATTGCAACTTCGATCCAACTCCTGCGGAAATACTACTATTTACAACCGAAAAACGCCGTTTTTTAAGCGTTTATCAAGCCTAGTGCAGGCATTACACTAGGTATTCAAAATGAACAACCTTCACTGGACTGAATAGGTACTGACTAACCTTCACAGCGAGTTTCATCTCAATTGGACTAGCAGTCGCTTGCGGAACGTGTACCGGACGCATAATCACGCAAAAACAGCGTATAAATTTTCTGCAAATCACTTGCATTTCTTAGCTCATACAACCTGCTATATGGACTCAAAGTTAATGATATTGGTACCGTTAGAATCGCCGTTTCATGCTCTTTTCAAAAATCATAGTTGTTAATGTGATAAATTAATTTCAATTTTTACTCCGATATCGCTACTGTTTTCACGCTCTGACTGCATGGGCGTCGATGGACAACATCCCGGGGCTAAGCTGCCGAATCTGCAAATCCAAGGAGATACCTTCGAAGTTGGCGTTGTTGTGCTGACAGTTGCGAGCTCGAGCGGATGACGACAGGTAGCCTCGTTCGAGCAACTAATCGGGGGTAGTAACTGTACCTTGCCCTGTACACGCCCACGCGTGTTTCTACTGGCGTTTCTGGAAACAAATCCCTGCCCGACCCTATACCCTACCCTTGTTTCCAGAAACAATTAACGGGTCGAGGTAATGTAAGTTCCCAGGCCCGTTCGGAAAAGGGCCTGGTATCCACTGTTTGCGCATGCGCTTAATTTCCCGACACTCTGGGAATTCAGATACCTTAATGCAGTGTTACCTCCGTGTGCTCTGACGTCAGGTACGTGTACATTGCCGTATATTTTAATCGTACATGGCTATAATTTTGCGTGTAAGACCTGGATTCTGCCGTATTGTATGCCTTCCTGTGACTTCGAGGCGAAGCAATGGCGCGCAAACTCGAAAAGAAAGCATCTGTGAAGCATTTTTCCTTGGGAAATCTGTCTACTATGAAGTGTTATGAAGCAGTTATAGCTTACATTTGTAGTGTCAAGATCGTCCTGCGTCCAGTTCAGGCGATAAGCGCAGGCCTGAGAAAAGGGCTAGGACAGCAGTGCTCACCTCTTTGGCGATAATAAAAGCCGATATATGAACGTCATAGTTCATAACCACATGATATAGACCGTCATTTGCACACCCTTGCATAATTTCACGTGAGCCCTACGCAAAGGTCAAAGGTTCATTGCAAAGGCCCAGTGGGCATACAGGGTACAGAGTCAAAATCAGGGTTCAGAATAAATTAGCCAAAGAACACAAGTAATTAAGTAGCTCTGCTTGTACAGTTGGATGTGTGTATGTGTGCTACGAAGTAATAAGACTTAACCCTTTAAACACTGAATTTTTTTCACTGGAGATTAGTTTTAGCCAAAACATGCCTTTAACGCACTGTATCTCCATTTGTGTCAAAGCTCTGACTCCAAAACTGAGCCCAACTCCACTTCCAGCCTTAGCAAGCAGACACGTGACCTTAACCCCCCTCATTAACGAGCATGCAATGGTCAGCACTCTCGATTGGCAAACACCCGCTTAGAGCCCAAGAAGCCTTCCCTGCCAGAAATGAACCCCCTGAAAGGTGAGAGTAGCATTTTCTAAGCCTGCTCATGCAGCCAGGCCAAGAGTTGGCCCACCCGGTGCCAACCACGGTCCTTTTGCAGCCAAGCCTAGCAGCTGCCATGTGCACAGCACCGGTCCTTTTGCAGCCAAGCCTAGCAGCTGCCATGTGCACAGCACCGGTCCTTTTGCAGCCAAGCCTAGCAGCTGCCATGTGCACAGCACCCTGCGGGTGACCCCACCCACCTTCCCCTGTCCCACCTCCCCCTGTCCCACCCTTTCTGCTGACGCAGAACCTGCGCGCCAGCGCGCAGAGACTATCTTTTCTGCGCAGTGCGCAGTATGACGTTATCAAAAGTGTACTATAGGGTTTAAAGGGTTTTAAGGTGGCGGGTAAATAATTTCACGATAAATTATCTGCCATATATAAAATGTCTCATCTTACTAGTTGTGCAATCACTAACAGCCAAACTTGATATTCAAGTACTGTATGGCAAGTACTATCTGTGTAACAAATCTTGATACCATGCTACAGAAAGTAAAGCGGAGAGCAGTGGTTGAGTTTTATAATTTTTCATCACGTTTCATTCGCACGGTACGAGTACCACATACTCCATTCTTGGCGAGGAGAAAGTTCAACAGTCGCTAGAGGGGGCTACGTAGAGTTTTGGTCATAAGCTGTAAAGCTTAATGGATGGCGAGTTGAAACTGTTATTGGAAAGTCACTTTTTATGGCATTTCGCGGTACGAACTCTCCCCGGCGTTTGTTAATCACGAATACTTTACATTACCCCCTCGACTAACCACCGGAGAAGCTGTTTATAGAAAAGAGAGTTGCTAAAGTGGTTTACCTGATTCACGAAGCGTCACGAAAAAATTGTATCCATAGCCTTCTTGGTGGGCGTGGCCATTGATGTACGGCGATCGACGACGTAGAAACTTCTCAGGCCTTCCTTCATGCTTTTGTCGCTTGTAGAACGGCTGTACGGCTACGTAGCTCTTCGATAAGCTACTGAAGCAGCTGCTACAATGATTTGTTTCATTCAAGAAGAAAAACCAGCTGTACAATAGTGGGCGTAAATCGGAAACAATTATTGCGCTTGCGTGGATAGCTTACCCGCCACCTTAAGGGAGTAAGCTACCCTGTCAGCCGGGTCGGGTTCCGTAGCGCAGACGTGCGGCTAGGTGGAGCTAGCGGCGACACTGAGGCGGTAAGGAAGTCGCTAAGTTGACCCAACTCCATGTGGTGACGTCAGAGGTTTGAAAGGTTAATTTGCACTGGCTCCTTACGCATGCGCACAACTGCATGCGCACAACTGCATGCGCTCAACTGCATGCCGGTACTTAGTTTGTCTCGTGCCCAGCCGGAAATAACCTACGGAAAATCCGTCTGGTAACATTGCGCGCCTTTCTTGGGCTTTTGCACACGTCAGCAGGGTTTGAACGCGGCCGGCGCTGGCCATATATGGACGTTCTTACCTCTACATGGCTTCAATTATCACCAATTAGCATCCGCACAAGCGCTAGGGCGCCAGTGGGCCGCCCCAGTAATTGGACATGCTACAATTTGATTGGCACGTTCAAATAACTCCGTCGTAAGTAGAAAAGCCCCAGAATCGAGCCCAACGTTACCAGACGGACTTTCCGTAAGTATATCCGGCTGGTCACGAGACTAGACTAACTAGTACTTAGTACGCTGGTTGTCTGTTGTGGCTTGTTGGCTAAATGGTTAAGGGTTAGGGTTAGGGTTAGGGTTAGGGCAGGGGCCAGGGAATGCAATAGGTGTACTTTTTTTTTTTTCCTCTGGTTTATAAGTGTGGTGAAACCTGTCTTCGTTGGCTCGGTATACAGTCTCCGTAAGTGCGCGCGAAGGGTTACTTATGGATATTCAATAGATGACGTAACCTCATGGAGTTGGGTCAACTTAGCGACTCCCGAGGCGGTAACCACGCGCGTATGTATGGCACGCCACGCATAACAAAATTATGAAGTCGACTTCAACATGCAGTAAGTACGTATGTCGTTATATTGCGACTTACAAAGTCGTTATATCGCGACTTCCAAGTCGTTATATTGCGACTTACCAAGTCGTTATATTGCGACTTCGTATGTCGTTATATCGCGACTTACCAAGTCGTTATATTGCGACTTCGTATGTCGTTATATTGCGACTTCGTATGTCGTTATACTGCGACTTACCAAGTCGTTATACTGCGACTTACCAAGTCGTTATATCGCGACTTCCAAGTCGTTATATTGCGACTTACCAAGTCGTTATATTGCGACTTACCAAGTCGTTATATTGCGACTTCGTATATCGTTACATTGCGACTTCGTATGTCGTTATACTGCGACTTACCAAGTCGTTATATTGCGACTTACCAAGTCGTCATATCGCGACTTACCATGTTACTTGCTGTTCTTACAGGCCAAGCCGCCTGTAGTCTTGGTGCATGGGCCATGGATGCTTTGTAACTCTAACCATGGTCTTTCATACTCAAGTGATTGTGTTGTGATCTTGCATGGGAGTGTGTATGTAGTCTAGGTGCATGGGCCATGGATGCTCGTAACTCATTCTCATGATCATGTTCTTTCATTCTCGTTTTATCTGACGTGATCTTGCATGAGACTATATATAAGGCTATGCAGTTAGTCTTGTTTGCGAAAGGGCCTGGAATGGGAATGAGACTGTGAGCCAGTATGTACTAGCATGTAGCTATAGGCTGGGCTAGAATTGGGGTCTGCATGGGAATGAGACTAGGAACCAGTATGTACTATATAGCATGTGCTGGGTTAATTGGATGTGTAGAAACTCCTCAAACAACAGCCAGCTTTCTGCAAAATGTTGAGAACAATGAGACATGCAATCGGCCATACATGCAGGCAACACTTGTGAACTTCCAACCACATATCTTACCTACCCTGAGGTTGCACAAGAGTTAGTCTTGCAGTTCTAAAGTGAAGATGCACTTCAACTGAGTCTACTGTACATTGTGTTGCTTTGAGTATCATTCTTACATTAGTATTATGATTATGTTCAACCTTGGGATGATGCAGTTTAGTCATTACCAGCTGTTTCAGTTCAAAATAATGCCAAGTACAAATGGATGTATGCTGAACTAAACAGAACGGTAATACAAGCACAAATATCACTTAAATCACAGACTGAACAAACTCAAGGGTTTGCAAATACAAGTCAACTCCCATGTCATCACAATCGGTTAGTGGGTTGACAATTTGCTGCAGCTCATTCACCTGTTCCTCAGTCAGCTGGACTTCAGAGGGTGGAATCTCCACACCTTCATTGTCAGGGTTAGCAATGCCATCTTCATCAGTACCATAGTCATCAGCAACATTATTGAAGAAGTCAAGCGCTGCCAAACCAGAGTTACGAAGTCGTAGAGATCCTGCAGTGAATAACTGGTTAGGTGTTCTCCCTCCTTCTGTGCGAACTCCATGATGCTTCCAGGCTTGGTGGAATTGCTGTAATGCCCTATTGACCCGTGGCAAATACACATAATGAAGAGCATACAAGTGAGTATCACTAATGGGATCGAGATGCCCATGGTGCTCAAGAAAATAAAACAATCGATAAAAAAGTGAAGTAACACAGCGGTGCATGTTCCTCCACAGCCTTTCAATGCGCTGGTTGTGTACAGAACTTCCTACTAAAACTGACCTTCTCTCACTGCCACGATGATGTATCATATGGTGGGCAACAAGCATGTTTTCTCCTCCTTGGTCACAACGAACCTTTGATGGCAACCCATACTGCTGTACTGACTGTAGGAATGAGTCATACACTGTGCTAGCTCTGTTGTTGTTCGAACACTTTAGGAACAGCACCAGTCTGCTGTAACCATCAATAGCACAGTGAGTAACAAAACGCCACCTCACCAACTTGTGATGGCCATCTGTATAAAATAGCATTGGTACTCCTCATCAATAAGCCATCATACTGACCTACTAGCACACATGATAGTTATGACACACAAGCTTGAACTCACAAATTTAGACAACAAAATGACCAGTCTTAGCAGTTTCACATAAAAACATTGATGTGTGCCTTAGGACAGTTTTAACTATGCATATAAGTATCACCATAGTACAAAGCTATACCTGAAAATATCACAAGTTTATTGCCGTCTGTATTGTCACAAGTGTGCAGCAGAGTAACAATGCCAATGGCAATAAACAAGTGATATTTTTGTGAGCAGCAGATTACCTTCTATGGCAATTGTCCTTAGAAATCATGTCTATGATACAGGTACATTCATAAGAGTATTACCGATGTGCCAAAGTGAGTTCGGGCCAGGCACAGAGTAGGGTCTTCTTCCTATCAGATCACCTCTCCAGCGCAGAGCAGTATGCAGAGGATCAGTCTCCCTTATAGCATGCCGAACTCTTTCCCTCGTCACTCTAAATCCCATAGATTTTAGGTGACCCCATACCATAGTTTCTCCAAGTGTTGGTAAATCTCTACGCATCTGCTCAACAACAACCTTGAGTTCTGCATCTGTGATATTCCCAGTCAAAGTGGTATCAAGCAACCCATATTCCAAACGCCTGCGATACACAGTCATGTACGACACACCCAACATTTGGGCAATTTGGGTCCATGTAAAGGACATTGACATGAGATACACTAACTGCTCCTTTGTAATGTCAAATCTTGGTCTTCCAGGGTGTCTTTGTGTGGCAGGTGTGTTGACAATTGGTGCAACATAAGAAGTGGCAGCACTGTGTGCTAGGTACTGGTCTAGGTGCAATTGCCACTGCTGAGCAATGTCTCTCAAACACTGGAGAAGTGCAGATAACTCACAACAAAAGTAATCAACAACTTGAGCTTGCTGGTCACCACTGGGAGGGATACTTCGCAGATGATTTAGCACATCAGATACACTCACAATTGAGATTTGCAGACGTTCAAGGGCATACTCGGAATAGGCCTGGTTTGCAGTACTCGCTTGCCTGTCTGCATCCTGCATGAAAGTCGATAACTCCTCAAAAAATCTCTCCCATCCCCACAAAAGATACTGGTTTTCTCCGCGAGATATAGCTGCCATGCCATAGTTAAGTTGTTGTGCTATGGCACGTGTATATCACGTGCCATATAGCCGTTTTCAAGCGCCTACGAGAATAATCTGCGACTTCATTGCAAGTTGCAATATAACGACTTGGAAGTCGCAATATAACGAGTTGGAAGTCGCAATATAAGGACTTGGAAGTCGCAATATAACCACTTGGAAGTAGCAATATAAGGACTTGGAAGTCGCAATATAAGGACATACGAAGTCGCACTATAACGACTTGGTAAGTCGCAATATAAGGACAATGGAAGTCGCAATATAAGGACATACAAAGTCGCGATATAACGACTTGGAAGTCGCAATATAACGACTTGGTAAGTCGCTATATAAGGACATACAAAGTCGCGATATAACGACTTGGTAAGTCGCAATATAACGACATACGAAGTCGCGATATAACGACTTGGTAAGTCGCAATATAACGACTTGGAAGTCGCAATATAACGACTTGGTAAGTCGCAATATAACGACATACGTACTTACTGCATGTTGAAGTCGACTTCATAATTTTGTTATGCGTGGCGTGCCACGCATAACAAAATTATGAAGTCGACTTCAACATGCAGTAAGTACGTATGTCGTTATATTGCGACTTCCAAGTCGTTATATTGCGACTTACCAAGTCGTTATATCGCGATTTTGTATGTCCTTATATTGCGACTTACCAAGTCGTTATATTGCGACTTACCAAGTCGTTATATTGCGACTTACCAAGTCGTTATATCGCGACTTCGTATGTCCTTATATTGCGACTTACCAAGTCGTTATATTGCGACTTCGTATGTCCTTATATTGCGACTTCCAAGTCGTTATATCGCGACTTGTCCAAGTCCTTATATTGCTACTTCCAAGTGGTTATATTGCGACTTCCATGTCCTTATATTGCGACTTCCAACTCGTTATATTGCGACTTCCAACTCGTTATATTGCGACTTGCAATGAGGTCGCAGATTATTCCTCGTTCCTAGGCGCTTGAAAAATTATTACGAGGTTAGATAGCTATATGGCACGTGATATATCACGTGCCATAGCACAACAACTTAACTATGGCAGCTATATCTCGCGGAGAAAACCAGTATCTTTTGTGGGGATGGGAGAGATTTTTTGAGGAGTTATCGACTTTCATGCAGGATGCAGACAGGCAAGCGAGTACTGCAAACCAGGCCTATTCCGAATATGCCCTTGAACGTCTGCAAATCTCAATTGTGAGTGTATCTGATGTGCTGAATCATCTGCGAAGTATCCCTCCCAGTGGTGACCAGCAAGCTCAAGTTGTTGATTACTTTTGTTGTGAGTTATCTGCACTTCTCCGGTGTTTGAGAGACATTGCTCAGCAGTGGCTATTGCACCTAGACCAGTACCTAGCACACAGTGCTGCCACTTCTTATGTTGCACCAATTGTCAACACACCTGCCACACAAAGACACCCTGGAAGACCAAGATTTGACATTACAAAGGAGCAGTTAGTGTATCTTATGTCAATGTCCTTTACATGGACCCAAATTGCCCAAATGTTGGGTGTGTCGTACATGACTGTGTATCACAGGCGTTTGGAATATGGGTTGCTTGATACCACTTTGACTGGGAATATCACAGATGCAGAACTCAAGGTTGTTGTTGAGCAGATGCGTAGAGATTTACCAACACTTGGAGAAACTATGGAAGGGGGTCACCTAAAATCTATGGGATTTAGAGTGACGAGGGAAAGAGTTCAGCATGCTATAAGGGAGACTGATCCTCTGCATACTGCTCTGCGCTGGAGAGGTGATCTGATAGGAAGAAGACCCTACTCTGTGCCTGGCCCGAACTCACTTTGGCACATCGGTAATACTCTTGTGAATGTACCTGTATCATAGACATGATTTCTAAGGACAATTGCCGTAGAAGGTAATCTGCTGCTCACAAAAATATCACTTGTTTGTTGCCATTGGCATTGTTACTCTGCTGCACACTTGTAACAATACAGACGGCAATAAACTTGTGATATTTTCAGGTATAGCTTTGTACTATGGTGATACTTATATGCATAGTTAAAACTGTCCTAAGGCACACATCAATGTTTTTATGTGAAACTGCTAAGACTGGTCATTTTGTTGTCTAAATTTGTGAGTTCAAGCTTGTGTGTCATAACTATCATGTGTGCTAGTAGGTCAGTATGATGGCTTATTGATGAGGAGTACCAATGCTATTTTATACAGATGGCCATCACAAGTTGGTGAGGTGGCGTTTTGTTACTCACTGTGCTATTGATGGTTACAGCAGACTGGTGCTGTTCCTAAAGTGTTCGAACAACAACAGAGCTAGCAGTGTATGACTCATTCCTACAGTCAGTACAGCAGTATGGGTTGCTATCAAGGGTTCGTTGTGACCAAGGAGGAGAAAACATGCTTGTTGCCCACCATATGATACATCATCGTGGCAGTGAGAGAAGGTCACTTTTAGTAGGAAGTTCTGTACACAACCAGCGCATTGAAAGACTGTGGAGGGACATGCACCACTGTGTTACTTCACTTTTTTATCGATTGTTTTATTTTCTTGAGCACCATGGGCATCTCGATCCCATTAGTGATACTCACTTGTACGCTCTTCATTATGTGTATTTGCCACGGATCAATAGAGCATTACAGCAATTCCACCAAGCCTGGAACCATCATGGAGTTCGCACAGAAGGAGGGAGAACACCTAACCAGTTATTCACTGCAGGATCTCTATGACTTCGTAACTCTGGTTTGGCAGCGCTTGACTTCTTCAATAATGTTGCTGATGACTATGGTACTGATGAAGATGGCATTGCTAACCCTGACAGTGAAGGTGTGGAGATTCCACCCTCTGAAGTCCAGCTGACTAAGGAACAGGTGAATGAGCTGCAGCAAATTGTCAACCCACTAACTGATTGTGATGACATGGGAGTTGACTTGTATTTGCAAACCCTTGAGTTTGTTCAGTCTGTGATTTAAGTGATATTTGTGCTTGTATTACCGTTCTGTTTAGTTCAGCATACATGCATTTGTACTTGGCATTATTTTGAACTGAAACAGCTGGTAATGACTAAACTGCATCATCTCAAGGTTGAACATAATCATAATGTAAGAATGATACTCAAAGCAACACAATGTACAGTAGACTCAGTTGAAGTGCATCTTCACTTTAGAACTGCAAGACTAACTCTTGTGCAACCTCAGGGTAGGCAAGATATGTGGTTGGAAGTTCACGAGTGTTGCCTGCATGTATGGCTGATTGCATGTCTCATTGTTCTCAACATTTTGCAGAAAGCTGGTTCCTAGTCTCATTCCCATGCAGACCCCAATTCTAGCCCAGCCTATAGCAGTACATACTGGCTCACAGTCTCATTCCCATTCCAGGCCCTTTTGCAAACAAGACTAACTGCATAGCCTTATATATAGTCTACTGCAAGATCACGTCAGATAAAACGAGAATGAAAGAACATGATCATGAGAATGAGTTATGAGCACCCATGGCCCATGCACCTAGACTACATACACACTCTCATGCAAGATCGCAACACAATCAGTTGAGTATGAAAGACCATGGTTAGAGTTACAAAGCATCCATGGCCCATGCACCAAGACTACAGGCAGCTTGGCCTGTAAGAACAGCAAGTAACATGGTAAGTCGCGATATGACGACTTGGAAGTCGCGATATAACGACTTGGTAAGTCGCAATATAAGGATCGACATACAAAGTCGCGATATAACGACTTGGTAAGTCGCAATATAACGACTTGGAAGTCGCGATATAACGACTTGGTAAGTCGCAATATAATAATAATAATAATAATAATAATTTTAATGACAAGAGAAGCCGGGGTGGCTTATAAGTCAATAAAGTATGAACTGTGTAATTTAAAGGCTAAATGTACAAACTTGGCTAAGGAGTTTACAACAGCTGTGTTTTTGGATGTTAACAAACGGATAAATTTGTCTCTAGTGGAGAGATACATGAAGCTTGGGTGGAATTTAACAATGATAGTGTACAGTTCATCCCTCAGGTCATTATATACAGGACAGACACATACGAAATGGACTTCATCCTCGATGCAGTTGCATAATTTGCAAAGTCTCTGTTCTGGGGGGATGGAGCATGGTTTGTGGTACCTTCCCAGTTCTATCTGAAGCCTGTGACAACTCACTCTCAACTTGGTGAGAGCTATGCGATACTTTGCTACCTTGACTTGAGAGAGGTAACTCTCCAGTTCGAATCGGGACTTGAACAGTCTGTAAGTTCGTAGTTTGTTTCCTGCTTCACCTCTCTTGCTAGTCTGTCTGCTAAGTTCGCTGTTCCAGAGCTGAATAAACTGATCTCTGTAGCGTATCATTACTTGCTCTATTTCTCTTCGTCCACATCCCTGTGGAGTGAATGCAAACGACATACCAGCGTTGTCAAATAGCTGTTTTACCTTTGTTACCCAGGTGGTTTTACCGGTTTGATGCATCCAAGTGGATAGATGAAAGGCCTCTCTGAGGAGATCTGGAATCTCCTCTGAGCAGAGTCTATTCCAGTAACACAATATCCTTTCTCTCCACAGGAGATGAAGGGGAAGCTGTCCGAGCTCTCCACGTACGGCCATGTTTGTTGCACTTGGTGGCAAGTTTAAAATATATTTTAGAAAATGCATTTCTGTTGCCTCCAGCTCTGGATCCACTACATGTCCCCATAGTTCGCAACCGTAAGATAGTACTGGCAGTATCATAACATCAAATAGCTTCAGTGCAATGGTGATGGGTGGGTACTTTAACTTTACAAGTAATCTTTGTAGTGCAAATATTGCTTTCTTCCCTTGGTTGGCCTGGGCTTTCTGAGCTTTATTATAAACATGGTTTGTTGAGAGCCACACTCCCAAATATTTGTATTCCTGTACCATTTCCAGGTTAATACCCTCAAATGAGAAAGGTGACAGTAATCTTGGCTTTTTCCCAAAAGCACATACTTTGGTTTTGTCTATATTTACCTCTAATTTCCACTCTTCACAGAATTCCTCCAGTGATATAACGACATACGAAGTCGCAATATAACGACATACGAAGTCGCAATATAACGACTTGGTAAGTCGCAATATAACGACATACGTACTTACTGCATGTTGAAGTCGACTTCATAATTTTGTTATGCGTGGCGTGCCATATATGCGCGACGCGAACGGGATGGCATAAGGCGTTTGAAACGGCACGTCATAATTGCATCATTTTGAATGTGTGCCACACCCTCTGTGTACTTGGACGAATGGCCATGATGACAGCAGAGTTTTAAACGACGCCAGCAAGACTCCAGATTGAAAGAGACTCCATCCGTCAGGTGATTGTGAACAACAAGGAACTTCAACTTATCTGGCTAGGCATGAAGGCACTGCCACTGAAGTGAATGTAATGAGAATCATTTTTACCACCATTCTGTTGTCTCCACTAGAAGTATTAACTGCCAGTAACAATGATAGGGTGCACTCGTACAGTCTAGTATATTTCAGCATCCTCGTATTAAAATCGCAAGGAAAGGATTTGCATGAAGCAATCAGAACTTCACAAAGATATGCTGTTGACTGTCTGACGCAGGAATGGCCCAAAGACTATGAGTTAGGACAGATGCCAACAAGACCACAGCTTCAAGCAAGAACCACAATGCCGTATTACTTCAACCTATGACATCATGGACAAACAGATGTATAGTAGCTATCATGTGACACCACATAGTGGAGAAACTGATTCACTTGAGGTGGCAGTGGACGTAATTATGTCAACTAAAAGATCTTGTCATTTTTACTTCATATCATATATATTATATAAAGACTTTAAAAACATTAAAAATGTAAAAAGATGTAGGGATGGCATGCCAAAAAGTATGCAAACAAGGTAGGGATAATGCATGAAAGCAAAGGTCAACATATTGGCAAAGCCCCATCCCTACATCTTTTTCACACTGCAGTTAGACAGTGCATAGGGTCTTCCTAAAATGTACCACAAGCACACCCCAACCTTTCATGGCTGTAGCCTCGTTCTCAGACCACTTCTTAGCTCCTCCCACATGGACTGGGAATGAGGCTAGTATGATCCGTCTCGTAGCCGTCATAGGTACCTATCAGATAGCTACTAAGTAGCTTTACTGCCATCATACTACTTGTAGTGACAGTAGCACCCTTTCTGATACAACCTACATAGACACTGAGCTTGAGTGGGCTGCAGACTAGTCATAGACAGTGTGTAAACTCAAGTACTCATGCTAACTGCATGGATGGGTGCAGATTCAGCTCTCAAGCTCTCTGTCTAACTGCAGTGTGAAAAAGATGTAGGGATGGGGCTTTGCCAATGTTGACCTTTGCTTTCATGCATTATCCCTACTTTGTTTGCATACTTTTTGGCATGCCATCCCTACATCTTTTTACATTTTTAATGTTTTTAAAGTCTTGTTTCTGTACTTTTTTGATGTTAATCTCAGTTACAGTTAGACCTAAGCCTATTTCAAGTGTAATCACAACACCAGAACTTGAAACGGTGTTGACAGTAGTTCCAGGCATGTAATAATAATGTGTAATATATCCAGCTAGAACCTGATAAAGGGCCAACCGCTCTCCCTACCAAACTTTGTGAAACCAATTTCATGATTCAGTTGTCATGACGACTGACCAGCTGCAGCGCAGAAAACGATCATACTGACAACTGACCATCCTAGCTTTACAGTTCACAAAAGCTGTGAGTAGGCTATTTTTAGTGTAGCTACAAGTAGGTAGCGCCTTACCTACGTGGTGTTCATAAGCCTTGCCCAACGCCGCGGGGGGAAAAGTCCGTGCGTACTGCCCACTGGCCATTTCGCCTGTGTACTAGTCTCGCTTCCAGACCAATGACCGTGGTCTTTGGTCTGGGAACGAGACTTCGTGTGCGCATGCGTACAACATTATAAAATGGCGTCCTAAGCAACGGACAGCAGCCTCAGAGTGTTGTGAATGGCTTTTGTTGACCAGGGTGCTATGAAGTCGCTGAGTGGTTGGGAAGCTGCGCGCTGTGATGAGCATCCGTTTCGTGCTAAAATCAAGGTGAGTACTTGAGCCGTTTTCGAGTTATCATAATTTACAAAGTGGTCGGAACAAAGAAAGAAAGAAAGAAAGAAAGAAAGAAGAATAAGAAAAATGGCACTTTTGCTAGCGCACACTTTTGTGTTTAGCTGTCTTCCGCGTGGCTTTTGGTCACTTGTATGAGTCTTGCTGATCACAAAGGCACTCAAAGAGGAAGCCTGGGCGCTTAAATAAGCTTTTAGCGTGTTTGTGGTGAAGTTATACGGCTTTTGCTTAAGTATTGCATATATTGCGCGTCGGCGCCATCCCTACATAGAGAGTCTACCGACTCTCTGATTATGATGACCCAGTTAACGAGGAAATCCCCAATAGCACTTAGGCTAATTTTAAGGGGTTCCCCAGGACCGACGGCTTAACGTCCCCTCCGAAGGACGCAAAGGAAAACCTTCTACTCAATTTTTGAGGTAGGGCTGAGTGCACCCAGAAGAGAAATAAATCTTCGCTGCTAGTGGGACTGGAACCCTGGACCTTTCGATCCGCAGTCCAGTGCTTTAACCAATAGGCCACCAGCAACCCCAATGTGATCATACAACAGAAATGTTTTGATATACTATTACAATGGTCTAGATGCACATGATTGTGAATGATGTACAACTGTATGCTACTGTAGTCAAGTTGAAGTAGCCTCCGATCTTCCCATTTTGATCACTTATTGTGTCATACCGTAAATGCTGGAATGCGGCAAGGTCTGGGAATGAGTAGGAACAAGGCTATGGTTGACAGTTGTTTAAATTGTCGGGTCACGCATACAATTTAGTCGCATTCATCCTTGTAAACAATGAGTAATCCCTCATTGAGTCACCTCTCCTGTGAAATCAATTATCGGACTCATGTATAAGTGATTTCCTACAAGGCCCGGTAACTAGCAATATTTTCAGTTGGCCAAGAACTTGCTCTTTCTGGCAGTGACTTCTAGTGGAGACAACAGAGCGGTAGCAAATGATTCTCATCTATTTACTGATTTCTTGTTCACTTCAGTGGCAGTGCCTTCATGCCTAGCCTGATAGGTTGAAGTTCTTTGTTGTTAACAATCACCTGACGAATGGAGTCTGTTTCAATCTGGAGTCTTGCTGGCGTCTTGCTGTCATCATGGCCATTCGTCAAAGTACACAGAGGGTGTGGCACACGTTCAAAATGATGCAATTATGACGTGACCGTTTCAAACGGTGTGAACTTATGCCAGCTACGCTAGCGGAACTAGTGTTGAAGCTACCATATAGTGGCCCGAGATTAGTATACGGTAGTCCACGGAAAATCAAATTCCGTGTCCACGGATTTCTGGTAATGCCAGTGGCTGGTAACGTTATAACTGGAGGCTTCATTCCTGATACTGCGCTAAATTAGATAGGTAATGTGACCTTTGCTCTAAGGACATGACTAACTGACTTGTCACAATTTTGAGCAGTTGAGCAAGAACAGGTTTCATTGGGGCTTCAGCAGAACCTAATAGTTGTCAGTCTACTGCAAAATGCCTTTGGAAGTGAATCTTGTGAATCTGCTGGATGTTCTACAGGAGGTAACTGACGTGGATAACCTAGGTCTTCACTTGTGTGTTCCAAAACATGAACTGGACAAAATCAGGCAAGATTTTCGTACAACAGATGAACGAAAGAGGGAAATGTTACAATGGTGGCTAAAGCATGCACTCAATCCTACCTGGAGGAGGGTGATTGCTGCACTGAGAGCAGTCCATGAACCAAAACTAGCTGATGCAGTCTCACTAGTGTCCCAACGTGAAAGTCTGTATGAACCATGTGAAGAGGAGTCACAACGATGGGAAGGAAATCTCAAGAAGATCGAATCATTAGATACAAAACTTCAAAAACTTCATCAACATTCTGAAGACTTGGAAAAAGAGTGGGAGAAAGGTGAAAAGGAATGGCGAAAATACTTGAAAAAAATGAAAAAGCTTGAAGAAAATTGGGAAGACCTTGTCAAAACCCAACAAACACAACAGGGAGATATTTTCACACTTGGGATGAGTCATTCAGAATTACTGCACCGAATTGATGTGATGGAGCAGAAGGTACTACAGCACATAGCAAGAAGCAAGGAATTGAGAGATTTCTATGGAAGAGCCACGGAACATCAATGTGAGTTGCAAAAAACTGAAACAGAACTAAATGAGTGGAAAAAGGCACTGATTGAGCAGATATTGGAGCTGCAAAAGCGCATAGATCAACTAGAAGAACTGGGAGAGAAATTCTCAAAGGAAGCAAAGGATTGTAGAGAGCAGTTAGAAAAGTCGAGAGAACGACTACAGGCCTGCAGAAACAAAATGAGTGAATGTCAGGATGAACTCACTAAATCACAGAGACAGCTACAGAAATGTCAAGATAAACTGATAGAATGTGAAGTGAGCTTGAGAAGGTGCAGAGATGAGCTGAGCAATGATCAGGAACAGATCACAAAATGCATTGAGGCACTAAAAAAGAAGTCAGAGGGACTGAAAAGGAAATCAGTGACCTTCTCAAGCAATAATCATAATTTCTCAGTAACATTTTGTGGGCTTCTTGGCACAGGAATTGGCACTTTAGTTGGCATCATTGCAGCTGGCATTGGAGTTTGCACTGGAGTTGATGCTAGTGGAGTTAGCACTGGAGTTGGCAAAGTAGTTTGCACTGTAGTTGTTGCTATAATTGGTTGTATGTTTGGTGCTGTAGTTGGTGCTCTACTTTGTGCTGTAGTTCACTCTGTAGTTGGCCCTGGAGTTTACACTTATAAGGGTGCCATTGTACTATGTGCTGGATTTGGTGCTGTATATGGTACTAAAGCTGTTGCTGCACTTGGCACTGGAGTTGACAGTGGATTTGGTGCTCGATTTGGTTGTTTGCTTGGCGCTCTAGTTGGCAGTATAGTCGACAAGGTAGTTGCTGCTGTACTTGGTGCTAGAATTGACACTAGTATTGGTGCTGTAGTTTGCACTGGATTTGGTGCTGGTTTTGGCACTATAGTTGGCACTGGAGTTGACACTAAGGATGGTGCTAGAGCTGCTGCTTTGCTATTATTCGGGTCAATGGTGTTTGGGGCAATGTTAGGGATTGATGTAGGAACTCTGCAGGCCCATGCATGTAAGGATGAACTAGAAAACACATTAGACAAGCTATGTAAATGCAAACGTGAGCTAAATGATTGTCGTAATGTGATTGAAAGATGCAAGGAGGTACTGAGGAAGGGTGAGAAAGAACTGGGAGAATTGCTAAGGATTGTGAGTGAGCTGAAACAAACATTTCACAGACTGTAACTGAGTGTGATTCATATTAGATAGTGCTTACAATGTATGGCACTTTTCTTGTGGTTGTGTAATTTGTATAGCCTTGTGTAGGAGCAGTAGCGGCCATAGAAGCTTTGGCCGCTACACTTTTTAGCCTGTAGATTAATATTCATAACCTGCTATCTGCTGTAACTTATATTATATAGCTCAGCTGCAGCAGTCTCTTATACACAATTACTTGCGTACACTCATTTCCGCTTAAAGTACACTGTAAAGCGATCAAAATCTTGCCTGTGGGACGGCCTTAGTACATTGCAAGCGATAAAAAAGCTGGGCGATCTTCAGGGAACGACGACAAATTTATTATCATACCGTTTGGCCATTCGTCAAAGTACACAGAGGGTGTGGCACACGTTCAAAATGATGCAATTATGACGTGACCGTTTCAAACGGTGTGAACTTATGCCATCCCACGCGCGAACGCAAGGATCGTGGAGGATCGGTAGCCTCGTTCCCAGGCCTCCCCCGTTTTACCTTCCGTTTGCGTTCACAATAATACACGGGAGCGGAAGGCCGGCGAAAAACGGGGAAGGCCTGGGAGCATTCATCACGTGAATGACGTCAGGTGGACGTAGGGGGGGAGGGGCCCAACTGCCAAAACAACGCACAGGACCATCCGTTCGAGCGCTCTACCGCGTTTTCGGGCTCCAGACCTTAGCGTGATGGAAACTACTCGTCTTGACCGGTAAGAAACTCACTTTCAAGTTTAGTACGTTTATATTTGAATATCGGCCCCTCCCCCCCTACATCCACCTCGCGTCCACTCACGTGATGAATGCTCCCAGGCCTTCCCCGTTTTTCGCCGGCCTTCCGCTCCCGTGTATTATTGTGAACGCGAACGGAAGGTAAAACGAGGGAGGCCTGGGACCGAGGCTAGATGCTCCCAGGCCTTCCCCGATCTTCCGATTCCGTGTGAACGCAAAGGGAAGATCAAAACGGGGAAGGCCTGGGACCGAGGCTAACCTCTCCCCCTTATGTCGCTAAACAACTCACGGCTCTGTTCCATACACAACCACTCTTCAGCTCCTTTGGGTACTGGAGCGTAATACCAACGATAATTGCGTATTCTAGTCAAGCCCAGCCCAGTACTCGAAGCACCTGGCCACGGTCACCAACTAGGCTAGGCTTACGGCCGCGAGACCTGCAAGCTCTGCCGTGAAATGTGCATTCATCTTGGTGCAGTCAAAGTTGTCCATGCATTCCAAGAATAGTGACAAACACGAGTCTAGCCTGACTTTGAGACTGTAGCTCTGAACAAAAGCTGGCACACTTGATTTGAGTTACATTGGTGGTTAGGACGCTACCTACAGTGAGCATGTAGATGCGTCCATCGAGTGGCAATTTTGGGTTCATGAATATATTAAGAACTACTAAAACCCTTTTTAAAATTAGGCAAAGCAAGATTGCCCTAAAGCAAACCCTAACCCTGAAACTTACTAACTAGGACCCTGGTCCTGACTGTAACCCAGGTTTATGTTAATTTTCATTAACCTCCACCAAGAGACTTCCGTGCCACCTTAATTAATGTTCCCTGCAAAATGCTGGCTGATCTAAAGTTAGACCTATGAGACTAAAATTAATTAAACACAAATCATCAGCGGATTGATCATGAGGACTCTTACAAGGCCTACAAAATACTACTAGTGCAAAACACTGTTCCATGCACAGCAGGTCTGTTGCAAGTCAATTGCATCCACACGTTTATTGAACACTTGCTGGTGTCCCCAATGTCATACTGCATGATGTTTCATGACACAACAGAATAAAAAAGGAACTGCTCAAAGTACATGTCTTAGCTACGTGTCCAAGCAGGAGCGTGCAAGTTGATGCAGCCTCAAAAGACCATGTCAATAAATGAAGTGTATCTCTGTAACTGGTGTCATGAAAATATGATAATTATGTACAATGTGTGGCATCCCAGGAAAATGAGGACCAGGGTTCTCAATATGGGGATCCCCAATCATTTCCACAGTACTATAGGGACCCACTATATGGCTAATCTTAGATAACCAGCCTCCCACTGACCTGAGCATCCCTCTCCGTATAGTTTGGTAACCAGACCTAGAGAGACACATTATTCACTAGGATCGAAGCTAGTCCACATGCATTCCACTAGATACAACACGAGCCTCATACCCAGGCTCTTTCTCGTGCGCAGAAGAGGAAATGAGCCTGGATACGAGGCTAAGGCTATGCCAGTAATAAAAGCAGATGTGTCTGTGAAATGTCCACACAGAACGCCGTACTTTAATAAAAACACACCACACCACACTTATCCCATCACAGATTATCATACATTCACACATACAAAAATTGAAAACAATAATACCTGGAGTTCTAGAGGTGAGTTATAAGCATTCAGATCAAATGCAACTACTTGTGGACGTAAGTAGTTCCATAGTCAGTCAGCCCATATGTTGTGTGCAAGTGTTCATCACATTGTGTGTGGGCCCTCTCCTCAATCCTGCTGGCTGTCAGCTCCTGTAGGCTTGGATTCCTCAGCAGGGTGTATGTCACCAGCCAACGGTTACGAGCTCGACGAGACTTGAGAGAAGGAGAATCTGCATTAATAAATTAATAACATTTTAGATAGAAAGATAGAGAGCTAGATAGTAGTCTCGTTCCCAGATTGGACCTGGGAACGAGACTGGATAGATAACAAACAACAGATAGGTAGCCTCATTCCCAGGCCTTCAATCACAGCTAACACGGTGGAAGGCCTGGTAAAACTCCTATGTAGAATGACATCAGGTGGACTCCCATCTGCTATTTCTCTAAGACGTCTCAATTATGCACGACAAGCCAGGCTGTGTTCGGACTTAACCTACTGTTAGCCAGAGTAGCTGCTTAGGTATAGGACAAATGGCTCCATTGTATTCTACCACTCCATGTCATGTTATTCTCTGCAATCATAACACTATTATCTAAGCTGTAAATCACTTTTGCAGACAGTAGAATATCAAACCTTGTTTAGCTACATGCCACAGCCTGTGTCCTGTGATCTGATACTTTACTGGTAAAAAGCCTTAGCTATATAACAGTTCAATGCCACAATGTACTGCTCAAGCTCGCCCCACAATGTTCTACATTCACCTACTATAAATAACTATGCTAGTCTTGCAAGCCACACCTCTTGCACAAGTAGGAAGGGTCTGGTCACACAACTAACAAGTTGTCACCAAGGAATGTGGTTTGGTAGTACACCCACTCAACACATTATTTAGACAATGAATGCAATCTACGAATAGCACAGATCTGATTGGTTACAGCAAGATTCCACCGTGGTAACAACTCAATGTGACCAGACCCTTCCTCCCTCTCCAGAAAGAAACAAAGTACCTACAAGGTACGTAAGGCACACTTGTAGCCCATTCCCAGGTGTTCACCTGTGGGGAAAGCCTTGTGCAAAGGAGAGAAATAGCCCACCCAATGTCACCCAAAATCTTGTTTATAGCACATCAACTACCATGTGCTTCCGACATTACGCCTAAGTCCACCCACATAACTTCCACTGTCCCACCTTTTCTGCTGGTGCACAACCTATCTCTAATTTGATGACCACAAAAATGGACATTAGCTAGCTAAAGGCAGGCCTAGCTAAAGGCAGGCCTAGAGTTGTTGTTGTTGCCTTGGATACACCATGAGTACATGTATGAGGTTACTTACTGCTACCAAGTGTTCCTGGTGGGAGTGGCCCTCCATTGACTACCCTACCCAAGTGGGAGTGGTTGGAGTGCAGCAGTGAGGACCCTGTGGAAAGGTGAGTGATGAGATCAGTACGATATGTGCTGCTTTGTGGTCCAGTTGGTTGACCATTGGCCTTGATTGCTTGTGATCATAGGTTTAAAGCGGCAGTGCAGGATTAAATTTTGTAGAGAGAGCTGGTTAGTCAGGTTTAACCCTTTAACTACTAATGACAACTATAGTTGTCGTCAAAATTTGGCTGCATCTGTTTTGAAGTTAAGTTCTGCACTAGCAGAAAGGGTTGGACAGGGGGAGGTGGGTTGGTGACAGCACATTGCAGCAGTTGCAGCTGGCTGTAGAAAGGCCTTGGTCAACACCGGGTGGGCCATTTTTCTCATATCCTGTACAAACGGGCATAGAAAACGCTCCTTTCACATTGTAGGGGCACCATTTCTGGCATTGAGGCAGCTTTCAGTCTACAGGAGCGTTCCCTGACTATTGAATGCTCGCTAGTGGTCAATCTCTTGAACTTACAAAGAACATTTGTAAGAAGCTGTGGCTCAAGTTTCCAGGGCTAACTCCCAGCAGAAGTCAAAAAAACACATCCAAGAAGGTGCCACTAGTCTAAAAATGACCTCTTAGTAGTCAATTCAGTAGTTAAAGGGATGTACTCATGCCAGGCATCATGCGGTGACATAAATTATTGGTTGTTATTTAGTAACGCCCAAGGCAAGGAAAGGGAGAGGAGAGTGGAGAGAAATAGGAGAAAGCCATTGGGAAGACAGAGAAGAGGAAGATATGAGAACAGCCTCGTTCCCAGCCTCTCATACCCCCCGCTTTTATTGCTTGCAATATGGAGTTGGGTGTGTGAGAGGCTGGGAATGAGGCTACATTGCTCAACATGGCAAACTGCAGTCAATAATGGAAAGGGTAAAAAGTCTGAACAACAGAAGAGAGGGAGAAGAGAGGGAGGGTGAACTCCAGACCTTCATTCTCCTCTGAGCTGGCGCTTCCTGCACGCTGAGGGTCTCTCTGAATATTCGTACTCTCAAGCAGTCCTGCGCGCACCCTGCCACCACCAACTGGCTTCGTCCTTCCCTTCACAGTGTCCTGAAGCAGCTTAGTGAATGTACGCAACACAGAGTTGTTGAAAGTGTACTCCATGTACACGTAGCTGATGTAAATACGGTTACCTGCAGGGAGACAGAGAGAGAGAGACATTTAGACCAGCACAATTGCATTGGCAGACTTGAAGCATTGGTTTAGTACAGTTTTCTGTAGAACATTGCATACATACCGACTGTCTCTAAGCAAAAATCAAATTAAACTGATTTAGAATCAAAGTGTCTGGCATGGCTTTAATCACTTTTGCTGTGATTTATCATTGCGTTCATCTCATCTAGTCATAAACTAACTGATGTGGAATCCTGCTTAGTGGACATCCCTCACTAGCGGACACCTACTAAATATTATAAAAACCCTGACTGTCCTTCCATTCACTTCAGTTCTTAAGCAGATGCCCTGCTACTTCATACAATGAACACTTTTTGCACTCCTAACTGTACGCAAACAATACTTAAAAACCCTAATATAGCAGACACTCGTCAAACATTTCTGCAAGATTGTCCACTGTCGCTGCTGGAGTTAACAACTTGACGTTAGATTTGTGCTGTTACTCATAGTACTAGCCTCTACAGCTGGTTAGCCTTCTCCACCAGCATGAAAGCTCTGAAAACGTGGCCATGTTGTGCTCAACCATGCCTACTGGAATCCCCTGAGTTAGGGACACCTCGCTATAAGTAACAAAACGTTGACTACAAATCTATAGAGAGGTTCCACTGTACTGCTTTCTGTGTGTGTGGTCTAAACCATATCCTGCCTACAAAGCTGCCTGCCAGAGGAGATAGCACATACATAACTCCAACCACCTCTAACTTTACATGTACAAGTAAATACATGTGTACCTGTGTCCCACCCCTCAAGACCCCTCATGTAGACGTCCCAGTCAATGCGGAAAAGCATCACCATGGTGAACATCATCAAGGCAAAGACCCTTAAGACACACATCACCATCCCAAAGATCATATTGAAGAAGAAGAGGAGGTAGGTTACTACCTGGTAGAGACGTCTGGGAGGGTGGGAGGAGGGAAGGGAGGGGGAGGGAGGGGGAGGGAGGGGGAGGGAGGGGGAGGGAGGGGGAGGGAGGGGGAGGGAGGGGGAGGGAGGGGGAGGGAGGGGGGAGGGGGGAGGGAGGGGGGAGGGGGGAGGGAGGGGGAGGGGAGGAGGGAGGGGGAGGGAGGGGGAGGAAGGGGGAGGGGGGGAGGGAGGGGGCAGAAGGGGGAGGGGGGGAGGGAGGGGGAGGAAGGGGGAGGGAGGGGGAGGAAGGGGGAGGGAGGGGGAGGGAGGGAGGGAGGGAGGGAGGGAGGGAGGGAGGGAAGGGAAGGGAAGGGAAGGGAAGGGAAGGGAAGGGAGGGAGGAGGGAGGGAGAGGGAGGGAGGAGGGAGGGAGGGAGGGAAGGGAAGGGAAGGGAAGGGAAGGGAAGGGAAGGGAAGGGAAGGGAAGGGAAGAGGAAGATGAGGGGAGGGGAGGGAGGGTAAAGAAGAAAGCGGTGAAATACCACATGTTGCTACAAGGTTACCCATGGTATTTTATGCCGCTAGCTATACCCCTGGCTGCCAGGAGGTTTTCTACCCATTTATTGTACACTAATCTGGGTGAACCAAGGTTACACACAACACTCATATACACACAAACCTATGTTGAATGGTCACAAACTGCCCGGACTTCTTGTCCAAAAAGAAATAACGACAGATGAAGAGCTGTAAGTGGTGCAAACCAGCTGCCCACATCATTGGAATCCTGGTCAAGTAGAGAACTACATCACAAACTGGAACCATTGGCACATTTGGGAACAACAAACATCTAGACTGCATCAGTTACGTATCTACTGAGAATAGGAATGTGAGAGCTGACATAAAGGTCTGGGAATGTTACTACTGCCAATATGAGACCTGGGAATGTGATCACCACTGATCTTGGGCCGACTCCCACTAACAACAAGGCCTGGAAATTCAATCCCTGTCAACAACAAGGCTCAGGAGTATGGCTGCTACTAAAACATTGTCTGGGAATAACTACACAACATGGGGTATGAGACTACAGGTAAATAACTCACATGAACCATGCCCAAATATGGATGCCGAAGGATTGAAAGTTTTTGAAGAGGTAGTAGAAACCCAGGCCGACAAACATGATAAACCACATCATAACCGTGTAGAGCATCCAAGCTGTGTGAGTGAATATGCACACTCATCATTCAGCAAGGCATAGAACATCCTGCCTCAGCTGGACATGAAGACATGCTCGACGTTATGAGGCAAAGCAGAGCAAAGTGAAAAGCAACACAAACAATGGTTGTAAGGTCTAGGGCTGGTGGTTGTCTGGTAGTCATAGCTCAGTGGCAGAACACAGGCGGTTCAAACCAGGCCTAGGGGCCCTAGCTGGACTCGATTCTCAGCAGCTGCTGGCTTTCACTTTCCTCTATTTTGTCTCATAACCATCAAACATGCCTCATCATTCAGCAGTTTCCTCAGTTCACTTCATTCCATGTATGTATGTAGCATGCGTCAACTCACTGGTGAGCAGGTAGGCTGCCTGGAAGGCAGAGTACTTCATTGTGCCAGCCTGGGAGGGGAGGAAGACAGACAGGATGGTAGACTCTGGACAAACATGTCTACTAGTTATTTATGAGGTGTGCTAATTACTGTCATGGAAAACATGCACACAGAATAAATCAATTTTAAGATCCTTCTGCTCTGTTGGTTAGTGATTTGATGAGGATAAGATGAAAGTGCACAAGTATTTTGAAGGGGGGTGGCTAGCCACCATTTTGTCTGGCACTTGCAACAATACAAACAGCAAACAACCTTGTGATATTTTCTGGTATACCTTTGTATTATGGTGATATGATACTGTTATCTAACTCACGCTAATGTATGGGAGTCAATCGGGAAGCCTTGCAGCTGCGCGCAGTTTATAAAAAGCCGTATTTTTTACTACAAGTCACACGACAATCGGTATCAGTACTACAAGTCACGTGAGAATCCGTATCAGGTACTACAAGTCACACGAGCTGCGTCTGAACGTGCAATGAAATCAAAGGTTCGTATGATAAAATCATTATCACCATAGTACCAAGCTATACCGAAAAAAAAACATCACTCGTTTGTTGCCGTTGGCATTGTTACTCGTGTTGCGCACTCGTAACAATACAGACGGCAACAAACTCATGATATTTTCCGGTATAGCTTCGTACTATGGTGATAATTATATAATATAATACTGGTACATGTAGTTGTATTCAAATATTTTGATATCACTATCAGCATATTAGCAAAATTAATAGTTTAAACATCTTGCCAATAAAGACGTGTATGATGTTATAGAGGAGATTGCAGTCACTGGGAATCAAACCCAGCGCTCTTGGCTGCTTCCAGTACTCATACTGACTACTGGACAACCACCAGCCCTCACAATCCTCTATATGTACTGCACAGGTGGTACTGAATGTTTTAGTCATGCACACCCATGCAGCAGCCACTGAAGCATTGTGCTTACCAGCATGTATGTTAGTGTTGGCAAGGGTTCTGATGAAACAAGAAACGATATGTCACCTCTGAATGCTCTCCTTAGTTGCTTGCTGTGTGTGTGCGTGTGTGTGTGTGTGTGTGTGTTGTGTGTGTGTGTGTGTGTGTGTGTGTGTGTGTGTGTGTGATATATTTAGGTAAATCACCACACATATTCCATACTGTCTGAAAATAGGCCCACCCTCTAAAATAAGCCCCCCCTTTTGTGAATGAAGTTGTTGTTATATTCTCAAAAGTTGGACTTATTTATGGGGCAGTACATGCTGTTATGTTGAGGAGGGACCAAGAGGAGGGACGAACAAATGAAGTTATTGCAGAAGCAAGCGCATGACAAAACCAGGTATCGCAGAATCACTGCATGCATGCATAACACCCTAGACTAACTGCGTGTGATCATGAGGTGTGATCATGAGGTGGGCCATGATGTGGGCATATTTTCAAGGGAAATATCACAACTCTTGAAAATATCCCCACCCCCCTCTTTGACGAGCCACTTAAGTTCATCTCCCAAGGACCTATTGTTAAGAGATTATGGTACTCATGTGTACCATACTTTCAACCTACTATTCATGACTAAAGGGTTCATGGGAGATATGCGTAGGGAGGGTTTATGGAATGTGTGTTATTCACAGCCATGTAAGAAGCTACATACTTCTGTTCTTGCAGAATGTGGAAACCAACAGAGAGAGATTGCTAGTGCTAAACATAACCAGATTTCATGGACCAACTCCCAGTAAAAGTGTTCTAGAATCCAAGATGGAGTCTGATGCAGCATGTATACAGGCAAAATGTTTCATCAACCATCCTGCTTTTAGCACAACCACAGTATTACACAAGTATTCCTGAGCATTGCTAAACATTTGTGGGGCATGCAGACCTCATACCATCTTGTGAAGCTCTGCAAAGCACATAGCTGCTGTTGTGACCTTCGATGACCGTGCTCACAAAAGTTGTGTTACCTTTGTTTAACACATAGGCAAAAAGCAGGGAGCTAGGCCTCGGTTTGAGGCTAATGTGGAGTAGATGCATGCACAACCACCTGACTGTACTCGTGCACAGACAGGTGCACACTCACTGAAAGCTCTGCACCATGTACATGGTGAATAACCACAAGTTGAGAAAGCCGATGACAGTACCAACTGGGAGAATCGCTGGAGAGGGAAACAGCACGTCACAATTACATCAATAGCAACAACAACCTGTACTTGATTGACAAACTTACAAATCCATGCACAGATAACCAATCACACTTCTATGTTTAGCGTGTCTATTGTAATAATGTCAAACCATCCACATATAAGTGGTAAATCAAGATGGTGGACAGTAAGGCAAGAAAACTCAGCACTATTTTCAATAAACATGCTAACACATGTTTTGCTTTCTCTGGCCAGGCTACTTGGCACCAGGGTTTACAGCGATACAAAAAAATATCAGTGTAGAGAGTGAGGCTCAGGAAATGTCAGTGCAATTGATAGATCACAGACACAGAGATTACTTTGCGTAGCCTTTCCAAAACTCTGAACGTCGCTATAAATTTTGTCCACTTCTGTTTTAGATGCTGGAAGGAGTGTTTCAATCCATTTCACAGTCACATTGAAGCTGTCGATGAAATCAATTAAGTTGTTGGAGAATATGGCCAGGTGCCCCGTCCAAGATACAATCAGCTGAAAAATGAGGTGAAAAATAAATAAATGAATGAATGAATGAATGAATGAATGAATGAATGAATGAATGAATGAATGACTGAACGAAACTAACGAACGAACACCATATGTTGAGATTGACATAGTTGTACGACTATTAACCTCAACAGTGGCGGATCTAGGATGAGGCCTAGAGGCTACTTCCTTCCCTCTCTTCTGCAACTTGCTCGTGTTCAATGTTGTGCTGCTCTCAAAAATCACAGTGATGGTCTAAAAGTAGTTACTAAGAGACTCCACTCCATGGATAGACATCATAAACCACTTCATTGATCATAAGTTTGAAACACTGTCAGATACAATAATAGCCGTTCCGATCCTGCCTGTTATCTATAACCATACTCAGCGAGAAATACCGTAAGATGGAAAGTTTCACGGACATGATATTTTCCCTATATTTGTGGTTGGACTCATACCGCGAAAATAATATTCACAAAAGAATCATTGGTACACTGTGCGCATGCGCACGCGTCAGCCACTTGGCCAGCGTCCACGAAAATTTAATCTGCGAATAATTTCGCTAATGCATTGCAATGGTACATCCACAAATATTTTCGACCGTAACAATTTCCCGTCCTACGGTATGCAAGATGCTTCTCTGACTTCATTCCTTCCAGGCTCACTTCTTTATCCTTGGCTAGATCTGCCCCTGGATCCATCCCAGTCCTTCACCCCAAATTACCTGGAGAGGTGACCTTGCAGCTGCAAGATGAAATCCAGGTGGAGGCCTGGGAACACTAGTTGACTACACTACACACAGCTAAGTAATAAAACACCGATATACATAATTAGATGACTGGTACTTACCTGATACAGCATGGTGTATGCGATAATCAAAGCACCAAGAAAGGGCAGAGGATATCTGAACTCTGCAAGAATAAAAACAGCTGATAAAGTTCCGCTATAAGATTCGTATGTACTACCAACCAGAAGGCTTGGACAGACACTACAAGGCCTCAAGTTCGTTCTTTCAGTCAGGGACCCCTCCTCCCCTCTGTCTACCTAGGTAGACAATGCTACTCACATGATAAAATGGACCAGGCTTCCCCCCTCCATTTGTGCCTACTGTAAGCAGTGGGAAGGCCTGGGAATGAGGCTATACACATCCCACAATGACAATCATTCTAGTTTATATTGTTAGTTCAAGTTATAACAAGTTACAGTCAGTGTCAGAACCAAATATGGTAGCTGCTCCTCTGACCAACTTACTCGGGTTGTATGGAGTGACAAATTTAATCCCTCGTATGAAGTAGTTCCAGAGGCTCTCGAAATTGATTGCTCCTCTCCCTGTCAACATTACTGGTCTGTGGCATGTAAAATATGGTCTATAATACTAATATCCGACTGCAAGCCTAGCCTCATTCTCTCAGGCCTTCCCTGCCTCCAATTATTGATCACTTGCGGTATCAATCAAAAACTAGAGGCAGGGAAGGCCTGGGAGTGAGGGTAAGTCAAGCCTTGCTCCAAGGCTCCTTCAAAAGATCTAAAAGAGCCTGGCCACACTTGTGTCTGCACTGCGTTGAAAGTGATACACAAAAATGGACACACACAAAGTGACTACTGCTCATACTCAGTTTGCTGGTTGCATCAGAAGGTATTCGGGTATTCATCCTGCAGAGTCAATGCCTGCCTACCAGAAATCCAGCCTGAGAATATTGAACAGTGTCTACGGATCTATCCTCTGTTCCGATGCCAGAGCTCCAGTGGCTCAGTTTGTAAGAACATCCGACTAATCTATCTTCTGCTGCCAGAGCTCCAGTGGCTTGTAAGAGCATCCGACCGATCTATCTTCTGCTGCCAGAGCTCCAGTGGCTCGATGGTAAGAACATCCGACTAATCTATCTTCTGCTGCCAGAGCTCCAGTGGCTCGATGGTAAGAGCATCCGACTGATCTATCTTCTGCTGCCAGAGCTCCAGTGGCTCGATGGTAAGAACATCCGACTAATCTATCTTCTGCTGCCAGAGCTCCAGTGGCACAGATTGTAAGAGCATCCGACCGATCTATCTTCTGCTGCCAGAGCTCCAGTGGCTCGATGGTAAGAACATCCGACTAATCTATCTTCTGCTGCCAGAGCTCCAGTGGCTCGATGGTAAGAGCATCCGACTAATCTATCTTCTGCTGCCAGAGTTCCATTGGCTCAGATGGTAAGAGCATCCGACTAATCTATCTTCTGCTGCCAGAGCTCCAGTGGCTCACTTTGTAAGAGCATCCGACTAATCTATCTTCTGCTGCCAGAGCTCCAGTGGCACAGATTGTAAGAGCATCCGACCGATCTATCTTCTGCTGCCAGAGCTCCAGTGGCTCAGATGGTAAGAGCATCCGACTAATCTATCTTCTGCTGCCAGAGCTCCAGTGGCTCGATGGTAAGAACATCCGACTAATCTATCTTCTGCTGCCAGAGTTCCATTGGCTCAGATGGTAAGAGCATCCGACTAATCTATCTTCTGCTGCCAGAGCTCCGGCATTCAGAAGACCCAGGTTTGAATCCTGGCTTGAACTCATGTCCTTTGTACCAAGTCAGTGCAACTATTTAATGAACACTTATCATATATCTCACTTGATACAAAGTTAACAATTCTTCATAGCATGACATTGGCATCAAGCAGTTTCCACATTAAGAAATGAGTGGAAGGTGAACATCTCCTGAAATCAAGAGCTGCTGACTTAGCACATACAGAAAGTGTTGCAAGTATAACCAGGCCCTTTTTCAGAGGGGCCTAGAAATGAGACCCATCTCTTCAGCTTTACTGGGGCTGCAACGTTAGGCCTCAAACCCAGGCTTTCGGTTCCAGATTTTGTCTTCAAAGCTGCAAGACAAAATCTGGAACTGAATGCCTGCGTTCGAGGCTTTGTATTCTGGCCTGGCTAGCTGGCTACATACCACTCACTACCAGTTTCTGATGTGGCCATGATAAAGATTGTCACACTACAATACATAGAAGTTGGTATAGTGGAACGACCAGGGAATGAGGTTGGGGTCTTGTCCCTTCCCCTATTTATTATTTACTGACATCTCTATAGCCTTGTTCCTAGGCCCTGAGGTCAGTGAAGTTGGGGTCTTGTCCCTTCCCCTATTTATTGTTTACTGACATCTCTATAGCCTTGTTCCTAGGCCCTGAGGTCAGTGAAGTTGTGGTCTTGTCCCTTCCCCTATTTATTATTTACTGACATCTCTATAGCCTTGTTTCATGCCCAGAGTTCAGGCGGGCCTGGGGTAATGTCCTAAGGTCAAACTCTTCGTTGCCAACTAATACAATTGAGTTCAAGATATACTACATTGTTAAATGAATTTGCTGTGTCCAGCACATGCAGCCTTGGCACGCACCATCAAATACTATATTATTGCATATTATGTAACCATGTTTATTATGTTACCACATTCCAAGTGCTGCCCCATAAGAGTCCATCCCTTACAAGGGCGTAGCTAGGATTTGTTGAGTGAGGAGGCAACACCTTACAGCGCACGGCGAAAATTTAGCTAATTAATTATTCATAACTTAACTAATTCAATCAACCAACGTTAAAAGGACGTAAATGTATTTCCTTCCACGCTTTGTAAAGAAAGTCGTTGTCAATGCTGCTGGTCTTTTCCCAACCAGGAGCGAGTGAGTTCCGATGTAATTTACTTTGCGCATGCGCTGGATACTTTATAGGACATCGCCAATGCGTGCGCGCGCTCTTACGCAGAAAACTGAGGAGGCAACTGCCTCCTCTGCCTCATTGCTAGCTATGCCCCTGCCTTATCAAAACTTCTCTACTACCATGGGGTCATATGTAATTCACAGTGCATGAAATGTCTATGCAGCACATATATACGAGCCAGCCCTTGAAGTCCTGCACAATGGCACTTCTAAGTGTTACGTAATGTGTTTATAATACAAACAGAATAATGTTTACTTTCTACCTGGGAATGCCACAACTGTATGTATCAGTACAACTCACCTTTTGAGTAGAGATTTGACGTGATGAAAATCACCTTGATACTCATCACAGTCTGGAATCTGTGGGCAGGAAAATATCAGTTCACTTTATTCGCTTTCTGATTTACCCTCCCACTCCTGCATCTAAAACTTGGCATGCACGAGGACACCCTCTCCTCCCTCCTGTTTAAGGAAAGACTAAATTCAACAGGGCTATGGGCTCTGGACTAGGTGTGGACCATGTTCTACTCACAATAACAGCAGAGAATCTCTCTATCAAAAATTGAGGTACATACTCACTATTCATTTTTTAAAGGGTCATACACGTAAATTATTGGAGTATGATGTGTCCATGTCAAATGAAGGTGCTTGACTTCAAGTCTTAACCCATTCCTACATATTTTACCTTCACGTCCTTTAGAGGGACATTTAAGCCACTGGCTTCAGGGAATCCTTTAATAGTTTGTGTAGTCTTCAATGTGATTTATTGGGATCTCCCGCTTGGGGTTATTCAAGCTAAACAAAAACATCTTACATACATTCTGACTGAGGTTGTGACGTCGGAAGAGGATCAGCATAGTTTCCATGGCAGCATGGCAGAAGAACCACCCAGCAATCACAACATAGAACACATAGACTGGGAAAACCACACCCAGTGAGATGCCAATCTGTGTGTGTGTGTGTGTGTGTGTGTGTGTGTGTGTGTGTGTGTGTGTGTGTGTGTGTGTGTGTGTGTGTGTGTGTGTGTGTGTGTGTGCAGGGTAAGGGGGGAAGAATGGAAACGGATAACATACACAGTCTTAACATGTAAATCAACATCACTTACATCTTTGTTTGTGAGAACCCCTCGATAAGAACAGCCATGAATGGTCGTCACCTCTGTGTAGATATTGCTGCCTGCCCTGTGAGCAGGCAAGACAACATGTCACTCAGCTAGGCTTGTATATTTTGGGAATCCTCCTCAATCATGTGTACAAAATGAGAAGTGGTTACTGATACGTACTGTGTATGAATAAAGGAGCATTCCCTAAAAGAACAGTTCTCACATATGAATGAAGTGTTCCCTAAACTGTTTGGTGAGAACAGTTCTCACGTATGTATGCTCTACAGTTCTCTCAGGGAGGTGCATGTATCCCTACTCCTGGACTAGCTTACAAGAGCAGTGTGTAGAAGAAGCCAATGACATGGCCAAGCAGGGGAATGGGAGCATCCACACATGCAAACACGGGGAAGTAGGCCACAGCCTGGCTCAGTATGATCACAGCGGGTGTGGCCACTGGAGAAGGTGGGTGGGAAGGAGGGGGAAGAGAGGGGGGGAGGAAGGAAGGGAGGGAAGGAGGAAGGGAGAGAAAGAGAGAGGAAGGGGGAAGTGAGTGAGCCCTTCTGAATGCCTGAACTTTTGACAACAAAGCTATAAGTGCACAGGCCATCAGTGCACAAGCCGTATAAAGCCTCGCTGGAACATATCCTTCCTTCACTCTTTCAACCACAATTCTCTCTTATTTTTTGGACAAATTATAATCTTTCTCTCTTCAAAGCTTACATCAAATTGAAAAATAATTTCCAATATACGGTACTCAGTGGAAGCCACAAATAAGGTATAGTTTACCAAAGAAGTCAAAAGCGTCTTCCAGTCCACCATCTGAGTGGAAGTAGAGGCCCTTATCCAACATGTTCTGGAGGACATCTCCCCCCCAGGCACTCATAATCAGACAGTAGATGAAACGGAAGGGAGAGGCACTCAGGAACTTGATGGGACTAATGGTGTGTTCGTGTGTGTGTGGAGGGGAGAGGGGAGGGGGAAGGGGGACAAATACAAAGCAAAGAAGGCTATAATCCAGAGGATGAATTAGCAGGTGCATTACCTTAACAACAAATGCATAACAGTTGAAAGGCAAAGCTTGGTTGGTTAGAGAGGTATATACCATTTCCGTCCTCTTCCCCTCACCCTGTCTATCATGCACTCTTAACCTAGCTACAAAATGAGCAAATAAACTAGCTACTATTATTATGAAAGGTTTGAGCAACAACAGTGTACTCCTCTTGTCCACCAGAGTAGAACTGTACGTACACGATAATGCCAGGAATGCCCCAGAGGACGTGTGTACAGTGTTCTCTTCGTCGCTGAGTGAAGCCTAGGAGAATCACTATAGTGAACTAAGGGTGGAAGGGAAGGAGGAGGGGGAAGGGGGGAGGAGGAGGGGGGGAGGAGTGGGAGAAGGAGGAGGAGGAGGAGGAGGAGGAGGAGGAGGAGGAGGAGGAGGAGGAGGAGGAGGAGGAGGAGGAGGAGGAGGAGGAGAAGAAGGAAGGAGAGGGGGGAGGAGAGGAGGAGGAGGAGGAGGAGGAGGAGGAGGAGGAGGAGGAGGAGGAGGAGAAGGAAGGAGAGGGGGGAGGAGAGGAGGAGGAGGAGGAGGAGGAGGAGGAGGAGGAGGAGGAGGAGGAGGATGAAGAAGGAGGAGGAGGAGGAGGGGGGGGAGGAGAAGGAAGGAAAGGGGGGAGGAGAAAGGATTAAATTGTATGTCAAAAACCTTTCTTTGCCTCATACCAAGGTTAAAGGAGGCCAAAACAAGGCAGGAGCAAGCTGACTACGCAATGCGAGGTCGACACAGCAGTTAGTATATTCATAAGGGTCATAAGGTCATCATACGTAGTAGGGAGAACATACCAGCACACCCGCTGCACGTAATGAATATCACAAGTCACACCCTAGCACTTTTTCTGCATGACTCAATTAAGTTCTACCTCTCATGCATCTTGTTTCTGAGTCAACTAGCAATTCATTAGCACTTCAAAAATCATGTCTATGTATCAAAGAGCTTCCAACCTTAGTTGTGTCAGTACATGCAAATGAGTAAGATGGTGAGATAAATGGAGTGAGATAGGGACCTTAGTTACTACCTGCAGAATTACAACTACACTAGCATAATACTGCCTCCACAGTTGTTGTCTGAGATTTACCTCCTTACCGTGTTTTACTGTGTGCTGAAATGCGTCCTGTGCAGTGGGTAACTTTGCATAACATCTAGGCCTACCTTCTTTATCCATGGAGACGGGATCATTGGTTTTATTTACTGCATGTACATAATACATGTATGGCTTAAGCTTTGTCTTGAGGCCTGGCATCAAGAATTGCTTTGTGTGTGCACAAGATTTAGGATTCAGTGTTTATGAGCCTGAGATAGATGCTAAGTGTGTGTATCACACACAGCATGCATGAGAGCTGGCAGCTCTGCTATCATTAGATGCAATGCTGTACAGCAGAGAGCACACAGATGGTCACAGACAGATGACAGAAATGAGACACAGTGGAGACTTACTGCAGTAACCATCACAGAAATGTACAGCAGAAACGCTATGTGGTTCTCTTGGTGACAGCTGGAACAAGAGAAAAGCAGACAAACCATTTCTAAACTGTTAGGATTTTACAAGATTATCAGAGACTTGTTTCTTATCTTACCAACTCACATGTACCAAATCACTCTGTTTCTGTTGTGGACTTTCTGAGAACACCAATCCAACTTTCCCTTGCTAAATTGCCAGCTTCATTCTAAAATCACTCCTGTGATTGCCGGCAGTAATTACCTCTAACATTTTGGTCCCACCCCTTGAAAGTCGAGCGGGATGACATTATGTAACCGACCCTTTCTTGCACAGCAAGGTCAGTGGTCTGAGAGCAAGACTACAATCTGACCTCTATGGTTTTAAATCAACAATCAATCGAGATCACTTTTTTCTTTTCCATTTACTTTGAGCTCATGCAGACTGGGAAGGACCGCCAACACCACTAGTGAACTATATAGACTATAGTCTCGTCCCCAGATCCCACCCTCTTAGAAAAACAACCAAGTCGAATTACTTGCGCTAGCACATGCTCTTGCAACGGTATAACCTAGCGATGCTCAAAACATTTTGCGCCAAACCCACTCAAAGTACGGATACCTGAGTAGAGATCAAAAATTTTTACTGTTATAAGGGAAGTGCTACATAATAATAACCATCTCGCAATCTCATTGGTCCTTACCACTTTTGGGGAATAAGCCCAAGAAATTCGACTTCGTTCACCAGACCGTTTCTTGCCAGGAGGCGTGTACGGGCTGGGCACGAGACTAAGTGAACTACAGTTATATATGCATTGTACAGAGCAACATCACCACCTTTGAGAATACAAGGGAAACAGCTATAGCTAGCTACAAGGGAAACAGCTACCATGTTGTGTACTACAAAACTGTTCCATGCCAATTTTGCAAACAGAAAGAGACACATATAATGCTCCTAGTGTGTTGAGTTTGACAAAATACCACTGCTGTGTAAGCTGTATAAATGCTCACCTGTGTTTTTATTTTTATTTTTATCATATTGACGTACTGTTCATGCTGTGACATATATATGTGCTGTGCCAGGAAAGCTCACCACAAACATGAATATATATTTCCCTACCCACTTCTCACTCTTATCTATCCAGATTACATATGTTCGCCCTAAATTTCCCAACCACCCATCCGAGGAGTCTTGTTATAGGCTGGTTAACAAGTATTGTGGTTTCGAGACATTTTGCTCATACATGCTGGCAACAAGGCATACTGAAGGACTAGTGGTAGCTAGCTATAAAATAATAATAAATAAAATTTGAGGGTCACTTTATCTACATAATTTATTATAGCTACGTAGACCTCTCAAGCAATGGTATACCCCACCTTGCATACCTGGGGCAGATGTTGGAGAAAGGAGGGGGATTTGCCATTGGAATTTCCCCCAAGGGGTTGGTGTTTAGTCAGGATTGTCCCAGTCCACTCAAATGGCATACACATTCTCTTTTGTTGTGTTAAATGTCTTTGTAAAAGTCTTTGTGAATTCCACAAACACCCATATCTCCTTGCCACACACTGTGCATGACAGGGAGATATGGGGTATTGGTAAGGGATGTGTAGGGGAATGATACACAGGTTTGTGCCTCAGGTATGCGGGTTTGTTTGATTAGGCCATGTAAATTTCCCTCCAACCCCCCATCAAGCCCCAGGTGTTGTAGGGAGGGCATACCACTGATTTAAGTAGGCGCACAAGGTGAGTCATTCCGTCTGATTAGCGTTACGAGTTGGCGTTAAAATTACACCGGAGGATAGGTTAGAGATACAAAGGTAAAGAAAAAAACTACTGTGCACATAGCTGGCCTGCTAACGATCGACCATTATTAGGCATTAAAATCGACCCCGCCAACGGACTTATATAGCTTACTCGGTAGCAGTGCCATTGACCACGTCAGACATCGGAGTGTGTTTCGGGGGCCAAGGGAAGGCACCCAGCTGACCCATCGTAGATCCTAGTAGAGTAGATGAGTTCATCGGGAGAGGTTCGCTGGTGTTGTTCGCTTGCCAAGCCTGGCCCACAAGCCACTCACGTGTTTATATTATGTTTTATTGAGTAATACAGCCGGGACTTCATATTGACACGATAAATTTAATTTGAGTAGGATCAACATAGAACAGAATTCATGCTCTACATTAAAGGGAGGGCGCTGGTGCGAAACAACAAATCTAGTTTGCCTGGCCTTAGTACAGTCAGTCACGGTTAGTCTACTCTTAAAATGTCCCTAGCAAAACGCAGCTGGTCTGACCTTAGACAGTACTGACCTTAGTTATTAATTTACAACTATGGTACGTGCATCAGGATTGAAGCCTCGCGCCCCCCCCCCCCCCCCCCCCCCCCCCCCGCAAAGCAGAGCCTGGCCACAGTATTGTCGATTGGGGTAGACACTAAGTGATAGACTACAATAGCTACCTGACGGTCATTAGAGCTTCGTGGAAAGCCATTGCATAGCTTTTCTTCCGTCCGACACTCCATAACTGCTGAGCGAGGGAGTTCGATTAGGGCAGACAAACTATTGGCGGCAATAGCCGTAGGACGAGTGCAGAAACTGCTGCATGAGCGATGACCGATGTAACTAGTAAGATATTCAGATGGATTGGTAACATTAGCAGGAAAAACTGGATGTAATCCACTAGACCTTTAATGCAGAATGTTGAATTAACTGCCCCTACGATTCATGCAATTAACTGTACTAGCAGGAAAGCAATAGGGGACCAGGGAAGCCTTTGCTAGCTACCATAGTTTGGAGTGGAATAATAGAGTTTGTGATCCCAAGGTGGTGGATACAACTAGTGGAGGAAGATTATCTGTCTATCATAGTTTGGGGTGTCTCTAATCGCTGGAATGGAATATGGAATGGAACGGTGGAATGGAAAATGGAATGGAACAGTGAATGTACATAGTTACAGCTAACTCGTGTAGCTGGCGCTGTTCTCCAAAGTTGAGCTAGCTACTATGTGTCTAGGGCTCTTATCTCACCGCAGATGCTGTATGAGCAAGTCCAATGCATGTTGGCAGCATTCTTCCTTGTCTGGTATCATGATGTCACGGTCAGAACTCAGGATCCCCAGAGACCAGCTACAGTACCATGCATAGGAGCCACGCTTACTACTGTTAAGGAAGGCTGCTACTAAGGTTGTGAGACCTGGGAGTGACTGAGGATCGAGGTGCACGGACAAAGACCGAAGCGAAAAGACTGAGGATCGAGCACTAATTTCTGCCATTAAGCACATTGAGTTAGTCTACGAAGACTATAACTATAGTCTTGCGAAGCCAGACCCTTGTTTTTCGTTTGAGAGTCTGGCTTTGCAAGACTGCAATAACAAAGCATCTGATGATGAGACAGCAACGGTACCATGCTAGGATAGACAAGCATGACGGTGGGCAATGCCGTACTTGCTCATAAAGCTTCTGCGATGAGATAACAGCCCTAGAGATACACTAGGTAGTTCAACCTAGACTGAGCAGCGCCAGTTACACGAGTTAGCTATAACTGTGTACGTTCACTGTTCCATTCCATTTTCCATTCCATCGTTCCGTTCCATATTCCATAGTTTGTGACCCCAAGGTGGTGGATACAACCATAGATAATAGAGCCAAATGGATTGGCAACGGCAAAAAAATTTACGGCCAAACCCGGGCAAAACGCAGATGACGTCACGTCCTATCCTTGGTACGGCACACCCATTGAAGTTACGGTGAGCAGGCATGTCAGGAAATGCTTACTAACAGGCTTATCTCCTGTGTAGGGTATTGTACGGTAGGTCCAAGCGTATCTATCGATTATTGCACAGTATCTGCATGCTCTGGTAAATAATTGTGCTATGCTTGGCTGTGAATTAATTGTTATGCAACGTAGAAACGCTAAAATAATAGTTTTGTAGTTTTTTCTGGAAACTAAACAAGGCTATCCCATGTTGCAAGCGGTCATAACGTGTAAGCAATAGCCAAGAATGCAATAGAATGGCTTATTTATCTGTAGTACAACACACAGTTTCGTGCGAGGCCTTGAAGGGTGTAAATAATGTGAAAAGTCTTGTAGTTTTCTAGAAAGATCGGTGCACTAGGTTAGGTCAAGTCTGCTGGTACAGTGTTAGTCTCGCGTGGCCACACCCATTTCCGCAAGAGAGGGAAGGGGTCTGGTAACTTCTGTTACAGCAGTTTGTTGCCCCGCACTGTGGAGTGCGTTCCAATCACAGCGCAGTATTCGGTCACATGAGTGCTGTTATCACAACTTCAATAGGAAATTACAAGGTGTAAATCAACTGTGAAACCACAAGCAGCTGCTTCGTCAGTCTTCCCGAGATAATTATGCGGCCTTAGCGCTTACGCAATGCGAGTAAATGAAATTCCTGTGCTACGAGCGGCTGCAACGAAGGTTACCAGACCCCTTCCCTCTCTTGCGGAAATGGGTGTGGCCACGCGAGACTAGTACAGTGTTAGCAGTAGATTGGCAAGTGCAATGCTGACAAAACAAGGGGTCTGCAGCGATTGTGTGCACTTTTCCCTGGCCTTCTGCACAGGTGGCTTCAGCAGTCTCAAAGAACACATCGATCTGTCCTGGTTGTCTCCAGGCCTACTGATAACTCCAAGGACCGTTTCGCACTCCTCCTTAACTCTTTACCGACCGTAGCAAATTATTGCAATATTACGTGAATGACCACACAGGAATTCCGGAAGCGGCCTAGACGACATGTTGTATACTCTGTGTTATATCTCCAGTTGCAAACCAGCTACAGACTTCTGGTCAAAAACATTGGAGAGCCTTAGGCTTTGCCTAGCTTCGCTGTAGTTCTGAAGCTTACCACTAAAGAACAAGCTTTGAGATAAAACCGAACGTTTTATACCGGAAGTTGCCACCTTCGGTCTGTTCTGGTGCCTGTAACTTGGATGTTACAGTTCTGTTTCCTTTGAAATCTGTAGCGAAGTTAGAGCTTTCATTCAGCTATACATTGCTTTTTATCGCATCTTCGTAGCTTGTATACTTCTCGAGATCGGTCGCGACAAACACGGCCCGGTCGATTGCGGTAGAACGACGCGCTACGCTACGTTCAACTTCCGCCTCATCAAAGTACTAGTTCAATCAAAATATGCACGACTAGCATCCGGTGAGTGTAATGAATACTGTTAGAACGTGTAAGGTGCATACTAAACCGCTATCTTCCGGGGGAAACACCCAAAGGCATATAAGTACTCATGACGCCGTTCGGCGTCATTGGTCATACGGGATCATTAATCTCATGACGCCGTAGGCGTCATTGGTTGGTAAAGAGTTAACAGCAGAGTCTGCCAGGCACTACTTGACATCTGGGGAAGCAGAAAGCAGACATAACTGTCGCTCTCGTGCAGTCGGCGCTTACATATACAGTCATTGCCGCGTTCGTCTGCATCACGTGACCGTAACGAGGATTGTACGTAAAATTATTGCCGTTGCCAATCCATTTGGCTCTATTATCTATGATACAACTAGTGGAGGAAGATTATCTGTCTATCATAGTTTGTGACCCCAAGGTGGTGGATATACAACTAGTGGAGGAAGATTATCTGTCTATCATAGATGCAATTTAGCCCTGTGTTGGAATTTGTTTGTTCGATGCTTGTATTTATATTATTTAGTGTCAATACATTTACTCCCACACAAAACTGTGCAATTATTTTTGTAATAGCACAGGTAGAAAAGATTCTAATTGGACAAAAATACAAAAGCTACAAAACCAGTGCAAGGTGTAATAGCTCACTGATTATATTAACATAATGTAAACTTGTAACTTATATGTGACAACAATTTGCTGTAAACTATACAATTTACTGTAAACTTGTATGCTATAATAAACCACCACATCACATACATACTCATGCTTATTATAGCATACTGTAAACTAGGCAAAGTTTATGATTAATAAGGAACACCATGCTTTCTCTTATGATTTGGGATTAATAGCACTCACGAAACGCGTCCTGCGCAGTGGGTGACTTTGCATAACATCTAGGCCTGTTTTATAAGGGAGATGTGGTTCGTTGATTGTTCATGAATGGCATAATTGCACTCCGCTTCGCCTCGTGCAATTAACAGCCATTCACTCGTGCTATTAGTCCCAAATATGCACTCGAAACCATGCTGTTACTTATACTAATCATCACAGTCCATCCATTAACGACAGTGAAATAAAACAGTGCAAAAAGTGTAATAGCTTATTGGTTGGCTGAACAACAGTCCAAAAAGTGTAATAGCTCTCTGATTGGTTGAAAAACAGACTGTCAACAGTGCAAAAGTGTAATAACTCACTCATTGGTCAGTGACTTGTAAGTAGCTAGCTTCCCAACAATTTACTGTGATGTACTATAAACTTGTAAACTTGTAAGTAACAACAATTTGTTGTAAACTATATAGTGTAGTGTAAACTTGTATACCATAAACTTGCCTATCTCATACATACTCATACTTATTGTAGTGTACTGTCAACTTGGCAAGGTTTATGATTAGTAATCAATAGCATGTTTTCTCGTACAATTTTGGATTAATAGCACTCATGAATGGCATAATTGCACTCTGCTTTGCCTCGAGCAATTAATAGCCATTCACTCGTGCTATTAATCCCAAATTGCACTCGAAACCAACAACTCCAACTCCAACTTACAACTCCACCTTATATCCCTGCCTTTCTTTTATAATCCATACATGTCATTTTCTATGAGAAGATGTATTTATTGCAGTTATTTGGTGAAGCTGATACCCAGCTCGCTGGGGCTGCAGCAAAAAGTACCTTGGTACTCCATACAGTGAGTTGCTTTAGCACTCACCATGCAAAGTAAAGCCTACTCCAAAGAGATCCAGCCTGAGAATTGAGCTGTGTCGATGGATATATACCATCTATCATCTGCTCCAATGCCAGAGCTCCGGTGGCTCAGTTGGTAAGACCATCTGACCGGCATTCAGAAGATCCAGCTTCAAATCCTGGCTGGATCTCAATGTCTTTTTTCGCCATGTCATTTTCTTCTCTTACTGTGTCTCATAAGCCTTCCTCTGGCTGGTTGTGTATACAAATGACACAAAAATTAAAATTTGATTGATTAGTTGTTAGCTCATTTTAAGCCACGTTTTTGAAGAGTATGCTCCTGTCATCTTTCCTCATCAAAGTCCCTGTCAATTGCCAAGTCACTGGAATCATAGGGTCAGTGACTAGAATGTACGTTGCAACAAAGCAGTCCTGCATCAAGAGTACTGTAGTACTGCAGCCCCACCTCCAGAGCTATAGTGCACAGTAACCATGCACACTACTGTAGTACTGCAGCCCCACCTCCAGAGCTTTGTTGCACAGTAACCATGCACACTACCGTAGTACTGCAGCCCCACCTCCATGCAGAGCTTTGTTGCACAGTACCATGCACACTACTGTAGTACTGCAGCCCCACCTCCAGAGCTTTGGTGCACAGTAACCATGCACACTACTGTAGTACTGCAGCCCCACCTCCAGAGCTTTGTTGCACAGTAACCATGCACACTACCGTAGTACTGCAGCCCCACCTCCATGCAGAGCTTTGTTGCACAGTACCATGCACACTACTGTAGTACTGCAGCCCCACCTCCAGAGCTTTGGTGCACAGTAACCATGCACACTACTGTAGTACTGCAGCCCCACCTCCAGAGCTTTGTTGCACAGTAACCATGCACACTACCGTAGTACTGCAGCCCCACCTCCATGCAGAGCTTTGTTGCACAGTACCATGCACACTACTGTAGTACTGCAGCCCCACCTCCAGAGCTTTGTTGCACAGTAACCATGCACACTACTGTAGTACTGCAGCCCCACCTCCAGAGCTTTGTTGCACAGTACCATGCACACTACTGTAGTACTGCAGCCCCACCTCCAGAGCTTTGTTGCACAGTAACCATGCACACTACTGTAGTACTGCAGCCCCACCTCCAGAGCTTTGTTGCACAGTACCATGCACACTACTGTAGTACTGCAGCCCCACCTCCAGAGCTTTGTTGCACAGTAACCATGCACACTACTGTAGTACTGCAGCCCCACCTCCAGAGCTTTGTTGCACAGTACCATGCACACTACTGTAGTACTGCAGCCCCACCTCCAGAGCTTTGTTGCACAGTAACCATGCACACTACCGTAGTACTGCAGCCCCACCTCCATGCAGAGCTTTGTTGCACAGTACCATGCACACTACTGTAGTACTGCAGCCCCACCTCCAGAGCTTTGGTGCACAGTAACCATGCACACTACTGTAGTACTGCAGCCCCACCTCCAGAGCTTTGTTGCACAGTAACCATGCACACTACCGTAGTACTGCAGCCCCACCTCCATGCAGAGCTTTGTTGCACAGTACCATGCACACTACTGTAGTACTGCAGCCCCACCTCCAGAGCTTTGTTGCACAGTAACCATGCACACTACTGTAGTACTGCAGCCCCACCTCCAGAGCTTTGTTGCACAGTACCATGCACACTACTGTAGTACTGCAGCCCCACCTCCAGAGCTTTGTTGCACAGTAACCATGCACACTACCGTAGTACTGCAGCCCCACCTCCATGCAGAGCTTTGTTGCACAGTACCATGCACACTACTGTAGTACTGCAGCCCCACCTCCAGAGCTTTGTTGCACAGTAACCATGCACACTACTGTAGTACTGCAGCCCCACCTCCAGAGCTTTGTTGCACAGTACCATGCACACTACTGTAGTACTGCAGCCCCACCTCCAGAGCTTTGTTGCACAGTAACCATGCACACTACTGTAGTACTGCAGCCCCACCTCCAGCGCAGTACTGATATAGAGGAATGTACATAAAGTAGGCTCAAAATTATCCAAGGTCTTCAACTAAATGAGGCACACTTTGTAAACAATATGTATTACCGTTCATGCAGATGCAAGACAGTTTGTGCTAAGCACATGGCTGCAGAATCAGAATATGATGAAGAGGGACAGAAGTGAGACAGTCTAGCAAGGCAATCTCTGGCTAAGCTTTCTCCCCATGCTCTGTGGAGTACAGTTGCTATATGTAAAGCGGAGTTATGCTTATTGTGCAATAGTATAAGTATGTGACATCAATACTGTAGCAAACCTGTATGAAAAATGTTCTGCTTTGTAGCTAAAAACATGCAATTAATGGTCTTGCTGCTCTTTCTTAGCAATGCAGCCCTTGAGTGAGAAAAGAAGTTTCTAAGGCAATACCATGAGACACCATGAGACAGCGTAAGACACCGTGAGACACTATGAGACACCATGAGACATCATTAGGCACTATGAGACACAGTAAGACACCATAAGACACTATATGAGACATAAGAAAAGATAAAGATTTACTCGAAAGCACGCAGAAGTTTGCACGTAAAATATCACAAAAAAAAAAAAAAAAAAAAACGGGGACAAAGGCCATGATGAGCTTCTGAATATGACTAACTTGGCCAACCTTGCAGACAGAAGGTTTAACTGTGTTCCTTATACAAAATGGTGCGCAATGTTTTATTTTTCACATAACATTGTAGCACCTAAAGTCACTAGATCATATACAAGCATGCCCTTTACCTTGTACCAGCCCTTTGGATATATACTAATTGTTTTTTCAACTCTTTTGTCCCACATTCTGTATCACACTGGAACTCACTTTCTGAGCCAGTTGTTTCAACTCCCTCGATCCTTGCAACTTGTACCCATTGCTATTATACGCAAAACTAAATAGAAATAATAAAATTTAATTACAAACCAAGTGGAAAGAAAAAATTTACAAATGAATGAATGAATGAAAAGCCACAAAAGTGCACATGTATGTCCAATGTTTTAGCCTTTCTCTCCAAGCCTGAGAGGACTTACTGAAGTTTGACACCACAGCTAGATACAGCTGTCATTGAAGTACCTTTGGTTAAAGCGCTATATATGGCTGAGAGTTAATCTACGGAGACTATATATAGGGCCAAACATTTGCCATCACGAAATGGGACCAATGGTGACACAGGATTTTACAGTGGCCATACTAGCTATCTTAGCATGAAGGTACTTACATTTGCTAAAGATGAGAATACACGTCATGTATGCAATTCTTTTTAAACCACTGCTAACCTCAGTTATGATCGAAAATGTTGACACTTCAGTGACCACATAAACTTCATCCCAACTTGCAGCTCTGGAACCTTGTATAAAGGCTATGGTAGAACAAGCTAGATCTATTAGCTACAATTTTATGGTAGCAGACTACCAATACAGTACAGCAACACTGAGCTACAAGTCACTTGGACACTTCAGTGAAGTGCGCACTTAGCTACTGGTTTGCTGCACTACAGCACATCCCATGCCTCCACAGCACTTCTGCTGGCAATGACGCTTCTTTACAATACTGACTGAGCTTGCACATCAAGCCAGAGAAATTCGCCCTGCGTTTGGTGGACACTTGCATGGATGTCAGCATTTGAAGAGATGACTGAGCCAGAGGCTGGGGTGGTGGATAGTGAGAGTATGATACTATCTGCTCAGGAAATGTGCTTATGCAGTGAATCCACCCCAGGCCTGCAACCATTCAAAATACGGAGCTGCCACTGGCTCGTTGGTGCCATCAAAAGCCACTGAAAAGCTAGAACCACTGATTCATGATGCAACAGAGAAAACAAACAGCTCAAATTACATATGTCCTAGCTACATGTCTAAGCAGGGTCTCACAATTAAGTTGTCACAGGTCATGTCAATAAATAAAGTGTATCTCTGTAACTACTGTCATGAAAATATACACACCCTGGGAATCTGGCCACTGTCATGTGAAAATGGGGACCCCTAAAAATTCCCAGGAAAATGGGGACCTGGTTTCCCAATGTGGGAATCCCCTGTATGGCTGACCATTCCCCAGGAGTATAGAGACCCTCTGTATGGTAGATCTTCAATGCCACTGACCTGAGCATCCCTCTCTGTAGTTTGGTAACCAGACCTCTGACTTGTGAGACTAGAGAGAGACACATTATTCACCAAGGGGAGACATATGTCTTAGGGGGCTTATTGACATTTTGTGGGCTGAAAACTGTGAACTATAACACTGGCCTATGTCAGGTAGTCACAGGAACAAACTTGAGATAATATCACTCGCATAGCCTGCATTGTATCTAGTGGAATGCATGTGGACTAGACTCGAACCTAGATCCATCCCAGATGTGTCTGTGAAAAACATAACACCATACTTCCTCAAATCAATAAAAACACACCACACCACACTTTTCCACAACTACATGTGGACGTAAGTAGTTCCATAGTCAGTTAGCCCATATGTTGTGTGCAGGTGTTCATCACATTGTGTGTGGGCCCTCTCCTCAATCCTGCTAGCTGTCAGCTCCTGTAGGCTTGGATTCCTCAGCAGGGTGTATGTCACCAGCCAACGGTTACGAGCTCGACGAGACTTGAGAGAAGGAGAATCTGCATTAATAAAATAATAACATTTGCTAGATAGATAGATAGATAGATAGATAGATAGATAGATAGATAGATAGATAGATAGATAGAGAGATAGATAGTATTCTCGTTCCCAGATTGGGCCTGGGAACGAGGCTGAATAGATAAGACAATATACCGTCCTTATTCGAATAAAACGCATGCAAATTAAATAATTTGAGTGGGCATGCGTTGAGTTATATCCACCCATAAATTCCAGGAATTGAATTTCTTGGATCATGCACTGCAATGGATTCAAACGCGAAAATTTTTTTGGTCAAGAGAAATGCAAAGAGTTCCTGGCCTTCAGTTCTCTAGAAGTGAGGTTCTTGGTAGACAGTAGCAGCTGCAGCAACAACAAAAGTCTTACAAATCCCAAAGTAGAACATTTATGGACTACCGTACTTCTTCGACTAGACACCCCCCCTCGAATACGGTAGCCGCAGCAACTATATGCGACGTATGCGAATAATTCTGACGACGGTCACCAGGCTAGAGCTAGGACTGTTCGTGTTGTACAACTCTTTTCCATGGCTGACAGCAGAACTGAGAGGTTGCATGTACTACTGCCAGCATCTAACAGTCGTCGCTGTATCGCTCGCACGTACCTTATCCAGCCGTCATTGATGTCTGCGGGCTTTCCAATGAAATATACGCCACCCTCGAATAGTAGCCACACAGAAACATGCAGCGAGTAGCCGCAGCATCTGATCGAAGAAATACGGTAGCTCATGTAGCTCTTTTTCCTGGAAATTGTTCTTGACCGCCCTTTGTTGTCACAAAATAGGGACAACTGAGAGGTTTCATCCCTGGTATTGCGGTAAATTGGATCAACTCAAAGTTAATTAGTGGCGGCTTGCGCTAAGTTGGATCCACCCATAAATTCCCAGAATTGAATTTCTTACGCTAGATTGGATCATGGGTTTTATTTGAAAAAATACGGTAGGTCCATATTATATAAATAACTATGCATTTTGCAAGCCACACCTCTTCCACAAGGAGGAAGGGTCTGGTCATACAACTAACAAGTTGTCACCAAGGAATGTGGTTTGGTAGTACCATAGTCTCAATAAAGAGCACCTACACTCGAAAGAGCGGCTACTTTTGGCCCAATTTCCTGTATAGGGTCAAAGTTTACTCGAATGAGTGCCCACCCTGGAGCGAGCTTCGTGTGGCTAATGGAGTGTACTTGTGGAGTTTGAGAAGTACAGTCACAAGCGCTATGCATATCTGAGCTAAGAAACTTCGTGTTATACTTCACCAAAGGTTATTACAAGGCAGCTTTGCGTAGACGGACTTGGCGTATCTAATGCGGTGTGCATCACGAGCTACACCATGCTCATGGTGACTTGGTGCCATTCAGAGTGTTGTTGTGCAGTCAGGCCTTGACGTTGGAGCCGCTGGTGGCTCCGTTGTACGTTATTGTTCGTCTAATTATTTGCTTCAAGGGCATCGAGTCGCTGTAAACATGACATGGGCGCTCTTTCGCGGTTAAATGCGGAAACATTTGAAAGAGCGCCCACCCCCTCTTTGATGGACTTGCAAGGTGCTCTGCCCATGGGTGCTCTTTCGTGAGACTACGGTACACCCACTAGACGCATTATGATGTACGTTTGCTACTACGAACAGCACAGATCTGATTGGTCACAGCAACATTCTGCCATGGTGACAACTCAATGAGACCAGACCCTTCCTCCCTCTGAATACATGCCCAGACTGAAACTGCCTGCAGCAACAGAAACAAAGTACCTACAAGGCAAGGCACACTTGTAGCCCGTTCCCAGGTGTTCACATGTGGGGAGAGCCTGGAAATGAGGCTAGCCAACTTGTGCAAAGGAGAGAAATAGTCTACCCAATGTCACGCAACCAATATCTTTTTATAGCTAAGCACATCAACTATAGCCTTGTTCCCAGGCTCTCTTCTCACCCAGATGAAAAATAAAAAGGGGGGGGAGCCTGGTATCGATTCACATATGATGTCATGGCATGACGATACCACAGCAGCAATAATGGCCAACTGCGTGACAGGATCACACGATACAGCTGGGGGTCAGGGTCTACGGAATCACCATAGAAAATATATGGAGATTGCTGACACTGGGACTCTGGAACTCAGCCTTTTTGTAGCTGTTCTATTGAGGATTACCTTTGACCATGAACACTATATGAGCCCATCTTGGAATGCCAGTTGACTCAGGTGAGCCAAAAGCCATTATAAACTTGGCTACAAGCTTTTGTGTACACATTATTAATGGGCGGGCGCAGGGGGATGAAGCCAGTTCTAGCCAACCCCCCTTTTATAATGAAGTTGTTGCAAAGGGTGGTTTTCTCTTGAAATTACATCCACCTATTTATGCAGTTGTACGTGCTGTTATGTTAAGTTGTTGCTGTTATGTTAAGTTGTTGCTGTTATGAGACTGCAGGGCTGTGACCAGGTGAGCTTACAGGTCATGTGGCTCAGCGTAATTACAAGAGCACTAAGCTCACCAACCAATGAAATTTTAGAGCAGTTGAATTCTGTTTACTGATAATAGCTCACAGTTGACACTCCTTTAACTGGATGTTGCTGTACACTGCAAGTTTGATGCTTGGAAAGCCACCTTCCTCCGTGTAGTCTGGGAACAAGACTAGCATCAGTATTATGACGAATAATAATGTGCCTCAGTTAATTAGAGCGGCTCTCTTGGGTCTGAACTCTGAAGGGACATCTGGAGGGCTCCCTTTTCAGTGACAGCTATCCGAAGTTCATGTGCTGTTATTTATACAGAACGGTAGCAGAATTCAAAGGGGACTGCAACTTCGAGGGCACTAGTACTGTGAGCAACTACGGCGAGTGAGAGTGACGAGTCAGTTTGCACTTCCGTTCCATTTCCATTTTTGTTTCCATTTCCATTTCCATCATTCCTGGTTTTACCACTTCCCCTGGAGGACACGCTGTGCAGGAGCAGCAAGCTATTTTATCAACTATGGTGGTCTGGCAAGCTATTTTATCAACCACGGTGTCAACCAAGTCAGCCACTGCAAAAGTCGTGACACAATTATGCAGCCATGTGATAAGCTGACCCGAACAGCTATGATATTACTACTGAAGAAAGTGAGCTGCGACTGCATTGGTGAGACCTTGGACGATGGATAAGTACCCAGCATGTAGATAAGACTTAGTCTATTTACTGTTACCATGCTCCGCTTTTTATAAAATTGCTAAGAGGCTTAAAGCTTCAACACAGCTATACAACAAAAAGGAGTAGTAGTAACAATTAAACTCCTGATCCGAGAGTACTTTGCGGTCTTCATGTGAGTGACATTTCTGGTTAGTGCAAAGGCATCATGCTGTGACATCACATGCAAATCGATACCTCCTTTTTTATTTTTCATCAGGGCAAAGGGTTACATAATTCGATGACCACAAAAATGGACATTAGCTAGCTAAAGGCAGGCCTAGAGTTGTTGTTGTTGTCTTGGATACACCATGAGTACATGTACGAGGTTACTTACTGCTACCAAGTGTTCCTGGTGGGAGTGGCCCTCCATTGACTACCCTACCCAAGTGGGAGTGGTTGGAGTGCAGCAGTGAGGACCCTGTGGAAAGGTGAGTGATGAAATCAATACAGGCATACCTAGATATTTCTTGCCTTGCTTGTCAAGCCTCAGTATGCATAATAAAGTTGAATGTTAGATTGATCTGCTTGAAGAAAAAGAAGAGGAAGATATGAGAATAGCTTCGTTCCCAGCCTTTCATCCCCTTCCCCCAGCGTTTATTTCTTGTAATATGGAGTGACCAAAGTTGGGGGTGTGAGAGGCTGGGAATGAGGCTACATTGCTGAACATGGCAACTGCAGTCAATAATGGAAAGGGTAAAAGTCTGAACAACAGAAGAGAGGGAGAAGAGAGGAGGGTGAACTCCAGACCTTCATTCTCCTCTGAGCTGGCGCTTCCTGCACGTTGAGGGTCTCTCTGAATACTGGTACTCTCAAACAGTCCTGTGCGCACCCTGCCACCACCAACCGGCTTCGTCCTTCCCTTCACGGTGTCCTGAAGCAGCTTAGTGAATGTACGCAACACAGAGTTGTTGAAAGTGTACTCCATGTACACATAGCTGATGTAAATACGGTTACCTGCAGGGAGACAGAGAAAGAGAGACGTTTAGACCAGCACAATTGCATTGGCAGACTTGAAGCATTGGTTTAGTACAGTTTTCTGTAGAACATTGCATACATACCTACTGTCTCTAAGCAAAAATCAAATTAAACTGATTTAGAATCAAAGTGTCTGGCATGGCTTTAATCACTTTTGCTGTGATTTATCATTGCGTTCATCTCATCTAGTCATAAACTAACTGATGTGGAATCCTGCTTAGTGGACATCCCTCACTAGCGGACACCTACTAAATATTACAAAAACCCTGACTGTCCTTCCATTCACTTCAGTTCTTAAGCAGATGCCCTGCTACTTCATACAATGAACACTTTTTGCACTCCTAACTGTACGCAAACAATACTTAAAAACCCTAATATAGCAGACACTCGTCAAACATTTCTGCAAGATTGTCCACTGTCGCTGCTGGAGTTAACAACTTGACGTTAGATTTGTGCTGTTACTCATAGTACTAGCCTCTACAGCTGGTTAGCCTTCTCCACCAGCATGAAAGCTCTGAAAACGTGGCCATGTTGTGCTCAACCATGCCTACTGGAAGCCCCTGAGTTGGGGACACCTCGCTATAAGGAACAAAACGTTGACTACAAATCTATAGAGAGGTTCCACTGTACTGCTTTCTGTGTGTGTGGTCTAAACCATATCCTGCCTACAAAGCTGCCTGCCAGAGGAGATAGCACATACATAACTCCAACCACCTCTAACTTTACATGTACAAGTAAATACATGTGTACCTGTGTCCCACCCCTCAAGACCCCTCATGTAGACATCCCAGTCAATGCGGAAAAGCATCACCATGGTGAACATCATCAAGGCAAAGACCCTTAAGACACACATCACCATCCCAAAGATCATATTGAAGAAGAAGAAGAGGTAGGTTACTACCTGGTAGAGACGTCTGGGAGGGTGGGAGGGGGGGAGGGAGAGAGAGAGGGGGGAGGGAGGGAGAGGGAGGGGAGGGAGGGAGATGGAGGAGGGAGGGGGAGGGAGGAGGGAGGGAAAGGGAGAAGGAAGGGGGGGAGGGAGGGAGGAGGGAGGAGCGAGGAGGGAGGGGAGGGGAGGGGAGGGGAGGGGAGGGGAGGGGAGGGGAGGGGAGGGGAGGGGAGGGGAGGGGAGGGGAGGGGAGGGGAGGGGAGGGGAGGGGAGGGGAGGGGAGGGGAGATGAGGGGAGGGGAGGGGAGGGGAGGGGAGGGGAGGGGAGGGGAGGGGAGGGGAGGGGAGGGGAAGATAAGGGGAGAGGAAGGGAGATGAGGGAGGGTAAAGAAGAAAGCAGTGAAATACCACATGTTGCTACAAGTTATTACCCGTGGTGTTTTATGCCGCTAGCTATACCCCTAGCTCCCAGGAGGTTCTCTACCCATTTATTGTACACTAATCTGGGTGAACCAAGGTTACACCCAACACTCATATACACACACACCTATGTTGAATGGTCACAAACTGCCCAGACTTCTTGTCCAAAAAGAAATAACGACAGATGAAGAGCTGTAAGTGGTGCAAACCAGCTGCCCACATCATTGGAATCCTGGTCAAGTAGAGAACTACATCACAAACTGGAACCATTGGCACATTTGGGAACAACAAACATCTAGACTGCATCAGTTACGTATCTACTGAGAATAGGAATGTGAGAGCTGACATAAAGGTCTGGGAATGTTACTACTGCCAATATGAGACCTGGGAATGTGATCACCACTGATCTCGGGCCGACTCCCACTAACAACAAGGCCTGGAAATTCAATCCCTGTCAACAACAAGGCTCAGGAGTATGGCTGCTACTAAAACATTGTCTGGGAATAACTACACAACATGGGGTATGAGACTACAGGTAAATAACTCACATGAACCATGCCCAAATATGGATGCCGAAGGATTGAAAGTTTTTGAAGAGGTAGTAGAAACCCAGGCCGACAAACATGATAAACCACATCATAACCGTGTAGAGCATCCAAGCTGTGTGAGTGAATATGCACACTCATCATTCAGCAAGGCATAGAACATCCTGCCTCAGCTGGACATGAAGACATGCTCGACGTTATGAGGCAAAGCAGAGCAAAGTGAAAAGCAACACAAACAATGGTTGTAAGGTCTAGGGCTGGTGGTTGTCTGGTAGTCATAGCTCAGTGGCAGAACACAGGCGGTTCAAACCAGGCCTAGGGGCCCTAGCTGGACTCGATTCTCAGCAGCTGCTGGCTTTCACTTTCCTCTATTTCGTCTCATAACCATCAAACATGCCTCATCATTCAGCAGTTTCCTCAGTTCACTTCATTCCATGTACATGTATGTATGTAGCATGCGTCAACTCACTGGTGAGCAGGTAGGCTGCCTGGAAGGCAGAGTACTTCATTGTGCCAGCCTAGGAGGGGAGGAAGACAGACAGGATGGTAGACTCTGGACAAACATGTCTACTAGTTATTTATGAGGTGTGCTAATTACTGTCATGGAAAACATGCACACAGAATAAATCAATTTTAAGATCCTTCTGCTCTGTTGGTTAGTGATTTGATGAGGATATGATGAAAGTGCACAAGTATTTTGAAGGGGGGTGGCTAGCCACCATTTTGTCTGGCACTTGCAACAATACAAACAGCAAACAACCTTGTGATATTTTCTGGTATACCTTTGTATTATGGTGATATGATACTGTTATCTAACTCACGCTAATGTATGGGAGTCAATGGGGAAGCCTTGCAGCTGCGCACAGTTTATAAAAAGCCGTATTTTTTACTACAAGTCACACGACAATCGGTATCAGTACTACAAGTCACGTGAGAATCCGTATCAGGTACTACAAGTCACACGAGCTGCGTCTGAACGTGCAATGAAATCAAAGGTTCGTATGATAAAATCATTATCACCATAGTACCAAGCTATACCGAAAAAAAACATCACTCGTTTGTTGCCGTTGGCATTGTTACTCGTGTTGCGCACTCGTAACAATACAGACGGCAACAAACTCATGATATTTTCCAGTATAGCTTCGTACTATGGTGATAATTATATAATATAATACTGGTACATGTAGTTGTATTCAAATATTTTGATATCATTATCAGCATATTAGCAAAATTAATAGTTTAAACATCTTGCCAATAAAGACGTGTATGATGTTATGGAGGAGATTGCAGTCACTGGGAATCAAACCCAGCGCTCTTGGCTGCTTCCAGTACTCATACTGACTACTGGACAACCACCAGCCCTCACAATCCTCTATATGTACTGCACAGGTGGTACTGAATGTTTTAGTCACGCACCCATGCAGCAGCCACTGAAGCATTGTGCTTACCAGCATGTATGTTAGTGTTGGCAAGGGTTCTGATGAAACAAGAAACGATATGTCACCTCTGAATGCTCTCCTAAGTTGCTTACTGTGTGTGTGTGTGTGTGTGTGTGTGTGTGTGTGTGTGTGTGTGTGTGTGTGTGTGTGAGTGTGTGTGTGTGTGTGTGTGTGTGTGCGTGTGCGTGTGCGTGCGTGTGTGTGTGTGTGCGTGCGTGTGTGTGTGTGACTGTGTGGCCAAGTGGTTAAAGCACTTGACTGTCAATCGAAAGATCACAGGTTCAAGTCCCACCAGTTACCACAGGAGAAAAAAAAAAAACATCTTTCTTTCTCCACTTGGCACCCAACCCAGGCCCAAGTAAAATAGTAAATTGGGAACCTGGCTTAGGCTGGGGAAGGACAAGACCACTGGCTGTGCCTAATTCCACTGAGGTACAGGTGGGACTTCGGGTGCCCACACCACAGTGGAGGGGCATAGTCAGTGCTCCTGCGAGTGCTTGGCCCGGCTTCAGGAGTTTGTCTAGCGCTCGGCCCAGTGTTCCCTGAAGTAGCGCACAGGGGTCCCAGCCTTAATTGGTCTGGGGGGGCATATCCCCATTAGGGGAGCTCCTTACATTTTGTCCTTGTGTGTGTGTGTGTGTGATATATTTAGGTAAATCACCACACATATTCCATACTCTCCGAAAATAGGCCCACCAATGAAGTTGTTGCAAAGGGTGTTTTACTCTCAAAAGTGGGACTTATTTATGGGGTAGTACATGTGGTTATGTTGACCAAGAGGAGGGACCAAGAGGAGGGAAGAACAAATGAAGGCAGACACCACTAGCTGTTATTGCAGAAGCAAGCCCATGACAAAACCAGGTATTGCAGAATCACTGCATGCATGCATAACACCCTAGACTAACTGCGTGTGATCATGAGGGGTGGGCCATGATGTGGGCATATTTTCAAGGGAAATATCACAACTCTTGAAAATATCCCCACCCCCCTCTTTGACGAGCCACTTAAGTTCATCTCCCAAGGACCTATTGTTAAGAGATTATGGTACTCATGTGTACCATACTTTCAACTTACTATTCATGACTAAAGGGTTCATGGGAGATATGCGTAGGGAGGGTTTATGGAATGTGTGTTATTCACAGCCATGTAAGAAGCTATATACTTCTGTTCTTGCAGAATGTGGAAACCAACAGAGAGAGATTGCTAGTGCTAAACATAACCAGATTTCATGGACCAACTCCCAGTAAAAGTGTTCTAGAATCCAAGATGGGAGTCTGATGCAGCATGTATACAGGCAAAATGTTTCATCAACCATCCTGCTTTTAGCACAACCACAGTATTACACAAGTATTCCTGAGCATTGCTAAACATTTGTGGGGCATGCAGACCTCATACCATCTTGTGAAGCTCTCATAACTGCTGTTGTGACCTTCGATGACTGTGCTCACAAAAGTTGTGTTACCTTTGTTTAACACATAGGCAAAAAGCAGGGAGCTAGGCCTGGGTTTGAGGCTAATGTGGAGTAGATGCATGCACAACCACCTGACTGTACTTGTGCACAGACAGATCCACACTCACTGAAAGCTCTGCACCATGTACATGGTGAATAACCACAAGTTGAGAAAGCCAATGACAGTACCAACTGGGAGAATCGCTGGAGAGGGAAACAGCCCGTCACAATTACATCAATAGCAACAACAACCTGTACTTGATTGACAAACTTACAAATCCATGCACAGATAACCAATCACACTTCTATGTTTAGTGTGTTTATTGTAATAATGTCAAACCATCCACATATAAGTGGTAAATCAAGATGGTGGACAGTAAGGCAAGAAAACTCAGCACTATTTTCAATAAACACGCTAACACATGTTTTGCTTTCTCTGGCCAGGCTACTTGGCACCAGGGTTTACAGCAATTAAGATACAAAAAAATATCAGTGTAGAGAGTGAGGCTCAGGAAATATCAGTGCAATTGATAGATCACAGACATAGAGATTACTTTGCGTAGCCTTTCCAAAACTCTGAACGTCGCTATAAATTTTGTCCACTTCTGTTTTAGATGCTGGAAGGAGTGTTTCAATCCATTTCACAGTCACATTGAAGCTGTCGATGAAATCAATTAAGTTGTTGGAGAATATGGCCAGGTGCCCCGTCCAAGATACAATCAGCTGAAAAATGAGGTGAAAAATAAATAAATAAATGAATGAATGAATGAATGAATGAATGAATGAATGAATGACTGAACGAAACTAATGAATGAACACCATAGGTTGAGATTGACACAGTTGTACGACTATTAACCTCAACAGTGGCGGATCTAGGATGAGGCCTAGAGGCTACTTCCTTCCCTCTCTTCTGCAACTTGCTCGTGTTCAATGTTGTGCTGCTCTCAAAAATCACAGTGATGGTCTAAAAGTAGTTACTAAGAGACTCCACTCCATGGATAGACATCATAAACCACTTCATTGATCATAAGTTTGAAACACTGTCAGATACAATAATAGCCGTTCCAATCCTGCCTGTTATCTATAACCATACTCAGCGAGAAATACCGTAAGATGGAAAGTTTCACGGACATGATATTTTCCCTATATTTGTGGTTGGACTCATACTGCGAAAATAATATTTGCGAAAGAATCATTGGTACACTGTGCGCATGCGCACGCGTCAGCCACTTGGCCAGCGTCCACGAAAATTTAATCTGCGAATAATTTCGCTAATACATTGCAATGGTACATCCACAAATATTTTTGACCGTAACAATTTCCCGTCCTACGGTATGCAAGATGCTTCTCTGACTTCATTCCTTCCAGGCTCACTTCTTTATCCTTGGCTAGATCTGCCCCTGGATCCATCCCAGTCCTCCACCCCAAATTACCTGGAGAGGTGACCTTGCAGCTGCAAGATGAAATCCAGGTGGAGGCCTGGGAACACTAGTTGACTACACTACACACAGCTAAGTAATAAAACACCGATATACATAATTAAATGACTGGTACATACCTGATACAGCATGGTGTATGCGATAATCAAAGCACCAAGAAAGGGCAGAGGATATCTGAACTCTGCAAGAATAAAAACAGCTGATAAAGTTCCGCTATAAGATTCGTATGTACTACCAACCAGAAGGCTTGGACAGACACTACAAGGCCTCAAGTTCGTTCTTTCAGTCAGGGACCCCTCCTCCCCTCTGTCTACCTAGGTAGACAATGCTACTCACATGATATAATGGACCAGGCTTCCCCCCTCCATTTGTGCCTACTGTAAGCAGTGGGAAGGCCTGGGAATGAGGCTATACACATCCCACAATGACAATCATTCTAGTTTATATTGTTAGTTCAAGTTATACCAAGTTATGGTCAGTGTCAGAACCAAATATGGTAGCTGCTCCTCTGACCAACTTACTCGGGTTGTATGGAGTGACAAATTTAATCCCTCGTATGAAGTAGTTCCAGAGGCTCTCGAAATTGATTGCTCCTCTCCCTGTCAACATTACTGGTCTGTGGCATGTAAAATATGGTCTATAATACTAATATCCGACTGCAAGCCTAGCCTCATTCTCTTAGGCCTTCCCTGCCTCCAATTTTTGATCACTTGCAGTATCAATCAAAAACTAGAGGCAGGGAAGGCCTGGGAGTGAGGGTAAGTCAAGCCTTGCTCCAAGGCTCCTTCAAAAGATCTAAAAGTGCCTGGCCACACTTGTGTCTGCACTGCGTTGAAAGTGATACACAAAAAGGGACACACACAAAGTGACTGCTGCTCATACTCAGTTTGCTGGTTGCATCAGAAGGTATACGGGTATTTATCCTGCAGAGTCAATGCCTGCCTACCAGAAATCCAGCCTGAGAATATTGAACAGTGTCTACGGATCTATCCTCTGTTCCGATGCCAGAGCTCCAGTAGCTCAGTTTGTAAGAGCATCCGACTAATCTATCTTCTGCTGCCAGAGCTCCAGTGGCACAGATGGTAAGAACATCCGACTAATCTATCTTCTGCTGCCAGAGCTCCAGTGGCACAGATGGTAAGAACATCCGACTAATCTATCTTCTGCTGCCAGAGTTCCAGTGGCTCAGATGGTAAGAGCATCCGACTAATCTATCTTCTGCTGCCAGAGCTCCGGCATTCAGAAGACCCAGGTTTGAATCCTGGCTTGAACTCATGTCCTTTGTACCAAGTCAGTGCAACTATTTAATGAACACTTATCATATATCTCACTTGATACAAAGTTAACAATTCTTCATAGCATGACATTGGCATCATGCAGTTTCCACATTAAGAAATGAGTGGAAGATGAACATGTCCTGAAATCAAGAGCTGCTGACTTAGCACATACAGAAAGTGTTGCAAGTATAACCAGGCCCTTTTTCAGAGGGGCCTAGAAAGGAGACCCATCTCTTCAGCTTTACTGGGGCTGCAACGTTAGGCCTCAAACCCAGGCTTTCGGTTCCAGATTTTGTCTTCAAAGCTGCAAGACAAAATCTGGAACTGAATGCCTGCGTTCGAGGCTTTGTCTTCTGGCTGGCTACATACCACTCACTACCAGTTTCTGATGTGGCCATGATAAAGATTGTCACACTACACATACATAGAAGTTGGTATAGTGGAACGACCAGGGAATGAAGTTGTGGTCTTGTCCCTTCCCCTATTTATTATTTACTGACATCTCTATAGCCTTGTTCCTAGGCCCTGAGGTCAGTGAAGTTGTGGTCTTGTCCCTTCCCCTATTTATTATTTACTGACATCTCTATAGCCTTGTTCCTAGGCCCTGAGGTCAGTGAAGTTGTGGTCTTGTCCCTTCCCCTATTTATTGTTTACTGACATCTCTATAGCCTTGTTCCTAGGCCATGAGGTCAGTGAAGTTGGGGTCTTGTCCCTTCCCCTATTTATTGTTTACTGACATCTCTATAGCCTTGTTCCTAGGCTCTGAGGTCAGTGAAGTTGTGGTCTTGTCCCTTCCCCTATTTATTGTTTACTGACATCTCTATAGCCTTGTTCCTAGGCCATGAGGTCAGTGAAGTTGGGGTCTTGTCCCTTCCCCTATTTATTATTTACTGACATCTCTATAGCCTTGTTCCTAGGCCATGAGGTCAGTGAAGTTGTGGTCTTGTCCCTTCCCCTATTTATTGTTTACTGACATCTCTATAGCCTTGTTCCTAGGCCCTGAGGTCAGTGAAGTTGTGGTCTTGTCCCTTCCCCTATTTATTATTTACTGACATCTCTATAGCCTTGTTCCTAGGCCATGAGGTCAGTGAAGTTGTGGTCTTGTCCCTTCCCCTATTTATTGTTTACTGACATCTCTATAGCCTTGTTCCTAGGCCATGAGGTCAGTGAAGTTGTGGTCTTGTCCCTTCCCCTATTTATTGTTTACTGACATCTCTATAGCCTTGTTCCTAGGCTCTGAGGTCAGTGAAGTTGGGGTCTTGTCCCTTCCCCTATTTATTGTTTACTGACATCTCTATAGCCTTGTTCCTAGGCTCTGAGGTCAGTGAAGTTGGGGTCTTGTCCCTTCCCCTATTTATTGTTTACTGACATCTCTATAGCCTTGTTCCTAGGCTCTGAGGTCAGTGAAGTTGTGGTCTTGTCCCTTCCCCTATTTATTGTTTACTGACATCTCTATAGCCTTGTTCCTAGGCCATGAGGTCAGTGAAGTTGGGGTCTTGTCCCTTCCCCTATTTATTATTTACTGACATCTCTATAGCCTTGTTCCTAGGCCATGAGGTCAGTGAAGTTGGGGTCTTGTCCCTTCCCCTATTTATTGTTTACTGACATCTCTATAGCCTTGTTCCTAGGCCCTGAGGTCAGTGAAGTTGTGGTCTTGTCCCTTCCCCTATTTATTATTTACTGACATCTCTATAGCCTTGTTCCTAGGCCATGAGGTCAGTGAAGTTGTGGTCTTGTCCCTTCCCCTATTTATTGTTTACTGACATCTCTATAGCCTTGTTCCTAGGCTCTGAGGTCAGTGAAGTTGGGGTCTTGTCCCTTCCCCTATTTATTGTTTACTGACATCTCTATAGCCTTGTTCCTAGGCTCTGAGGTCAGTGAAGTTGGGGTCTTGTCCCTTCCCCTATTTATTGTTTACTGACATCTCTATAGCCTTGTTCCTAGGCTCTGAGGTCAGTGAAGTTGTGGTCTTGTCCCTTCCCCTATTTATTATTTACTGACATCTCTATAGCCTTGTTCCTAGGCTCTGAGGTCAGTGAAGTTGGGGTCTTGTCCCTTCCCCTATTTATTGTTTACTGACATCTCTATAGCCTTGTTCCTAGGCTCTGAGGTCAGTGAAGTTGTGGTCTTGTCCCTTCCCCTATTTATTGTTTACTGACATCTCTATAGCCTTGTTCCTAGGCCATGAGGTCAGTGAAGTTGGGGTCTTGTCCCTTCCCCTATTTATTATTTACTGACATCTCTATAGCCTTGTTCCTAGGCCATGAGGTCAGTGAAGTTGGGGTCTTGTCCCTTCCCCTATTTATTATTTACTGACATCTCTATAGCCTTGTTCCTAGGCCATGAGGTCAGTGAAGTTGGGGTCTTGTCCCTTCCCCTATTTATTGTTTACTGACATCTCTATAGCCTTGTTCCTAGGCCATGAGGTCAGTGAAGTTGGGGTCTTGTCCCTTCCCCTATTTATTATTTACTGACATCTCTATAGCCTTGTTCCTAGGCCATGAGGTCAGTGAAGTTGGGGTCTTGTCCCTTCCCCTATTTATTATTTACTGACATCTCTATAGCCTTGTTCCTAGGCCATGAGGTCAGTGAAGTTGGGGTCTTGTCCCTTCCCCTATTTATTATTTACTGACATCTCTATAGCCTTGTTCCTAGGCCATGAGGTCAGTGAAGTTGTGGTCTTGTCCCTTCCCCTATTTATCGTTTACTGACATCTCTATAGCCTTGTTCCTAGGCCATGAGGTCAGTGAAGTTGGGGTCTTGTCCCTTCCCCTATTTATTGTTTACTGACATCTCTATAGCCTTGTTCCTAGGCTCTGAGGTCAGTGAAGTTGGGGTCTTGTCCCTTCCCCTATTTATTGTTTACTGACATCTCTATAGCCTTGTTCCTAGGCTCTGAGGTCAGTGAAGTTGTGGTCTTGTCCCTTCCCCTATTTATTATTTACTGACATCTCTATAGCCTTGTTCCTAGGCCATGAGGTCAGTGAAGTTGGGGTCTTGTCCCTTCCCCTATTTATTGTTTACTGACATCTCTATAGCCTTGTTTCATGCCCAGGGTTCAGGCAGGCCTGGGGTAATGTCCTAAGGTCAAACTCTTCCTTGCCAACTAATACAATTGAGTTCAAGATATACTGAATTTGCTGTGTCCAGCACATGCAGCCTTGGCACGCACCATCAAATACTATATTATTGCATATTATGTAACCATGTTTATTCTGTTACCACATTCCAAGTGCTGCAGTACAGAAGTTCCCATAAGAGTCCATCCCTTATCAAAACTTCTCTACTACCATGGGGTCATATGTAATTCACAGTGCATGAAATGTCCATGCAGCACATATATACGAGCCAGCCCTTGAAGTCCTGCACAATGGCACTTCTAAGTGGTAATGTGTTTATAATACAAACAGAATAATGTTTACTTTCTACCTGGGAATGCCACAACTGTATGTATCAGTACAACTCACCTTTTGAGTAGAGATTTGACGTGATGAAAATCACCTTGATACTCATCACAGTCTGGAATCTGTGGGCAGGAAAATATCAGTTCACTTTATTCGCTTTCTGATTTACCCTCCCACTCCTGCATCTAAAACTTGGCATGCACGAGGACACCCTCTCCTCCCTCCTGTTTAAGGAAAGACTAAATTCAACAGGGCTATGGGCTCTGGACTAGGTGTGGACCATGTTCTACTCACAATAACAGCAGAGAATCTCTCTCTCAAAAATTGAGGTACATACTCACTATTCATTTTTTAAAGGGTCATACACGTAAATTATTGGAGTATGATGTGTCCATGTCAAATGAAGGTGCTTGACTTCAAGTCTTAACCCATTTCCTACATCTTTTACCTTCACGTCCTTTAGAGGGGACATTTAAGCCACTGGCTTCAGGGAATCCTTTAATAGTTTGTGTAGTCTTCAATGTGATTTATTGGGATATCCCGCTTGGGGTTATTCAAGCTAAACAAAAACATCTTACGTACGTACATTCTGACTGAGGTTGTGATGTCGGAAGAGGATCAGCATGGTTTCCATGGCAGCATGGCAGAAGAACCACCCAGCAATCACAACATAGAACACATAGACTGGGAAAACCACACCCAGTGAGATGCCAATCTTGTGTGTGTGTGTGTGTGTGTTTGTGTGTGTGTGTGTGTGTGTGTGTGTGTGTGTGTGTGTGTGTGTGTGTGTGTGTGCAGGGTAAGGGGGAAGAATGGCAGCAGATAACATACACAGTCTTAACATGTAAATCAACATCACTTACATCTTTGTTTGTGAGAACCCCTCGATAAGAACAGCCACGAATGGTCGTCACCTCTGTGTAGATATTGCTGCCTGCCCTGTGAGCAGGTAAGACAACATGTCACTCAGCTAGGCTTGTATATTTTGGGAATCCTCCTCAATCATGTGTACAAAATGAGAAGTGGTTACTGATACTGTGTATGAATAAAGGAGCATTCCCTAAAAGAACAGTTCTCACATATGAATGAAGTGTTCCCTACACTGTTTGGTGAGAACAGTTCTCACGTATGTATGCTCTACAGTTCTCTCAGGGAGGTGCATGTATCCCTACTCCTGGACTAGCTTACAAGAGCAGTGTGTAGAAGAAGCCAATGACATGGCCAAGCAGGGGAATGGGAGCATCCACACATGCAAACACGGGGAAGTAGGCCACAGCCTGGCTCAGTATGATCACAGTGGGTGTGGCCACTGGAGAAGGTGGGTGGGAAGGAGGGGGAAGAGAGGGGGGGAGGAAGGAAGGGAGGGAAGGAGGAAGGGAGAGAAAGAGAGAGGAAGGGGGAAGTGAGTGAGCCTTCTGAATGCCTGAACTTTTGACAACAAAGCTGTAAGTGCACAGGCCATCAGTGCACAAGCCGTATAAAGCCTCGCTGGAACATATCCTTCCTTCACTCTTTCAACCACAATTCTCTCTTATTTTTTGGACAATTATAATCTTTCTCTCTTCAAAGCTTACATCAAATTGAAAAATAATTTCCAATATACGGTACTCAGTGGAAGCTACAAATAAGGTATAGCTTACCAAAGAAGTCAAAAGCGTCTTCCAGTCCACCATCTGAGTGGAAGTAGAGGCCCTTATCCAACATGTTCTGGAGGACATCTCCCCCCCAGGCACTCATAATCAGACAGTAGATGAAACGGAAGGGAGAGGCACTCAGGAACTTGATGGGACTAATGGTGTGTTCGTGTGTGTGTGGAGGGGAGAGGGGAGGGGGAAGGGGGACAAATACAAAGCAAAGAAGGCTATAATCCAGAGGATGAATTAGCAGGTGCATTACCTTAACAACAAATGCATAACAGTTGAAAGGCAAAGCTTGGTTGGTTAGAGAGGTATATACCATTTCCGTCCTCTTCCCCTCACCCTGTCTATCATGCACTCTTAACCTAGCTACAAAATGAGCAAATAAACTAGCTACTATTATTATGAAAGGTTTGAGCAACAACAGTGTACTCCTCTTGTCCACCAGAGTAGAACTGTACGTACACGATAATGCCAGGAATGCCCCAGAGGACGTGTGTACAGTGTTCTCTTCGTCGCTGAGTGAAGCCTAGGAGAATCACTATAGTGAACTAAGGGTGGAAGGGAAGGAGGAGGGGGAAGGGGGGAGGAGGAGGGGGGGGAGGAGTGGGAGGAGGAGGAGGAGGAGGAGGAGGAGGAGGAGGAGGAGGAGGAGGAGGAGGAGGAGGAGGAGGAGGAGGAGGAGGAGGAGGAGGAGGAGGAGGAGGAGGAGGAGGAGGAGGAGGAGGAGGAGGAGGAGGAGGAGAAGGAAGGAGAGGGGGGAGGAGAGGAGGAGGAGGAGGAGGAAGAGGAGGAAGAGGAGGAGGAGGAGGAGGAGGGGGAGGAGGAGGAGGAGGAGGAGGGGGAGGAGAAGGAAGGAAAGGGGGAAGGAGAAAGGATTAAATTGTATGTCAAAAACCTTTCTTTGCCTCATACCAAGGTTAAAGGAGGCCAAAACAAGGCAGGAGCAAGCTGACTACGCAATGCGAGGTCGACACAGCAGTTAGTATATTCATAAGGGTCATAAGGTCATCATACGTAGTAGGGAGAACATACCAGCACACCCGCTGCACGTAATGAATATCACAAGTCACACCCTAGCACTTTTTCTGCATGACTCAATTAAGTTCTACCTCTCATGCATCTTGTTTCTGAGTCAACTAGCAATTCATTAGCACTTCAAAAATCATGTCTATGTATCAAAGAGCTTCCAACCTTAGTTGTGTCAGTACATGCAAATGAGTAAGATGGTGAGATAAATGGAGTGAGATAGGGACCTTAGTTACTACCTGCAGAATTACAACTACACTAGCATAATACTGCCTCCACAGTTGTTGTTTGAGATTTACCTCCTTACTGTGTTTTACTGTGTGCTGAAATGCGTCCTGTGCAGTGGGTAACTTTGCATAACATCTAGGCCTACCTTCTTTATCCATGGAGACGGGATCATTGGCTTTATTTACTGCATGTACATAATACATGTATGGCTTAAGCTTTGTCTTGAGGCCTGGCATCAAGAATTGCTTTGTGTGTGCACAAGATTTAGGATTCAGTGTTTATGAGCCTGAGATAGATGCTAAGTGTGTGTGTCACACACAGCATGCATGAGAGCTGGCAGCTCTGCTATCATTAGATGCAATGCTGTACAGCAGAGAGCACACAGATGGTCACAGACAGATGACAGAAATGAGACACAGTGGAGACTTACTGCAGTAACCATCACAGAAATGTACAGCAGAAACACTATGTGGTTCTCATGGTGACAGCTGGAACAAGAGAAAAGCAGACAAACCATTTCTAAACTGTTAGGATTTTACAAGATTATCAGAGACTTGTTTCTTATCTTACCAACTCACATGTACCAAATCACTCTGTTTCTGTTGTGGACTTTCTGAGAACACCAATTCAACTTTCCCTTGCTAAATTGCCAGCTTCATTCTAAAATCACTCCTGTGATTGCCGGCAGTAATTACCTCTAACATTTTGGTCCCACCCTTTGAAAGTCGAGCGGGATGACATTATGTAACCGACCCTTTCTTGCACAGCAAGGTCAGTGGTCTGAGAGCAAGACTACAATCTGACCTCTATGGTTTTAAATCAACAATCAATCGAAATCACTTTTTTCTTTGCCATTTACTTTGAGCTCATGCAGACTGGGAAGGACCGCCAACACCACTAGTGAACTATATAGACTATAGTCTCGTCCCCAGATCCCACCCTCTTAGAAAAACAACCAAGTCAAATTACTTGCGCTAGCACATGCTCTTGCAACAGTATAACCTAGCAATGCTCAAAACATTTTGCGCCAAACCCACTCAAAGTACGGATACCTGAGTAGAGATCAAAAATTTTACTATTATAAGGGAAGTGCTACATAATAATAACCATCTCGCAATCTCATTGGTCCTTACCACTTTTGGGGAATAAGCCCAAGAAATTCGACTTCGTTCACCAGACCGTTTCTTGCCAGGAGGCGTGTACGGGCTGGGCACGAGACTAAGTGAACTACAGTTATATATGCATTGTACAGAGCAACATCACCACCTTTGAGAATACAAGGGAAACAGCTATAGCTAGCTACAAGGGAAACAGCTACCATGTTGTGTACTACAAAACTGTTCCATGCCAATTTCGCAAATGGAAAGAGACACATATAATGCTCCTAGTGTGTTGAGTTTGACAAAATACCACTGCTGTGTAAGCTGTATAAATGCTCACCTGTGTTTTTATTTTTATTTTTATCATATTGACGTACTGTTCATGCTGTGACATATATATGTGCTGTGCCAGGAAAGCTCACCACAAACATGAATATATATTTCCCTACCCACTTCTCACTCTTATCTATCCAGATTACATATGTTCGCCCTAAATTTCCCAACCACCCATCCGAGGAGTCTTGTTATAGGCTGGTTAACAAGTATTGTGGTTTCGAGACATTTTGCTCATACATGCTGGCAACAAGGCATACTGAAGGACTAGTGGTAGCTAGCTATAAAATAATAATAAATAAAATTTGAGGGTCACTTTATCTACATAATTTATTATAGCTACGTAGACCTCTCAAGCAATGGTATACCCCACCTTGCATACCTGGGGCAGATGTTGGAGAAAGGAGGGGGATTTGCCATTGGAATTTCCCCCAAGGGGTTGGTGTTTAGTCAGGATTGTCCCAGTCCACTCAAATGGCATACACATTCTCTTTTGTTGTGTTAAATGTCTTTGTAAAAGTCTTTGTGAATTCCACAAACACCCATATCTCCTTGCCACACACTGTGCATGACAGGGAGATATGGGGTATTGGTAAGGGATGTGTAGGGGAATGATACACAGGTTTGTGCCTCAGGTATGCGGGTTTGTTTGATTAGGCCATGTAAATTTCCCTCCAACCCCCCATCAAGCCCCAGGTGTTGTAGGGAGGGCATACCACTGATTTAAGTAGGCGCACAAGGTGAGTCATTCCGTCTGATTAGCGTTACGAGTTGGCGTTAAAATTACACCGGAGGATAGGTTAGAGATACAAAGGTAAAGAAAAAAACTACTGTGCACATAGCTGGCCTGCTAACGATCGACCATTATTAGGCATTAAAATCGACCCCGCCAACGGACTTATATAGCTTACTCGGTAGCAGTGCCATTGACCACGTCAGACATCGGAGTGTGTTTCGGGGGCCAAGGGAAGGCACCCAGCTGACCCATCGTAGATCCTAGTAGAGTAGATGAGTTCATCGGGAGAGGTTCTGGTGTTGTTCGCTTGCCAAGCCTGGCCCACAAGCCACTCACGTGTTTATATTATGTTTTATTGAGTAATACAGCCGGGACTTCATATTGACACGATAAATTTAATTTGAGTAGGATCAACATAGAACAGAATTCATGCTCTACATTAAAGGGAGGGCGTAGTCTCGGAACCAGGGTCTGGTTCCGAGACTAGGGAGGGCGCTGGTGCGAAACAACAAATCTAGTTTGCCTGGCCTTAGTACAGTCAGTCACGGTTAGTCTACTCTTAAAATGTCCCTAGCAAAACGCAGCTGGTCTGACCTTAGACAGTACTGACCTTAGTTATTAATTTACAACTATGGTACGTGCATCAGGATTGAAGCCTCGCGCCCCCCCCCCCCCCGCAAAGCAGAGCCTGGCCACAGTATTGTCGATTGGGGTAGACACTAAGTGATAGACTACAATAGCTACCTGACGGTCATTAGAGCTTCGTGGAAAGCCATTGCATAGCTTTTCTTCCGTCCGACACTCCATAACTGCTGAGCGAGGGAGTTCGATTAGGGCAGACAAACTATTGGCGGCAATAGCCGTAGGACGAGTGCAGAAACTGCTGCATGAGCGATGACCGATGTAACTAGTAAGATATTCAGATGGATTGGTAACATTAGCAGGAAAAACTGGATGTAATCCACTAGACCTTTAATGCAGAATGTTGAATTAACTGCCCCTACGATTCATGCAATTAACTGTACTAGCAGGAAAGCAATAGGGGACCAGGGAAGCCTTTGCTAGCTACCATAGTTTGGAGTGGAATAATAGAGTTTGTGATCCCAAGGTGGTGGATACAACTAGTGGAGGAAGATTATCTGTCTATCATAGTTTGGGGTGTCTCTAATCGCTGGAATGGAATATGGAATGGAACGGTGGAATGGAAAATGGAATGGAACAGTGAATGTACATAGTTACAGCTAACTCGTGTAGCTGGCGCTGTTCTCCAAAGTTGAGCTAGCTACTATGTGTCTAGGGCTCTTATCTCACCGCAGATGCTGTATGAGCAAGTCCAATGCATGTTGGCAGCATTCTTCCTTGTCTGGTATCATGATGTCACGGTCAGAACTCAGGATCCCCAGAGACCAGCTACAGTACCATGCATAGGAGCCACGCTTACTACTGTTAAGGAAGGCTGCTACTAAGGTTGTGAGACCTGGGAGTGACTGAGGATCGAGGTGCACGGACAAAGACCGAAGCGAAAAGACTGAGGATCGAGCACTAATTTCTGCCATTAAGCACATTGAGTTAGTCTACGAAGACTATAACTATAGTCTTGCGAAGCCAGACCCTTGTTTTTCGTTTGAGAGTCTGGCTTTGCAAGACTGCAATAACAAAGCATCTGATGATGAGACAGCAACGGTACCATGCTAGGATAGACAAGCATGACGGTGGGCAATGCCGTACTTGCTCATAAAGCTTCTGCGATGAGATAACAGCCCTAGAGATACACTAGGTAGTTCAACCTAGACTGAGCAGCGCCAGTTACACGAGTTAGCTATAACTGTGTACGTTCACTGTTCCATTCCATTTTCCATTCCATCGTTCCGTTCCATATTCCATATATAGTTTGTGACCCCAAGGTGGTGGATACAACTAGTGGAGGAAGATTATCTGTCTATCATAGTTTGTGACCCCAAGGTGGTGGATACAACTAGTGGAGGAAGATTATCTGTCTATCATAGTTTGTGACCCCAAGGTGGTGGATATACAACTAGTGGAGGAAGATTATCTGTCTATCATAGTTTGTGACCCCAAGGTGGTGGATACAACTAGTGGAGGAAGATTATCTGTCTATCATAGTTTGTGACCCCAAGGTGGTGGATACAACTAGTGGAGGAAGATTATCTGTCTATCATAGTTTGTGACCCCAAGGTGGTGGATATACAACTAGTGGAGGAAGATTATCTGTCTATCATAGTTTGTGACCCCAAGGTGGTGGATACAACTAGTGGAGGAAGATTATCTGTCTATCATAGTTTGTGACCCCAAGGTGGTGGATACAACTAGTGGAGGAAGATTATCTGTCTATCATAGTTTGTGACCCCAAGGTGGTGGATACAACTAGTGGAGGAAGATTATCTGTCTATCATAGTTTGTGACCCCAAGGTGGTGGATACAACTAGTGGAAGAAGATTATCTGTCTATCATAGTTTGTGACCCCAAGGTGGTGGATATACAACTAGTGGAGGAAGATTATCTGTCTATCATAGATGCAATTTAGCCCTGTGTTGGAATTTGTTTGTTCGATGCTTGTATTTATATTATTTAGTGTCAATACATTTACTCCCACACAAAACTGTGCAATTATTTTTGTAATAGCACAGGTAGAAAAGATTCTAATTGGACAAAAATACAAAAGCTACAAAACCAGTGCAAGGTGTAATAGCTCACTGATTATATTAACATAATGTAAACTTGTAACTTATATGTGACAACAATTTGCTGTAAACTATACAATTTACTGTAAACTTGTATGCTATAATAAACCACCACATCACATACATACTCATGCTTATTATAGCATACTGTAAACTAGGCAAAGTTTATGATTAATAAGGAACACCATGCTTTCTCTTATGATTTGGGATTAATAGCACTCACGAAACGCGTCCTGCGCAGTGGGTGACTTTGCATAACATCTAGGCCTGTTTTATAAGGGAGATGTGGTTCGTTGATTGTTCATGAATGGCATAATTGCACTCCGCTTCGCCTCGTGCAATTAACAGCCATTCACTCGTGCTATTAGTCCCAAATATGCACTCGAAACCATGCTGTTACTTATACTAATCATCACAGTCCATCCATTAACGACAGTGAAATAAAACAGTGCAAAAAGTGTAATAGCTTATTGGTTGGCTGAACAACAGTCCAAAAAGTGTAATAGCTCTCTGATTGGTTGAAAAACAGACTGTCAACAGTGCAAAAGTGTAATAACTCACTCATTGGTCAGTGACTTGTAAGTAGCTAGCTTCCCAACAATTTACTGTGATGTACTATAAACTTGTAAACTTGTAAGTAACAACAATTTGTTGTAAACTATATAGTGTAGTGTAAACTTGTATACCATAAACTTGCCTATCTCATACATACTCATACTTATTGTAGTGTACTGTCAACTTGGCAAGGTTTATGATTAGTAATCAATAGCATGTTTTCTCGTACAATTTTGGATTAATAGCACTCATGAATGGCATAATTGCACTCTGCTTTGCCTCGAGCAATTAATAGCCATTCACTCGTGCTATTAATCCCAAATTGCACTCGAAACCAACAACTCCAACTCCAACTTACAACTCCACCTTATATCCCTGCCTTTCTTTTATAATCCATACATGTCATTTTCTATGAGAAGATGTATTTATTGCAGTTATTTGGTGAAGCTGATACCCAGCTCGCTGGGGCTGCAGCAAAAAGTACCTTGGTACTCCATACAGTGAGTTGCTTTAGCACTCACCATGCAAAGTAAAGCCTACTCCAAAGAGATCCAGCCTGAGAATTGAGCTGTGTCGATGGATATATACCATCTATCATCTGCTCCAATGCCAGAGCTCCGGTGGCTCAGTTGGTAAGACCATCTGACCGGCATTCAGAAGATCCAGCTTCAAATCCTGGCTGGATCTCAATGTCTTTTTTCGCCATGTCATTTTCTTCTCTTACTGTGTCTCATAAGCCTTCCTCTGGCTGGTTGTGTATACAAATGACACAAAAATTAAAATTTGATTGATTAGTTGTTAGCTCATTTTAAGCCACGTTTTTGAAGAGTATGCTCCTGTCATCTTTCCTCATCAAAGTCCCTGTCAATTGCCAAGTCACTGGAATCATAGGGTCAGTGACTAGAATGTACGTTGCAACAAAGCAGTCCTGCATCAAGAGTACTGTAGTACTGCAGCCCCACCTCCAGAGCTATAGTGCACAGTAACCATGCACACTACTGTAGTACTGCAGCCCCACCTCCAGAGCTTTGTTGCACAGTAACCATGCACACTACCGTAGTACTGCAGCCCCACCTCCATGCAGAGCTTTGTTGCACAGTACCATGCACACTACTGTAGTACTGCAGCCCCACCTCCAGAGCTTTGGTGCACAGTAACCATGCACACTACTGTAGTACTGCAGCCCCACCTCCAGAGCTTTGTTGCACAGTAACCATGCACACTACCGTAGTACTGCAGCCCCACCTCCATGCAGAGCTTTGTTGCACAGTACCATGCACACTACTGTAGTACTGCAGCCCCACCTCCAGAGCTTTGGTGCACAGTAACCATGCACACTACTGTAGTACTGCAGCCCCACCTCCAGAGCTTTGTTGCACAGTAACCATGCACACTACCGTAGTACTGCAGCCCCACCTCCATGCAGAGCTTTGTTGCACAGTACCATGCACACTACTGTAGTACTGCAGCCCCACCTCCAGAGCTTTGTTGCACAGTAACCATGCACACTACTGTAGTACTGCAGCCCCACCTCCAGAGCTTTGTTGCACAGTACCATGCACACTACTGTAGTACTGCAGCCCCACCTCCAGAGCTTTGTTGCACAGTAACCATGCACACTACTGTAGTACTGCAGCCCCACCTCCAGAGCTTTGTTGCACAGTAACCATGCACACTACTGTAGTACTGCAGCCCCACCTCCAGCGCAGTACTGATATAGAGGAATGTACATAAAGTAGGCTCAAAATTATCCAAGGTCTTCAACTAAATGAGGCACACTTTGTAAACAATATGTATTACCGTTCATGCAGATGCAAGACAGTTTGTGCTAAGCACATGGCTGCAGAATCAGAATATGATGAAGAGGGACAGAAGTGAGACAGTCTAGCAAGGCAATCTCTGGCTAAGCTTTCTCCCCATGCTCTGTGGAGTACAGTTGCTATATGTAAAGCGGAGTTATGCTTATTGTGCAATAGTATAAGTATGTGACATCAATACTGTAGCAAACCTGTATGAAAAATGTTCTGCTTTGTAGCTAAAAACATGCAATTAATGGTCTTGCTGCTCTTTCTTAGCAATGCAGCCCTTGAGTAAGAAAAGAAGTTTCTAAGGCAATACCATGAGACACCATGAGACAGCGTAAGACACCGTGAGACACTATGAGACACCATGAGACATCATTAGGCACTATGAGACACAGTAAGACACCATAAGACACTATATGAGACATAAGAAAAGATAAAGATTTACTCGAAAGCACGCAGAAGTTTGCACGTAAAATATCACAAAAAAAAAAAAAAAAAACGGGGACAAAGGCCATGATGAGCTTCTGAATATGACTAACTTGGCCAACCTTGCAGACAGAAGGTTTAACTGTGTTCCTTATACAAAATGGTGCGCAATGTTTTATTTTTCCCATAACATTGTAGCACCTAAAGTCACTAGATCATATACAAGCATGCCCTTTACCTTGTACCAGCCCTTTGGATATATACTAATTGTTTTTTCAACTCTTTTGTCCCACATTCTGTATCACACTGGAACTCACTTTCTGAGCCAGTTGTTTCAACTCCCTCGATCCTTGCAACTTGTACCCATTGCTATTATACGCAAAACTAAATAGAAATAATAAAATTTAATTACAAACCAAGTGGAAAGAAAAAATTTACAAATGAATGAATGAATGAAAAGCCACAAAAGTGCACATGTATGTCCAATGTTTTAGCCTTTCTCTCCAAGCCTGAGAGGACTTGCTGAAGTTTGACACCACAGCTAGATACAGCTGTCATTGAAGTACCTTTGGTTAAAGCGCTATATATGGCTGAGAGTTAATCTACGGAGACTATATATAGGGCCAAACATTTGCCATCACGAAATGGGACCAATGGTGACACAGGATTTTACAGTGGCCATACTAGCTATCTTAGCATGAAGGTACTTACATTTGCTAAAGATGAGAATACACGTCATGTATGCAATTCTTTTTAAACCACTGCTAACCTCAGTTATGATCGAAAATGTTGACACTTCAGTGACCACATAAACTTCATCCCAACTTGCAGCTCTGGAGCCTTGTATAAAGGCTATGGTAGAACAAGCTAGATCTATTAGCTTTATGGTAGCAGACTACCAATACAGTACAGCAACACTGAGCTACAAGTCACTTCAGTGAAGTGCGCACATAGCTACTGGTTTGCTGCACTACAGCACATCCCATGCCTCCACAGCACTTCTGCTGGCAATGACGCTTCTTTACAATACTGACTGAGCTTGCACATCAAGCCAGAGAAATTCGCCCTGCGTTTGGTGGACACTTGCATGGATGTCAGCATTCGACGAGATGACTGAGCCAGAGTCTGGGGTGGTGGATAGTGAGAGTATGATACTATCTGCTCAGGAAATGTGCTTATGCAGTGAATCCACCCCAGGCCTGCAACCACATCTGCCAGGGATCTCCATTCAAAATACGGAGCTGCCACTGGCTCATTGGTGCCATCAAAAGCCACTGAAAAGCTAGAACCACTGACTCATGATGCAACAGAGAAAACAAACAGCTCAAATTACATATGTCCTAGCTACATGTCCAAGCAGGGTCTCACAATTAAGTTGTCACAGGTCATGTCAATAAATGAAGTGTATCTCTGTAACTACGGTCATGAAAATATACACACCCTGGGAATCTGGCCACTGTCGTGTGAAAATGGGGACCCCTAAAAATTCCCAGGAAAATGGGGACCTGGTTTCCCAATGTGGGAATCCCTGTATGCCTGACCATTCCCCAGGAGTATAGAGACCCTCTGTATGGTAGATCTTCAATGCCACTGACCTGAGCATCCCTCTCTGTAGTTTGGTAACCAGACCTCTGACTTGTGAGACTAGAGAGAGACACATTATTCACCAAGGGGAGACATGTGTCTTAGGGGGCTTATTGACATTTTGTGGGCTGGAAACTGTGAACTATAACACTGGCCTATGTCATGTAGCCACAGGAACAAACTTGAGATAATATCACTCGCATAGCCTGCATTGTATCTAGTGGAATGCATGTGGACTAGACTCGATCCTAGATCCATCCCAGATAAGCAGATGTGTCTGTGAAAAACATAACACACCACACCACACTTTTCCAATAAAATATCAATAAAATATCACACCACACCACACTTTTCCACAACTACTTGTGGACGTAAGTAGTTCCATAGTCAGTTAGCCCATATGTTGTGTGCATGCAGGTGTTCATCACATTGTGTGTGGGCCCTCTCCTCAATCCTGCTAGCTGTCAGCTCCTGTAGGCTTGGATTCCTCAGCAGGGTGTATGTCACCAGCCAACGGTTACGAGCTCGACGAGACTTGAGAGAAGGAGAATCTGCATTAATAAAATAATAACATTTTAGATAGAAAGATAGATAGTAGCCTCGTTCCCAGGTTGGGCCTGGGAACGAGGCTGAATAGATAAGACAATATACCGTCCTTATTCGAATAAAATGCATGCAAATTAAATAATTTGAGTGGGCATGCGTTGAGTTATATCCACCCATAAATTCCAGGAATTGAATTTCTTGGATCATGCGCTGCAATGGATTCAAACGCAAAAAATTTTTGGGTCAAGAGAAATGCAAAGAGTTCCTGGCCTTCAGTTCTCTAGAAGTGAGGTTCTTGGTAGACAGTAGCAGCTGCAGCAACAACAAAAGTCTTACAAATGCCAAAGTAGAACATTTATGGACTACCGTATTTCTTCGACTAGACACCCCCCCTCGAATACGGTAGCCGCAGCAACTATATCCGGTGCACGTACACGTATGCGAATAATTCTGACGACGGTCACCGGGCTAGAGCTAGGACTGTTCGTGTTGTACAACTCTTTTCCATGGCTGACAGCAGAACTGAGAGGTTGCGTGTACTACTGCCAGCATCTAACAGTCGTCGCTGTATTGCTCGCATGTACCTTATCCAGCCGTCATTGATGTCTGTGGGTTTTCCAATGAAATACATACCACAGAAACGTGCAACGAGTAGCCGCGGCATCTGATCGAAGAAATACGGTAGCTCATGTAGCTCTTTTTCCTGGAAACTGTTCTTGACCGCCCTTTGTTGTCACAAAATAGGGACAACTGAGAGGTTTCATTCCTGGCATTGCGGTAAATTGGATCAACTCAAAGTTAATTAGTGGCGGCTTGCGCTAAGTTGGATCACCCATAAATTCCCAGAATTGAATTTCTTGCACTAGATTGGATCATGCGTTTATACAGTAGGTCCATATTATATAAATAACTATGCATCTTGCAAGCCACACCTCTTGCACAAGGAGGAAGGGTCTGGTCATACAACTAACAAGTTGTCACCAAGGAATGTGGTTTGGTAGTACCATAGTCTCAATAAAGAGCACCTACACTCAAAAGAGCGGCTACTTTTGGCCCAATTTCCTGTATAGGGTCAGAGTTTACTTGAATGAGTGTCCACCCTGGAGCTAGCTTCGTGTGGCTAATGGAGTGTACTTGTGGAGTTTGAGAAGCACAGTCACAAGCGCTATGCATATCTGAGCTAAGAAACTTCGTGTTATACTTCACCAAAGGTTATTACAAGGCAGCTTTGCGTAGACGGACTTGGCGTATCTAATGCGGCGCACACCATGAGCTACACCATGCTCATGGTGACTTTGTGCCATTCGGAGTGTTGTTGTGCCATCAGGCCTTGACTTTGAAGCCGCTGGTGGCTCGATTGTACATCATTGTCTAATTATTTGCTTCGAGGGCATCCAGTCGCTGTAAACATGACATGGGCGCTCTTTCGCGGTTAAATGCGGAAACATTTGAAAGAGCGCCCACTCCCCTCTTTGATGGACTTGCAAAGTGCCCTGCCCATGGGTGCTCTTTCGTGAGACTACGGTACACCCACTAGACGCATTATCGATTCACATATGATGTCGTGGCATGACGATACCACAGCAGCAATAATGGCCAACTGTGTGACAGGATCACACGATACAGCTGGGGGTCAGGGTCTACGGAATCACCATCGAAAATATATGGAGATTGCTGACACTGGGACTCCGGAACTCAGATTTTTTGTAGCTGTTCTATTGAGGATTACCTTTGACCATGAACACTATATGAGCCCATCTTGGAATGCCAGCTGACTCAGGTGAGCCAAAATCCATTATTATAAACTTGGCTACAAGCTTTTGTGTACACATTATTAATGGGCGGGCGCAGGGGGATGAAGCCAGTTCTAGCTGCTGTACAAACAGCTCTTCAAATCTGGCTAGCCACTGCTGGCACTATAGTTTCTGCATTGTGGAGTCGTCATCTGCAAGAAACATGATTCCCCACTGCATGCTATTTTATAGACATTATTGTGTCTATGTAGGTCCACTGATTTCCTGATGAAACAGGCTTATCATCAGAGTGGATAGTGCAGCAACTAACCATCCATGAACGGGGTTGACAAAAATCACAGACCTGAGTTATGATCAGATGTTCCAGCTACTGTGGACAACTTGTTGTATCACAAGAAAAAGTACTTGTATGTACTGTTCACTGTGATGCTTGTTCCAGCCTCTCTTGCTTGACTCTGGTTTGTGTACGTGCGTGTAGTTGTTTGGGCATGTGTCTTTCATATGTGTGCAACACATGCATGGACATACACACACGTGAGTCATTAATATTTGAGGGTGGGGCTATGGTGGTCATGGTTCCGCGGCAGCACTTTCATTTCAAGAACTGTGAGTGTTCTGCTATGCAATGAAGCTCTGGAACATCATCTTCACTAGCTGTTGTGAAGGAGAAGCTGTTTAAGCCTGGCTTTACAATATACTGTGGCAAAGCTTATAGCGTAATCTCCCGAATGGCTCACCCTCGAAAATAAGCCAACCCCCCTTTTATAATGAAGTTGTTGCAAAGGGTGGTTTTCTCTTGAAATTACATCCACCTATTTATGCAGCTATACATGCTGTTATGTTTAGCAAGAAGCACTGAAGAAGCAGCACTGCACTGTGCACGAGGAGGGACTAACAAATGAAGGCAGACACCATTTGTTGTTATGCAAATGGTGTCTGGTGTCAACTTACAGTGGCTTGTCTCACGAGCCAGCCTATGGCTCATGAGACTGCAGGGCTGTGACCAGGTGAGCTTACAGGTCATGTGGCTCAGCGTAATTACCAGAGCACTAAGCTCACCAACCAATGAAATTTTAGAGCAGTTGAATTCTGTTTACTGATAATAGCTCACAGCTGACACTCCTGGGTGTTGCTGTACACTGCAAGTTTGATGCTTGGCAAGCCACCTTCCTCCGTGTAGTCTGGGAACAAGACTAGCATCAGTATTCCGACGAATATTAATGTGCCTCAGTTAATTAGAGCGGCTCTCTTGGGTCTGAACTCTGAAGGGACATCTGGAGGGCTCCCTTTTCAGTGACAGCTGTCCGAAGTTCGTGTGCTGTTATTTATACAGAACGGTAGCAGAATTCAAAGGCGACTGCAACTTCGAGGGCACTAGTACTGCGAGCAACTACGGCAAGTGAGAGTGATGAGTGAGTTTGCACTTCCATTTCCATTTCCATTTCCATCAACCACGGTGGTCTGGCAAGCTATTTTATCAACCACGGTGGTAGCCTCGTTCCCAAGCCCCGCCCAGCTTTCAGTCGCTTGCAGTACGGAAAAGCGGTAGAGGGCCTGGAATAATTTATCACGTGAGTGACGTAGGGGTAGAGAGAAGGGTAGAGAGGACTTAATTGAGCGTAGGCGGATCGTCGATGTGCCCACGCATGTAGTTGATCGATAATCGACAGTGCACGTAGCTGTGTTTTAGTAGGAGCCCGTTCTGGCAGTCTTTTCGAACAATAAGCGCAGAGAAAACAAAGCCTAGGAAAGGGCCGCCTTGGCGTTTAATAGCGCCTTGAAAGCCATTCTCCAGGGTGTAAAGCTGTCAGTTTGCCAGGTAAGCTAGTAGGTTAGCGTGATTTTCGAATGTACGGGTCTGTGTACGCTCACCATAGCGTTCCGTACTGCCAGGTAATGTAGCATAGTGCCATCTAGTCCAATTCTGTCGGCCATATAAAAGCTATCGCAACTGAACGAATGTATTCTGTCCATACAGCGTGGGCGAATTCATTCGTTCGCCCACATGTAATTAAGTTCTCTCTACCTATGACGTTTCTCACGTGATAAATTTTACCAGGCTCTCCCCTTTCCTTTCAATTTTTCGTTCGCGCGCGGGGAGAACCTGGGAACAAGGCTACCACGGTGGTCTGGCAAGCTATTTTATCAACCACGTGGTCTGGCAAGCTATTTTATCAACCACGTGGTCTGGCAAGCTATTTTATCAACCACGTGGTCTGGCAAGCTATTTTATCAACCACGTGGTCTGGCAAGCTATTTAAGTACCCAGCATGTAGATAAGACTTAGTCTATTTACTGTTACCATGCTCCACTTTTTATAAAATTGCTAAGAGGCTATGAAGAAAGATTTTAGTTGGTTAGCACTGCACTAGTAAAATAAAAGCAGAACTACATTTTAAAGCTTCAACACAGCTATACAACAAAAAGTAGTATTAGTAAAAATTGAAACTCCTGATCCTGAGTACTTTGCGGCTACTTTGCGGTCTTCATGTGAGTGACATTTCTGGTTAGTGCAATGGCATCATGCTGTGACATCACATGCAAATCGATACCTCCTTTTTTATTTTTCATCGGGGCAAAGGGTTACATAATTCGATGACCACAAAAATGGACATTAGGCTAAAGGCAGGCCTAGCTAAAGGCAGGCCTAGCTAAAGGCAGGCCTAGAATTGTTGTTGTTGTCTTGGATACACCATGAGTACATGTACGAGGTTACTTACTGCTACCAAGTGTTCCTGGTGGGAGTGGCCCTCCATTGACTACTCTACCCAAGTGGGAGTGGTTGGAGTGCAGCAGTGAGGACCCTGTGGAAAGATGAGTGATGAGATCAATACAGGCATACCTAGATATTTCTTGCCTTGCTTGTCAAACCTCAGTATGCATAATAAAGTTGAATGTTAGATTGATCTGCTTGAAGAAAAAGAAGAGGAAGATATGAGAATAGCTTCGTTCCCAGCCTTTCATCCCCTTCCCCCAGCGTTTATTTCTTGTAATATGGAGTGACCAAAGTTGGGGGTGTGAGAGGCTGGGAATGAGGCTACATTGCTGAACATGGCAAACTGCAGTCAATAATGGAAAGGGTAAAAAGTCTGAACAACAGAAGAGAGGGAGAAGAGAGGGAGGGTGAACTCCAGACCTTCATTCTCCTCTGAGCTGGCGCTTCCTGCACACTGAGGGTCTCTCTGAATACTTGTACTCTCAAACGGTCCTGTGCGCACCCTGCCAATACCAACCGGCTTCATCCTTCCCTTCACAGTGTCCTGAAGCAGCTTAGTGAATGTACGCAACACAGAGTTGTTGAAAGTGTACTCCATGTACACATAGCTGATGTAAATACGGTTACCTGCAGGGAGACAGAGAGAGAGAGACGTTTAGATCTGCACAATTGCATTGGCAGACTTGAAGCATTGGTTTAGTACAGTTTTCTGTAGAACATACCTGCTGTCCCTAAACAAAAACTGTGTGCCTACTATATACGTTCTACAGTACTAAATTTAGAATCAATGTGTCTGACGTGGCTTACAAAAACCGTTCTGGCGGAATACTTACAAAAAAACCCGACTGTCCTTCCATTCACTTCCATCCTTTAAGCAACCTCTGAATAGTGGACGCCCTGCTACTTCATACAATGAACATTTTTCGCACTCCTAACTGTACGCAAACAATACTCAACAACCCAATTTAGCAGTCACTTGTCAAACATTTCTGCAAGATTGTCCACTGTCGCTGCTGGAGTTAACAAATTGACATTAGACTTGCGCTGTTACTCATAGTATTAAGCCTCTAGTTAGCCTACCCCGCCAGCATGAAAGATCTGAAAATGTGGCCATGTTGTCCTCAAAGGTCTGATTACACAGTACCACGCCTACTGGAAATGCACAGGAAACCCCCCGAGTTAGGGACCCCTTGCTATAAGGGAATAAATATTGACTCAGATGGTGTGCGCTATAGTGAAGGTTCCACTGTCTTAACCGTATCCTGCCTACAAAGCTGCCTGCCAGGAGGCGGTAACACATACCTAACTCCAACCACCTCTAACTTTACATGTACAGGTAAACACATGTGTACCTGTGTCCCACCCCTCAAGGCCCCTCATGTAGACATCCCAGTCAATGCGGAAAAGCATCACCATGGTGAACATTATCACTGCAAAGACCCTTAAGACACACATCACCATCCCATAGATCATATTGAAGAAGAGGAGGAGGTAGGTTACTACCTGGTAGAGACGACTGGGAGGGAGGGAAGGGGAGGGAAGGGAAGGGGAGGGAAGGGGAGGGGAGGGGAGGGGAGGGGAGGGGAGGGGAGGGGAGGGGAGGGGAGGGGAGGGGAGGGGAGGGGAGGGGAGGGGAGGGGAGGGGAGGGGAGGGGAGGGGAGGGGAGGGGAGGGGAGGGGAGGGGAGGGGAGGGGAGGGGAGGGGAGGGGAGGGGAGGGGAGGGGAGGGAAAAGAAGAAAGCAGCATGTTGTTGCAGGTTTGTTTTATGATGCTATATCCCTAGCTACCAGGAGGTTCTGTACCTCTAATTTATTTAGACTAATCTGGGTGAACCAAGGTTACACACAACACTCATGTACACACAAACCTATGTTGAATGGTCACAAACTGCCCGGACTTCTTGTCCAAAAAGAAATAACGACAGATGAAGAGCTGTAAGTGGTGCAAACCAGCTGCCCACATCATTGGAATCCTGGTCAAGTACAGAACTACATCACAAACTGCATCAGTTACGTATCTACTGAGAATAGGAATGTCACTACTGCTATTACACAGAGAAATACACGAAAACATTACAAACTGGAACCATTGGAGCAAGGAACATCTAGACTGGATCAGTTACGTATCTACTGAGAATAGGAATGTCACTACTGCTATTACACAGCGAAACATTACAAACTGGAACCATTGGAACAAGGAATATCTAGACTGGATCAGTTACATATCTACTGGGAATAGGAATGTAAGAGCTGACATAAAAGTCTGGGAATGTTACTACATATTCTAGCAACACGTCAGGTCTGTAAGCTCTGTTGACAACAAGGCCCAGGAATGTGATCCCTGTCAACAACAAGACACTGGGAATGCAACTGCTACTCAGGAGTATGACTGCTACTAAAACAATGTCTGGGAATAACTACACAACATGGGGTATGAGACTACAGGTAAATAACTCACATGAACCATGCCCAAATATGGATGCCAAAGGATTGGAAGTTTTTGAAGAGGTAGTAGAAACCCAGGCCGACAAACATGATAAACCACAACATAACCGTGTAGAGCATCCAAGCTGTGTGAGTGAATAAACATTCAACATCCTGCCTCAGCTGGACATGAAGACATGCTCGATGTTATGAGGCAAAGCAGAGCAAAGTGAAAAGCAACACAAACAATGGTTGTAAGGTCTAGGGCTAGTGGTTGTCTGGTGGTCATAGTTCAGTGGCAGAACACAGGCGGGTCAAATCAGGAGCCCTGGACTCAAATCTTGGCAACTGCGGCTTTTCACTTTCGTCTATTTCGTCTCATAACCATCAAACATGCCTCAACATTCAGTAGTTTCCTCACTTCATTCCATGTACATGTATGTATGTAGCATGCGTCAACTCACTGGTGAGCAGGTAGGCTGCCTGGAAGGCAGAGTACTTCATTGTGCCAGCCTGGGAGGGGAGGAAGACAGACAGGATGGTAGACTCCGAACAAACAAAATACCACCAACTTCCCCCAGCAAAATTGTCTACTAGTTGTGCTAATTACTGTCATTGAAAACATACACACAGAATAAATCAATTTTAAGATCCTTCTGTTCTGTTGGTTAGTGATTTGATGAGGATATAATGAAAAGTGCACAAGTATTTTGGCAGGAAGAAGGGGGGTGGCTAGCCACCATTTTGCCTGGCACTGGCAACAATACAGACAGCAAGTGATATTTTCCAGTATAGCTTTGCATTGTGGTGATACTTACATAATATTTGTAGCTGTACTCAAACATTTTGATATCACTATCAGCATACCGTAGATCTGGAAATTTTCGTGTTACAAAATTTTCGTGTTTTAAATTTTCGTGTAAAAATATTTTCGTGGTCTAGGATACCCATGAAAATTTTTTGACAGTATTAAATCAATTGTACATTCCCAGGTTTGGTGATCTGGAACGAGACTACACACGCCAAGGGAGTACGAACAGTTTGCTGCGTTCGTGGCTACCACGCAGCTGTTGGCGAACTACTCGCGTGGGAAAGATAACCAAAGAATGCTGTAGGCACGTACTGTGGTAGTAAAGACAGACGGTTTATCGGACACTGAGCGGAAAGTTGTAACGCGTTTGCCATGACAGTCACCTGCGGGTATCGAAGAGGCCGTCTCGCGCGAAGTAACTAGCTAGCTGTGCTGTGAAACCGTGTGTACAAAAATGTGCTGACTGTATTGGTGTGTAATAATTATCCATTGTAAAATATATTTCGTTTTTTTTATTTTCGTGGTTTACGCAAACCATGAAAATATTTTTACAACAAAAATTTCCAGATCTATGGTATTAGCAAAATTAATATTTTAAATCATGCCAATAAAGACATGTATGATGTTATGGAGGAGATTGCAGTCGCTACAAATCAAACCCAGGGCTCTTGGCTGCTTCCAGTACTCACACTGAGTACTGGACAACTACCAGCCCTCACAATCCTCTATATGTACTGCACAGGTGGTACTGAATGTTTTAGTCACGCACACCCATGCAGCAGCCACTGAAGCATTGTGCTTACCAGCATGTATGTTAGTGTTGGCAAGGGTTCTGATGAAACAAGAAACGATATGTCACCTCTGAATGCTCTCCTAAGTTGCTTACTGTGTGTGTGTGTGTGTGTGTGTGTGTGTGTGTGTGTGTGTGTGTGTGTGTGTGTGTGTGTGTGTGTGTGTGTGTGTGTGGATGTGTGTGGATGTGTGTGTGTGTGTGTGGATGTGTGGATGTGTGTGTGGATGTGTGGATGTGTGTGTGTGCGTGCGTGTATGCATGTGTGCGTGTGTGAGTGTGTGTGTGCGTGTGTGTGTGCATGTGTGTGCGTGCATGTGTGTTCATAGCTAGAGGTAAATGAAATCATCCTGTTTTTAGCACAACCTACACAAATGATCATGACTAAACATCACGAGCATGCAGAGTTCATACTGTCTTGTGAAGCTCTGCAAAGTACAGTTGCGACATTCATGACCTGTTAAGACCTGTGAAGCTGTGCTCACAAATGCACAGTTGTGAGTGTTGCGTTACCTTTTTGAGGGTTGCATATGAATAAACAAAAAGCAGGGAGCTAGGCCTAGGATGGAGGCTATCAAGGACTAGATGCTCAATCACCATTGCACTTGTATACAGACAGGTGCACACTCACTGGAAGCTCTGCACCATGTACAAGGTGAATAAGCACATGGCAACAAAGGCAACCACAATACCAACTGGGAGAATCGCTGCAGAGAGAAACAACAATATGTACTTGAGTGACAAATTTATGTACAATTCCATGCACAAAGACCCAACCACTCTTTCACGCATTCGTATGTACCATAATCTCTCAAAAGTACACCCATGGGCGATGAATTTTAGTGGCTCCTCAAAGGGGGGGATGGGCATATTCTCAAGAGTTGTGATATTTCTCTTGAAAATACGTTCACCTCACATGCAGTTAGTCTAGCCCGCCGAAAATAGAGAGATTAGATGGTTACGATGTGAAATGGAGGGTTGTGAGGGCTGGTGGTTGTCCAGTTGTTGTAGCTTAGTGGCAGAGCACTGGCTGCACAAGCCAGATGTTCTGGGTTCAATTCCCAGCTAATGCTGGCCTTAATATTGGGTCAGGATAGCAGGAGAAACAGAGAACATCAAACTGTTCTTCATTGCTTCCTTGTTTGTTTTACTTGGAGATCAGCCCATGCAGGATCGGCATCTATTTGTCATGATAGCGCTCAGGATCGGCGTCTATTTGTCATGATAGCGCTCAGGATCGGCGTCTATTTGTCATGATAGCGCTCAGGATCGGCGTCTATTTGTCATGATAGCGCTCAGGATCGGCGTCTATTTGTCATGATAGCGCTCAGGATCGGCGTCTATTTGTCATGATAGCGCTCAGGATCGGCGTCTATTTGTCATGATAGCGCTCAGGATCGGCGTCTATTTGTCATGATAGCGCTCAGGATCGGCGTCTATTTGTCATGATAGCGCTCAGGATCGGCGTCTATTTGTCATGATAGCGCTCAGGATCGGCGTCTATTTGTCATGATAGTGCTCTTTGCTAGCTTACTTTGATCAACTCTACACAACAATAATTAGTGCACATGACTTTGTCCTACTTCCTCTGTGCACTTATTGTGATAACCTCATACCATCCATGTGTAAGTGGTAAATCAAAATTGTGGACAGTAAGGCAAGAAAACTATCTCCATATAGTTTGCTTTCTCTGACTAGGCTACCTGGCAGCATGCAAAGGTACTACATACAGCAAGGTACACAAAGCATCAGAGTAGAAAGGGATCAAGGCTCAGGAAATATCATGCAGTGCAATTGATAGATCACAGACATAGAGATTACTTTGCGTAGCCTTTCCAAAACTCTGAACATCACTATAAATCTTGTCCACTTCTGTTTTTGATGTTGGGAAGAGTGTTTCAATCCATTTCACAGTCACATTGAAGCTGTCGATGAAATCAATCAAGTTGCTGGAGAATATGGCCAGGTGCCCCGTCCAAGATACAGTCAGCTGAAAATAGCATAGAGAACAGGGTAAATACTCCAATCAATATACACCACTAGTTTTAAGTTTTGACATTGTTGCATGGCTACTATTATAATAATACCCCCATTCAAGTTTCAGACCTTTGCATCTTGCAACCATGGAGAAATAATATTGCAGCTGTGAGATAAACCCAGACAGAGGCCTAGTAACAAGACTAGCTGACTATAAACTGCACATACTCAGGTTCTGGTCCTCCGCCCATGTCTAATGTGAATTTATGAGCACTACATAGTTATGTCATCAAAATTATGTAATCAGGGCTATCCTTATAACCAGCGTGTAACTCTACATGGAGAAGATGACAGTTGTGCAGCTCTGAAATGGGTGAACAGAGTTCTGTGTGTTGAAGAACCTCCCAAATACCTTCTTCCATCGCCTCCACGGCTACTACTGTGATGTCATTGGGCAGCAGTAGTCTCGCATGGCCACACCTCGTTCCACAAGACATGCATGTGGCCACGTGAGACTACGGAGCAAGTGAACATTTCCAATGAGCTACTGCAGCTACCCAATAGTTACAAAGGACAAATAAATTAATGTGCATGACTGTCCCATGTAGAAATTGATTATTCAGCCGCATATGCATCGCATTATTCAAAGCACCGTATCGCTGAACTTCCATTAAGGGCGGGGCTCATACACGTCTTGTAAACTCATTAGATATTCATGCATCTACAAAGCACGTATGAGCCCCGCCCTTAACGGAAGTTCAGTGGTATGGTGTTTTGAATGCGGCAATGCGATCAAAATACACAACGGAACAATCTTCAATTTCAACAACAGACTGTCACAAATATTGTATGCAAAACAGATATTTCATGAAGGTTACCATAGTCCTCTAGTCCTCCCCACCCACATCATGTAGGAAGGAAACATAGGATCAGAAACTAAAGATATATATTTGGAGTGGCCTAGCTAATATACATAATTAAATGACTGGTACATACCTGATACAGCATGGTGAATGCGATAATCAAAGCACCAAGAAAGGGTAGAGGATATCTGAACTCTGCAAGAATAGAAAGAACTAATATTCAGCTTTATGATTCAAACTACAACAGTTAGTGGGCCACAATAAATATCTGAGGATGCTATTTGCATGAGTGAGCGCCGGCCGGCCCATATCACACCAAGCGTGCTCTATTATCTTTGCTGTACGTGTTATGGTCCAAATTTAGCTAGTGTAGGTTCATGAAATGGTGGGAACTAACTCATGCTTGTTTCATGCCGTCCACTGATACTGCACTCATGCATTGTTAAGCACCCACTGATACTGCACTCATGCTTGCTTCATGCCGTCCACTGATACTGCAATCATGCATTGTTAAGCACACACTGATACTGCACTCATGCATTGTTAAGCACCCACTGACACTGCACTCACACATTGTTAAGCACACACTGACACTGCACTCACACATTGTTAAGCACACACTGACACTGCACTCACACATTGTTAAGCACCCACTGATACTGCACTCATGCATTGTTAAGCACCCACTGACACTGCACTCACACATTGTTAAGCACACACTGATACTGCACTCATGCATTGTTAAGCACACATCTCCACAGGAAGGAAAAGAGCCTTAACAGTGAAATGCGCATAACAGTTACCGTGCTACTAATCCCAATAAACTGTGCAACTACCTATACTAGTCATTGTTAGCTCAAGTTGTAATCATGTTTGTTGTTTGTGGTCACAACCATATATGGTAACTGTACTGCTCTGGCCAGCTTACTTGAGTTGTATGGAGTGACAAACTTAAGTCCTCGTATGAAGTAGTTCCAGAGACTCCCAAAATTGACCCCTCTCCCTGTCGACTTTACTGGTCTGCAGCAGAAGAATAATGGTGCACCATACAATAATTACCTGACTGTAGTGTATAGGTTGTTCTGAGGCCTCCTCACTGTCCATGCTTACAGTATGCAAATGACATAATCAACTTGGTGTAAGGCCAGACTCTTCTTTTCATTTCTGTAGGGGCCTCAGAACGAGGCTAGACCTGTTCGTATTTTCCAAATTGTTCAGAGGGGCCTAGAAATTAGACCCATTCCTTCTCTGATCAGCTTTACTGCAACATTTGATGTATTCTGGTCTAGCTATATACCACAACTTAGTTTCTGATGTGGCCATGATAAAGATGTTCACACTGCACATATGTACAAGCTGAGAGACAGCCGATGTTTGGGGTTCTTGTCCCTTCCCCCATTCCCCCATTTATTGCCGGCCTTGTTTCCAGGCCCAGCTAGGGATCTTTTCCTTGCCAACTAATACAATTTAGTTACTACACACATTTATTATGTCCAGCACATGCAGCCTGGCCTTGGCATGGTGCCAGGAATGTCCTAAACCAACTGTACGTACTCTACTGCACTGCAGCTCAACTGTACTCTACCGGTGCAACTCACTTCTTGCATGTTTGTACTCAGCCAGTAACAACTCACCTTTTGAGTAGAGATTACATATACAAACAGAATAATGTTTACTTTCTACCTGGGAATGCCACAACTGTATGTATCAGTACAACTCACCTTTTGAGTAGAGATTTGACGTGATGAAAATCATCTTGGTATTCATCGTAGTCTGGAATCTGTACGTAAAAAATGTTGTACCTCTTACTGCAGTACACGGTTTCTGCTTTCCCTCCTTCTCCAGGCATTCTCATCTGAAAACTGGGCATGCACGAGGACTTTCTCTCCCTTTGGTAAATTCAACAGGGGTACTGGTGCCTTTGTTGTTAAAGCTTGTTGATCTGGACTAGTTGTGGACCACATGCTAGCCACACTACCAACAGAGAATCTCTTCTCAGTGTGCTCTCAAAAAGTGACGTATGTACTCATCAAACTCGACTCACTATTTGTTCCAAGAGGGGACATTAGTTCTGAGGCATTCTTTAATGCTAGCCATAAGTGTGCAATTGGGACCCTCCACACAGTTTTCTCTGCTAAACAAAAACATCTTACGTACGTACATTCTGACTGAGGCTACCTTCACGTCCTTTAGAGGGGACATTTAAGCCACTGGTTATAGGGAATCCTTTAATAGTTTGTGTAGTCTTCAATGTGATTTATTGGGATCTCCCGCTTGGGGTTATTCAAGCTAAACAAAAACATCTTATGTACGTACATTCTGACTGAGGTTGTGACGTCGGAAGAGGATCAGCGTAGTTTCCATGGCAGCATGGCAGAAAAACCACCCAGCTATCACAACATAGAACACATAGACTGGGAAAATCACACCCAGTGAGATGCCAATCTTGTGCGTGTGTGTGTGTGTGTGTGTGTGTGTGTGTGTGTGTGTGCAGTGTAAGGGGGAAGAATGGCAGCAGATAACATACACAGTCATAACACATAAATCAACATCACTTACATCTTTGTTTGTGAGAACCCCTCGATAAGAACAGCCACGAATGGTCGTCACCTCTGTGTAGATATTGCTGCCTGCCCTGTGAGCAGGCAAGACAACATGTCACTCAGCTAGGCTTGTATATTTTGGGAATCCTCCTCAATCATGTGTACAAAATGAAAAGTGGTTACCAATACTGTGTAGTCTTGTGCCCAGCCCGGGTGTGCCTCCCGGTGAGACATAATAGTGAATGAAGCCAAACTTCTCATGCTTATTACCAAAAAGTAATAAGGACCAATGAGATTGAGAGATCGTTAATCATTACGTAGCACTTTCCTTATAGCAGTAAATTTAGTTTATCTCTACTTGAGTATCCATACATTTTTTTGTGGGTCCAACACAAAATGTTTTGAACATTGCTAGGTTACACTGTCGCAAGAGCATGCACTAGCCCAAGAAGTTCAACTTGATTCACCAGACCATTTTTCCTCCTGAGAAGGTGGTATCTGGAGACTAACTATTGTATATGAATAAAGGAGCATTCCCTAACTATTAAAGGAGCATTCCCTAAACTTCTTGTTGAGAACAGTTCTCACATATGAATGAAGAAGTGTTCCATAAAAGAACAGTTCTCACGTATGTATGAAGAAGTGTTCCCAAAGTTGCTTGTTGAGAACAGTTCTCACGTATGTATGCTCTACAGTTCTCTCAGGGAGGTGCATGTATCCCTACTTCCTGGACTAGCTTACAAGAGCAGTGTGTAGAAGAAGCCAATGACATGGCCAAGCAGGGGAATGGGAGCATCCACACATGCAAACACGGGGAAGTAGGCCACAGCCTGGCTCAGTATGATCACAGTGGGTGTGGCCACTGGAGAAGGTGGGTGGGAAGGAGGGGGAAGAGAGGGGGGGAGGAAGGGAGGGAGGGAGGGAGGGAGGGAGGGAGGGAGGGAGGGAGGGAGGGAGGGAGGGAGGGAGGGAGGGAGGGAGGGAGGGAGGGAGGGAGGGAGGGAGGGAGGGAGGGAGGGAGGGAAAGAGAGAGGATGGGGGGAGGGAAAAGAGGATGGGGATGGATGCAGAGAGTGGGGAGAGAGGAGAGAGAGAAGAGAGGAGAGGGGAGAGAGGGGAGGGAGCCCTTTTGAATGCCTGACCACATACAATATGTAAGCCAACTTTTGACAACAATTGTTAGATGGCCAAGGTTTCTCAATGTTCTAGTCTGCACAATTGAAACAGCATGTTACTGTTGTACTGTTTGTTGTTTTCTGACAGTCGTGGTCTCCTGCTTCAACACAAACCAAGCGTTACCCAAACTTCACTCCTCCAGTGGCTCTCCGTGCATGAGATGGGTTGGCTACTGACGACAGACCGTCTGTCTGGCCCCCATGCATGAGAAGGGTGATACCTGAAGACCACATTGGTCAAAACGTTGTGTATATCAATTTTTTACCCTGAGATATCTGCGGCAAGTTTGGACTACAACTCCCTATTACACAAAGCTGTAAGTGCACTGGTCATCAGTGCAAAAAGCCTTGCTGGAACATACCCCTCTTTCGTTCTTTCAACCACAATTCTATTATTTTATTGACAAATTATTTTTCTCCAAAGCTTACATCAAATTGAAAAATAATTTACGGTGCTCAGTGGAAGCTACAAATAAGGTATAGCTTACCAAAGAAGTCAAAAGCATCTTCCAGTCCACCATCTGAGTGGAAGTAGAGGCCCTTATCCAACATGTTCTGGAGGACATCTCCCCCCCAGGCACTCATAATCAGACAGTAGATGAAACGGAAGGGAGAGGCACTCAGGAACTTGATGGGACTAATGGTGTGTTAGTGTATGTGTAGAGGGGAGGGGGGAGAAATACAAAAGCAAAGAAGGCTATAATTCAGAGGATCAGGTACATTACTACAAATGTATAACAGTTGAAAGGCAAAGCTTGGTTGGTTAGGGAGGTCTATACCATTTCCCTCCTCTCCCTCTCACCCTGTCTATCAGCACTCTCAACATATCTACAAAATGAGCAAATAAACTAGCTACTACTATTGTGCAAGGTTTGAGCAACAACAGTGTACTCCTCTTGTCCACCAGAGTAGAACTGTACGTACACGATAATGCCAGGAATGCCCCAGAGGATGTGTGTACAGTGTTCTCTTCGTCGCTGAGTGAAGCCTAGGAGAATCACTATAGTGAACTAAGGGTGGAGGGGAGGGGGAGGGGGGGAGAGGGGAGGAGGAGGAGGAGGAGTAGGAGGAGGAGGAGTAGGAGGAGGAGGAGGAGGAGGTGGAGGAGGAGGAGGAGGAGGAGGAGGAGGAGGAGGAGGAGGAGGAGGAGGAGGAGGAGGAGGAGGAGGAGGAGGAGGAGGAGGAGGAGGAGGAGGGAGATGGGGAGAAGGAGGAGGAGGAGGAGGAGGAGGAGGAGGGAGGAGGAGGGGAGGAGGGGAGGAGGGGAGGAGGGGAGGAGGGGGGAGGGGAGGAGGGGGGAGGAGGGAGGAGGGGAGGAGGGGGGAGGAGGGGGGAGGAGGGGGGAGGGGAGGAGGGGGGAGGAGGGGGAGGGGGAGGGGGAGGAGGGGGAGGAGGAGGAGGGAGGAGGAGGGATGGAAGAGGAGAAGGAGGAGAAGGAGGAGGAGGAAGGAGGTTCAGAAGGAAGAGGGATGGAAAGAGGCAGCAGTCAGTACGTTCATAAGGGTCATAAGGGTCATAAGAGTCATCATATGAATATCTTTATAAGTACAGATATCAAAAGTCATACTCTCCCATGTGCATCTGTTGTGCAGTTTTTCAGCCAACTAGTGATCCGTTAGCACTACACTATCACAGAGTTTCCAACCTCAGTAGAGTTAGCCTCGGCACTCATGAGGCTACAATAAGGTCAGCACATGCACAGGAATTTGTTTCACAGTTGATTTACACCTTGTAATTTCCTATTGTAGTTGTGATAACAGCAATCATGTGACCGAATACTGCGCTGTGATTGGAACGCACTCCACAGTGCGGGGCAACAAACTGCTGTAACAGAAGTTACCACACCCCTTCCCTCTCTTGCGGAAAGGGGTGTGGCCACGCGAGACTAGTATGGTTTAAGCCTCATCTAGAGGTGTGGCCTGGCATTGAGAACCACTTTGTGCACGCACATGAGATGTTGGTTTCAGTGCATGGTTAAGTGTGTGCGTGTTGCATGCAGAATGCATGGGAGCTGGCAGCTCTGCCATCGTTGGATGCAACACTATACAGCAGAGAGCACACAGATGGTCACAGACAGGTGACTATGATGGAGACTTACTGCAGTAACCATCACAGAAATGTACAGCAGAAACGCTATGTGGTTCTCATGGTGGCAGCTGGAGAATAAGAGAAAAGCAGACAAACCATTTCTAAACTGTTAGGAATTAAAGGATCATCAGTCTGGGTGAAGGTCTTGTCAACAAAATCACTCTGCTGTGCTCTATTCGACTTCCTGAGAACAGCAATCCAATGCTAAATTGCCAGCTTCATTCAAAACTTAGGCATCATTTGCTCCTATTTCTGATGTGATTGCATGGCATTTTGGTTTCGCCCCTCGAAGGTCAAGTGGATGTCACATTGTAACCAGACCCTTTCTCGTGCAGCAGCAGGGCCAGTGGTCTGAGAACGAGACTAGAGTCTAACCTCCATGGGGGTTTAAACCAACCATCAGCCGAGATCACTTTCGAGGAAAACAGAAAGCAGCTGCCATGTTGGTGCACAGTGATAGTGTCCATGTCAATCTTGGCAAAGGGAAAGAGACACTTAGACTAGTGCTTCACTAGTGTGTTGAACCAGACCAAATAACGCTGCTATGTAAGTTAAATCAGCTGTATAAGCAAAAGCATATAATGTGAGGTTGACATCATCCACAACAACAACCTATTGAGAGATGATATCAGGCAGGGTAATTCCGTCAAATGTACTGTTACACGTTGAGTTAATTCCAATGTTGGACTGTGTACATGCAATTGGAGGTACAAAGGTGAAAAAAAAAACCTGCTGGCCTTCAATCATTACTTTCCAACTCTGGCTAAATCAACAGTTCGCCTGTATGGCATAGGTAATAGCTCAATTGCCAGTGTAAGCGTGATAATGGGGACCCCCTAGCCCCAAATCACCAGTGATAGGGGAGTCCCCCTCAGCCCCAAACTGCTAGCGATATGGGGATCCCCTTAATGGTATAGTGACCCACGAGATATGGACCTGTTTGTACAACACTGGACACTCAATCTTGACAGGAAACTTGTGGCAAGTCGTGGGGTATGCCATAGGTTGTATAAAAGCAAAAGCACAGTGTATACAAGTACCTACAGTTGTCAGAGTAGCGAAGGGCATCAATTTTGAGGAAGATGTGGCAAAAGTGAAATGTACATTAAAATTTTACGACCACTTTGCCTGCAAGACATTCCCTGCCGTGCAGATAAAAAATGCAAGCCAGACCGAGGAAGTATATTAATTCTTTCACAGCGGACGGAGGCTATACTACTTCAGCGGACAGAAGTGCAAAGGGAATGAGAAGGGAATGGGAAATCTCTCTTGGCAGTGGAAGAGGAGAGGATAATAGTAGGTAGCATCAATGATCAGGCACACTTGGGCAAAGATTGTTGTACTGGGGCGAGCGTGGCCGAGCCCTACACTAGTGAGTTGAATTGTGATTTTTCGTATATTTATATCTGGCATACACTGCGTACGTCATTGAGTGCATCACTCTGTTTGTTTTTGACCCTATAATTTAACTCAATATGTGTGGACAATATGTAATATTTTCGTACAACTTTAATACAGCCAGTGAGCAGATGAGCTTGAATTAGGAGAGACAGTCAGGAAAGCCAGTCGGAGCACGCACACCTACTGTGTAACAAGGGATTGCAGTTGTGTGCAACATTCAGAAGAGGCAGCTGGAGCGCTAGTATCTACTGTATGTATATACGAGGGCTATTAAACAGCTGTGTAGACTGCATGGCTGCTTACGGAACGTGCTCCGACTGTTCTGTGTGTGGCGACATCCTAAACAGTATTGATAGTGCAGTGACCAACAGTTCTATGGTTCAATGCAGCAGTTCACTGCTTGCTGACGCTTGCCCCCACAATGTTGTACATTCACCTAGTTACAATCGTACTATTGTTGCATAAATATGTTATTTGGTACCTGCATGTTCATTTGAGTGCATTGTGTGAAACTAACTTGAGGGGTCCCTAAATCACTAAAAAAGGGCCCCAGAACACTAGTGTAAAGGGACCTCGGGTCCCAATTTGGGGGTCTCCATATCATATCACGCGGACACCGGAACTACCCCGCCAACGGACATATATAACTTACTCGGTAGCAGTGCCATTGACCACGTCAGACATCGGAGTGTGTTTCGGGGGCCAAGGGAAGGCACCCAGCTGACCCACCGTGGATCCTAGTAGAGTGGATGAGTTCATCGGGAGAGGTTCAGATGTTTGCGCTTGCCTAGCCAGGCTTACAAGCCACTCACGTGTTTGCATGGGCTTACTGCTATAATTTGAATACAGCGCAGGTTTCATCTCTTTATTAAATTTTGAATATCAGCAGATCGAACACAGAAGGGATTTTCCCTCGGCCAGCTTACGCTTGCAAAATCTGAAACAAAACAAATCGCTCGAGCTTTAGGTGACTAGAGTAGAAATGGAACTTTGTGAAGGTTTACGTGTTGTCCGTGGCCCAAACTGGTCGTGGGGAGATCAGGACGGAGGAGAGGGTCACGTTGGGACGGTGGTGGAGGTAGGACAAGGTGGTGGGTGGGTGGTGGTTCAGTGGGACTGTGGGAACAAGTGCAGATACCGCTGTGGGGAGGAGGGAAAGTATGACCTGAGAGTCTTCGACAGTGGACCAACTGGTGAGTATGTTTATGAACTAGTGTTGGTCTCATGTCATAGTGGGCGTGGCAGTGCCATTTTAATAAATTTGGGGGTGTCTACCAGTTCCTTAGACTCTGGACTGTTGACAATTTTAAGTATGTGTCAGTACTGTGACATAAGTCTTTTGTCTACCTTGTTGAGCTCTAGTTGATAGCAGCATTGACCATGAGGGCTTCGTATAGTCACAAGCAGTCAATGAACCACATCTCCCTTAATAAAAAGGCCTAGATGTTATGCAAAGTCACCCACCACACAGGATGCATTTCAGCCAATACCAGGCCTCATCAGCTGCGCTACATGCATACTCAACAAAAAGAAAGGGAGCAAGACTATCTCCTTTTATTTCACTAAAGGGAAAAGGGGGGGGGGGGGGGGGGGGATTGAACCTTGGGCTATGGAAGTGCTGCTTTGTTTCATATATTTGCCGTACTAAGCTAAGGCTTTAATACATCAGGTACTGTATCAGAAATACTGTACCTCTGACACCAAATGTAGTCTAGATGCAGACGGTGTAAATAGGCTCAATTTCAGACGTAGCACTGCTTTTCCTACTGTTGTACGTCAAGAACAAGACGCCCAGCAGTGACATCACAAGAGCTGTACCTGAGGCACTGCCCTTGTGCTTGTACATACAATAACTACAGCCATGTCTTTACAACAAAAGAGCATGTAGAACTCAAAAGTCGTATCCACAATACAATAAACCACATCCTCCTTAAAAAGACAGGCCCTTTTCTTGTGAACTGTGCAGAATGTGTATTGGCCAATACCAGGCCTCATCAGCTGTGCTGGGTGACTGTTATTGCAAGCAAGAAAGATAGTCAAATGGCCAGCCTTATCGCTGACGTATAGTATGCATGTGTTCATTCTCTGCCTGTTGTCTGTATATAGCTGGCTAGCAACTCCCCTGCAGGTACTAGACATGAAGAGAGGTGCAACTGGTGCCAGGATGAGCCACTCCGTGGCATGCTGTGGAGGTGTGCAAGGTGCTATGACTACAACCTCTGTATGTCCTGCTACATGAGTGGTGCACATACACTGGAGCATGAGTTCATCAGGATCGTTGCACAAGACTCACCAAACAAGTAGGTGTACAGACCTATACAGCAAGTAGCCTCGTTTCCAGGCTCTCACCTTGAGACTGTACAGCAAGCTTTTTGATGGTCATAATCATAGATGGGGCTTAGTAATAGTTCAAGGTTAACAAATAGTCAAATTCGATTTTAATCATATTCATGATGCTTAGTCATTGCTGAGTCATCACATCAGCAATCTGGTTTGATCACACAGAGAATTCTATTAGCTACAGGTCAGCTATATGTAACTAAGCCTCCTTTTCCTCAGATTGGGGCATCACATACCTTCCCTTGTGATGTAATTATTACCCCGCGTTCACGTGTGCAAGAGGTAAAGTGATTGGTTGTGTCCATCTGTCTGTCTGTTGGTGTAAAAAACGCCAGTTCTCCAGATCCAGGGCCATTCTAGTAGTGCTAAATACCTTCAAACTGTGGAAAACGTTACAAAACTGCCTTGTCTGTGCTTCTTTTCGCCAGATACACTCTACAAGCACTTATAATCCTGCGTTTTAATATAACAGTGAAATTTTGGTACTCTACTACCCCTGCACACTGAATATCTCCTCATCATAGATAACCTCATTCCCAGGCTTGTTCATGAATTGGGTCGATTTTTTTAATGAGCTTGGGAGTGAGGCTACATTGTAGAGTGATCTGAAATTTGGGTTATCAGCTGCAGAAGAGCCAGGGGTTCTAGACTCTTCCCAGACAAACTGGCAACAGTTGTGTGTTATTTCCTACAGAACCAGACTTCGATCAAGATACTGCACAGCCAGAGTGATGGCAAGGGGTATCTTTGAGGGAGCCGAGGTGGTAAGGGGTCCAGATTGGAAATGGGGGAACCAGGACGGTAAGTAAATCTGAGAGCAGTTTCACGTCATTCTGAAACATTCTCATCTTTTCACACCCTAATGTATGCAGGTGGAGCCAGTTCACCAGGAAGAGTGCGAAAAGTTGAAGGATGGGGCAAAGAAACTGCTGTAAGCACATTACAGATGCTTAGTGTATACGTTTAAGAGGTATTTTTCTAGGGAAAATATTCTGTCCGCTGCTCACCTTCCGTCTAACACCTTAAAGTCAAAGTACTGAAGGAGGCCATATGTTGGAAAGTGCTACAGTTGTTCTTAAGACAAGCAAATGTTATTTGTGATGAACCTCTCTGTAGTATTTGGCAGTTGTGGGGAAAATATGAATGTTGTTTAGTTTGCTTACACATCACTTTTGAAGTGTAGTATCCCTAAAGTTATAGTAAGGGTGGAGCTAAGAGTCTGCGCATAGTTGCAGCAAGTATCAGTCCTTCACTGTTAAGCTCCAACCAATCACAGAGGTGTGATATGTGCATTGCGTCTGTATTCATACTTCTACCTGAGGCTGCCATATGGGTCACTTCATATCACGTCTCTTATTGTTTTATTGAAAGCTGTTGTTTCATCTGGTTTTCTTCAGAGAAGTGTAGTGAATGTGGAATGGAAGGAGACCCACGTCAGGAATTTGTACAGGGTTGGACACAAGGGCAAGGTACATATATGACTGTATCTACACATGCCACCTTCAAATTGTTGATAGTTTCTATGTTGTATTTACATTCATTTTATGACAGGTTGATTTACGATGTGAAGTTCCTGGAAATGGTGGCTACTACTATCCTGATCACCTGCCTGTACTTGGTGAGCTTGTGTGTGCATACATGCACTATGGCTGTGGGATGGAGAACTGCATAGCATTGATGAAGACTAGAATTACACAGTGCTGCTCACTGTTTAACAATTTGCATACTGAGAGATCAGTTAGTGGGCGTGGCTGGGTGATTCAGCAGTGTGCATAACAGAGAGTACAGTTAGTATATAGGTAGTTTGTGATGTGCATGACCAAGAGATCAGTTAGTGGGCGTGGCTGGGTAATTCAGCAGTGTGCATAACAGAGAGTATATAGGTAGTTTGTGATGTGCATGACCGAAAACACAGCTAAGGGGTCGTGGTTTTGACAGTGTGCATGACCAAGAGATCAGTTAGTGGGCGTGCCTGGATGATTCTAATTGAGCAATGTGCGTACCTTAGAACAATTCATAGTAGTCTTGTGGGATATTGCATGGGTAAATTCTGCTGTTGCGCCTCTAGGTGCACCATACATACCATGTGAACATGAGGAGCTATCAGCTGGCGATACAGTCCAGGTCATGTTGGATCCAGACCTTTTCAGGATTGCTCAGGAAGATCACGGGGGATGGAATGACAGAATGGCAGAGGTAAATATTAATGGTTTCTTGGTGAAAGTTAGTCCTCATCTGCTGCATAAATCTAAAGTGGTGTAAGTCAAGCTGGGACGATACTCAAACCAACACTCTGTTTACGTACAAACTGGTGACAGAAGCCTCATGAAATGTTGTTTCACCTCTGGTCTGCCTCCATCCTTGTGGCTGTAGTTTATTGGCACAGATGGTGTGGTGACCACTGTCCATGACTCTGAAGACGTCATTGTGAGGTATTCAAACAACAAGGCCTTCCGTCTCAATCCTCAAACACTAACCAAGGTAAGACTTAATATGATATCCCAACCCAAGGAGTCAATGGGAAAGCATTGTAGGTGCATGTAGTTAATTGTATTTCTTATTACAAGTCTCATGAGAATTCGTATCAGTACACAAGTCATGCATGCTACACGTCCAAACGTGCAATGAAATCATTATCACCATAGTACAAAGCTACGCCAGAAAACATGCACGAGTAACAGCGCAAAAGCAATAAGTGAGTGTAATTTTCTGGTGTAGCTATTATGGTGAAACTAAAACTAATACGATACATGTATTAAAAAATCTACATTAAAATTATTTCCCTATACTTCATACCATTAATGCAATATATAGGTGGATGTTCCAGTGTTCTATTATGGTGATGTGGTCCGAGTTCTTGAGGACATGGTTGAAGTTCACCGACTTCAAACTGGCCACGGGGAGTGGAATGATGACATGGCACTGGTAAAAACACCATCCAATGTTCAGCAAAGCTGGGATGATTGAGCTATTGTATTAAAAGTGGAAGTTTGCAATATTGTCACTTCAACAGACATAGCCCCTTTCAAGTCTACTGCAGTAAATAATTCAGAAGCTAGTTGGTAATGAGGGTAATTTTAGAGGCATTCTTTCTTCAGTTCAGTTTGAAGCTGGACGATCACACTTCGTAGAGTTGCTGCGTGCTCATGAACTACACTTGCCATTGGAGATTAGTTTAGAAACATGTTCAGTTTTGGCTGTAGTACATACATGTTCTGGGCTCTTTGTTACGACGTGCTGGTAGCCCCACTTCTATTGCTCTATAGTCCCTTCTTCTATTATTTAGGCCATATTACTTACGCTGTTATTCTGCAATTTACATGCATACAGCCATACACACTCTTATGGGAATTTTCAGATATGTTATGTTACATATTCTCTCTGTCTTTTATTGTAGTCACTTGGTCAAGTTGGCCGCGTGATCAAAGTCCAAGCCAACAGTGACCTTAGGGTGGCTGTCAATGGGAGGCGGTGGGTCTACAACCCCCGCTGTCTCTCCCTTGCTCCTGGAGAGATCCCTCTGGAAGAAACAACAGGTAAACACCCAGTATATATCATAACAGGTAAACACTCAGTATATCATATTGTTGTTGGTGACTCATACATGTTCTAAATCTACTCCATTTGAGCTTTGTGTTTTATGCTGATATCACACAAAGTGACAATGGCCATTTTTTGTGGGGGCCGGGGAGGATCTGTTTCCAGGATTTTATGTGTTATAGAGTATTCCATTGAGGAAATAATGTGTTGAAAATCTAGCCTAACTTGACGTTCTCACGCAGACATCATTGAAGTGGGTAATGCAATGAGACTACAGCTGCTCTCTCTGGTACAAGCGGACTGTCCCGATGTTGTGTGCGTAGCTGCAGAAGTTGGTGATGTCTCCACTATCATCACCTTCCTACAGAAGTACCCCAGTGAGGTACAGGCAGACATGCACATGTAGTTCTACATATGTACATATATGTCAATTAAAATTATTTGATGTTGATCATGCTCGAGCAAGACAGAAAAGCTTATGATTCGCATAATGGACGACTAGCCTCGTTCCCAGGCCACTCCCAAATTTTATCTCTCAGCAGTGGATATAAATGGGAGATAAAATCTGGGAGTGGCCTGGGAGCAAGGTTAATGGTGACTTAATTACTCTCCACATGTGCTTTCTGATCTTGCTAGTCACTGTTTGACTATAATGCTATCTGCTAGGTCATAATTTATGTTTATGCAGCGGACATGACTTTACCCGTATAGAAGTATCTTGGTTTATTCCTCTTCAGGTAAACACTACGTACCAGGGAAAAGGGCCCATACACATTGCAGTTGTGCTGGGTTTCATTCCTGTGCTAAGAACTCTCCTCCAGTTCCATCCTGATTTAGAACTGGAGGTATATACCCCAAATAATTGCATGCTGTCTAGCCGTGGTACTTGTGCATACTTACCTGGTAATACAATTTCCACTTGACTTGCACTGCAGCATGTTAGATGAGAACACATCATGGTTTATGTAGACTAGAACACACATAAATTAGAAGTGATTCTTCTTTGTTTTAGTAGAACATATAGCTTAGCAAGCCTGGCCTCGTTTCACCATGCATAGTGTGAGATGTATATTACATGATACTGATTACAGTAGGACTATTGGTTAGACTTTAAATCATATGTTATTGCTTACTATAGGATGACAATGGGGAAAAGGCACTACACCTGTGTGCTTATGTGTGAGTTGAATTAGTTTATACCGGTGTATCAATTTCGTATTATGTCCACAAATTGTTAGGTATGCACTGCTGCACATATGTCACTAGCTAATAATTCTTACTTAATTGGCAAGGCTGATTTACTACATTGTGTGTTCTTAGCTTGTGTGAGTACTTTTTACATAGATGAGGTCAAATACACTGTTTTATTATCCAGTTGATATTACTACAACAGTATTTTCCTATTCCCGTGCCGTGCAATATCACACGGTATTGCACGAGTGTTATTGCATGGGTGTTATTGCATGGGCAGGAACTACGCGGTATCCTAGCAACCATGATATGCTTTAATTAGAACCGGTGCGTTTCGAACAGCGAGTTACTTGGTTCTTTGTGTGAGTTGAGACACGACGCTGTTGTGGTAATGGATAATAAACATTTTATTACACTCGTTAGCGTGCATATCGCGGTTATTGCACTCGTGGGCTGCATTTTCACTCGCCTTCGGCTCGTGAAAATACCACGCCCACTCGTGTAATAAGGTATATTTACCTTGAACAATTTTGCTCAATTTGAGCTATAAAGTTCATGTTTATTGTTATTAACTCCTCTAGATCCTTATAAAAAGGCCCTGTTCAGACTATCATGCCTTGGTTTACACATATAGCAACAATGCAACGGCAGCTAAGATCCTCCTGGATGCTGGTGCTGATGTGAATTCAAAGGACTGGAATGGAGTGACCCCCCTAGCTGTAGCTGCAGCCCTTGGGCACTACAATGTCATGGAGCTTGTCATCAACCACCCTGGAGTGCGGATTGATGTGCAGGTATGTGATCCTCCTTCTGGTTGATAATAGTACACAACCTTGCTCCCAGCCATCCGTGGTGAAATACGTGACGGTAGAGTACTGTATGTGGCATCATCAGTGAGGATCAGTTAACACATTGGTATTGTATAGCAGTGACAAGAATGATCACGCTGGTGAATTGTACAGTGTGTAGCTGTGGATAAATATGCCACTTGTACATAGCCCAGGCCCTCACCCAGCTTTCGACTCTTCAGGTTTCCGTACTGTAAACGACAAAAAAAGCTAGGCCTAGAAACTGATCATAACATTTTTCCCTTTGACGAACTACATCTCCCTAAAAAATTCGCTCGTTGATTGTTCATGCATGTAGTTCATACACATTGACAGAGTGATCTTCTGATGGTAAGATATATTCCATTCATTTCATCTTCTTTGTTGATGTTTTCCTTTGCCTCTATACGCAGGACTCAGAAGGGAAGACTGCACTGCACAGTTCCGTGTTCTCACAGAGAAGAAGATCAGTAGAGCTCCTGCTACAGAAAGGTGCTGATCCAACACTGTTGGACTTTGAAATGATGACCCCCATTCACAATGCTGCTGGGATTGGATTTGTAGCGTAAGTGCCTGTACTGTGACTTTGAGCTAGCCTTGTTTCACTCAATAGAGTATATAATTCTGTGAATGTTTTTTTTGTTGGCTTTTCTGTTGGCTCCTGCATAAATAGAAGAAGGTTCTCGGATACTAACTTGGTTTTAGTAGCTCATTAATATATTCATGAACCCAAAATTGCCACTGATGGACGTATCTACATGCTCACAGTATGTAGCGTCCTAACCGTCTATGAGTCTCATATGTATGTAATCTAATGCACACAACAAAGTGGCTATAAGGACAATGTCATGCGTATTTATCTGCAGTGGGATGGAGGAGATAATGAGGCATTGTCCCCAGTACATTAATGCCAGGAAGGACAACGATTCTACTCCACTACATGTTGCTGTAACAAACCACCACTGTGATGTTGTCTCTCTTCTCGCTTCTCATGTGAGTAAACAGTCCTATACAGTCTATGTAGACTTTACAACAAACCACATATTTATGTAGTTTACATGTAAGTGCATCAGTGAGATAGCAGTATAGTGATTGAGAAGGATGTGTGGTGGCTATCTTGCGAATATATTTCAATCTAAATAGAATACATGTGTAAATAATACTAAATATGTTCTAGGCTGATTTCAATGACCACTTTTGATGACAGTTACATACCGTATAGCCAGAAAATTTGACGGGGAATTAAATTTGGCGGTTTGGCAGTCGGGGTTGAAACTGCTAAATTAAAATCCGCCAATATATTTTTGCCCGCAACACATAATGACGTAATGCATGCAGTAGCGCTCTTGGTCCCACCCGGTGCCCCTCTACGCGAGCTGTGCATATAGCTAGCTCGACGCTAGTACGCTGCCAGTTATATTTCTTGTAAATTTGCGAACCCACGGCATTGTTGAAGTACCTCAAGCGAGTGGACGGCAACACCCTCTGATAAACGAGTGCGCAATGTTTATGATGACGTAATACGATGTGGGGCACCACCACCAAATTTAAATTCCGCCAATATTTTCTTATGCTTGGTTTGGGGCCAAACCGCCAAATTTAAAGACCGCCAATATTTCCAGCTATACGGTATGCTCATGATGAGTGTCGATCTCTTCTTGTTTTTCTTGTTTTTTCACGAGTATATATAGGCTAGTTCCCACAGACAAAGGCACTAGTTGGACACATGATTTAGTGCGATATTTCTGTATAGCATCAAACGGCATTATATTTGTCTTCATGTGTAGCCATCCTGTGACATTGATGCTAAGAACAGAAATGGAAATCTGACTCCGCTGCACATAGCAGTGCATGAAGGCCACATCAAGATAGTTGAAAGGCTTGTTGGATTTGGAGCTGATGTCAACAATCCAGCTGAACGGGGAATCACACCATTACACCTTGCACTTGGGAGAGACACCATGCAGCAGCCCTCAGATAGCACCCCTCAGATCATGAAGGTATAACTGTGGGTACTGCATATATATAGAGCGATACTTTCAGTTCAACACACACACACACACACACACACCTGCATGATAACATACACCAGCACCCAACTGATGGTCTTGAGCCAATAAGTTCTGGTAATCTTGTGATTTTGTTCCACTTGAAAGTACGAAATGACCAATTGATTAAGATTGATTGATTGATCAGTGATTAACTATTGTATAGTTATAGTGTCAACTGTAGTTGACTGTATCTATTTTAGTACGCACAGGGATAAGTATATCGATCACCAGAGCTGTGAGTTTGAGCAAAGGTTGCTAAACAAGAAATTGTCATAGAAGGACACACTCTTTATTGAATGAAGAAAATGAACTCTGCCCATGCACGGTATTAACCAGGATGAAACCCTGTGCATTTCACTCTGAGCTTTCTCCCTCCCTGTATGAAACCTTGCACTGAGTGCCTATATGACTCTGCAGCTGCTCAAGTTGGTGTTCCTTTGCCTGTACAGATTCAACAAGAGCTGGAGAGAATCGGAAGGTTTAGAGTGCCTTCCAATGTGATGGTAGCCCTGTTTTTGGTGCAGCAAGGTGCAGACTCTCATGCCAGTGATGAACGGGGTATCCTTCCTTTTCAAATTCGTTCCCCCGATGTGGCTACACTTCTGCTGACTTTTATGAGGAGTAAAGGGTGAGAGAAAGTCCACTGTGTGTTCATGAGCAATGGATTATATAAAGGTAGAAATGAATAGTCTGTTGAGGAAAAATAAATCCAAGGTGAAGATCTGCTGCAAGTCCAGCCCAAAACCTTCTGAATACTACTCAAATGCACTTACCACTAAACCAGTACTTTGGCAGAGAAAATGAAGACAAGCTGTATATGTAAGCAGATTGCGCCAAATTCCAACCTCAGCTGTGTTCCAACTGATTCTCACACTTTTGGCTTTCTGCCCACAAGCAAGTAACATTAATGTTTTGTTATAGAAAAAGTTAGTTTCTTTTATGAATGCACCTGGAGTCAAGGCACCATCATGTTTGCCCATCTTCTCCTGTGCAGCCCCAGTTCATTTCATGGTAGCCTGCGCAACTACACTCATTCATTCAACAGTACCTGGCCAAGCACCACAAAGTCTCAGGTTAGTAAGAACTTCATTTAACTAGTGTATGTAGTATGTTAAACAACAGAATGGGAGAGCCATGCATGTTATATAGGTTTCTAGCACAATTATCACAGATGTTCATTTCTCTCCTTCTCAGATGCACACATGCACATACTCACAGAAAGATCAACTTTCTTCACCTGGTGCAGTCGGTGGTCCACCCAGCAGCTCTACACCTCAGCCACCAGCTCAGTTCGGTAAACAGTTCAATAAAAGTTCCTCTGGTGGGACTGCTACACACCTTCACAAGGACCTCAACACCTACGCTAAAAAGCCACCAGTCAAGGCCTTGAGTGAAGGTTAGCGTCATGATTTTTGGTGCACCAAATCTATAATTATGTATGTGCATTTGCATGAAGCATGGAATGAGAATGTACAACCAGTTTGATCGTAAAAGCAAAATTGCTGTGAGTAGGACTTGTAAGTTACACCCAACGTACAGAAATCATGTGTCATGGAGAAAATGTGTGTAAGTAGCACAAGTTATTTTTCTCTTGAGCGTGCGTGTTGAAGCTAAAATGAACCCCAAAGCTCTCCTGTCTGTTCCATGACCCATACATTTATGACTGTTGTGGTGAATGTGTATACATGTATGCAGACCAATATTATTTGTAATGACTTTTGGATGAGGCTGTGTGTATTTCCCTTTCTTAGCTTCTTCGAGAGTGGTGCCATGTTTCCTTTGTCAAAAGGGAGCGGATACCAAGCTTCTCCCATGTGGCCATGTGATCATGTGCAGTGACTGTGCTGGCCGAGCTAAGAGGTGTCCAGATTGCAGGGTAGGCCCAATATTTATTCAGGTTCTTCTGTTGCCTACTGCTTGAACCATACTTGATCTATACTTGATTGCATCTACGTATACTGTAGGCAGTGGTGCAATCATTTGTAGCAACATGTGTGCTATGCCAGCAGGAGCAAGTTACACACACCCTCACACCTTGTGGTCACAACTACTGTTCAAGTAAGTATGTACATGCTGATGACATCAAATGTTTCCACTTCTTTCATGAATATTTCTACCGGAATCGTGTTGCAAAGATGACAGCCACTCTTTTGCCATTCAGATTGTGGTGCTCAACTCACAAGCTGTGTTGCCTGCCAGATGCTCAGTAGAACTGAAGAGGAAGAAGAAGCTTCCTAGAATACAACTATGTGCTGTACTTTGTTAATAGCAGTTTTTTACTGACATTTTAGTGCAAGATTCTAATCATTTTTGGTACATGGATGTCATGCACATAGTCATATGTACAAACATTGAGAGCTCAGGGAGTTTGAGCCATATGTACGCACGCACAAAAAAAAAACACAAGCGGTTAGCAAGTCCTTATCTACGTGCTGACTGCGCCAAACAAATCCGTGTTACGTTGGCAACCTTCCAGTAGCCTGGCAGTACAGTAGGGCGAGACGATTTCAGGGGTGGGGCCGTGGGAGTTCCCCGCGAGCCGTGCTGGGGTCTGGGCACGAGACTATGCTGACTGTGCATGCATCGTTGTCAACAAGTATGGAGCTGTGTGTAGGTTTGCGTGTTATTCGTGGTCCGAACTGGTCGTGGGGGGATCAGGACGGAGGGGAGGGCCACGTTGGGACGGTGGTGGAGGTAGGACAAGGTGGTGGGTCGGTGGTGGTTCAGTGGGACTGCGGGAACAGGTGCAGGTACCGCTGTGGAGAGGAGGGAAAATATGACCTGATGGTCTTCGACAGTGCACCGACTGGTAAGTAAATGGTGTAATTGGCACTATTAGGTAGCCACTCCCCTCTGATTTCTCGTGAGATCTGCAAATTATATTGGCTGGGAATATGTGTTGACATAGTGGAACATTGGTGGTATGTAGTGTCAAGCATTTCTTCCTGCAGATGAAGAATGAAAATATCATTCTGCAGCCAATGTCCCAAGAGTTATTAGCTAGCATTTTACCTCAATGGTATTTTTGTTCTTGTTGTCTAAAGCTCCATGTCACCAATACACATTGGACAAAGACAAAGTGTACATAAGATTGACAAAAACTTTGCACCAACTGCTCCCTCTACCTGATAATGCCAAAAAACTCAACTTTTAGTCCCTCTGCTAAAATGAAAATTTACACCCTCTCCAAGGCTCCACCCATAGTCTCACCACATTGTCAACTCACACACACAAAAAATAAGTGAAAACTTCACACACGTGGACTTGTCATGGGACCACTTCAATTCCGGTCTACAGGGCAAATTCACAGTTGACCTCAAAGCAGCAATTGAACTGAAATCAACTAAAACTGAGCCCAGTTTCAGAAAGCTCAACTCATCCCCTACTAAACTACCCATGCTTTTTCCCACTCACCTCTAGGCCAGGGAGCTATGGCCACAAACCTACTCCCTGGCATTGCCCCTAGAATGGAGCCAAGATACACACATTTCCGCTAGCACAACAACAGGCGGACCTACAAGCCTGAAAAGTCAGCTTTCTACAGTACCTTTACCAGATGATACCCATCTCTTCCAGGGTGGCTCTTAGCCTTTCCAGCACACTCACAAACATCCAAGCACACTCCAGCAAGCTTTACACACATAAATGGCCAATCATCTCTTCAATTAGCTAGAAAAAGTGCTTTTTTTTAAGTGTTGGAGGATTTCTTCAAAGTTCTGCACAGCCACATGAAAGTGCTGCCAGACCACTACGAAAGGGCACACACCATATCAAAGGGACACCCCCCCCCCCCTCCTTGTTGATTCCATTTGCTGCCATGGGAAAATGTAAACAAGCCAATGAATTTCAATAGCGCCAGCAATAGTCACCGGGGCTCGTTAATTATTCCTGACCAAAATCGACCTGATTGGTGGTTCAAGGTTTTCCTGCCTTAAAAAATGCACTCTCTTAAAAAGCAAGTAGGGATGGCTCCACCTCAATATCAATCTGCTCTTTTGGTTTACGTAGGTCTAGTCCACCCCCAGTTGAGGTGCCATGGATGTCTTCTGGAAGGGATAGCTGGAATACTGTGGAAGTGTGTCCGCTGTTTTGAGTACTTTCTCTGCACACCCTGCTATGCAGCTGGCAAGCACAGTGTAGAACATTCCTTTCTGAGGATTGACGGTGAAGATTTAACTGAAAGGTTTGGAGAAGCGTAAACATTTAGCCTAGATGTTTTTTCCCCTAATTCATAAATCTATTCTTAATATGGATTGTCTACTATGACCTGTAATGTACTGTCTGAGCGGAAGTAAAGCCGAGTGCTAACCCTTGGGCTATCAATTCCATTTTAATTTATAGGTAGAAAGATATGCAATAGGAAGTTGCTTATCTGAACATGCTGGGACCAAGGTGTGTTTGGATGTTGGATAAGTGAAACTGTATACAAAGCAGAGTACTTGTCAAAAATATCTATGAACTGATGTTCGGATAAGTGACTTCCTACTGTAATAGATCAATTGGAGGTGATTTTACCACCAAGTTTCATCCATCTATTATAGAACTAGGGTACCTTCTAGGGCCAGGTCTTTGAGAATTGAAGCGAGGGGCATATTCCTGGGAGCAGAGGTAGTTCGAGGCCATGACTGGAGATGGGGGAACCAGGATGGTAAGTGGTTATGGTTGGAGTCTCTTTCTTGTCATACTGCATCCACTGAAAGTGCCTTTGGTTCAAGCATCTTTTGTAGTTATGGTGGCCTCAGAAGCACTCTCCAGATCTGCCCTAGCAAGTGTCATTTATGAGTGATATTTGACCCTGATTGGTGGCTGCTTTCTCTCACCAGGAGGTCTGGGTATGGTTGGCAAGGTGGTTAACGTTCAGGCATGGAAGAAGGAGTCTGCAGTAAGTGGTTGGATGTCTCTAAATCTGTACTCTATTTGTATGGAGATACATACAGCTCATATAACCTCAGATCTAGGCTTTCTGTTCAGACTTTTGTCGTGTAGAAGTTCCCCAAAGCTGCTACACAAAATCGGGAACGAAAAGCCTGGGTTTGAGGCTAGCTGTAACAGCATATGCACAAAATTGTGGCCTGTTGCATGTGCTGCCCTGATAGTGTCTGTGGTTAAGTGAGTGTATGTGTACAGCCACACTACAAAGATGGTATATACAAATAGATAATATATACAAAACCATTGTTCGCAATGCTCAAGGACAACAAATTAGTAGATACATAGCTCTTTGTTTTGTTTTTTGTTGTATGAAGTGGTGTCCAAACTGTCTGGAAGTAAAGCATTTTGTCTGCTTGTTCTGTTTTGTTGTCCATACAAACCTGCAGAGAAGTGTGGCAAGTGTTGAGTGGATTGGCATCCCTAAGAAGAACCAGTACAGAGTGGGCCACATGGGAAAGGTACACATGCTGGTCTCTATACACTACCAATCATTTGTGGCAATTCTATTTTTGTTCCCTGTGTCTCTTTGCTAAGTGCTTGTGTGGCTTAGCTCTGAGTTTACCTGTAGTGTAGGTGCCACATGGCAGCTAGTTTCCAGTGAGGTGCTATATGTGTGCTTGTGTGGCTTAGCTCTGAGTTTACCTGTGCTTGTGCCTATTTTGATCCCATTCTGACTCTCTTTAGGTTGATCTGAAGTGTACCAAGCCAGGAAGTTGGGGCTACTACTTCCCAGAGCACCTTCCTGTCCTTGGTGAGAGTTAGCCCTATGCATCACTTGTATTGTCCATGGTTTCAGTTAGCTACATATCTTTGGTAAGTGTTGCTTATCTATTTATGATGTTAGGTAAACGGACAGGTCTGGTTCATGTACCTACTGCATATTGCCAGTGTCAACTCTTGATATAACCTCTTTCCCAGGCCTCCCCCGTTTTTTTTGTTGTTGTTTTGTGTTCAATATAATACACGGAAGCAAAAGAGCAGCAAAAACAGGGAAGGCCTGGGTAAACTTACATGTGAGGTGGATGTGAGGTGGTCGTAGGAGGGGAGCGGTCCACATTGGAATAACGTCTAGACTTTATTATCAAGCGCTCCAATGCTAGACAAGACCCCAGATGCTCTCGAGACCAAGAGTACTCGACTTCACCAGTAAGAAACTCGCTCTCAAGTTTATTGCACACAAATGTGTGGTTGGGCACTGCCCCCTTATGTCCACCTCGCGTTCTCCTCGCGTCCACATCACTCGGGATACACTGCATTCAGAACCACAAGGGTGATTGGTGTCATTGCTCTGTGTATCTCCCTCTTTAGCTGGTCTGTCAAGCTAGACCTCTTGTGTGCATGCCAGAGAGTGTCCAGCCTTAGACCAGTAGTCCTAATGTCAGTGACAGTAAACAGTATCAGGCCCATAGGAAGCAATATTTAGTTGGTCAGGCGATAAACTGTTGCCACTAGGGGGGTCTGGGGGCATGCTCCCCCAGGAAAATTTTTGATTTCAGACATTCTAAGATCGCTTCTGGTGCAATGTTGGGGAGAAAGAGCAAGAGTTGCCTAACCTGGTGCCAAACATAGAAATGTGCTCGAAGCCTTAACATTTGCGCATTCAGTGACTCCACTTCACAAGAACTTTTTCTCAGCCTCACAGCGCATACAAAGGTAGCAGAATGCAGCGTCGGTTTTGACATCATAGCGGAGCCAGCTGAAAGTGTCACACCATTCAGCCCGGAAACTCCTCTCCTCGCCGTTTGTACCAAACTGTCGCTTTGGAAAGTTGAAACGCTTTAGAACTGGGACTCGGCCATGTTGCGCGCGTATGGACGTCGCGGCTGTTACATGTGGAGTTGTAAACATGTGGGTGTGGCTGAAGTCATTGCAGCTGTGCTGCAGCACTTCAGCCACACCCATGTTTTGTGTTACACAGAGCGCTGAGATTGGTCCGGCGGCCGCCGGACCTGCCGGACCTGCTCCTACGGCCCTGAGTATACATAGCATGAGGAGCACTAGCTCCTATCTCATATTCTCTTTCTCTCACATCCAAATCCAAATATTCACAAGTCCTTTTGGTGTATTGTGACACCTGTACATGCCGTAAAGTGGCACACATGTGTATGCATTAAGATGCACAGCTTACTTGACTGCTGGACTTTGGATCACCCTGACCTTGTGATATATCCACTTCCCATGTTTGTCATTGCAGGTGCCCCCTATGAGCCTCCGAGGGAGGGAGAGTTTGCAGCTGGTGACACAGTCAAAGTTGAGCTGGACCCTGATGTGTGGAAGCTGATGCAGAATGGTCATGGAGGTTGGAATGATCTCATGGGCATGGTGAGGCTGTCAATGTGTAGGAATCTGGTTGTTGTTTGTATAAATTCCTGGTGACCTGGGTGAAAACCTTACAACAGGGTTGTCCATTGAACTGAAACTATACTGTAGGTCGTAATCTGTCCAGAACCCAAGCCAGAACTAGAAATGCAGTTAATAGCTAATTAGCAGGGCGTATGTTTGAGATTAGCCTCAAGCTATTCATGTGTCCTATAACTCTGGATGGCATGTTGGTGGAGTTATAACTTTGTGCATGCACGGTCACACACATAAAACTGTCTGTGTCCACATGAACTGTACCCTTAAATTTTTCCAAGACCAGTAAAATATCAGTACTAGCTGAACACAACATAAACTGTAGACTAAGCTATGTACATGTATATACCAATACTGTTACAACAGGTGGTAAGTTTACCACAGTACAGGTTTCCTCAAAGGTTGAGAGAGAGGGGCATGCCTTCAAATTCCTCTGGATGGCATGTTGGTATATGCTAGAGTAGCCCCCAAAAAGTTCTTCTGATGGAAGCTTTATCCCTAAAAGAAACCCAAAAATGGGTGAACATGAATTTACATTATTGTACTTCCCAGTTCATTGGAGTGATAGGGAAAGTGCACTACATTGATGATGATGGAGACCTGCTGGTCAACTTCCCGAGCAATGCCATGTTCCACATCAACCCAGCAGCTGTTACCAAGGTGAAGAGGAATACACTGCTGTAGATTCTAGCCAATGGCTGTTTGATTGTAAGTGGTACTTGGTAGCAATGGAGAGTCTGATGACTTATGTAGTTAATAATTTTCCTCAGGCTGTTATAATGGCACAACTCTTGATGCTTCAAATGTGCATTTACTGAGTAATTTGCTGTATTTTCTCAAGCAGACACCTCCTTCAAATAGTAGCCGCACAATCAGAAGCAAGGATTGAAATAAATGCCATGATAGATGCTGCACTTAAATAGTACGTAGCCGCACAATCAGAAGCAAGGAATTAAATAATTGCTGCACAACATGGGACAGTAAAACAAATAGTAGCCATGATGTCTGCATGATTGAGAAAGTATGGTATACCCTTGTACCCAGCCTAACAGTGAATGTTTCTCAGCAGCCACACAGATGCATGCATATGTATGTTGTACATCTAAGTATGCACATATTGTTCCTTGTAACCTGGTATAGATCTTAATACCTTGACACCCACTAGAATTGTAAAAGCATTGTGTGGTCCCCCACAGAACCCAGAATCTTAGTGTGGTTGTGTGGTCAACAATTCAAACTCTGAGAGCTTGAGGTACAGGTTAACAGACTGATCTTGCTAACTGTTGTCGTATTTTTTCTACAGGTGGATGTGCCAATGTTTAGAGCAGGTGATGTGGTGTCTATCATGGAGGACCGTGCTGAAGTCAGCAAGCTGCAAAAGGGACATGGAGAATGGAATGAAGAGATGACACCCGTAAGAATCAACTTGCAGATATTAGTTTCACAAGGAATGTTTATTGCAATGTTGACCTTTAGCTATGTATGTCATGCTGCAGAAATTGAACCTAACATACAAGTACTTTAATACATGAAGTTGTCAGTAATCTAGAAGAAGACTGGAGAGTTGTCGTATTTATACCACCACATGCAGTCACTTGGCCAACTTGGACGAGTGGTAAGGGTGGTTCCCAATGCAGCACAGGACGTGCAGGTCTCAGTGGCTGGGAGAAGGTGGACCTTCAACTCTGCCTGCCTGAAGCCTGCTCCTGGGGAGAATCCTGCCTCCTCAGACCTTGATAAAAGTGGGTGATACTCACAGCATAGAGAGTAGAGTGACTACTATCTATGCTCACAGATAGTGTTGCTCCTTTGCCTTTCTTCTGGAAACTGAGTAATCCCATACAGTGGAACTTAATGTCATACACATAGGCTCATTACTATGTAGCACTACATAGCATAATAATTTGTAAAGAACGTTTTAGCTCAAGAGCCTTCATCAGCTGTTAGGCTGAGACAACGGCTAAACAGCTGATAAAGGCTCTCAAGAAAGTTTCTCCATGCTATGTCTAGTCTTGTTCCTGATATAGAATGTACTTATCTAATGTAGATGCACCCTTGGGGCCAAAAAAACGATGTCCTGATTAGCAAGGTGTCCTCATTTCAAGTGTATACCTTTCTTGTACACTCCAGATGAAGACCGTGTGAACCCTGACCTTCACAGCCAACTGCAGTTACTGTTGCAGACAATGAGTCCAGAGATCGTTCCCATGGCAACCATTGCTGGGGATGCCTCTATACTCAGGGAGTACCTGACAAAGCACCCACATGAGGTAGCTACATATGCACGTTGTGCCATTCTGCTAATACTGCCTATTAGCCTCAATCCCAGGCCTTCCCTGGGTCCAGTTTTTGGTCACTTCCAACATTGTTTTTGCATACTGAAAACGATCAACAACACCAGGGAAAGCCTGGGAGTGAGGCTAGTTTTACGGCTTCAAAATCTTTCTGTACAATATGATGTTGCAAACTCCATGGTTAGGATACCCAGCAGGTGTGTGTGTGTGTGTGTGTGTGTGTGTGTGTGTGTGTGTGTGTGTGTGTGTGTGTGTGTGTGGTACTGATTAATACTTATGATGTAATTATCTATCTTCTCTAGGTAAATACACTCTTTCAAGGGAAGTCTGCACTGCACATTGCAATATTAGAAGGATATACACACATTTTGCAAATCCTGCTGGAGTATGGGCCCAAGTTGGAAATAAAGGTAAGGGTTCTGTTGACCAAGTTGGTTGGACTCCTTGATCGTGTAACTGACACTCTACTGTCTACAGTGAGAGAATGGTATACATATACTGTGCCAAATTTGTTTCTTACAGGATGAGGATGAAGACGCTCCACTTCATATTTGCGCAAACTTGTAAGTTGGATTCAGATCACTCAATCTAGCAAAGGTGTATGATATCATCATCATAAATATTCTCTTAACCCATCAAGTGTAACACTGCATGTTGTGATATTCATCTGTATACCTCCTGTGAATGGATCATTGTTCTGCAGTGACCAAGATGATGCTGCAAAGCTCCTCCTTGATGCCGGTGCTGATCCAAACTACAAGAATGCACTTGGCATCTGTCCCCTGGCACTATGTACTGCAGTAGGAAGCTACAGAGTGTTAAGGCTGTTGGCTAAGCACCCTAAAATTAACTTGCACAATCAGGTACATGAGATATATATAACTGTAGTTTTAAACTCCAGTGATCCCGACAAGTTCATGTTATTCTGATTCAGCAATCTACTTTGACAGAGAGCATGTAGAAACTATAATCAGCCCTCCAAATATCTATGTGATTGCAGTTGCTGCAGTGTGATATTAATACTGTCAAGTCCACTATACTCCCTATCATTCTGCTCATTCACTGCATGCAGGCCTGGTATTGACCGAAATGTGTCCTGAGCAATGGGTGACTTTCCATACATCTAGGCCTGCCTTTTTTATTCAGGGAGATGTGGTTCCTTGATTGTTCATGCACCTTCTATAATATCCCAACAGCAGAAATAGCTACATACATGTGTCACAGGAGTGTGATAGCATTTACCTTCTCTTCCTCACCAGGATATTGATGGTAGCACACCTCTACATGCTGCAGTAATTGCACACAGGAATGAGGCAGTCACTATCTTGCTGGATGCTGGCGCTGACCCTGCACGGTGTAACAATGATTTTTTCACACCCATCCTCGAGGCAGCAAAAAATGGATTCTATGCGTAAGTTTTTTTGTTTTGTTTTCTCACTGGATCTATATATGTCATGTTGGAAAGACATGTTAGTGTTGAAACTGCTTGATACATGATTCGCATCTAAGTACATGGGAGCTGATGAAGAAGTCCACGGACGTAGCTACATTCATACAATCAAACATAATTCTGCTAGTGAGTAGGCCTGTGTACAATATGCTTTGTTTTTTCTGGCCCATTGTATTATTCTCTTATGCTCAAGGATATAGCCCATTATGCTTTCAGGAAGTACCTATTATGCTCAAAAATTCATCCATTATGCTCCGTATTATACGGTAGTATAGTTGTGTGTGTTAAAAAGTTGTTAGTGTAAAATGAAAATACTTTCTCTGCTGCGGTAGAAGATGGTTGACAGAGCAAAGATAGTTTGCAGGGTTAGCCCAGCTAGGGATGTCACTTTTTTGTGGAATCTACACCACTCACACACTGGCATTTTGTGGTGGTACACCATAACTAGAAGCTACACAGTATGCCAGCTCCACTGTCTATTATAGTGCAGCTATGTCCCTAATATTCCCATATTATGCCAGCATAATTCAACTGTCCTTATTATGCTCAAAATTATGAGTATAATGTACACAGCGTTACTAGTGAGTTCTTGATCGAAAGCTCCATATGAGAAGATGTGCAGTTGGGAAAGCATGCATATGGCTTAATTATGCCACAGTAGGCTGTTGCCATCCTGATATTATTTTGTATGCACTTTTGCCTTTAAAATGATTACATTGGTATCTTAAAGTGGATCATGGATCTGGTACTTGCATGGGCCAAGGAAATTATAGTGCCATAGAGTTATAGTACAGGGTCATGCTATGTTTGTGTGGACAAGGATTGTTAGGTCATATATGCTACATTCCTTTCCTCCAGAGGGATGGAGCAGTTTATGGCTCGTTTTCCAGAGCATGTGAATATGGTGAAGGTGGATGATGAGCACACTGCACTGCACATTGCGGCAGCCAATGACCACTTGGACATAGTCCGACTACTTGCTTCTATGGTATGTAACATATCTATAGAGACAGTCAATGTTGCACAACTGTTGTATGTAACTGTGCTCCACTGACTCCACATCAGTCACCTATGTGTAACAACTAGTAATCTATTACTATCTCCATTTCAGACCACTTGCAACCTGAATGCGAAAAACCATCTGAAGCAGTTGACTCCATTGCGCTTCGCTGTTGAACGAGAATATTCTAGAATTGTGGAGGTCCTGGTGGGGTATGGGGCTGATGTGAACACGACATGTTCTGATGGCCATACACCACTACATGTTGTGACAACAAACAAGGATATGAAGAAGCCAACATCCCAGACACAACAGCTGCAGAGAGTAAATATTCTACCAGGAACAGTGCTTGTATAGATGCATGTGGACACATAAGTTGGGAGAAATGAAAAGGAAGTGCTTGTGTCTGTGTGACTGACATGCATGTAAAACATGCTATCCGCAAAAACAAACTGGCAGTAAATGCATGTTTAATGGTATGAGGTGAAATAAGTGAATATATGTATTGACATCAGGCAATCAGCACACTGGCAAGATAATTGGCTATTTGCTGTTTCACAGTAGCTATATGCTCTCTCAATCATGTTAGGTCAATGATCAGCTGGTGGCTCTCAATGATGGAAAGCCAGTAGAGCCCTATGTAACTGTGGCAGCTTTCCTGGTACAAGAAGGTGCTGATATGCACATCAAGAGCAGTAGAGGTGTCAGCCCCTTGCAAGTCTGTCCTCCCGATATTGCAGCATTGATTACCAAGTTTGCTAGTGAACACCCGTAAGTTGTCGATCCATGTAAGTGGCATCTTGTAATCTTCACATGAGATCTGATTCAATAAACTATTCAGTAAAGATCCTTGTGGATCCTTAGTGGTTAACTGCTACGTCACAATCAGACAATCATTTGAGCTGTTTTGCCGTAGCAAATTTACAGTTGCAAACATTTCAACCTGAGGACCTTCATCAGTGGTCTAAGGAAGGTTTGCAAACATTTACTGTAAATTCTCTACAATAAAGCAGCTCAAATAATCCACTACATGTATTGTGTGAGATTGATGGACTTGTTGGATCTCATTCTCCTATAGACATCCAGTATTTGCTGGTACACTACGTTCTTCCTCCCCACATTCTCTTTCAAAGACACCTCAGCTGCCAACTGTAAGATCCACATTACAGCATAATAATTATTATATAACTGCATTTGGTAACTATTGTAGTTGGTCAACAATGTATATACCTCTTATGGTGAACTCTATCAATTCCAAAGCCAACCAACAGTGATGTGTTACAGAGACAACTAGGAAGTGGAGGTACAACAGTTGTGGAGAACAGTGAGCCTCCCAAACTGCCACAGGGGGGAGACAAACAAACAACACCTCAACCAGCAGCAGAAGTGCAGTCACATGACGTCTCAAGCCCACAGCTGCCCACTAGTAGCACTGATGGACATGTAAACACTGCTGTCACAGCTAACACCCAAACACCCGGTGGTGCCAAGCTATTGGATATTGACAATGGTGCTGCTACCGGTGCTGAACAAGGTTTGTGTCTTGTAGCTAGTCTGAGTAAGCCAACACATGCATCTACGTTTAATACCGTCATTTTACCCTTTTATTACAATTATTTATATACTGAATACAGCTGATGGCATGGAAAATCGTGAGCTCTGTGTACTTTGTGAAAGTCCTGCTGATGTCAAGTTTGAACCATGTGGGCACATGACCATGTGCAGTGATTGTGCTGACAGAGCAAAGAGATGCCCTGTTTGCAAGGTACAGGCTCCATGAGATTAACTACATTGAAACTGTGGTGCTTGGATCTGAGTGCTATTAGCATGCTGGCAAGGGGTAGTCGCTTATATCTCTCTGGTCTTGAACCCAGACCTCCCTCAAGACTCCCCCCCCCCCCCCCCCAAAAAGGAGGAGGGATCTGGGCTCAAAACTAATGTGCATCTCTCCTGTAATGATGGTATCAATGAGAGCTGATTATATAGCTACAAAGGACCAAGATGAAATACGAATCAGTGGATGAACCAAAGAAGGTGGGGCTACCCATCAATTCTTTTGAACTACTGTAATTCAAGCGATCAAAAGCTTTGTAAGGAATGATGAAGGATCAAGGGTGGTTTTTACCAATCAAGTTCAGTCACAAGCGTGACTACCCCTGGGCTGGGGAATGCAGCCTTGTTCCCAGGCCATTAGCTACATGACTTTGTTGTATCACAACTGTGTGACAACACAGCTAGCTAGGCATCTATTATCTAACAGTGCATTTTGTCTGTGAGCTTTGTGACAGCACTGTTTACCGCATGCTGTGTTCTTTCATTATACAGAGCCATGTGGAATCCAAGTTGAAAAGCAGTTAGAGAAACTAAAATAGTGCAATATGGCTATGCAGTTGTTTCTAGTGTACAAGAGCGCATGATGACATCATTTTTATTGCGGAGGGAGGAGGAATGACGTCATCATGCGCTCTTGAGTCACATCTTTGTCACTTATTATGTCACAAACCAATACCAGTACCGAGGAGCTTTGTGATTCTTTGAGTGCGGGCGTATGGCACGCCACACATAACAAAATTATGAAGTTGACTTCAACTTACCAAGTCGTTATATTGTGACTTGCCAAGTACGTCGTCTTTACGTCATGTAATGTTGTAATGTTGGTGCGTTAAAGTCATGTAATAATGTTGGTGGGTTAAAGACCGTTCAGTGCACCACAATCGTCAGCAGTGGCTTGTAGCTGGATGGTTAGGGCCAGGGCCAGGGAATGGGGTTCTTCTCTTCTCTTTTTTTTTCTTTTTTTTCTGTGGTCCTTCCCTTCTTTTCTTTTTTTTTTTCTGTGTTCGAGCAAAGTAACCGCACCCCAAGATACTCACGGAAGGTTAGTGCTGCAGGTTTACCTTGGCTCGAACACTTTAGAGTTCAGTGCTATACGTAGGTGAAATCTTTGTTAGTATGCTTTAGGGAAGATTCTATTGAGCTACAAGACCTGGATTTTGTGCTGCAAATCTACTTGAAGTAGGAAACCTTAGAGTTCAGAGTTTGTGGCTTCTTAAAAAGCTTTACCCTCAAGGGAGGAGTCAGTCAATCGTGAATAGCTGAGCACGCCTTCACCTGCTTTATACTCGCGCGCGTTACGAGCATAATATTAGCCCAAAGTGTGGTAGCGCGCTCAATACGATTTTATACGTAGGTATATTGAACGTGTTACGTCACGTAAGCGGAACAATCGCTTCGGGAGTCGCTGTGAGGGGTGACAGTGGTGTAGCTGGTGAAGGGAGAGTTTTTGGTATACCAAAGTTTCATTCCTGGGGTAAGTGCACCATGCCATTAACGAATATCAACTCAGACTGGATGTCCAACGCTTCCTCTGGCTTGTGTATTATATTGTTATTTATATTATATTATACGACGCACCCAAGATGCTTATAAGAGGTAATGTTTGCTGGTAGGCCACTGCTACTTAGCTACAAGACCTGAAGTAGGTTTTAGAGATCAGGATTTTTTGCTGCAAATTTTCCTGAAGTTGAAAGCCTTAGAGTTCAGAGTTTTGTGGTTTCTTTAAGGGAGGAGCCAGACATCAGTTTATCAATTGTGAATAGCGAGGTACGCCTTCACCTCCTTTATAGTCGCGCATTACGCGCGCGTAATATCAGCCCGAAGCGTGGTAGGCTTTGGTAGCGCGCTCAATACACGCAATGATTTTATACGTAGTATATTGAATGTGTGACGTCACGTAAGCGCTTCGGGCGCGGGAGTCGCTGTGAGGGGTGACAGTGGTGTAGCTGGTGAAGGGAGAGTTGTTGGTCTACCAAAGTTTCATTCATGGGTAAGTGCACCATGCCATTAACGAATATCAACTCAGATTGGATGTTCAACGCTTCCTCTGGCCTGTGTATTATATTGGGTTAGTTTATATTAATTATTTACGCGGGTCCTTTAAGTTCCATCTTGGGGTGTTATTATGCGGGTCCTTTAAGTTGCATCTTGGGGTGTAAAAAAATACCATGACGTAAAGATGACGTACTTGGCAAGTCGCAGACTTGGACCACAGGCTGTGTTTACATTTTGGGGGGTTCCCCGTATGTGCCGATCGGCATTTCAGGGGTGGGGCCGTGGGAGTTCCCCGCGGGCCGTGCTGACTGTGCATGCATCAGTGTCAACAGCCGAACAGGTATGGAGCTGTGTGTAGGTTTGCGTGTTGTCCGTGGCCCGAACTGGTCGTGGGGGGATCAGGACGGAGGGGAGGGCCACGTTGGGACGGTGGTGGAGGTAGGGCAGGATGGTGGATCGGTGGTGGTTCAGTGGGACTGCGGGAAAAGGTGCAGGCACCTCTGTGGGGAGGAGGGAAAGTACGACCTGAGAGTCTTCGACAGTGCACCAACTGGTAAGTGGTGCAGTTGCATCGATTCTACCTAGATTGCAATTTATAGGTCGCCATTCCTTTATGTGAAAATGGCTGTCTTCTTTGTTAGTCTCGCAGGCCTGACCCACTTCCGCAAAAGAAGGGAAGGGTCTGGTGAACTGCGTATACAAGCCGTGTCCCAACGGAATGCAATTAGCTTGAGACGTAACCAGATTTCAAATAATGCACTCTTGAATTACCTGTTGCGGAGTAAGCACGCTCCCTGAGAAGTATAGTCGAAGTGTTTTTACAGCTTCTGCAGCAGCGGAAAAGATGCCCTAGCTCATGTTCGCCGTTTTCAAGACCGCTATTGCTACTCAAACAGTGACGTAATGCGTCATGTGACAAAATACTGCAATCTGATTGTACCGCACTGTACAGTGCGGCGGGACACGGCTTGTATACGCTGTTCACCAGACCCTCTCCCTTCTCTAGCGGAAGTGGGTCGGGCTTGCGAGACTACTTCTTTGTAGACCCGTTTTATAACTTGGCTATGTTCTAGCCACATCCTTCGTATAGACAAAGTGTCTGGTTATGCTACAACCACCGAATTGTCACCAAGGAACACAATTAATGTACAGCACGGTAATAAGATGCTGAAATCTGCTAACCATGCAGTGTCGTATATGCTACTCCATGGCAACAGGTGCAATCTACGAAGAGCATGATTCTACATCAACGGTTAGTTACAGCAACACTTGCCATGGTGACAACATCAACAGTTGCAGTGTAACCAGACCCTTCCTTATTTTGTGAAGGCTTGCAACAAAAACAAAAACAAAAAAGAGGTTGTCTAGCTTCTGCCGTCTCCGAATTGAATATTGCATGAGAGTGGTTGAGAGTACACACCATTGGTGTCAACATGGTGCGTGGTGGTGTTGAGTGCTTCTTCATGGTCATATAGTCATGCAGGTAAAGAATGAATGTACCCATTCAACATACTGTCCATCATTATTATATGGTACCCCAACTCACAGTGTCTCAAGAGCTGCTTAAGTGGTTCTTGTCTATGTCTATGAAAGTACGCTACCAACACACAGTCATTAGGTTATCTCTGCCAATGGCTTGCACTTCCTACATACTTTATCTTGGTCAGTCTTGTGGTTAGAGAGAGCACCACCTCAATGTCAATCTGCTCTTTTGGTTTATGAATAGGTCTAGTCCACCCCCAGTTGAGGTGCCATGGATGTCTTCTGGAAGGGATAGCTGGAATACTGTGGAAGTGTGTCCGCTGTTTTGAGTACTTTCTCTGCACACCCTGCTATGCAGCTGGCAAGCACAGTGTAGAGCATTCCTTTCTGAGGATTGACGGTGAAGATTTAACTGAAAGGTTTGGAGAAGCGTAAACCCTCAATTGCCTGAATAGTTTATTTTCAGTTTTAAATCCATCCACTTGCTATGAAAGTAGCGAAAAATGGATCATTTGTCATACTTGAAGCCATCAAACACCAAATGGAAGTCCTCTTTTCCAGCCCCCCATCCAGCTCCATCTTGCTTGCAAGTGGCTGCTATGTAAGAGGACCTGCAAAAAAACTAGTTCAATGTGAATGTTAAGAATCGAAACCTTTGGGCTAACAATTTCACGTTATGATATAAGTTTTGGAGAGAAAGAAAAATCCACAGGATTCGAGCTTGGAATCAAACCCGGAACCTTTCCATTACTAGTTGGACATGCTTACCACTGAGCTCTGTGTCAGTGGTAAGTACGTCTGACTAGTGTTCAGAAGGTCCTGGGTCATGGCAGAGAAGCGGAAGCAAATCTGCTTATATCAGCCATGCCAGGCTAGAGGCCTTAGCCGACTCTTTCTCTCTCTCACCATTGAATACACTGCCTTATTGTGAATGGAGCGGACAGGGTTGCAGGCCTGGGGTGCATGGATTGACTGTACAAACACATTGCCTGAGTAGATACTATCCACCACCCCAACCTCCAGTTCAATTATCTCCCGACACATTGTCACCTGTTCTACAACAGGCCTCAAATGCTGACATCAGTGTAAATGGCAAACAAATACAGTCATAGGAATCTCTGTGGTTTGTTGTGAAGCTCTGTGTCAGTGGTAAGTACGTCTGACTAGTGTTCAGAAGGTCCTGGGTTCAATTCCCAGCTGAACCCCTGTAGATTTTCTCCCTCTCCAACGCTTACATTAAGTTTGTTCCTGCCTACACAAAGCCTCATGACAATTTCACATTCTGTTATTTCAGACAATTGCAAGTTGATTATTATCAGTAGAAGAACTAACCAATCAAATTATGAATCAATCAAACAATCTTAAAACTAACTTTCACATTAGAACCAGAGTGCACTGGAGGGCCAGGTCTTTGAGAGTTGAGGCAAGGGGCATATTCCCAGGAGCAGAGGTAGTTCGAGGCCATGACTGGAGATGGGGGAACCAGGATGGTAAGCAGTCACAACAAACCTTTCTACCACAAAATTGTCTTAGTTGCACTATGTACGCTAAAAGCTGCTTTTAGTTAAAGCTTATTCACCTACCTGCCAGCATTCTTGTCATTCCAAATGCATTAATGTTATTTACAACTATCCCAACCCTAGTCATACACAAGTATCATTTAGGGGCTTTAGTGGTATCGACTCCAACAGCTGCATTCTCCAGTGTTTCTGCCGTTCCAAGTGCATTTATTCTACCTCTAGTCATTTCTTTTACACAAGTATAATTTACAAGTGATAATTGACTCTGATTGGTGGCTGCTTTCTCTCACCAGGAGGTCTGGGTATGGTTGGCAAGGTGGTTAATGTTCAGGCATGGAAGAAGGAGTCCACAGTAAGTGGTTGGATGACTAGCATGTGAGAATCAGCTCCCAACTGTGTAAATTCTCCTCTACAAGAAATGCAAGTCCCAAGTATACCAAGCACGAGCTAGTACATACTCCCATTCAAAACCATCATAATTATGAAGTAGTATTCAGATATACTGCCTGAAGGCTAGTAGTATTATGTTCTGCAATAATAGATTCTCACTTGTTTGTAGCCACATTCCCAGGCCTCCCCCATTTTTATTCTTTATTTTGTATTACATGGAAACAGATATAATTGTGAATGTGAATCAAAGAATAAAAATTATTGTAAAGTATGTTAGATCTTACATTACTTGTACTGTTGTCCATACACTCATGCAGAGGAGTGTGGCAGGTATTGAGTGGATTGCTGTCCATAGGAAGAACCAATACAGAGTGGGCCACAGGGGAAAGGTACACATGATGCAATTTCCCCACCAAATTGTACTCATGGTTATTATACTACATATCATCAATTACCAGTTTCTGTTGTAACGTTCCATTTCCTGCGTTAACATTAATATTTCACCTTCTTCACTACTAACACATGTAGAGTTGTATATTTAAATCAGGTAGAGCAAGGTTTTAACTCCAAATTTACCCATAATCAACACCATGTAAATGAAACTTGGAAGGTACACAGACCAATACTATGCAATTCTTCCCCTCTGTGGTATAACTTAATGCAGGTTGATCTGAAGTACACAAAGCCAGGAAGTGGTGGGTACTACTACCCAGAGCACCTTCCTGTCCTTGGTAAGGGTTAGCCCCATCACCTTTTAAGAGGTAGGGTACTTTTCTTCCTTCTTTCTCTCACATACACATCTTCACATCACATGCTTATGTACAGTTGCAACATCTATACAATAGCATTTCCATGAGGGTGCACAGTTTACCTGATTATAGATCACCCTGACCTCCAGTGATATCCACTTCCCATGGTTGTCATTGCAGGTGCCCCCTATGAGCCTCCGAGGGAGGGAGAGTTTGCAGCTGGTGACACAGTCAAAGTTGAGCTGGACCCTGATGTGTGGAAGCTGATGCAGAATGGTCATGGAGGTTGGAATGATCTCATGGGCAATGTGAGGCTGTCAATGTGTAAGAATCTGGTTGTCACTTGCATAAATTGAACCACAGTGCTGTATACTGTAGGTCATAATAATCAGTACCTAATAGCAGGAAGTACAATTTCGCATTCTGCTAGGAAAGTGCCAGCATTTTGCATGTTCAGCTCAAAACCAAAATGAATGCTAAGTAGCAAGCTAGGCTAAGAAATGTTCTTCTTTACTGCTGGGCTACTATTACAATCAGAGAGAGAAAAATCACTTTTCTAAATTAATTCATGCTTGGGCAGGTAACGAAATGCTTGTATCACTGTTCTTTGTGCATGTGAATAATCAAAATTGAGAAATAATGTATCACCAAGAACAAAAACTTTTTATCTCATCTTGCTGACCATTCTTTAACATATGCAGTTGAACAATACTCTCATGTAGGTAGGTGTTTCACCAGAGAAGTTTCTGGTGATACAATCTTCGACTATAAAAAAAAATAGATATATACCCCCGCCGGGAGGGGGGAGGCAATCCCTGTTCTTATGGTGTAGTCTTTAATCTAAATGGCACATGTTATAACATGTATTGTACTTCCCAGTTCATAGGAATGATAGGGAAGGTGCACTACATTGATGATAACGGAGACCTGCTGGCAAACTATTTCAGCAATGCCATGTTCCGCATCAACCCAGCAGCTGTTACCAAGGTGAAGGAAATACCCGCTACTTGTCCATTACTATGAAGTTAACACTATAGTACTTATCATCCATGCTGTATGCCAAGTTTGGCCTACTAAGTATCTGGTACATCAGCGAAACCATGATGAAGGTCTGATTGTACTGCCAGCAAGCCATACTAGTCTCATTCCTACACCCTCAGTACGAAGATGAATGAGCGTACCTTTAAGTTACTTGAACACCTGGGAATGAGTTCACCCTGTATGCCCATTCATAGTGTTGTGCATAACAGATTGGAGCAGAAGCTATGACACTGTAATTGCTGGTAGAGCCCCTGACAAATTGATACCTACAACTAAACTAATACACTCCTTAAATCATAGCAAGAAAAGCAGTGTGTTGTCAACAGTAGAAACCTAACTAGACTATCTGCTAGTACATTGGTCTCTTCTCATTATGGATGTACTATGCAAAGCTACTCATCTATTTTAAGCTGCTGTGCTGATTTTCTACAGGTGGATGTGCCAGTGTTTAGAGCAGGTGATGTGGTGTCTATCATGGAGGACCGTGCTGAAGTCAGCAAGCTGCAGAAGGGACATGGAGAGTGGAGAGAGGATATGACAGCTGTAAGCACCTGGATATGTAACTTGCAGCAATAGATGGTACCTAGAAGTTTTCTGCAGTAGTACCACTGTTAAACATGCATGTCTTGCAGTGTAAACACACCAATGATCTCATTTATACCTCCACATGCAGTCACTTGGCCAACTTGGACGAGTGGTGAGGGTGGTTTCCAATGCAGCACAGGATGTGAAGGTCTCAGTGGCTGGGAGGAGGTGGACCTTCAACTCTGCCTGCCTGAAGCCTGCTCCTGGAGAGAACCCTGTCTCCTCAGACCTTGATAGAAGTGGGTGATACTTGCATACATACAGCGTTGCTCCTTTCATTACAGTTTGTATAGATTTACCATTTAAAGGGAGCACCACTGTTATAAATAAACATAGACTGACATCAGATTGAACAATGTAACACTAGTCATGATGAGACTATACAAAACAGCACTATTGATCTGCACACATCCACATCTTGCCTCTTCCCAGTATTTCATGGTGCTTGCTTACTTCACACTTCACAGGCCAGCTAGTTTCAACTCCACTCCACCTTAAATTATGGAATGTGTACCATGCTGGTAGCGACTATTTCAGGCCATGAACATCATAGTACACAGACTACATTCTGTGTATCTATAGTACAGCTTACATAGCAAGATTCAAGCTTGTTCACAGTAGGCACTACAATGCAAGAAAAGAAAGTGACAAACCTGTCTGCAATACTTGGCAAGAGAACCATTCTTGTGATACTGCATTAACTTTAACGAATGGGTGGAGTAGACTGCAATGCTACTGCTGCCTATTATTGTTGATGCGTGCTGAGTTGCACCTTCAATCATGATGGTACAAACAGCATGTTGGGCATGCACATGTACATACATAATTGTGCTTCTCCAACTCTCCAGATGATGGCCATGTGAACCCTACACTGCGTATCCAGCTGCAGTTTTTGTTGGAGACAATGAGTCCAAAGATCATTCCCACAGCAGTCATTGCTGGAGATGCCTCCATACTCAGAGAATACCTGACAAAGTGCCCACATGAGGTAGCTGCATATGTATACATTGTGCTGGTTTCATTCCCAGGCCTCCACCATGCTTTCCGCACTTTTCTGTATTGCAAGCTACAAAAAGCTGGGAGCAAAGGCCTGGGAATGAGACTACATTGTCGCCACACGTCAATACATGCAATAGTACTAGTCAAGTATGTCACTGAATGCAACCATATTTGTTGTATATTAGTTGTGCATTAACCACTAAGAGCATGGTATATTTACAAGCTGTGAAACTGTGTTAGTTAGCAGATTTGACATAAAGAAAGCCCTATAGTGCATAAAATTAATGTGATACTAATAGAATGCTCCACCATGCTTTCCACACTTTTCCTACAAAAAGCTGGGTGGAGGCTTGGGAATCAGACTACATTGTGCCACACTGTCACCACATGTCAATACTCGCAACAGTATTGGTCAAGTATCACACGGAATGCAACCATGTTTGGTACTTCTGTCTAGGTTATTTTGCTTGGTAAAATGGGGTGTGATCAGGCTACAAGTGATTTTACAGACATCTGTAAATCTAGCTGGGACCTTTGCTAGATATACATGCAAAGGTTGCTCTGGCTTCTCTTCATCTACTTTGTTAATATGTCAGTTAAGCAAGCCTAGGTGAATTAGCAAAGCCGTTAATAATTCAAGGTATCTCTCAGGAAGGCAATGGATGTTACTAGATTCTGCACTTCAGTTGGCCCTGTTCCTTTATCGTGAATTTGACTAATTCTATCTCAAGATGGGGGTCCAAGATTGCTAATTAGTTGTGCATTAACCACTAAGAGCATGGTATATTTACAAGCTGTGAAACTGTGTTAGTTAGCAGATTTGACATAAAGAAAGCCCTATAGTGCATAAAATTAATGTGTGCGTATGCATGTATGGGTGATACTAATAGAATGTACTATTGATGGGTCTGTACACTTCCTCTAGGTGAATACACTGTTCAAAAAAAGGTCTGCTCTGCACATTGCAATAGCTGAAGGAAATATGCACATTTTGCAACTTCTTCTGGAGTATGGACCCAAGTTGGAAATAGGGGTAAGTTACTTTTGACTATTCGTGTGACTGACACATCTAGTGTATGGCTTACATTTTGTTCTCTGCATGCAGGATGAAAGTGGTAACACTCCTCTGCATTATTGTGCAAACTTGTGAGTCAACATCAGAAGAAATATCAGTACGACATAATACAAAATGCCTGAGTATGTCCTAACCACATTATCACCCTTAGTCCATTAGCTAAGTCACATTGGTGCTTTCTAAATACCTGTTGTAGTATTGTTGTGTGGTGAATGGATCATTGTTCTGCAGTGACCAAGACGATGCTGCAAAGCTCCTCCTTGATGCCGGTGCTGATATAAATTACAAGAATGCAGTTGGTACCTTCCCCCTGAAACTCTGTACTGCATTAGGAAACTACAAAGTACTGAGGCTATTGGCTAAGCACCCTAAAGTGAACTTGCATAATCAGGTACTTAAACACCACACTGAGTTACATACAATGCATTACACATAGAAATGATTAGATATATCTATCTTTGCACCGAGTTAAGCTGGACAGTTGGCTGTCTGGAGAAGAAACTATACTATAGCATCAATCAATAAAACTGAACCTTGCTATATGTAGGAGGCTAGGAGCTTTATCTCAGAAGTGTGATAGCATGCCACCCCACTTCCTCACCAGGATATTGATGGTAACACAGCTCTACATGCTGCAGCACGTGCACACAGGAATGAGGCAGTCACTATCTTGCTGGATGCTGGCGCTGACCCTGCACGGTATAACAATGATTTTTTCACACCCATCCTTGAGGCAGCAAAAAATGGATTCTTTGCGTAAGGTTTTTTCTTTGGTGTTTCATGGTTTCAGTCAGCATCAGATTCTCACAGAGAATTCATCACAGCACAACAAAACGTACTCAACATAAAGTAGGAAACATGTACTTTTGAAGCAGTTCACAATCTAGCTATGGTAATCTGTTGAGCGTTCAGCTAAGTACTGACCTCGTGTATGCAAAGTGCACCAGCCACTTGATTCTCTCACGTGACCCTTTGCACTGCATTGATGTGTACTTTAACTCACTTTGAACAGTCACTGCAAGTACAACAACGTTTAATAACCCAAGTGTCACATGCCAGCAGTACACTACTTCACAAATATCATTTCTAGTTTATTGAGCATGGCCAATACCCTTTATTGACATCTCCAGTCAGATGCCGAGTAATGTATGAATATTGGTGACTTGTAGTCTAATTTGTCGTTATCTTGAGCGTGATGCTCATATAAACTGGAACTCCATGTACAAATTTAACCCTTAATTTCCTCCAGAGGGATGGAGCAGTTTATGGCTCGTTTTCCAGAGCATGTGAATATGGTGAAGGCAGATGATGAGCACACTGCACTGCACATTGCGGCAGCCAATGACCACTTGGACATAGTCCGACTACTTGCTTCTATGGTATGTTAAATATTGGATACCATACATACTACTGTACAGTCCCTTAAGTATAACAACTACAAAGACACATGACTAGTTTGTCATTGCACCACAGACCACTTGCAATCTGAATGCAAAAAACCATCTGAAGCAGTTGACTCCTTTGCGCTTGGCTGTTGAACGAGAACATTCTAGAATTGTGGAGGTCCTGGTGGGGTATGGGGCTGATGTGAACATGACATGTTCTGATGGCCATACACCACTACATGTTGTGACAACAAACAAAGATATGAAGAATCCAACACCCCAGACACAACAGCTGCAGAGGGTAAGAATACAAGTATCATAGTATGTAAGGTGCATGGAAACATTCTACCAGGAACAGTGGTTGTATACATGTGGACACATAATTTGTGATGGGAGGAAAGTGCTTCTGTTGTGTGACTGATTAAGACAACACATAGCCGCTGCAAAAACTGCAAACAAACTAAGTACGTTGCCAGTGTGCTGATTGCTTGATGTCAATTTTCACTTCAAACATGCATTTATTGCCAGTTTGTTTTTGTGGACAGCATGTTTTACATGTATGTCACTTATGTTAGGTCAATGACCAGCTGGTGGCTCTCAATGATGGAAAGCCAGTAGAGCCCTACGTGACTGTGGCAGCTTTCCTGGTGCAAGAAGGTGCTGATGTGCACATCAAGAGCAGTAGAGGTGTCAGCCCCTTGCAAGTCTGTCCTCCCGATATTGCAGCATTGATTACCAAGTTTGCTAGTGAACACCCGTAAGTTGTCAATCCATGTAAGTGGCATCTTGTAATCTTCACATGAGATCAATAAACTATTCAGTAAAGATCCTTGTGGATCCTAGTGGTTAACTGCTACGTCACAATCAGACAATCATTGAGCTGTTTTGCTGTAGCAAATTTACAGTTGCAAACATTTCAACCTGAGGACCTTCATCAGTGCACTAAGGAAGGTTTGCAAACATTTACTGTAAATTCTCTACAATAAAGCAGCTCAAATAATCCACTACATTTTTGTATGAGATTGATGGACTTGTTGGATGTCATTCTCCTATAGACATCCAGTATTTGCTGGTACACTACGTTCTTCCTCCCCACATTCTCTTACAAAGACACCTCAGCTGCCAACTGTAAGATCCACATTACAGCATAATAATTATGCATTTGGTAACTATTGTAGTTCGTCAACAGTGTATATACCTCTTATGGTGAACTCTATCAATTCCAAAGCCAACCAACAGTGATGTGTTACAGAGACAACTAGGAAGTGGAGGTACAACAGTTGTGGAGAACAGTGAGCCTCCCAAACTGCCACAGGGGGGAGACAAACAAACAACACCTCAATCAGCAGCAGAAGTGCAGTCACATGACGTCTCAAGCCCACAGCTGCCCACTAGTAGCACTGATGGACATGTAAACAATGCTGTCACAGCTAACACCCAAACACCCAGCGGTGCCAAGCTATTGGATATCGACACTAAGAAGAATGGTGCTGCTGTCAGTGCTGAACAAGGTTTGTGTCTTGCAGTCTGAGTACGCCAACACGTCCATCTACGTTTAATACTGTCATTTTGCTCTTTTATTTATACAATGAATACAGCTGATGACATGGCACAAGACAACTTCTGTGCACTTTGTGAAAATCCTGCTGATGTCAAGTTTGAACCATGTGGACACGTGACCATGTGCAGTGATTGTGCTGACAGAGCAAAGAGATGTCCTGTTTGCAAGGTACAGGCTCCATGAGATTAACTACATTGAAACTAAACTATACAAGGGACATAGATGAAATATGAATCAATGAATGAACAAAAGAAGGTGGGGCTACCCTTCAATTCTTTTGAACTACTGTAATTCAAGCGATCAAAGGCTTTGTAAGGAATGATCAAGGGATCGAGGGTGGTTTTACCAATCAAATTCAATCACAAACGTGACTACCCCTGGGCTGGGGAATGCAGCCTTGTTCCCAGGCCATTAGCTACATGACTTTGTTGTATCACAACTGTGTCTATTATCTAACAATGCATTTGTCTGTGAGCTTCATGACAGCACTCATTACCGCATACTGTGTTCTTTCATTATACAGAACCATGTGGAATCCAAGTTGAAAAGCAGTTAGAGAAACTAAAATAGTGCAATATGGCCATCAGTGCAGTTGTTTCTAGTGTATATAGCTACGTGGTCACAGCTTTGTCATGTGTTGTTATGTCAAGTTACCAATACCGAGAATATTTGAGTGCGGGCGGGGCGGGGATGTACAGGCTGTGTTTACGTTTTGGGGGGGTTCCCCGTATGTGACAACCCCGCTGAAATGCGATCGCAAGACGATCGGTATTTCAGGGGGTGGGGCCGTGGGAGTTCCCCCGTGAGCCGTGCTGACTGTGCATGCATCGATGTCAACAGGTATGGAGCTGTGTGTAGGTTTACGTGTTGTTCGTGGCCCGAACTGGTCGTGGGGGGATCAGGACGGAGGGGAGGGCCACGTTGGGACGGTGGTGGAGGTAGGGCAGGATGGTGGGTCGGTGGTGGTTCAGTGGGACTGCGGGAACAGGTGCAGGTACCGCTGTGGGGAGGAGGGAAAATATGACCTGAGGGTCTTCGACAGTGCACCGACTGGTAAGTGGTGCAGTTGCATCGATTCTACCTTGATTGCAATTTATAGGTCGCCATTCCTTTCTGATGGCTGTCTTTTTTGTAGACCCGTTTTATGACTTGTCTATGTTCTAGCTACATCCTTCGTAGATAGATAAAGTGTCTGGTTATGCTACAACCACCGAGTTGTCACCAAGGAACACAATTATAATTTGTACAGCACGGTTAGGTAATAAGATGCTGAAATCTGCTAACCATGCAGTGTCGTATGTGCTACTCCATGGCAACAGGTACAATCCACAAAGAGTGTGATTCTACATCAACGGTTAGTCACAGCAACATTTGCCATAGTGACAGCGTCAACAGTTGCAGTGTAACCAGACTCTTCCTCTTTTTGTGAAGGCTTGCAACATAAACAAAAAGAGGTTGTCTAGCTTCTGCCGTCTCCGAATTGAATACTGCATGAGAGTAGTTGAGAGTACACACCATTGGTGCTAACATGGTGCATGGTGGTGTTGAGTGCTTCTTCATGGTCATATAGTCATGAAAGCCATGAAAGTACGCTACCAACACACAGCCATTAGGTTATGGCTTGTATTCCTACATACTTTATCTTGGTCCTACATTGGTCAGTCTTGTGGTTAGAGAGAGCACCACCTCAACGTCAATCTGCTCTTTTGGTTTACGTATAGGTCTAGTCCATCCCCAGTTGAGGTGCCATGGATGTCTTCTGGAAGGGATAGCTGGAATACTGTGGAAGTGTGTCCGCTGTTTGGAGTACTTTCTCTGCACACCTTGCTATACAGCTGGCAAGCACAGTGTAGAACATTCCTTTCTGAGGATTGACGGTGAAGATTTAACTGAAAGGTTGGGAGAAACGTAAACCCTCAATTGCCTGAATAATTTCTTTCCAGTTTTAAATCCATCCACTTGCTATGAAAGTAGTGAGAAATGGGTGAGAGAAAGAAAAGTCCACAGGATTCGAGCTTGGAATCAAACCCGGAACCTTTCCATTACTAGTTGGACATGCTTACCACTGAGCCACTGGACCCATGGCAGAGAAGCGGAAGCAAATCTGCTTATATCAGCCAGGCTAGAGGCCTTAGCCGACTCCAGCTGTCTTTCTCTCTCTCACCATTGAATACACTGCCTTATTGTGAATGGTGATCTGCGGACAGGGTTGCGGGCCTGGGGTGCATGGATGGACTGTACAAACACATTGCCTGAGTAGATACTATCCACCACCCCAGCCTCCAGTTCAATTATCTCCCGACACATTGTCACCTGTTCTACAACAGGCCTCAAATGCTGACATCAGTGTAAATGGCTAACAAATACAGTCATAGGAATCTCTGTGGTTTGTTGTGAAGCTCTGTGTCAGTGGTAAGCATGTCTGACTAGTGTTCAGAAGGTCCTGGGTTCAATTCCCAGCTGAATCCCCGTGGATTTTTTTTCACTCCCTCTCCAACGCTTACATTAAGTTTGTTCCTGCCTACATTTGTTCCTGCCTACACATCGTAACAATTTCACATTCTGTTATTTCAGACAATTGCAAGTTGATTATTATCAGTAGAAGAACTAACCAATCAAATTATGAATCAATCAGAGGTGAATCAAACATTCTTAAAACTAACTTTCATATTAGAACCAGAGTGCACTGGAGGGCCAGGTCTTTGAGAATTGAGGCAAGGGGCATATTCCCGGGAGCAGAGGTAGTTCGAGGCCGTGATTGGAGATGGGGAAACCAGGATGGTAAGCAGCCACAACAAACATTTCTACCACAAGTTGCACCATGTATGCTAAAAGCTGCTTTTAGTTAAAGCTTATTCACACACCTACCAGCGTTCTTGTCATTCCAAATGTTATTTACAACTATCCCAACTCCGGTCATTTGTTTTTTACACAAGTATCATTAGGGGTTAGTGGTATCAACTCCAACAGCTGCATTCTCCAGTGTTCTTGCTGTTCCAAGTGCATTTATTCATAATTATTTTACAACTATTCTACCTCTAGTCATTTCTTTTATGCAAGTATCATTTATGAATGATAATTGGCCCTGATTGGTGGCTACATTCTCTCACCAGGAGGTCTGGGTATGGTTGGCAAGGTGGTTAATGTTCAGGCATGGAAGAAGGAGTCCGCAGTAAGTGGTTGGATGTCTAGCATGTGAGAATCAGTTCCCAACTCTGAAAACTCTCCTCTACAAGAAATGCAAGCCCCAAGTACCAACCGCAAGCTAGTACATACTCCCATTCAAAACCATCATATGAAGTAGTATTCAGATATACTGCCTGAAGGATTATGTTCTACAATACTAGATTCTCACTTGTTTGTAGCCACATTCCCAGGCCTCCCCCATTTTTATTCTTTGGCTTGTGTTCACAGTAATACATGGAAACAGATATAATTGTGAATGCGAATCAAAGAATAAAAAAACGGGACAGACCTGGCAATGAGGCTAGAATTAGAGCATCTATTTGAAGCATCCCACAATTGTGAAGTATGTTGGATTATTCTCCTTACATTGCTTGTTCTGTTGTCCATACACTCGTGCAGAGGAGTGTGGCAGGTATTGAGTGGATTGCTGTCCATAGGAAGAACCAATACAGAGTGGGCCACAGGGGAAAGGTACACATGATGCACTTTCCCCACCAAATTGTACTCATGGTTATTATACTACATATCATCAATCACCAGTTTCTGTGGTTTCTTAGAATGTTCCATTTCCTGTGACTAGTATTTGTCTACCTTCTTCACTCCTAACACATATATATTTCTATATACTGATAGAGCAGTGTTTAACTCCACTTTACCCATAATCATAATGAAACTTGGCAGGTAGACAGTATGCAATTCTTCCCCTTATAATTAATTATAATATAATTAAGTGGTGTAACTTAATGCAGGTTGATCTGAAGTGCACAAAGCCAGGAAGTGGCGGGTACTACTACCCAGAGCACCTTCCTGTCCTTGGTGAGAGTTAGCCCTATGCATCACTTTCTAGCGGTAGGGTACTCTTCTTCCTTCTTTCTCTCACATACACATCACATGCTTATGTACAGTTGTAACATCTATACATGTGCAGTATCATTTCCATGAGGGTGCACAGTTTACCTGATTAGATCACCCTGACCTCCTGTGATATCCACTTCCCATGTTTGTCATTGCAGGTGTCCCCTATGAGCCTCCGAGGGAGGGAGAGTTTGCAGCTGGTGACACAGTCAAAGTTGAGCTGGACCCTGATGTGTGGAAGCTGATGCAGAATGGTCATGGAGGTTGGAATGATCTCATGGGCATGGTGAGGTTCTCAGTGTGTAGGAATCTGGTTGTCACTTGAACTGAAACACAATGCCATATACTGTAGGTCATAATCTCAATTAATAGCTAGTAGTAGGATATAGTCTACTATGGGGTCATAATCTGTGACTACCTGACTGCACTGCATCATATGTGACTACATTGATAATCAAATTCCTGGTGACCTGGGTAAAAGCCTGCCTTACAACAAGTACAATACACCAATTTTTTAATATTATAAAAAAAAAATTTTTTCAAAATATTATATAAACTGATGGTTAGAATCCAGGTTTGGTGTAACACTTATAAATTCGTAATCGATCAACTTGCCTCAATCTCATTTGGTTGCAGATAGAATTTACATTTAGCATTCCCCAACCCTACCTTAACAATGTCATTCAGATAGTGGAAAGATGCATATATCAGATTAAGGAGAGCATAAGTAGCAAGCTAGGCTGAGAAATGTTCTCTGCTTACTGCTGGGCTACTATTACAATCTGAGAGGGAAAAAATCACTTTTCTAAACCCATATTTTATTTTACAGCTCATGCTTAGACAAGTAACAAAATGCTGGGATCACTGTTCTTCGTAATAAACAAGATGAGATAAAAAGTTGTTGTTTTTATCCAAATGTGAACAATATTCTTTTTGTTTCATGGAACTAAGTGTTTTTTCACCAGAAAAGTTCCTGATGATTCAATCTTCAAGTATGGAAAGATGTATATACATGTGCGGTAGCCAAGTGGGGGGAGGCAATTCCTGGTCTTAGTGTGGTCTTCAATCTAAATGGCACATGTTATAACATGTATTGTACTTCCCAGTACATAGGAATGATAGGGAAGGTGCACTATATTGATGATAATGGAGACCTGCTGGTAAACTATTTCAGCAATGCCATGTTCTGCATCAACCCAGCAGCTGTTACCAAGGTGAAGAGGAATACCCGCTACTTGTCCATTACTACGAAGATAACACTATAGTACTTATCATCCATGCTGTATGCCAATTTTGGCCTATTAATTATCTGGTAAACCAGCAGAATCATGATGGAGGTCTGTTTGTATATGTGGCACATAATGTTAATGCTTGGAACAGTTTATTCCCAAGCCATCCTAGAATGTTTTACCGACCCTATTACTAGTCCCATTATCGGACCCTTGTCACAACAACAGTTGTGTGTGTGCCTTACTGATGGTCTGGGAACAATTAAGACTATCCTGTACACCCATTTGTAGTGTTGTGCATAGCAGATTGGAGCAGAAGCTATGACACTATTCCCTGGTAAAGTGGCTAGTACATGGGCTGTTCTCATTATGGATGTAAAGCTACTATTTTAGGCTGCTGATGATTTTGTACAGGTGGATGTCCCAATGTTTGAAGCAGGTGATGTGGTGTCTATCATGGAGGACCGTGCTGAAGTCAGCAAGCTGCAGAAGGGACATGGAGAGTGGAGAGAGGATATGACAGCTGTAAGCACCTGGATATGTAACTTGCAGCAATAGGTGGTACCTAGAAGTTTTCTGCAGTAGTACCACTGTTAAACCTGCATGTCTTGCAGTGCAAAAACACTATTTATACCACCACATGCAGTCACTTGGCCAACTTGGACGAGTGTTGAGGGTGGTTCCCAATGCAGCACAGGACGTGCAGGTCTCAGTGGCTGGGAGAAGGTGGACCTTCAACTCTGCCTGCCTAAAGCCTGCCCCTGGGGAGAATCCTGCCTCCTCAGACCTTGATGGAAGTGGGTGATACTCACATACAGTGCTATTCTTTATAGCTTGTTTAGATTTACCATAGAGCTCCACTGTTACGTATAACCAAATATAGACTAACATCTGGTTGAGCAATGTAACACCCTGGTCATGTGACCACCAAACAGTGCCATTGATCTACACATCTTGCCTCTTCCCCAGTTTTACATAGTACATGTTTACTTCACACTTCACACACCAGCTAGTTGTCAGCTCCACTCAAAATTAAAGTGAATGTCCCTACGTAACTTGTATAAGGACTACCATTTAGAAATGACAGAGGTAGTCTGGAATACAATTTGAGTACTTGAACCTAAGATGGTATATGTACCATGGTGATAGCTACTGTCTCAGGTTATAGTACAGACTACACTCTGTGTATCTATAGCACAGCTTACATAGGAAGGTTTTAGCTTAGTCGCAGTAGGCACGGTAATGCAAGAAACGTGACAAACCTTTCCACAAAACTTACCGAAAGAACCATTTATGTATTAACTTTGGTAACTGGGGTTTGTATATAACATAGTATTTGCTTGATCAAAGGTAAGCTATGTATGTCAGACACTGAGCTGAGTCCTATTCTGACTCTCATGCATCGAGTTATGTTTTTCCATTACTGTACTACCCTGCACACCATGCCTAACAAACCACAAGCCTGCTTTTGCATGGACGTGGTATTTGTCCACGATATTTGTGGACATGGGCTAAACAAATGGGTGGTATACACATATGCAGTAGACATGTAATGCTACTGTTGCCTATTATTGCTAGGTGGGTGTTTATAGTAGCAACTATTAGTTGCACTCTTTATCAGCTGCATGATTGTAAGCACCCTTAATTCATTCAATCATTATAGTAGAAACAACAATTGGACAGATGTACATATATACATGTGCTTCTCCAACACTCCAGATGATGAACATGTGAACCCTACTATGCGTATCCAGCTACAGTTTTTGTTGGAGGCAATGAGTCCAGAGATCATTCCCGCAGCAGTCATTGCTGGAGATGCCTCCATACTCAGAGAATACCTGACAAAGTGCCCACATGAGGTAGCTGCATATGTATACATTGTGCTGGCTACATTCCCCAGTCCTCCACACTTTTCTGTATTGCAAGCTACAAAAAGCTGGGTGGAGGCCTGTGAATGAGACTACATTGTCCCATACTGTGCCACACGTCAATACTCGTAATACTACTGGTCAAGTATGGCACTGAATGCAACCATGTTTGGTACTGTTGTCATTCAGGTTATTTTGCTTGGTAACATGGGCTGTGATCGGGCTACAAGTGATTTCCATGGACTTTACAGACATCTGTAAATCTAGCTGGAACCTTTGCTACATGTAAAGGTTGTTCTGGCTCTTCTTCATCTACATTGTTAACATATCAGCTAGGCAAGCCTAGGTGAATTAGCAACCCATTAATAATTCCAGAAGTGTAACCAACCTCTCAGGAAGGTAATGGATGTTACTAGATTCTGCACTTTAGTTGGCCCTGTTCCTTTTTCATGAATTTGACTCGAGATGGGGGCCCAAGATTATTAATAAGTTGGGTATTAATCACAAAGAGGATGGTATATTTACAAGCTGTGACAGTGTTAGTAAACATAATGAAAACCCTATAGTGCATAAACTGTGTGTGTGCATGTATGGGTGAGGAATGTACAATTAATGGCTCTGTACACTTTCCCTAGGTGAATACACTGTTCCAAAAAAAGTCGGCTCTGCACATTGCAATATCTGAAGGATATGTGCACATTGTGCAAATTCTTCTGGAGTATGGACCCAAGTTGGAAATAGGGGTAAGCTACTTTTGACTCGAATTTATATGACTGACACATCTAGTGTATGGCTTACATTTTGTTCTCTGCATGCAGGATGAAAGTGGTAACACTCCTCTGCATTATTGTGCAAACTTGTGAGTCAACATCAGAAGAAATATCAGTACGACATAATACAAAATGGCTGAGTATGTCCTAATCACATTATCACCCTTAGCCCATTAAGTTAAAGTCACATTGGTGCTTTCTAAATACCTGTAGTTGTATTGTTGTGTGGTATTATAGTGAGTGGATCATTGATCTGCAGTGACCAAGACGATGCTGCAAAGCTCCTCCTTGATGCCGGTGCTGATATAAATTACAAGAATGCAGTTGGTACCTTCCCCCTGGAACTCTGTACTGCATTAGGAAACTACAAAGTATTGAGGCTGTTGGCTAAGCACCCTAAAGTGAACTTACATAATCAGGTACTTAAACACCACACTGAGTTACATACAATGCATTACACATAGAAATGATTAGATATATCTATCTTTGCACCGAGTTAAGCTGGACAGTTGGCTGTCTGGAGAAGAAACTATACTATAGCATCGATCAATAAAACTGAACCTTGCTATATGTAGGAGGCTAGGAGCTTTATCTCAGAAGTGTGATAGCATGCCACCCCACTTCCTCACCAGGATATTGATGGTAACACAGCTCTACATGCTGCTGCACGTGCACACAGGAATGAGGCAGTCACTATCTTGCTGGATGCTGGCGCTGACCCTGCACGGTATAACAATGACTTTTTCACACCCATCCTTGAGGCAGCAAAAAATGGATTCTTTGCGTAAGGTTTTTTCTTGGGTGTTTCATGGTTTCAGTCAGCATCAGATTCTCACAGAGAATTCATCACAGCACAACCAAACGTACTCAACATAAAGTAGGAAACATGCACTTTTGAAGCAGTTCACAATCTCGCTATAGTAATCTGTTGAGTGTTCAGCTAAGTACTAATCTCCTGTATACAAAGTGCACTAGCCACTTGATTCTCTCACGTCACCCTTTGCACTGCATTGATGCATACTTTGAACAGTCACTGCAAGTACAACAACGTTTAATAACCCAAGTGTCACATGCCAGCAGTACACTACTTCACAAATATCATTTTTAGTTTTATTGAGCATGGCCCATACCCTTTATTGACATCTCCAGTCAGATGCCGAGTAATGCATGAATATTGGTGACTTGTAGTCTAATTTGTCGTTATCTTGAGCGTGATGCTCATATAAACTTTCAGATGGAACTCCATATACAAATTTAACCCTTAATTTCCTCCAGAGGGATGGAGCAGTTTATGGCTCGTTTTCCAGAGCATGTGAATATGGTGAAGGTGGATGATGAGCACACTGCACTGCACATTGCAGCAAACAATGATCACTTGGACGTAGTCCGACTACTTGCTTCTATGGTATGTTAAATACTATACATACTACTGTACAGTATGTTCACCAACTGTAGAGGACTTCCCAGAAGACATGTGACTAGTTTATTATCATTCCACCACAGACCACTTGCGACCTGAATGCAAAAAACCATCTGAAGCAGTTGACTCCTCTGCGCTTGGCTGTTGAACGAGAACATTCTAGAATTGTGGAGGTCCTGGTGGGGTATGGGGCTGATGTGAACACGACATGTTCTGATGGCCATACACCACTACATGTTGTGACAACAAACAAAGATATGAAGAAGCCAACATCCCAGACACAACAGCTGCACAGGGTAACAATACAAGTATCATAGTATGTAAGGCTATAGTGCTTGTATACATGTTGTGACAACAAACAAAGATATGAAGAAGCCAACATCCCAGACACAACAGCTGCACAGGGTAACAATACAAGTATCATAGTATCTAAGGCAGGAATAGTGCTTGTATACATGTGGACATAAGTTGAGAGAGATGGAAGGGAAGTGCTTGTGTCTGTGTGACTGATTGAGAGAACATATAGCTGCTGTGAAACAGCAAAGAGCCAAGTATCTTGCCAGTATGCTGATGTCAATACACTCATACCATTAAACATGCCAGTTTCTTGTTGTGGACAGTATAATTATGTTTTACATGTACATGTATGTGGCTTACATTAGGTCAATGATCAGCTGGTGGCTCTCAATGATGGAAAGCTAGTAGAGCCCTATGTGACTGTGGCAGCCTTCCTGGTGCAAGAAGGTGCTGATGTGCACATCAAGAGCAGTAGAGGTGTCAGCCCCTTGCAAGTCTGTCCTCCCGATATTGCAGCATTGATTACCAAGTTTGCTAGTGAACACCCGTAAGTTGATGATTTATGTATAGGTTGTACACCTACTTCTAATCTCTTGATCATGTTATTGGATGTCTCTTTTACACAGAAGTAAAGTATATATGGGTACACTACGTCCTTTCTTCCCACATCCTGTTGAAAAGACTCTTCAGCTGCCTACTGTAAGCTCTTTGAAACCCACTTTACAATGTACTTAGATGCTTCATCATGGGGTAAGCCTGAGCACGGAGCTGATTTTTTAACGTGCAGTAGTCAAAGTCTTTACTAGAGCTATGTAGTCATTGACTAATACCATGAACCTATACTACAGCTCAAGGATCTCTGTAGTCTCGGAACCAGGTCTGGCTCCGAGACTAGGATCTCTGCTGTCTTTACGAAAGCATGCAAACTGGCTTGTTATGCATACGTATATATACAGTGGAACCCCTCTAAGACAGACACATGTTTTATCCCTAATACTGGGGTGTCCCTAACGCAGCAGCTTCTGGTACAATTTCGGTAGGCATGGTACTGCATAATTGGGTTGTTGAGCACAACATAGCCATGTTTTTCTTTGCTGTACGCTGGCAGGGAAGGCTAACCAGGGGCTAGTACTGTGAGTAACAATGCTAATCTTATGTCAAGTTGTTATCTTCAGTAGTGGTGGTAGACAATCATGGTAGACAATCTTATCCCATGTTTAGAGCATCCTCTAAATTTGGGTCATTAAAGTATTGTTTCCATATAATTAGGAGTGTGAAAAGAGCCTGCTATTCAGGGGTTGCTTGAGTGTTGAAGTGAATGGAAGGACAGTCATGGTGTTTGCAAATGTCCACTAAGGGGGGTTTCACTGTAGTTCTTACTTGAGGCAGCTACCATGCATGTCAAACTCATTTCACGAAATTCACGCACTCAAGGCATGAATCTAGCAAGTGAATCTCTGCTGCCCTGTGCTGCCTGTAAGCATCTGTCACACTTGAGAAATGTTTTCATCATTCTGCCACCATGTGAGTGAACAACCTGGCTTATTAATGCAACTGCTCTTAGACTAGCCCTTGTACAGCTGGTCATCTCTCATATCCATGTAACCATTGTCGTTCATGCTGAAACATTTGAACACTTGCTGCATGCTCACATGGATGGATGGTGGATGGATGGACAATACACAGAATCTGCATAGCTTCACACTAGTGTGCATGGTCCTTGCTCAGGCTCATCCCAAACGATTGATCAGGTGTACATATTCTGCCATTCTTGGGATCACTATGTCATTTTTTATACCTACAGAATACTTCATCAATTCCAAAACCAATCAACAGTGATGTACTAGAACACCAGGGACAACCAGCACCTGGTAGTACATCAAAGCTGGAAAGCACAAAAAGCAATGAAACTTTCAAGCAACCACAAGACGGAAAGGACACATTACAACAAACAACTTCCCAACAGCTAGCTGGTAACATTGATGGACATAAACCACCTGTAGATATTGCTATCACAACCAACACCCAGTCATACAGTGGTGCCAAGCTATTGGATACTAATATTGAGAAGACTGGTGCTGCTACCAGTGCAGTACCAACTGAGCAAGGTCTGTATCTTGCAGTCTGACGGTAAGCCAACCAACGAGTTATGCATCTAATGCTAACACATGCATTTTGTCTGTATTATATACAGCTGATGACATGGCACAAGACGAGTTCTGTGCACTTTGTGAAAATCCTGCTGATGTCAAGTTTGAACCATGTGGGCACATCATTATGTGCAGTGATTGTGCTGACAGAGCAAAGAGATGCCCTGTTTGCAAGGTACAGGCTCCATGGAAGTGAAAGCTCTTACATTGATCTGAATAGTGTCTAAAAAATTATAAAGGGAGCTATGAGAAACACAGCCTCATCTCCAAGCCATAGGTGACCATGGAAAAATAGGTATAATCATTAATCTTCTGTTGGTTTTGTTTTACAGTGGTAAAACCATCTTGTCTGTGAACTTCATGTATACTGCTAATTGCTTTAGAAAGATGTTTTCTTTTGTTTTGCAGAGCCATGTGAAATCAAGGTCGAAGGTACTGTAAATAGCAGGCATCTTGGTTATCTTATTTACAAACTGTGATGCTTTAAAAAGTGCTGTTTGTGTATGCAGTAGTAATTTATGTTTTGTTTAGAGGTTCATTGTACTTAGGCATTCATTATAGGTTGTAAGTTTCTGAATGTAATTGTTTGTCTAATGTAAACTGTAATTGGCTGTAGCGACTCGATGCCCTCGAAGCAAATAATTAGACAAACAATAACGTACAGCAGCGCCACCAGCGGCTTCAAAGTCAAGGCCTGACTGCACAACAACACTCTGAATGGTACCATGTCACCATAAGCATCATGATCACTGTAAGCATCACTGTAAGCATGGTGCATGTATATATTTTCGCAATGCGCACATCTACGCAAAGCTGCCTTGTAGTAACTTTCGGTGAACAAGTACACTCCCCATTAGCCACGCGAAGCTTGCTTCAGGGTGGGCGCTTATTCCAGTAAACTTTGACCCTATACAGGAAATTGGACCAAAAGTAGGGGTGGGCGCTCTTTCACCGTGTATTTTTCTGCTAGTTTAGTCAGTCCAGTCCAGTTCAGTTTGAGTTCAGTTCAATTCGAAGTGTCGTTCACCGGTTACAACATATGCAAATAATGTTGTTGACATAGACAGGGCCATCTCACTCCATAATGTAGGAATCAGTACTGTATTTTTAAAATCCTATTAGCATAAATTTGGGGCTGGGTTAGTGTGTTTGTGATGAACTACTGCAATTACATTTACAGAAGGAGAAAATATCGCAATATTGAAATATTGGAGAAAAAACACAACTTTCTCCAATTTGCACCCTACCCAAACCCAAGTGTAATAACAAATTGGAGACCAGGCTTAGCTAGAGATAGCCAGTACCACTGAGGTACAAGTGGGACTTCAGGTATACCCGCACCACCATTGAAGGGGAGTAGTCAGCGCTCCTGTGGGTGCTTGGCTCAGCTTTGGGAGTTTATCTAGTGTTGGCCCAGTTTTTTTTTAGAGTTAGCAAACACTGGACCCTGCCTTAATTGTCTGGGGGCACACCCCCTTGGGGAGCTCCTTACATTTGTCCATCATCCATAATTATGATCCATATGTCCATTGTTGTATATATTATGTGTAGTTACTGTACCTGAGTACGTATGTTGAGAGTTGGAGGAATTGTTGTGGCCATTTCACTCTGTGTTGTTAGCCTCATTCCCATGCAGGCCTTCCCACCATTAAGTTTTTGATCACCTATAGTATGCAAAAATAGAGCGTCTGTTTTTGTATAGTGTAAGCGATCAAACAAATGGATGGTGGGAAGGTGTGGGAATGAAGCTACTTTACTTGGTTGGTGTGTATAATAATGTGACGCCAGGCTAAGCCAGTATGTAATTACTGCATCAGAGTAAGCTGACAGTTGTGACCTTCCATCCTTGTGTCACTTTATGTGATGTTGAAATTATACTTGTTATTTCAAATCACATGCAGTGTCTACATGCTGGACAGTCTCAGTTATCATGTTCACCTCATTCACATCAGAGTTTTCTACTTTAGTTTTCTGCTGTTTTTGTGCACTAGATATATATAGTTCACTGAGTTTGGTACTTTTGACTTCCTCCTTTGTGTGAACTATAGTGCACTGAGTTTGGTACCTTTGACTTCCTCCTTTGTGTGAACTATAGTTCACTGAGTTTGGTACTTTTGACTTCCTTCTTTGTGTGAACTATAGTGCACTGAGTTTGGTACTTTTGACTTCCTCCTTTGTGTGAACTATAGTTCACTGAGTTTCAACCTATAGCTACTTTTGATTTCCTTCTTGTGTGAACTACAGTACGCTGAGTTTCAAACTATCTATCATTGTGTGAACTATAGTACGCTGAGTTTCAAACTATCTATCATTGTGTGAACTATAGTACGCTGAGTTTCAACATACTTATCATTGTGTGAACTACAGTACACTAGCCTCGTTCCCAGGCCCTCGCCCAGCTTCCTGTCGTTTGCAGTACGATGAAGCCCGCTTTACCGTACTGCAAGCGACAGGAAGCTGGGCGAGGGCCTGGGAACGAGGCTAACAGTACACTGAATTTCAAACTACCTATCATTGTGTGAACTATGAGTTTCAACCTACGTATGGTATATGAAACACAATCTACAACTTCCTGTCAGAGTATGGAAAATAATACAAGGGTGAGGTGGAGAATATATAAATAATGCATGTTGTACATGGCCCACTGCAAAAACTACACTGTTAAAGTAACTCCTGAGTACACAGCAGTTTCAGGGTTCATTGAATACTATGAAGAGAATTTACTAAAATAACTATCCATCATCACAACTATCTATCCATCATCCTCCCTCCCAACTCCATCAAGCTTCATTAAGCCATTATTTGAGCATCCATCTGCTAGCTATTGTTTGCTTTGTTCTGAACCAGATAATACATAGCCAGTAAATGGATACATAACTAACTGACAGGTTTAGCTGAAAACTGTTTGTGCTTGATGGAGTTGTGCATGAGGGAGGAGTGGTAACCATGTTTGTGAATTCTCTTCATACCTGACCAGTTCAATGAATCCTGAAACTGCCGTAATATACTCTTCTACAGCTGCAGCTCGGTGTTATGAATGTAGTAAGAAGCCGCATTACTTCACACCACACCTTAACTTTTTTGGCAAAATGATATTGATAACAGTTACAAGGTCCCTTTGTTCCTTGAACATGTTGTACAGCTTATCAGGGTTCTGCTGGTAGTCCTCTGTGAATTTGTCAGTGACTGTGATGGCTGTATGTGTCCACTCCTACATGTGTGATAGACAGTGCTAGTGGTGATTTGTCTCTCTGACTGTAAGAAAAGGTGGGTAGTTTGACCCATTTTGATTACTTTAACTTACACATTTTCTTTTGCATCAATGGACAATTTCATTAGCAAAGTATCCTCCCATGACGTACTAATGTTCCGGATAGTCTAATCCAGTTCTTCACTGTTTGGAATCTAAAGCATGCAGGCAGTAGGACTTCCTAGGTTTAATGATGCAGACAAAGGTTACAAAATCAAAACAACTTTTCCTCACTACATTGCATCCATTTCTGTCCATTATGTACATGACTGACTTTCAAACATATTCCTTCTGTGAAGCAGGACTTGGCACAGACACTAGTAGATTCTACATTGTCATTGGTATTACTCACTTATAGTGCATGGTTCAAATCGTGTTACGGGTCTGCATGGTTGTGGTGTTGGTAGCTCAGTCTACCTGTATGTGTGCATGAAGACAGTGATGATATGGGTGCTTAACACACAGCCATAATTGTGTAGTATCATAACAGTTGGGTAGACATTGTTAAATACTACTAGAAACTCACTAACATGAATGGTCTTAGTTTCCTTACCTTAGGTACTACCACATAGCCATCTTGATTTCGCATGCATGCGCTGTGTTAACATTTGATGGAACCATGCACTCACATGTAATGCTGTACACCTGAACCTGATAAGCTGTGACCCATCAATCTGATTCTAATCAGCCCATGTATAAAAACTGTAGTACTGACAAATTAGTAAAACAAAGGCCTGACTAATACAGAAAGAAAGTACACAAAAGTGCTATGCGGATTGTCATGTGTATACAGAATAATGACAAACTTTTCTGCCAATCGGTTACTAAGATTGGTGTATAGTGAATTTTTTAATGATGTTGTCTGCTAGTCTGTTCTCCCCAACTGCTGGATTCTGCAAAACTTGCACTACTGTTGACCAAGTATAGGGGTGTGCCGGTAAATTTTGATTCTTCCACTTTGTGAAAACATCACTGAAACGGTTGTTGATGATATCTTCTGGTCTGCTGGCAGCAATTCCATCCAGTACACCCTGGGATACCCCTAGCTGCAGGCCTACAGCCCTCCACTTGCATGGGATCTCGGAAGCTACCTCATTCATGAGGTCTGCAAGCTCTGGCTCACTATCTAAGCCAGGTGTGTACCTGCTGTGCTGACCTGTATAAGAAACAGAGACAACCGTAAGAGCAAAGTTATCTGTGTATCAGATTGGTATACACACATACTATCCAGCATTGTGGGAGTTACTACAAAACAATTAAAAACTCTTTGCACCTGGGATTTCCTACATCATCAGGGTTGTCCCAAATACAGCTCTCCCACCAGTTGATATACCCACTGATTGCAACATGCATGCATGCATGCACTGCAGAAATGTAGTAGTTGTTTTGACTGTTTGGTGGTTACTATACAATTACAACATTCCTGAGTATGTAGGAACCAGTTTGAGCCTAATATATACCGTAGAATCGGGTTATCAGGCGCACATCGTTATTTAGCGCACACCGCTTATTAGGCACATGCTGTCTTCTTGACAAAATCTGTCTAGACCCTCAGTAAGAAGTGCACTGCCCTAATTAAATGAAAATTTGGAGTGGGCGAGGTGAAATTACAAGTGGACAAGTTAGAGCAAGAACGTGAAGGTAGTGCGAACGAGGATCACTTTTGCAAATAACCAATCAGAAGTGCGCTAGAAATGTGAAAAGGACTATAAAAACATCAGACATGGCACAGCTTCTTGTAGATTTCATTCGCCATCGCCATTCGCCATCCTCGACGCGCTCATTGACTGCGAGTTTCCGTTGACTCACGAACTATGCTTTCTTTGATGGCTTCTCCTTCCATTCTTAAAGAATAACTTGCATACATGACTGCCATTCGTCGTTTTATAGCCGCCTGACAAGCTCCTCGTAAACCGATTCTGACCAGTCAACGCTATCCCTAGCTACCTGTGTTGTCAATCGCCAATGACGTCATACTTTTAGAGGCATGGTCAACCTTCGACCCCGCTATTTGGCGCACTTTGTTATGTAGCACTGTTATCCCATTAAGCGCATGCGCCTAACAACCCGATTCTACGGTACTATACAAGATTTGTTGGAGGGTTTGTGATTAACATTGTTATCTTACTCTGTAGGGGTGCTGTGTGTGAATTGTGAGTATGTTTCCTCATATAGCACATAGTACCTGGATGTAGATGGGTGGGTGAGCTCTTACATGTGGTTTCTGGGTGTGAAGCAGTAGGTGAATCTAAAACTGTATTGAAAAAGAAAACAATATAATAATCCAGACAGCTTGCAGGCTGATTTAATGGATGTTGGATTATAACTGACTTTTGATCATGTATGTAGCTACAGCTTCTGACATAGCTGCCTGCAAAAGATGGCTAAACTGTGCAGTTGTCAAATCAGTAGGCCAGTTCTCACTGCCAGAATGTTAGTCTAAATGAACCTGTTAATCTACATTCTCCCAGTGCATGCATGCTCCACTACAGTCGTCACTTTGACTAGCCATTTGTTGTATGAGTCTCAGATGAGTAAGCAAATTTACTACACAGTTAATTGTGTAATTAAATACAGTAACCCAAGCCTGCTGTTTACATGTCCATTTGTATCAAGAACAAGTTATGTAGCTCCCAAAGGATACAAGAAATGGGCATTCCCCTTCAATCACTCAAAAGTGTCATTTGATTGTTTTCAGATGAGATGAGTAAACGTCAGGCTTGGATGGAAATTGAGTGTGCGTATTTTTGCCTTTATTTTTTTATATTAACTGTTTATGTGTTTGCTCACCTGAAACTCAGTCAAAAAATTACACCCCAAGTGGAAAGAATGAATGAATGAATGAAGGAATTAATTAATTAATGTTGAGAAAAGCCATACGAGTGCTTGCACATGCCTACTATTTCAGCCTTTTTCTCCCAGGCTAACAAGGACTACTCAACGTTGACCAGGCAGCTGGAATTCACTGTAAAAAAGGAAAGGTTGTTTTGACTCAATGTGGTTTACCTCAGTTTCCTCTTACTTGTCTGCATTGTTAAACACAGTGGAGTCCCACTGCCTGCTTTAGATTCCAAACAGATTAAGAACTTAATTTGGCTTTCCAGAACATCAAATATGTCATGGGAGAATACTTTGCTAATGAAATGGTCCAATAGCAGTTATTATTGAAGTATCTATGGCTCAAACACTAAGGCTGAGAACTAGTCCCTTCAGTGACCACACCAACGTTACCCACGACTTGCAGCTCTTGAGCCTTGTACAAAGACTAAGGTATGTACACCATTCTCAAGCTACATCTATTAGCTACACATTTCTGGTAGCAGATTATTGATCTAGCACAGCTACACTGAGCTACAAGTCACTTTGAAAGTTTGGTGAAGTGCGTACTTATAGCTACTGGCTTGCTACACTGCAGCACATCCCATGCATCCACAGCGCTTTTGATGGCAACAGTGCTTCTCTAGAACACCGACTGATGCCTCTCAAAGGCCTTGCGTGGTGTTCTTAGCTCCCACACAACTCAGATAGAGACAGCAGTAGCACAGTGATCTTCTGCCCAGTCAGTCAAATCACGCTCTAGCCAGTTGGCTAGCTTTGTTTTATCATCTCACCTCAATGTGGCTTCAATTACCACCAATTAGCATCCCCAGAGGCATCCTGAGTAGGCACTCAACATGCAATGGGTATGGGTAGGTACAAAACCTGGACTCTGGACTCTGGACTGGACTATGGACTGGATTATGGACTCGATTTTGGACTGGAAAGCAGAATGTACGAACTGACCTTGTGTTTCAGAACTTTCCAGGCCTTCCCACCATCCAGTTTTAGATTGCGTCCAGTATTGCGCCAAAGGTTAGGATTATACATATTCCTATGCATTTTTTCAGCATAGATGTCAGCATTTAAGGCCTAGAAAATGCATCTGGAGTTAGGTAATTGAGCTAGAGGCCAATGTAGTCTCACAAGCTACACCTTTTGCGAGGAGTGGGTTTGCAAAACTAGTGGCTGAGGTGATGTGTAGTGAGCATGGACTCGTGGCAGAGGAATAGAAGCAAGCCTTGTTGCAGCCAGGCTAGATTCTTCATCTGATTTCAGCTTGCTGCATGTCTAAAGCTTACATTAGGTGATATAAATTTGTAACTCCTTGCCACTGTAAGGAGCAGAGTGATGGCTTAAACCAACCAACCAGTCTTGCTGAAAGCTGCACACATGTCTGTTCCTACTGTTAGGCCAATCCCTGCTCATTGGGCAATCCAGCATTTATAGTCTTCTTTAAAGGGCAAAACTAGAACACTATCAAGTCCAAAATCAAGTCCATAATCCAGTCCATAGCCCAGTCCACGGTCCAGTCCAGAATCCAGAGTCCAGGTTATACCCAATGGGTATACGTTTTGGTAAGAACTGGATTGTGCACCTAGATCTGATCCCCTGTTCCCTGACAGCCAAACACACACACACACCAGCTGATCAACTGGATTTGATTCCCTGTTCCACAATTGCCCTATTGTAGCTAGGCTTCCACACAAGTAGCTATTTGTAAATAGACAGAACAAGCTGGTTTGCATTCAAGTCACCAATTTCTTTCCACTTGTGGTGCGGTTAGCCTTGAAAAAAAAAACAAGAAATTTCCTTTCTACAGTGATCTATTTACATGTGTAATCACTGAAACTAACTGCTAACTGGGTTGTTTAAGTGTATAACAAAATCTAAGTATGAGACTAAAGCTGCCTATTCTGCTGAACAATGAACTACACCTGTACACACATCACTGTGTGATGTTATGAACAACATAAATGTAGTAGGAAGCCACAATACATTCACATTATGCTTACCTTGTTCATCTGGCTCAAACATGATATTAATACTATTGCGCGGTGCCTTTGCTCCTTCGAGATGAACAAGGTATATAAGCTCCTCAGGTTTCCGCTGGCAGTCCTCCCACTTAAGACGAATTTGGCAATTTGGGATCGCTGGTGATGCTGGGCTGTATCTGTCTGCTTCTTCACGTTTGATCTACAGTAAGGGTATAAGAAATTTTTAAAAACATAACATGGTATGTAGGGATAGAATCCCCCCAAAAGGGACAGATAAATAAAGATGAAGGTTGAGAGGTATCACTGGATGTTCTCACTACTCTGCATGGCACATAATATTTCCACAGTTTCTCCATCATGCATAATGTCTACATCTGACTAGGGGCTAACCATCGGATGTAGTATGGGTCGCAGTGACCAGCTTCCCTGCTTGACTCCATCCATGGGAATACTCAGAGTGATTTCATCATCCTCATAGATAACTGGTAGGTTATCAGCACCCTTGTACGCTCCCTTGAATACCTTCTGAATTGCCTATACCAACACAGCCATAATAATGAGTTAGCAGTTTTGACAGAGCCGCAGGTGTTGACCTGCATATACAAACAATCATGTCAATGGTTGAGTACATAAAATCTTTACTGTGAACTATGTTATCTCAGCCATTGATACATGTCACCTAAAAGTTACAATTCATCGATCCACATGTAACTCTGAAGTGGTATGGTGAAGGCTGAGTGTATGTCAACATCTAACTTACAGCTATGGAGATTTCCTGGTTTCGGATGATCACAAAATGCAGCATCCAGCTGTAGACGCCGGGATTTCTTAGGTAGAACAGCTGTGCACTGTAGCTTACTGATGGCTCCACAGGAGTGGCAGTGATGTGTGGTCTCTCAGGTTCAGCATCACCTTGTTCCCAACCAAGAGCTTTCAACACTATACCCCACAGTGAGAAATGTGTGGTTCTAATTGACCCACATGGGGAGCGAGGGTTGAAGATGCCTCCTTCAACCAATTCAAACTTGTATGGTGGATTTCTCTGTGAGCAGCTGGCAAAGCTGAGTGATGAGCACTGATATGCATGCGTAATCTCCACGCAGTGCTCGATATCAAGTGTGGCTGACTCAGCTAGCTCCAGTGGAAGTGAGATACAGTAGACACCACTAACTGGCTCATAGCCCTCTGGAAACTCGTACTGCCCCCTGAGGCTAGCTGTCACTCGAAGCTTCATTGGAAGTACATCTGGCACAACAGCTCCTTCAGGTATCCTCAGCCTTATGCCGTAGTTCTTCCACTTGAACACTTGGGGCAGGCTAGAAACTGTGTACGTTATGCCACCAACTCGTTCCACCCCAGGGATATCACAACCTTGACTCTCTGTGACAAATTAATGATAAATTAGACAACTAACATTCAGTGAACACATACCCAGTGCACATGCGTGAAACATCAACAAACCCTGAATAAAGGCAGCCTTACTGTACGGGATGCTTTCAGCCAATATCCCTCACGTTAATATGCATTGACCTATGAATGGGGTTGTATTCTGTTTTCTTCCCTCCCTCTCCCTCTCCCAACATTGTGAAGTATGTATACCACTCAGCCCAGGTATGAGTAAGACACTCCCATAGTTTGAGGAACCACACCTTGAACCGAGGATTGAGTATCTTCCTTGTGTGCTTGTGCCTGGAGCATAGAGACTTGCTTCTTCAAAGATGCAATTTCTGTGTCTTTCTGCTCAATGGCATTTTTGAGCTCCGAAGATCTTTTGTCACATAACTGGATTTTCTGGCCTAGTTTGCTGAGCATCTGTTCATACTTTTCCTTCAAGGCTTTCTTGGAAATATACTGTTCTATCTCGTCAAAAATCTTGGGCTCTCTCTCTTTGCTATGCTCTATCTTTGTAGCAAGATCTGCTTTATTGTTGCTTCTCAAAGCATCAAGGAGCACCCTCCAAGTAGGTGGCTTTGGTACATCATTCTCTAGGTCTATCCAGTACTCCAGCAAGGCTTCGCTGCACTGCAAGGGCTCAGAATACTCTGACGTAATAGTACGAATGATTTCTGGACTGACGTTCATGAACATGGCAATTTCCAACCAAATTGGTGCAATTTCATCTTTGATACTGATGTTCTCAATTGATTCCAAGTGTTGTAAGGATCTGGTGGTGATGCAGCTATCAGGGAACTCTTCATCGTAAAAAAAATGAAAACAATAACATAACTCCATGACTAATTACTAAGTAGCCTTGCCCCCTTAAATCTCCTGTGAGTGAGGTGTGAGAGATATGTCTAAACCAGGGAAGCTCTAAGGGCATGTATCTTCACAAGTTTTGTGTGTGTGTGGGCAACGCCCTCACAAATATTTCATGTCTGCATACATGATGTAGCTAGGTGGTTCCACATCTTTCTGCCCGAAAAGATAGACTATGATGACTTGCGAACTTGTTTCATTGACTAGCTATAGCTCTAGCTGAAGCTGTACCTAGCTCCAGCTTGTCTATCAAGTAAATATTCTACCGCAAGCTACACCATCTGTCACCTTTGACATGTACATTGTTACAAGCAAATTGTAACAGGGGGATTTATGTGAGTGCTGTGAACATTCACTCTCAGAATAGTAGCATTTTGGTCCAAAAACCCTACTGCAATGTCATGACACTGTCAAGCCTGGGTGGGTGGGTATAAGGCTATCTAGTACTCTTGTATTTTGATCAGTGTCCCAGTTGTTGTATGCCTGAAGAAGGTCCAGATCGGACCAAAACGTAGCAAGAAAAGTTTGACCAATGTAATAGCGAAGCACTGTTCCAGAATCTGCGAAAGTGACCTTTCCACGATTTATAGTACCTGCATCACAGTCTTCGGCCCGAGATACCGGCTGTTAAGGGTTTCGGATTTCAAAAAAAAATAGTACTCTATAAATCTGTTACAGTTTCCATAATTGACATTTACTAAAGTATACGTAGGACTCCCACGTTCAGTGATGCAGACAAAAATAATAAACTGCATGGAGTAACTAACCAAAGTGAGTCTCTTTACATTGCAGATATACTACTCCTGCACATCACCACTCACCTGACAACCCAGTGATGCAAAGTTCAAGTACCACTCGACTTGCACTTTGGCTTGCACCTTCAGACTGTCATGCGTAGAGAAAATGTGTTTGTAATGTTACACCAGGAGCTTAAGAACCATTATAGGACCTTTTAAGGGTGCCCATAAGCCCCTGGTTATGTAAATACAGCCAGGACTGCCATAGCCCAATGCCTTCCTCAGCTGTCCACCCACTTAATTAAATCCAGTCAGGGATGTACCCATGTAAGAGTATATAAACCTAGCACTTTCAAATAGGTTTCAGAGCAGTTTAGAGCAGCTGTGTAAACCACCCTAATATGCTTTGGAAACTGCTTTCTGTAAACCACATAATAACGTGGTTTGGCCAAACTGGTTTAATGTAAACCGATTTGAAACCGGTTTAAGGTGGTGGCGGAAGTCACTCAGCGGAGGTTAACGAAAACATAAACCTGGGTTACAGTCAGGACCAGTGTTACTCCTAGTTTCAGGGTTAGGGTTTGGTTTAGGGCAATCTTGCTTTGCCTAATTTTAAAAAAGGGTTCTAGTAGCTTATTAATATATTCATGACCAAAAATTGCCACTCGATGGACGCATCTACATGCTCACTGTAGGTAGCGTCCTAACCACCAATGTATCTCAAATCAGTCTGTGCCAGCTTTTGTTCAGAGCTACTCTCAAAGTCATCATGTTTGTCACTACTCTTGGAATGTACAACTTTGACTGCACCAAAATGAATGCACATTTCAAAAAATTCACAGCTTGTCTATGGGATGGGCTCATTCACGAGTGCAAGCAAGCATTACTAGCCCCACCTCTCCCCCTTATGTCGCTAAACAACTCACGGCTCTGTTCCACACACAACTCCTCTTCAGCTTTCTTGTCAACGGCAACGTAGTACCAACGATATATTGCGCATTCTAGTTAAAGCCAAGCCCAGGACTCAAAGCACCGGGCCACAATCACCTACTAGGCTTGCCATACGATCGCAAGACCTGGGCCTGCCCAATGAGTACAGTCTTGGCCACTGTGGCCTTTCTGCTGCTTCTAGACACAAGCTTGCTTTCACAAGCAGGCACTATGCACTACTCACAGCTACTGACACTACAGCACTCTACTAAATTTTTTTTTAAGTCGATCTAAGCTTATCTTCAAAGTTCCGACCACCACATGAGGGGTTCCGCCAGGCCACATCTTAACTAACTTAATTATAAACTGATTATTGGATGCCAATGCCGACAGGAAATGGGGAAAATCCCCAATTTTATGGACAGTGAACGGATGAAGACTCCCAAAACTGACTATTTGCTACAATTTTAACAAGACAAAGAAGTCAATCAGCTTGGATTCCAGGTTTGTTGACCTTGAAAATGCAGGATTCCCTGCCACCTTAACAGTCATGTAATTTTGCGTTCACATTCAATTCAGAAATTTGGGTGTGGTTAAAGGTGTGGCTTTTGTGGTAGTGCAATTTTGCCATGAAAGCCACACCTTTAACCACACCCAAACAAATTGCATGTGCACACAAAATTACATGCAAGTGTGTGGCCCCGCACCCCCTCTCAACATGAAGTGCACACCCTCTCAATGTAAGAAGTGCACCCCCTCTCAACGTGAAGTGTACCCCCTCTCAATGTAATACCCCTACACTTTGGAAACTACCCCCTCCACCCTATTTTGTCACTGATCACCCCCCATAGGATTTATTGCTAGACTGTGGCAGAGTGGCTTAAGTTGTCGTGTACTCGCGACACTCTTTCCCTCTGGTATATATTACACAGCCACAAATTTTTGGACTCGATACAGTTCGAGATCATTACCTAAATGTTCTGTTGCGAACGTATTTGGAACTGAATTGGTACTGCAGTAGCATCAGAACAGTATCATACCAGTACACTTTGTAGTGTTGCTAAGATTCTGCAAAACCCTGTACAGGCTGTAGTACGCAAGGTTGACTGGTTGGTAGTCTTCCTGCCTTGTTCAGCTGTCTCCGCCTCACGTCGAATCCCCGCGTTCCCTCCTGCGCAGTAGCCTGTGACTTCGGCGCGCTTCTGGAAGTATTCGGAGTATCCATGCTCAGAATGAGCAGCAAAACAACTCAACAAAGCGAAACAAAACAAAACTGAATAGCAAATAACTTTCGACTCAGGAGTCACAGGTGTGCATTTTTTTACCATGCACTTGTTGGATCACGCGCATTCAGTCATTTACCCAGCCTTGCACTGGTATAAAATAGTTAACGGTGGCATGTTGCCGTTCAGAGTGTTGCATGCACCTATACAATGAATGAATGAATGAACAAAAATACCTCAAAATACAATGAAGATTTTAAGAGCTATGTATCAGTTAATACTCAGGCAAGAGGAAGCAATGCCAATGGGCATTCAATCTGAGTGTATATACCGTATTTCCTTGATTACTTCCCACGGTAATTTCAGACCGTACTTACCCGCGGGTACAATACGAGGGCGGGAACAAAACGAGGGCAGGTTCAATTAACTTCAGCCTAGTCAGGTGTGCGCTCCAGTCGTCCGTGCATCATCGAAATGCACACGACTGACTTCGACATCTTTGTACGGCACAAATACTAGGTACGTACAGTGCAGTACAGTTTGTGAATACAGACTGGCTAGACAAGCGATCTGAGTCATCCAAGTCGTCCTCGAGAACTATTCGAGGGCAGGGTTAATTTTTCTTCAGCTCAAGCGAGTGCTCGCGTGCGGGGTTAATTCAAGAAATCAAGGAAATGTGGTATATATACTGTTTTAACTGCAGAATGGTTACCATGGCTGCATACTACACCCTAATTGTATAAGACAACCAGTTTCCTTGTTGTTTCCTATGGAAAGCGGAGGAAACAACAAGGAAACTCCGATTCAACCCCAGCTTAATTGACGGAAACCTTACTAGGTAGCACCTGCAACTGTAGAAACATACCACAGCAGTGGCGGATCTAGAAATTTAGAAAGGGGGGTTCAGTCACCGGCGCGCTTCGCGCGCCGGAAAATTTTTGGGTTGCCACGCCCACTTTCGGTCACGTGAACGCATTCATAGCTGGAAGGCCGAACCGAGGGGTCCGTCACAAAAGAAATCTCGTACACTTTCCGACAGTGTTGTTTTAGTTAACTATAACTTTAACTAAATACATTTTAGTATGGCCTTTTTAAAATTTAGTTAGCCAAAATTACAACTAACTAAAATATTTTGCTAAGCTGGGAACTATAACTAAAATATCCAAGAACATACAAGAAGAAACCTGTCGGAAGAAATCCAAACTGAAATCCAGAAATCCAAACTGAAATCCAGAAATCCACTGTGAAATCCAGAAATCCACTCTGAAATCCGAAATCCACGTGAAATCCAGTGGATTTCGAAATCTCGTACGCCGAGGCGCGCCGTGGCGGACCCCTCGGGCCGAACTGAATATCTCGAAGCAACTCTAGGCCTAGTCAAACGTCTGGAGATCAGTAAGGAACTGATACTAGGGTTGAGAACGTGAAAATGAAGATATAGAGTAACACCAACATAAGCATATGGTTGGAATAGTTGTTCATCTACTATTAATAAATGAGCACTCTTTTTGTCCGGAATCTGTACGTTAGTGGAAACGGCTACGACTTCTCCACGACGTTGGAGTCAAATATTTTGGATTACGTAATTTGCTCACGTGCGGAAGCTTCAAGCGAAGCGAGCGATGCTCTTTTGGACTGCGGCAACGTACCAGCAGCGGCCTCACAAGAATAAGACCCATATCAGTTGCAAAACTCTGCTTTTCACGTAGATAAGTTAAAGGAGTGCTATTTCGCCGACTCGCTCAAGCTCTGTTTCCAGATATACGCGTGAGTTGCAAAGACACTGCACCTTGGTTTATTGTTGCTTTGCTGGTGTCTATCATTGCATGTGGTCACCTTTTGAATTGCTTGTTGAAAGTCACTAGTTTGGAATACCTGTACTAGGCTCCATAGAAAAGCAGGATGTTGCCCCGCAATCGCCAGTAGGCGTAATGAAATCGATTGCTGCACTTAGAATCATGGAGTTTGCCTTAAGTCAAGTGAGACTACGTGGCTGTTTCCTTGGCTGCTTTTAGAAAGTCACTTGTTCTGAGAGTAAATAGATATTTATGGCAAGCCATAATGCAGTATGACCTGTTTTGTCAAAATCTCAAGACCATGTAGACCTCAAAGATGAATTGGCGTGTGATTCTGTCACATTTGAAGCTGTAGACTTCTAAGATTTATTTTCATGTTCTGTAGCTGGTGATACTGAAATACTTTTATAGTACAATGCTTTACTGTGGATACAACATACTTGTATGTGAGGCCCAGGCCTGTAGCCAGGATTTTTAGATAGGGGGTTACATGGATGTCAGATGTGTATGTATGCATGCCATAAGTATGCAAGACTAGGGTGGTCTGGGGGCATGGTCCCCCAGGAAAATTTTAGAAATTAGATGCTCTGAGATTCCTTCTGAGGCCGTTTGGGACAAAACCAGAGCCGTAGTAGCTACATGGCTCGCGGAGTATTGCATCCAATTTTTGGCTGTCCACGTATGCATTTGCTAAGCCAGCTGACTTCAAATTTCCAAGAGAGAAGGTACTAAGGTTGGCAGAACAGCAGGTGGGGTGACATCACTAGAAGACAACTGGTGAACTCTTGGGCGCCTGAAATAGCGATTTATTTACACACGTATTTAGGTGCGTCCTTTCATAGCAGTGGCGTAAACAGCTTACGTGCGTGTTCCGCGCTGGTCCTCCATGAACAAACTCACCTGCAACCAGACTTGTTTCGACGGGGATGATTCTAAATAGCATCGAGACTATATAGTGGACCAATTTCAAACGGTAGGGCACTCAAAATGTATAGTTAAGTGGTGCATATATAATCTTTTGGAGGCCAAAAGGGGGGTTCGAGCGACCCCCCTCGAACCCCCCCCCCCCCCCCCCCCCCCCCTGCCTACGGGCCTGAGGCCATACAATAGCATCTACTAAAGTATTATGACTCAAGCTCGTACACTCTAAGAAGAGATTATGAACAGTTGAAATGTGCAGAGTTGTATATTAGCCTCGTTCCTGGTCCTCCACCACAGCTATCATTGCAGTACTTGAAGCATCATGCTTAGCCTGAAATACTTCTGGGAGTTGGTTAAGAATGCTTGTATTCCCTAGAGCACTGTAGCTTCTGGGGGACAATTACATATGTGGTATCATCTGTAAATGAATATTTGTAGTCCATGCTCTGGGGATTTTGCATTCAGTAAACATCTTTTGTTTTTGTATAATTTTAAATTGGTTGGTGGAGAGGAGAGTCTGAATCAGCTTTCTTTTTTTCTTGATGGAGTGTGCACATTGTCAAACTTCACACTGAGTCCAGGGCTGTTCACAGTAAATGACCCAAAGGATACTATTTCAGTTGTGCATGTGAATAAGATGTTAGCTGCTGTGAGTTAGTGACAAATGTCACTTAGTAACATCTTCCAAACTCCCAAGGCGCAGATGTTTAGTGAATGCAAAATCCCCAGAGCATGGACTACAAATATTCATTTACAGATGATACCACTTATGTATTTGCCCCCCCGAAAGCTACAATGCTCTATGGGAATACAGGAATTCTTAACCAACTCCCAGAAGTATCTCTGCACATTTCAACTGTTCATTGATGCAACTAAAATAACAAATTTTAGGACAAAACAACATAATCTCTTCTTAGAGTGTATACCCTAACTGTCTCTGCTTGTCACCTTGTAGATTAATGCGCCTTTGGTTTGGTAGAGGTAGTGGGACTAAAAGCAGTATTGCCTAAAAGCAGTATTGTCCGCCTTAGTTATCGTACCGTTGTTACTGCCTTGTATTCACATGCAAGACTGAGAGAATCAATGCACCTTGAACTGCTGGAGGCTTAGAGGCCCCTGAAATTGTTCATATAAACATGGACTACTTGACTTAGCTGTGTATGTCATTTCAGAGTTAACTGACAATTCTGTCCAAACATTGCCTGAATCATGCAGCTATGATATTAGCTACTTGACTCACTCTTTTCAGAGATCCAAACCTGACAATGCCTGATAATGGCTTCCTATGACTTTCAGAGTTTGTCCAAGGACTAACGTAGCTGGAAATGTAATTTCATAGCTTGGCCACCAAGCATTGTTTTACTAGGTGCTGTAGACCAATTTTCAGAGAATTTCCTCTAAACCATCGTTTGCAGTGCAGTACAAACACATCCCATTTCCATTGAAATCGACAGATTTTCATCAAACTTTTTGCACAGTGCAAGTCACCATAGGCAAGGTAAAACTATGAGGGTATAAGTGTTCTCTACTTGTGAAATTTATTTTTCATGTTGACAACCCTACTGATACGTGAGTGTGTAACTGTGCCTGGTTGTTGTTGCTGCATGCCACTGCTGCATAATCATTTGATGGACTCGTGCAGTTATGTACGCAAAATACATTACTAGCCGCCAAAGGGGGGTGCATTTGCACCCCCCTTACCCCCCCTAAATCCGCCACTGCACAGAGTGGTTACACTGGTTGCCTTTGGTTTCAGAGGCTAATTGTACAAAACAACCAGAGAGGTGGCTTTGTATTGGGCCAATTGCCAGTAGCGACTTCCAAACAATTTACACACAATATATAATTGCCTATGTCGCTGGGAGCATCTTGGGCCAATTTAGACAATTTTCAGAGCTGGTTATCTATATGCGTTGGAAATTGCGCTATGCACAAAAAATACCTGTTGAAGCTGCTTCTTGTTCTTGATGAAAACAAAAGTTGGATAACCTTTTATCTCATACAGCTCAGCTGTTTGCTGAAAGAAAATGCAAGACAGTGTTATGATCATAAGTTGTTTGCAACCTTCCCCACCCTTCCCAGACAGATAAAATAAATTTCTCATTACCGTGCAGATTTCGGCGTCAACTTTCAGAAAGACAGTTTCCGGGTACTTTTCACTAAGGTCGGCCATGACAGGTTCCATCATAATAGAAGGAGGGCACCTATACAAAAGAACGAAGGCACAATGGTAATTTTTTGACCATCCACTCCAACCACGATAAGTTATTATAGCCTCAGACCAGTTAGCAGAGAAATCCACCACAATAAGACTATTCCCAGCTGCATCGAGGTGCCTCTGGAATTCTGCATCACTTCTAACCTCCCGAACGTTGGCCAGCCCTCGACGTTCGGCAGCTGCATATAGCAATCAAACAGTTACGTACTGTGTGATGTGACACCAGACACATCTTGCTTGCTTACCCCGTCTTAGCTGGTCAAAAGCCACTCTCTCCGCCATCGTGCACACGTTGCTCAGGATTTACTAGCACTGCGCTATTTCTTACAATGCAAAGCTAAGATAAATGCGAGGTGCGTGGCGCATTTATACTGCAGGTATCAATATCACACGTCATCCGTTTCCGCTCAATTGTGTCATTCTGGTGTAATGTGTGATTCAGTGTGAAAATGGGCCGGGATCCCGGTGGCGAATTTCTATCTGACGCACCCTTTTCGAATAGTCTACGTCTCTGCATGAAGTTCATGCTAACGAACTGCGCATGCGTGGATGGGTGGAGTTAAACCCTTGAACTCTATAAAGCTGCATAGCGTGAACAGTATAGCGCAGCGTTTCTGCTACCAACTAAGCCTGCCAACCTGTGAATCTTGTGCATATGTAGTAGAGCCATCCAAAAATGCCAGCAATATAGTTAATCTGGATTATATTGTATCTCTGACCGTGAATGCTCTTCACAATACTTATCGTCGTGAAGTTGATGATTTATGCAACAGACTAGTACATATTCTTGCAGCCACACCCTTCACAAAGAGAGGAAGAGTCTTGTCACACTACAACTGACGAGTTGTCACCGAGGAACACTGCACGGCTAAACCTGTCTTGCTATCATGTCTATGTGAATGAGTACCATCTACAAAAGGCACAATTGGTCATGGCAACATTCTGCTGTGGCAGTGACTTGATGGTTGCAGTTTGACCAGGTTCTTCCCCATTTTGTGAAGTGGTGGTGTGCAAAATTTAGGAGTGCAGTGTATCCACTATGGCAAATAAATGGCATCCTTGTCTGACTTTGAAAATCAGAAAATGTCCTTGGTTGCAGTTTTTGCAAATGCCTCTGCAGTTGATTCACCATTCAGTCTCTCTTCAGTCACCTGTGTTCACATCAAACAATGACTTCGGGAGGAAGGGACAATCTTCTTCTTCATGTGTGTCTCCAAGAGTCCAGTAGAAAAGGATAGCAATTTGGTGTGACAATAGGAACTTGCGCAGGTTCATATCATGCAGCAAAAATAAGACATTTTTGTGGACACAATTTCATCTGGAAAAGAAATGAATGCATGCCACTAGCTTTAATTTTCTGTCATCTTTTGATCACTTTGAGGGCGGCCTGGGAGATTTTCCCTATCAGGAAGGTACAAGGATTCTCCACACCCCTCCTCTTCCTAGGAAGACATTGATGTCTCTCGTGTGGTAAAATCTCCCAGCCTGAACTTGTATACAAACTTCAAACACAGCCACAGTGCACCTGCAGTGGGAGAAAGCATGGGAGATCTCATCACATATGGTGGTGTCATGTAACATCAGGTAGACGGACACAAGGGGCAGTACTCGATCATTACAATTTATATATACTTGGGGTTGTGTTGATCAGTTCCGAGTGTACCAAAGTAGATGCATGACACTGCCTTGCAAACTTTTACACTTCAAACAGAAATAGGATTTAGCTACAGTGAATCTGAGAAACCACCCCTTCGCACATTAAAAAAATGACATAGTGGTTGACCAACCAATTGCTTTTGTCAACCACAACACTAGTTCAGTCACAGTGGCAAACTTGAACTTTGCTATTATAGTTAGCCTCGTTCCCAGGCCTTCCCCGGCTCCAGTTGGAGCCGGGGAAGGCCTGGGAACGAGGCTAATTATAGTAGCTATATACATGTCAAGGGGTAGTCACTTATATGTCCCGTGTAGAAGCGTTTGCAACCGGGATCAAAACTGAATCAAGCGATCAAAGCCCTTTCGGGGGCCGATCAAGGGATCAAGGTGACCTCCGAACTGCTAAAAATCAACAATCAAGAGCGCGCGGCTGCAATTTGACCTTTGACCCTTGAAAATCAAGCGATCAAGAGCCTCTGGGTAGTCTCGCGTAGCCAGACTCTCGCAGGGAGGAGAGTCTGGTGAACTGCCCATATAAGACTTGTTCCAACACCCACCCCAACTGGGGTGGGCGATAAGTGCCTTCACAGCCACAGCGTTTATATTATGCAGCTATAATAGCGACGTGTCAAGTAAACGAAGCCTCACTCACACTAGATTATCACGAAGCAATGTAAACTCGGTGGTGCGCAGCTACTTATCGCCCACCCCAGTTGGGGTGGGTGTTGGAACAAGTCTTATATGGGCAGTTCACCAGACTCTCCTCCCTGCGAGAGTCTGGCTACGCGAGACTACCTCTAGGGGGGACGATCAAGCGATCAAGCACACTTTTTGCCGATCAAAAAATTTGATCGCGGTCGCAAACACTTCTACAGGCGACATATAAGTGACTACCCCTTGCATGTATAGCTCACCTTGCTTGATGACTGATATTATAGGGTTCATGGGTACAACTCCACCCATTCAGGCATGCGCAGTTCGTTTCATGAACTTCGGTGGAGAGACTTAGTCTGGCGAAGCCAGACCCAAGCGCGCAGCGTGAGGGTTAGTCTCGCAGGGGTTCACTAAGTTCACCCAACTCCATGTGGTGACATCACAATTTGTAATGTTTATTCCTTGCGCATTGCGCGCGCGGATCGAAGATGGAACTGGATCCAGACATGTTAATTGGACCCGAAGAAGCTCAGTATGAAGTCCCTTGTGAGGTAAACTTTCACTTACAGCTTGCTATAGTTTTACGGGTCGTAGTTTTATACTTACAGTAACTCTGCAAACTAAATTCAGCATAATTTCTGGACCTGAAGAGCTTCAGTACTTTTCTCATGCCTTTTTTGTAGCTTGTGAGTGCACCAGCTAGCTAACATGCTGTGTGACTTACTAGTCTAGTCTTTCACGCTCAGGTCTAGCTTCACCAGTCCATACTAGTGATCATGAGCCATGTGCAGATTTTTTATAGTAAGTTCTAGTTTGCATGTGATGACCTAATTGTTTACTACAATCTGAGTAGCTACAAGAACAAATTTTGTGTGAGCATCTTGGGGTACGGTTTCACTTGACCGCATTATTTAAGATACTAGAAACTTGTCCCTCAGCTATGGAACGCGGATTGCGACAAAAATCATCTTTTGTGTAAGCTGGATCGATTCGCGTTCTCACGGACCGTGTCGCGAGTGTTGGATCGAAGCGCGATCACGGGAACGCGTTTTGAAGAACGTTCCAAGGATCGATCCCAGGAGCGATCTCAGGAACGATCTCAGGAACGTTCCAAGGATCGATCCCAGGAACGTTCCAAGGATCGATCCCAGGAACGTTCTCAGGAACGATCTCAGGAACGGTCTCAGGAACGGTCTCAAGAACGTTCCAAGGATCGATCTCCAGAACGATCTCGAGAACGATCGGAGGCTCACACGGCGCATGCGTAATTAAGTGACACGTGTTCTGAAATGGCAGGCAGACGCGAGGGTCAGTCCGGGTCTGCAAAACTTACACAGACACAGGAGCGTACCACTCTTTCACCCGCCCAAGTAGAGAGAGCTGTGGACGCCATTCAGTACTTGTCAACTATTGGGCGTTCAACTACAAATGGCGATGGGACTACTCCTACAACGAGCTGCAGTGGGAGTAATGGTTCCAGTGACGGTAGTTCTGCTTTGGGTCAAGTGGAATCGGGATCAGGTACTGAAGTGTGTGTGCGTCAGGTAAATGTTGGTTTTTAGATATGTATCTACCTTATCAACTAGATTGTAATCAAGTTGACTGCATAAGTATGGTGATGAGTGGCATGCCAGGTTAGCATTACAGCATAGCTGGTTACCACTGGTGCACTAACAGATACTTGGATTGAATTATATTCAGGCCACTACACACAGTTTTACTATGCTGGTCTTGCAGACACATATATATTAGTAGCAAAAATCCTGAGTAGTTTTACATGTCAGTTTTGTTACAACCAGGAATTGTTGTGGCAGCAGATCGTGCTCTTGTAGCACTGAAAAAGATGCGAGCAGGGATGAGGGCAGATCGAGTAATTCAAAACAAGAGAAAGATCAAGACTGAAATGTCTACTCTGTTCACTCATAAAAAGAAGTTGAAGCTATGCAAACCCGTAGCATGGAAACACAAGTTCTACTGCCTTGCTTACATAGGACAGGATCGTGTTCCCACCACTGATACCGACAAGGATGAATTATTCCAAGCAGGACTGGGGGAGAAGGATATTGAGTTTGAGTCATTGGATATTACTCAGGAAGAGTTCAAAGAGCACATCTTTGCCAGCTTTCCACGACTGAGGGAAGGTGGTGGATTTCAACTTCTAAAATGCCTTCCAAACAGCCGTACTTTGGAGGTGCTCTCAATGGCTGTTCATGTGTCTCCCAGCCTACTCAAGCAACGAGTGGGAAAATCTAGAACCTCCATTCGGCCAATCCAACAAGACCTAGACCTAACTCCTCTTGATGAACCACCAATTGGAGTAAGTCAAATTGTATACTACATTAAGGGTTTTCAATATATACCCTTTTATCTGCAGCCATTTGAGAAATGCCTAAGCTGTGGAGGGGAGTACTCACTTGATGATCTTTCTCGACATGTTGAAGAGTGTCAGAAGATGTTGTAAGTGAACCCCATTGAGTTTCTTGAATGGTGTGCGTAAATGCTAATTGTGCATAATTGTGTACAGTTGTTGGCAGTGCCTCCTCTAAGTATTGGTACTGTAAATGAATTACTGTAGGAAAGAGGACAGTATTGAGAAGGAAGAAAAGAAACTGCATCCTGTGTAAGCTAAGGAATTATTGTTTTTCTATAGTATCTAGAAACGTGCTAGCCGTGACAGTTCCCAGCCCTAGCCTTCCCCTTTTTTCCCCCTGGTTTATGTTCAGTAAAATACACAGAAGCAAAAAGTGGCACTCCTTCACTTCTGTGTATTATACTGAACCGCAACCCAAAGAACAAAATTATGTGGGAGGCCTGGGAATGAGGCTACCAGCATGATTGTAATGTTGTGCAATTAACTTGAAACTTTCCTGTAAACATGGCTTATGGTTACTAGTAAACCTCCTTAGAGCAATTTTAATTAGAATGGGTTTAGTGCAACATGGTCATCAAAAAAATGCTGTTATTCATCATGATAGTCACATGAAGGAAGTGATTGACCTTACTCCACACAGTTCAGGTGACAGCAGTACAGAAGAGGTAGGTTGATGTTTCGCATTTTACTAGGACCTATAGATGGTGTTAGTTGGTAGCATGTTACTTGGTTGACTAGTTACTTATTCCTATTACCATAATGCTTTGGAGAGGAGTTAATGTATGCTCCCGTTCTGCATTTATTGTTCAGGGAGACCTACCTGATGTAGAAAGTGCTATCTTCCAGAGTGTCATTCAGGAAAGCCTCCATGATATTGGAGGCGAGACGGGGATTTCTTATCACCCGGAGCCAAGTGATGACATCAGCAGGTGTATGCATATGTAGTACCAAAAATCTATCGAGTGGATTTATGTGAAGGTATATTTTTATGTATAGGTTCACATCAGCAGATCACATTGTGACTCTGGCAGATGCCATAAGAGTTTTGGCAAGGTCTGTGTTGAATGAAACTGTGGTTTTGGAAGTTAGGCGTTCACACGTTGTCAAAGATGCACTTAAAGAGGCCAGGAAAGCAAAGTTCTGTGCTAACAAACTTGCTAAGGTAATCTGAACATTACATTGACATGAATGTTAAGACCTGTTTGGTGACTACGCTGTTTTGTTTCTTACAAAGGGTCCATGAATAGGATCACCCATGGATCATGTGTGATATCTTGTTATGTGTAGGTTAGGTTTGTTGGAGAAGGGGCTGTGGACCTTGGCGGACCCAGGAGGGAGTTTTTTCGCCTCTTTGCTTCTGGTTCCAGAAAGTACTTTTTCAGAGGTTCTGAGACAAGCCAATTCTTTTACAACAATGTCTCTGCTGTTCAGGTCAAATATTACACTTTTGAAAACATTGCATTTGCAACCTGTGTTTATACATAGTTCTAATAAACCCTTACTGCATTAAAGTACCATTAGTCATTTAACTCATTTCCTGTGCTTTCACTTACATTCACTATATGGTATGCTTATCGTCACTCATTATATCTTACCCTCATATTGTTATTCCATATATAGGCAGATGATATCTACAGCTTTGGGAGGTACATTTCCATGTCTATTTGCCAGGGAGGCTGTGGAATACCGTTTCTTGCACAACCTGTATACACATACCTGTGTACAGGCAAGTGCACAGGTATCACCGTTGACTATGATGACATCCCAGACCCTGTATTGCAGTTTGTAGTACACAAGGTACAGTGTGTGTGTGTGTGTGTGTGAGTGTGTGTGTGTGTGTGTGTAATGTTTTTTACTTATACCATGCAGATTACTGATGCACAAGATGCCGATGAGCTGCGGGCTGTATTTGCTATGGATGAGGCTGCTGAACTGTTGCTGTCAACAGGTTTTCGAAAAGCACTCTGCAGTTTGGTAATGGAGGATAAGCAGTGCTTGAGATAGGTTCTTCTTGATTATCACTGCCTACTCAAAGTAAAGGCTGAGATGGATCAGTTTGCAGAGGGATTAAAGAGCTTGGGAGTGTTGGATATGATGAAACGCCATCCCGATCTGTTCGCATGGTGGCTCAGAGGCATTTAAAGACCTGGTTGTAGTAAAATATAGTGAGCAGGGCTCGTCTATCTATCCCTTGGAGCAACAGGCATGGGTGCACTTCATTGACTTCTTGGATGAGTGTGCTGGTACGTAACTTGCTACTTTACATCTCAATCTGCCCCCCACTAAAATGCAATGTCATGGATACATAGATCTGTAATTATCTAACCTCTCTTTTTTTTGCAGAAGAGAAATTAACTGGCTGTAGCATCGAGGAAGTTCTAGTTTTTTTCTCAGGGACAGACAGAGTTCCTCCTCTGAACTTTGAGAAACAACCCACTATCACCTTCTTGCACAATGCATCTGCCAAGTTTGCAACAGCAAGCACATGTGACTTACAGCTACGCTTGCCAACTGGCTATGGTGAAGACTATGATGCCTTTAAGAGTGCAATGGTGATGGCTCTGAAGGACAATGATGGCTTTGGAGGTGTGTAGAACTTTTGATTCCACCTTCCAAGTCACCATCACATAAGCAGTGTTGAGTTTGCAACTTACATACAGAACTGCTCGTAACATTCGTAACACCTATTGTGTTCTGACAGTACTATCTCATTTACCTCTTGCTTATGTGTTCTTTTGTGCTTTACCAACAACTTTTGTCACGATTCCATTCTTTTGATAAGCATGACATGCTAATGCATTGTTGCCTCAATGCACTACATAAACTGTACAAATACTATTGAGAATCTGATAGTGAGTGTATGATAGATCGAGTTACTGCATAACTGTGAATCATCCATTCATCATTCATGCTTGCTGGTTGTGAGATGTGTTGTCTTAGTGTGGTCATCTCTTCCTGTGACAAGAAGTGAGGCAACTCCTCAACTACAACAGTGTTTTCATCCTCATCCAAGGGGACTGGTCCTTCAAAATCAATTCCAAATTCCTGCCAGCTTTCCTGAATAGAGAAATCCATAATTATAATTACAAAATGTATATTGCAAATATTGTACCTGACAATCAAACCACAAGTGAGGAAGTTTACATGCACAGTAAGGCATAAACTATGCAGTCAAATCACCGTACCTCAGACATCCCAGTAATTGCAGCATGAGAAGGGTCTGAGGATTGCATCCGATGAAGTCCGAGGATCCACAGCTGTTGTGGTGTTTGGTATTGTTCAGTTCGTAGTGTGTGGTGAGCCCATCCATTCCGAAACAAATCAAGTTGTTGCTGTATGACAGGCAGAAAGATGAAATGGAGTGCGTACAGATCACGTGCATCATTCACATCAAGCATTCCCGAGTCCTCTAGGGAATAAAACAAGGTATAGAAGCAGCACACACATCCTGCATATAGATCCCTCCAAAGTCTTTCAATCCTTTGGTTGTGTACACTTCTACCGGCAATCACACTTCCTCTACCAGGTCCACGTTCTGGGTGTTCTAGCATGTATTCGCTAACACGAACATTTTCACCACCTCTATCAATTCTGATTCGAGATGGGAGTCCAAACTGGTCAACTGCTGATGTAAATGCTAACAGTACAGTAGATGCAAGATTGTTGGTTGATGCTCTGAGAAACATAATTAACCTACTGTACCCATCTATAGCTCCATGAATAACAATTTGCCATCTTATCAACCTATGATATCCATCCAAGTGCCAGAGGGCATTAGGGGAATCAACATGGTACCTTCTTCGACGAAGTACACGCCTTGCACGTAATTCGACTCCAGTTGGATCTATGCGACGCAAAGATTGCCTTACCCTCTCCCTCTGAACATGAATGCCTTGGCTCCTTAAGTACCCTCTGATGACCCTTTCACCAGACTGTGGATGTAGAGAATTGATCTCTCCTATCACCTGATCTAAATCAAAATCAGAAATATGGGTGAAATGGTGTGATGTAATCCCAAACTCAAGGAGTCGACATTCAATTGTGCGACGACTGCAGTTCATTAGTGATGCTATGACACCAACTTGAAATCCACTTTCGACCAGAAACACAAGCTGTTCTTCCATTATTTGCAGCCTGGGACGACCTCGGTGTATGGTTGGTAACCTTGGTTCCATGGAATCAGCCATTTGGCGAAGTAGTGCTCTTAGAGATTCCACAAATGGCAAAGCTTCAGGGGTCACACTCTCAAGCAGAATAGCATATTGCAAAGCTTGTGAACACAAATCAAACAGCTCGTCCATTCGCTCCCTGGATACAGACTGGCCAATTTCCGTCACTACAGCTTGTAATACTCTTTCTGCAAAGTCCAGTGCTGTCCGAGAAAGTTGCTGGATGTCAAAGGACGACATATGAGTAATAAGCAAATACGGACCGTTTACGGACGATTCCGGGAATGCTGTTGCCTCCTTGAGATGGTCCCGGAGATCGTCGTCCTCGGAGATCGATCCTTGGAACATTCCTGAGATCGTTCCTTAGATCGTTCCTGGGATCGATCCTTGGAACGTTCCTGGGATCGATCCTTGGAACGTTCCTGGGATCGATCCTAGGAACGTTCCTAGGAACGTTCCTGAGATCGTTCCTGAGATCGTTCCTGGGATCGATCCTGGGATCGATCCTTGGAACGTTCTTCAAAACGCGTTCCCGTGATCGCGCTTCGATCCAACACTCGCGACACGGTCCGTGAGAACGCGAAACGATCCAGCTTACACAAAAGATGATTTTTGTCGCAATCCGCGTTCCATACTCAGCAAGTCATGCAAAACAGTTGCTGGAAGGCATGCAGCAAAACAAAACACCAGAAAAAAATCACAGAGTCTGTATTGTGTCCAAAGATGTGCAACATTTTAACAAGAATACTGAACTCTAAGACTATTTTCAGAGAAAACTGCTCTTGCAAACTGAATCATGCACAGTGCAATCTGTTGAAGTGTACTCCCAAAGTAGTCTCAAATGTCTCATGTTCTGAGGGACATGTCTTGTCAAATGTAATGGTTGCTTACTACACAAAGAATGTCATAATTGCATTTAAAATCTTGATCTCAAAATGCCGACATGCAGTTTAGTGCTGAAGAACATTTACATCTTTTTTTTAAATTTTACCTTGCTCCTCCCTATCACAAAAGCCTCTTTCCATGACAATGTTCTCGTTTGGGGTACAGTGTGTGTCAAATTGCTCCACAGACTTAAGTTTAAACTAGCATAAGCCTTAGCCTCATTCCCAGCCTCCCCCGTTTTACCTTCCGTTTGCATTCACAATAATACACAGTAGCGGAAGACCAGCTTTCACAATAATATACGGGAGCGGAAGACCAGCTGGTCTTCCGCTCCCGTGTATTATTGTGAACACAAACGGAAGGTAAAAACACTGGTCTTCCACTCCCGTGTATTATTGTGAACGCAAATGGAAGGTAAAAATGGGGAAGGCCTGGGAATGAGGCTACATAAGCCTGATGCTAAGACACTTACCCTGGTTTCTATCCAACTTTAATATGCTGCTTGCAGTTTCTGCTCTGGAAACAGCAAGCAACCAATGATGGATACATGACTACATGGCCTAACTCATTTCCGGGCTCCACTAATAAGCTTGCAATAAATCAAGTGAGGATACACTGAGAGTCTGGGAAGGAGGCTACACTTTGTCATGAGGAATCCTGTCTAACTGGGACCTCAGTCTTACAAGGGGTAGTCACTTATATGTCCCATGTACACTCTTAGAAATTGGGTGTTAAGTGACACCCTATATATTGCCGGCCACTTTGTTGGGGTGTTACCTTTACACTCTTAAAGATGAGGAGTGTGTTAGAAGTGATAATTAGTGGTAGATAACAACTTCAACACTCCTGAAATGGGTTCTAACACCCTTAAAATGTGTTAGAGATGATAATTGATGTTTGTAACACCTTTTAACACTGTTGAAAGGGTTCTAACACCCTAAGAAGCTGATTCTTGGTGTCCACCTCTTCCACATGTGCATTCCTCCCCCTTTCCATGTACACACATCCCCCCTTTCATGCACACTACACCATGTTAAGTACACATGTCCTCCTGTTGCTTCGTGCACACTCTAGCCCCTTCATATATATATACACACATCCTCCCATTTCCATGCACATGCATGCACACTCCACCCCCTCTATATGGAAGGGGTGGAGTGTGCATGAGAGGATGTGTAATATATATACACAATACTCCCTCTACCCATGCACATTCGCTGCTTCCATATACACACATCTCCCTGTGCACGCATACTCCATCTCTTCCCTATATAGCATTTGCGACCCGGATCAAAATTGAATCAAGCGATCAAAGCCCTTTTTGGGGGCTGATCAAGGTGACCTCTGAACTGCTTAAATCAATGGATCAAGAACACAGAAGGGAACGATCAAGCAATTAAGCAAACTTTTTGCCAATCAAAAACCTTGATCCTAGTCGCAAACGCTTGAACACACAGCATGTGACTACCCCTTGGTCTCTTGGTCTTAGTAGGAAAGTCTTAGTTTTAGTAGGTAACAGGTTAGCTCACAAGCTAGGGACGAACATGATCACAGTATTCAATATTAAAATACTGACTGAACCTGTTGGGGGGTTTTACACGAGTCCAGTGAGCTACATAATTTTCTTGCTATAAAATTAAGTTGCACAATCTCTTTGAATACAATACAGACTACCTGATGTCTTGTTCAACTGGTGTTTTGTTGCTGTATGCCCTCCAGCAACTCAAACTCGACTCGAGGAGCTATTTACCCTTCGCAGAGAGGTGTGGCTTGCGAGACTAATGTGCTACATGTCTGGATCCAGTTCCATGGCGCTCTGCGCGCGCAATGCGCACATTACAGTTTATGACGTCACCACATGGAGTTGGGTGAACTTAGTGAACCCCAGTCTCGCAAGCCAGCCGTATTTTTCTTTATTTCCGGTGGGAGGAGCGAGAGGGAGAGGAAAATACATCTGGCCAGCTTCCCGTGGACATCCGCACTGTACTAATGGATGAGGTTCAAATCTGATTGGTCCGTTCTAAATTAAGCACATGACTTCCTGCATGCCAATCCGTATACTACTCGCTTACGATGGCATTCTACGATACTGACTTTGCTTTGGACTTTGCTTTGGGCTTTATACTCCACAGGTAGTTTGGTTCTCAGACCCTTCCCCGCCCATACAGGAAGGGTCTGGGAACCAAACTACTCCACAGGCGCATGACGGGGACCTCGCGAGTGCAAGAACAACATCAAGACGACTTGCTCTTGAATTCTCAAGTCGCCGGAAGCCGCGTCTGTGGCCGCTCTTCCAGTAGGCGAAATTACAGACCGCGTCCACTCTCGAGACGACTCTTCTTACAACGTGTGCTAGCGGAATCGTTCTGAATGAGCTCTCTGTCGCGACAGCTTGCCAGTGTGGGCACAAGCTTCACAAAACAGTAACACATAGCTGGATAAATGTTATAATTTATAATTATATACCGTGCGCGTGACCTGCAGCAATTATTACATTCCTTCGTGGCACGGGAAGCTGGCCAGTGTCCAGACGTGGAAAAGAACCAATCTCTGGCAAGGCACATAACATAGTGATTCCTAAGAAGTTACTGCACAGATAAGCCTTACTGTGAACGCAAACAGAAAGAGTAAAAAAAAAACATGGAAGGCCTGAGAAAATGACACATTGATCATGATTTCGATTGCACGTGGGTGATCCAATATGGTCATGTGATCCACATAACCTGAGGGGACTTCCCAGGGAGATTCCTAGATCCTAACCATGTATAGGTAATGAGTACTTATATTGCGTAACAAAGAGGTTAAAGTTGAGAGTAGCTACAGAATTGCTGTCACTACAAATGCATGAAATGGCTCTCAAGGGTTTGCGTGTTGTTCGTGGTCCGAACTGGTCGTGGGGGAATCAGGACGGAGGGGAGGGCCATGTTGGGACGGTGGTGGAGGTAGAGCAGAATGGTAGGTCGGTGATGGTTCAGTGGGACTGCGGGAACCGGTACAGGTACCGCTGTGGAGAGGAGGGAAAGTGCGACCTGAGGGTCTTCGACAGTGCACCGACTGGTAAGTAAAATCAGACGTGAAAATACTTTCATGGTGTAGAGAAACAGGAAGCTACTCAAGGAAGCCCAGCGAACTATTGGTAAGGAGAGAGCAACCACAAATCCCCCAGAAAGGAGATCATTTGTGAAGTTCAGTTGGGGTATTGAGTTATCATGCCTTTTTTATAGGGTATTATACCATATTACAAGACAAGTACAGGTGAAAGGGTCTGATGTCACAAGCCCAAATCCTTGGGCTAGCTCCGGAAGTGTAGAGCGACCAATCAAATTGTGGAGCGGCATTTGGTGGAAAAATGCAGAAGCGAGAACAAGTACTTAAATTCAATTGAACTACCCAAAGTAATGTTATGAGATCCATTATCCAACACTGACCAGTTTTTAACTCTACACTAACAATCACAAAGATTCCACATATATACGGATATAGGCTTCTGTCACCAGACCCTTTCCTCCTGATAGGGTGGGGTCTGGACATGAGACTAGGTTTGGCTTGGTTTGGCTCAGAAACTAACATCCCTCTATTGTTTTTACTTCTATTCAGGTATGGTTTGGATTCATACAAAGTGTAGTAGCTGTTGTATTCAACAAACTGCTGGTAATTTGTGGAGGTGTGTGAATTGTTTGGGCTACTACCTTTGTACTTTGTGCTACATGGCGGACAAACACAGTCCAGAGCATGAGTTTCTTCGAATTGACAGCGGAGACATGACAAACAGGTATGACATTTTTAATTTTGCACTATATACATAATTATAGAAATGTGCATAGGACATTATTGGAAAAGCCGTGACGGTACGCATGTTTGTCAATTAAGCTGCTAGTAAAACCAATTGTTGCTAATTAACCTTATTTCTACAGGACAAGAGTTCCTCCCAGAACATTCTCCAAGAGGGTAGAGGCTAGAGGTATATTCCCAGGAGCAGATGTAGTCAGAGGGCATGACTGGAGATGGGGAAACCAAGACGGTATGTATGAGCTTCACAAAAAAAACTTTGCATTTGCCATTCCTTGGCATCTAGTATTCCATGCAGCTTGGTACAGATACTATGCAGGCAATCAGATTCATGTCTATTAGTGATATATTGTGCTTACATGTTATTGGCTATTGTGTTGTAAAGTGTCTTAGATCATGGAACTACAATGGTGTGCTCTATTTTCAGTACATGCAGGAGATTGTGTGTGTTTGACATTTTTGGCGTTTTCATGCTCATAAAATGATGTCACCATGTTATGGAATCCCTCATTCTCAGTCTCAATACATGATATTGTCTTCCATAGGTGGACTTGGTATGATAGGAAAAGTTATCAGCATCCAAGGGTGGCAATCAATAACTGCTGTGAGTTTTTCTTGCATGGTTATATTCCCGTTTCATACATTCATCATTGACAGTGTTATTGAATGTATTTTGTTTTGCACAGAGGAGTGTAGTTGAAGTGGAGTGGACAGCAATACATAAGAAAAACATTTACAGAAGAGGACATGGTGGAAAAGTAAATAGTGCAACAAATTGTAGTTGAGCTTTACTATAGTCATTGTGTGCTGTCATTCATTGTTGCATACAGGTTGATTTAAAGTGCACAGTCTCTGGCAGCAGCTTCGGTGGATATTACTATCCAGATCACCTACTTGTTCTAGGTCAGTCAGCCTATACCACTTGCTGCGTGTAATAGCTATATACTATTTTTGATGCCTACATCTACAGGAAGATCATGTGAGCCACTGAGAGAGGATGAGCTTGTAGCTGGAGACAATGTGAAAATTGAGCTTGAGTGGGAGGTTTTGAAAATGATGCAGGAGAAGCATGGAGGGTGGAATGAAGTCATGATGAATGTAAGTCAAAGTTACATCAAGAAAAAGCATTTTAAAATATATTTGCATTGGAAGAAAATTGACATATTTAGATATTGCTACAGTTCCACATACACCATGAATTAATCTATTGTTCACCATCAAGCCTGGGAAGTGTCGCTACCAGTCTCTGTGCGTATGTTTCTCTTTCACAAGTGTGAGGATTGACACGGTATGCATTGGTGTTGACAAATGTGAGAGAGAAAACAGCACACACTGATACTGTGCCAATCCTCTGACAAAAGAGCAGCTTAGACAGGCTCCTGCCACGCTGTTGTGAGCTGTGGATTTTTGATTAAGAACACACCAGTTAGCACAGAGTGAAGTCCTACACTGAACTGTTGTCAGTTCACAGGTTCTTTGCATGTTGTCAGTATGCAGAACAAGTAAGGGGTCATGAGTGGGGATCTTGGAGTACCACAATCTCTAGTTTTCTTTATAAGTGACATGTTGCTGACAATTTGAAGTTCAGAGTGGACATGGTGGTACATGTTATGTATATCAGTAAGTTCCTCCAGGACCATGGTTATCACGTCTTTTCTATTTGTGATGTAGTTCATTGGCTGCATTGGTGTTGTCAACACTGTCATATGTAAAGAGTCAAGGGATGTGGTGGTGTGGTATAAAAGTGACGTGATCTTCAACTTCAATCCCGATGTCTTAACCAAGGTATTGTGTACACAGTTATGTTTACCTTAAAACACCACTTTTGAAGTACCCTAGTGAGTTGTGGGCTGGCTGGCCCTTTTCTCACAGTGACATTGGTTATGTATATATCTTCTAATTCTCATGCAGGTGGATTTGCCACATTACGATATTGGAGATACAGTTTGTGTTGTTGATGACCTTGCTGAATTGCACCGCTTGCAATCAAATATTGGTGATTGGAATGATGATATGGCACTGGTAGGAACATGATAGACAGTATAATGCAAGTGTATTAACATAATATATGCTGTCGAGCCTTCCCTTATATTGGTGCCTTTATACAAGCGGTAATATAGCATTGTGCCTTTATACAGTAATATAGCATTGCACTGAAGTTATGATTCATTCCTGATGTTCTCTTGCTCTGCCAAAAAGTAGTTGAATACTATGTATAACTAAACAACAGCAATCATACACATTTCTCTACAACACTTCTTAGTGTAAGCCATCGACGTGGTGTGGAATTTCTACCTAAGATTAGAAACTGACAGAGGTTAGTTTCTGGCTCTTCTCTAGTCTGTAGGTCAGTTTGGAAGGGTGATCCATTTACTTGATGACGGTCGTATTGCTGTGGTTGTAAATGGAAGGAGGTGGATTTATTGTCGAGAGTGTCTTCTCCCTGTTGCTGAGGATCATGTGTACAAATATGAGGAAGGTATAAATACTTGTAATGGTGGATCTACAGCCACTTTAATATGTTGATGAAGAGTCCAGGGTTCTATCTACGATTTTGAGTTTGGGGGAGAAGCTGTTTAGAGCATTGTCTAGGTAGTCTGTGGGCATGCTCGTCAAGAAATGTTGGGGATTTTAGGTCCTCTGAGATTGTTTTTGATGCATTCTAAGGGGTAAAATTGCTCCTTTAACTGTGTTTGGGGTGGTCTTAAAAAAATTTATTTGGGGGGGACTTCTCCCCCAACTAGATTGAACCCCAGAGTCTACAAAGTTTCATTGGTTTTGCTGCTCTCTAATTCAGTGTTTTGTTTGGTGTAGATTCATCTTTATTGGAAAGTCATAGCCTTGGGATGTTTTCCTTTGTGGAGAAACTGACTCCAGAACTCTTAATGCACGCCATAATGCTTGGCAATGCTGCTGTAGTGAAGAACTTCTTGGATAAATGCCCTTCAGAGGTACGCTACTTGTTTAACTGCTTTGTAACAAGTTTCTTTTTGAGTCAAACATACAAATCTTGCTATTTCTCCAGCTTCAGCCAAATACTGAAGCTAGAGAAATAACAAGATTTGTATGTTTTCAGCTTATTAGGGGTTGTTCCAAATGTGTATGTACCCATGATTTAAGATACAAAATATACTATGCAACTCTTCATAGTATGTTAATATTTTGCAGGTAAACATGAACTTTCTTGGGAAGTCATTCCTACACATTACTTCTTCAGTTGGGCAGGTTCACATAATGAAGGTCTTACTCCAGTACACCCCCAATTTGGATGCGGTTAGTGCAGAGCTAGGACTCCAAACTCAACCTCTAACTCAGAATAACCATTTGAAATTAAATAAACTATACCATGTTTTTCTTGAATATTACATACAGGAAGACAGTGATGGTGATACACCACTGCATATATGTGCACACCAGTACGTATCTTGTGCAGACATTTATACCCTCAAATCCCAGGTTCCTCTCTAGCTTTTTGATCGCATATTGTATGAATAAAACATTATACGACTGAAAAGCTGGGAATAAGCCTGAGAACAAGGCTACAAGTTAGTATCATGCAGTGCCATGATGCCATGGAGGTATAGTAAAGCTCGTAACATTTTGACTTTGATTCCTTCTCACATAGCAATGATGAACAAGCAGCACAGTTATTGATCAGCGCTGGTGCTGATGTTAACCACAAGAATGTTCTGGGGTTTACTCCTCTTGAAGTGGCTGCAACTGTTGGGCACTGTAGAGTGTTGAGGCTTCTTGTGAAGCATCCCAAAGTTCAACTGGACTCACAGGTGCAGGAACTGTAGTGCTCTTGCAATTACTCTCTATTTCTGCATAGAATTTTGTGTTGTTCTGCACCAATTCAAGAGAGGGAATAAATTGTCATTTGTTAACTCTGGATAGGTCGTGCAATAGCCTGTCTTGCTTCTCTCTACCAGTAGTGTATGTAATCAGAAAATCAATCCTTGTTGAATCCCAGAACTTTGCTGTGAATTTGTTTTTAAAGAGAGATTTTTGGCTTTCTATTGCAATGGTATACCTCAGTAGCAAATAAAACTTTCTTTGTAGGATTTTGAGGGTAACACTGCACTTCACCGGGCAGTGCTGAAATATCAGAGTAAAGCAGTGGCCATCCTGTTAGATGCAGGAGCTGATCCTACTATATTCAACGAGAACTACCTGACTCCTATTCTTGAGGCTGCAAGGAATGGTTTCTTCCCGTACGTGTACCAGCATTTTTCCTATGTGTGAAACTAACAACCAGTGAGAATTTGATGTGCAAGTCTTGGCTTGTTGTATAATTATATAATTTGTTCAGTTGTGATGCCTTAGCAGCTATAGAAACAAGCTCTATTATTGTATCAAGGAAGATCTTGTTCAGGTAAATTATTGTGACATCTGGTGCTGTTGTGTAGTGCAATGGAACTATTCATGGAGAGATTTGCGTGCCATGTCAACATGACGAAGGTTGATGATGGGCATTGTGCACTTCATGTTGCAGCGGCTAATGACAGCTGTGACATTCTCTGCTATCTAGCTGCTATGGTGAGCTTCCCATTATTAACTTTGATAAGATTTTGCAGTTTCCTTTAACATAATAATTATTTGATCTTTATGCGGACTGTTACAGGACAGTTGTGATCTGGATGTTAAGAATGTTGTTGGACACACTCCATTGTATGTTGCAGCTGTGGAAGGTTATGGAAGGATAGTGGAGCGTATTGTGGGCTATGGTGCCAGTGTCAGTGCATTAACTATTGAGGGAAATACTCCACTTCATGCCATTATGGTACAAAAAAATATGAGGCCACTCTCTCAGTCCACACCAGAAATGCAGAAGGTTGTTACATACTTCATGTTTCAGTACACACTGTCATTCTTGTTGGATCTCCTTCTTCGTAGGTTCATGACCATTTGAGCCAATTTAAAAGGAATGGAAGTGCAATTCCTCCATATGTTGTTGTAGCCTCGTTTCTTCTGAGAGAAGGAGCAGATCTGAATGCTAAGAACATTAACGGTTTGAGTCCTCTTCATATGTGCCCGCCAGATATAGCATCACTACTTAAATCCTACTACCAAGAAAAACAGTAAGATATCATAATTTTATGCATCATTTGTCCTCTCTCATTGATCATGAGAATCATTTATTGCCACTTCCTTCAGTGGTAGTTCGTATCGAGGCAGCTTACCTCGATTTACTCCTTTATCACAACCTTCCAAGCCCGTAAGTGAACTTAGTAACAGCAACTGACTACTTGTACCTATTGTTCTATTATGCATAGTTGCATATTGCATATTCTTTGTCCATGCATGGTTCACATCCGAAGCAACTTAACACGGAATGCAGACAGAATGTATCTCCTAAGCTAGCAGAAGGGAGTACATGCTATCAAAAGCAACCACCACTTGCACCTACCTTATTACACCCAACCAAACCACAAGAGGTGGATCCTCCTTCAAAAACCATAACCAAGGACAAGGGGGTGCAGAGTGGTTTAACTGAAAACCAGCAAGGCAGAAATCATTCTACCAAGACAGGTGCTTAATCCTGATACATGGTTATATAGAGCATTGATTGTAACTAGTGCCCCACTATTCTCTTAATCCAGGTGATGAGAAAGGGATAGTAAAGCCTAAGCTTTGTTTTCTGTGTGAGGATGTCACAGCTGATGTTCGTTTTGAGCCATGTGGCCACATAATAATGTGCAGGAAGTGTGCAGAACGAGTAAAGAAATGTCCCACCTGTAGAGTAAGCCATCATGTCTTACTGTATCTTATCTGCAGGATTGTACTATATATTGCTCACTGTAACTTTTGTACATAACAATGCAGGCTTCTGTTCAAGTGAAGACAGCTGTGTAAGGTGATGATTCAGAAGTAGTAAGATCCAGTGTGCTTGCAATGCACATGTACACAAGATTGGTAACAAGGGAACAGCATCATGCACTAATCTTGCTACTATTTGATAGTTGAACAGCATGCAGGAACATGCCAGTTGTATATATGATATGGTACATTTGTAGCTTCAGTTGCATCCGTAGCTAGGTATAGTGCATGAATAGTTATAGCTGTTAGGTTCTCTTATTATAATGTTGTGTTCCATCTGGACTGTAAATTTGAGCCATCGGGAAATATATTATCTTTCCAAGATCTAGAGCTGCACAAAAATAACATTATGCACTTCAGAGAACAATGTCCATACATGGTATGTCATGACATTGTATATGATGAGTATTCTTGGCTCCTGGAACTAGCCAATCACAGAGTGAAAAATTTTGTAATGCTACAATAACTAATATCAGCTATCAACTTGTGAACCAGTGTACTTCTTCAATTTCACAATAGCTTGGATTGGAACCTGTTGGAAATAAATAGATTTTTACTACCAAAGTAGTATATACTCCATTAAGATTAAACATGCACTTACTGCTATTACCTTGCATTGAGGACATTTTGATGCTCTCCTTGCACACGGCTCACACACAACACTGTGCTCACATGGGTCAAACTTGATTGTGATGGGTGTGTCACACAGGAAACACAGCTCTAGACAAAATTGACACACATAACTATAGCACCAGTGAACCCTTGTAGCAAGAATAGGCTACACAACGCAGTGATGAATCAGTGTTTTCAGTGTATCACCAGTACATGCTAACCTGCATCTTTAGGCACATTTTCAGTTTCCTGATCTGACAATGGTTGGGGAGATTGTTTCTGTTCCTCTGGAGCTGGGTTAGATTCTGATGTAGTACCAGGGTTAGATTCTGATGTAGCGGAGTCAGGCAATGATGGTGGAGGAATCTTAATAACTTTGGTAGAACTAGGATCCAAACATGTAGGTTCCTTCATCTCAGGCTATAAAAATAGAAAAATATCAATAAGTGAGGGATTACGTGCAGGGAAGAGTGACTATTTGAAAAAGGTGAGGGATTGAGGCAATAATAGCTGCTCAAAGGGTATGTTACTGTAAGCAATCACCAATAGGCACTATATATAGTCTTGTGAGTAATGATTTCCCACATAAGAGAGCAAAGAGGGTGAGAAATAACTTTTTCATGCATTTAGCTTCCTCTCTCTCTTGACACATCATCAACAATGACTGTTGATCACCTTCACATCCTTGGTTTGGACAGGTTGAGCATTAACAGCAGTAGGCTGCAACACTGGAGTAGGAGTTTGAGGTTGAGCAGCAGAAGGGCACAGACTGCCATGAAATGTTCCTGTGCTAGGGACAACAGAACACAGAGCACAGAATCAAGTACAATTGTAGGGTATACGTACACCAGCTAGCTAACCCAGCATGTTTCTCGGCAAACTCCAACACTTTGGCAACACTCTCTGGTGACTTAGAGCACATTTGCAAAGGGGTGAGACCATTCTCGTTTGTGAGGTGGATGTCAGCCCCTTCTCGTACAAGGAAACATGCCAAAACAACACCCGGCGCAATGGTGTCATCCTCTTGGTCAAGAGCTTCTTGAACCTGCAAACATGCACCAGGGATAAAGTTTTGTTCATTAAATCATTGAACTCTTGTAATACAAATCTACACCCTAGTGATCTTCAGTAGAATTTATACTAAAATCTCTCATCAGTTTTACAGTGTATAGCTCTGGAAATGAGCTACCATTTAATCCCAACATTCCAGTGAATAGATAATATATCTGGAAGGGTGAGACAGGTAGAAAGTGGGTTATTATTGCATGCATGGCTAACTCTGCTTATGACAAAGCACTTCTGCATTGGCCTGAAGCATTCTTCTTATAACATACCTTTCAGAGCTGCTACAATTCTCAGCACGTGTAACTATAATCTTGATACTGTGGTCTTGATATTTACTTATGGAATTTGTGTAAAATTGTAAGATCATGATAAAATACCTTCATTAGTTCTGGAGTTTCAGAAGAAGGAGCATCCACCTCATCCCTGCCCAGAACAAGACGCAGTGGTGCATTGTCATCGCTATCAACCGCATTCAGAACAAGATGCAGTGGTGTGTCCTCATCACTGTCAACAGCATTCAGGTCAGCACCATAGCCCACCAGATGCTCCACTATTCTTGACTTTCCTTTCATTATCGCCATGTGTAGTGGTGTATGCTTCATCACAGTCCTTGGATCAATATCACAGCATTTCTAAGAGAGTATTACGGAAGAACGAGTGGATAGCAGCATCACTTTTGGCATGCATAATTGGGTCAAAGCTCCCATTCACACAGTTGTGGACACAGAAAAATTGTGTTGCTAGCACCATAGAAAATTAAAGTGTGTGCTTACTTTGGTTAAGAGTGAATGAGTGCCATTATTTATTGTAGTATCTTGAACAATGTAATATCTTAGCCACAACTTCTAGGTACACTCAACAATACACACACTGCTGTGTTACAACAAAAACATCTTACTTAACTAGAGGCTACATAGCAACCAGGCTAGAATTACAAGTAAACAGGAAAACATGAACCTTATCACTCTAGCAAGATACAATGATAATTAGTGCTAACTAGCCTACCAGACGATTTACATAACACATTAACAATGTCCCAAACTAAAAAGATACAGTAACTAAAAATAGGTACAGTTCAGAGATCAGGCTATCACACTTCACCCTCTTAGCAAAAGCTACATGTATCGGTCGGGAGGATGTGCAACTCGAGTCGAACGGCGTAGTGGTACAGCTGCAGAGCCTGTTGTCTCAGTTACAGAGGAATGGTCAGAGCAGGCAATTGCTGTAGGGAGACAATCATCCTCAGTAGTAATCGGACTGGACAAGGATTGAGAGTGTTGCCTGCGAAGATTGTCAACATGACGCGTAACAATCCTACCACCCTGTCGCTGGTGGTAGTGCGAGGCTCCGGCCCAACGCTCCTAGGGAGAGATTGCCTGCAAAAGATTACTCTTGACTGGAAGGGCATACACCAAGTGCAGACAGATCCAACAACCATGCTCAATGATGTGCTCAACCGCCATGCCAACGTGTTCAAGCCAGATTTGGGTTTGGTGAGGGACACCACTGCAACAATTTACGTTGACCCCACAGTTCCGCCCGTCTTTTGTCGCCCTCGCCCAGTGCCATATGCCCTACGGAGCAAAGTCGAAACAGAGCTGAACCGATTGGAACAAGAAGGGATTATTGAACCCGTTCGGTTCTCAGAGTGGGCGGCACCCATAGTACCGGTAGTGAAGAGGGACGGATCCATCCGCATTTGTGGTGACTATAAGGTCACAATTAACAAAGCAGCCAAAGTGGACTCATATCCCCTACCTCGCATTGAAGACTTGTTTGCCACGCTGGGAAAGGGGAAGACCTACACTAAGCTGGACCTAGCCCATGCGTATCAGCAAATCGAGTTGGATGACAAGTCCAAGGAGCTAGCCACTATCAACACTCAGAAAGGCTTGTATCGTTATTGCAGGTTACCGTTCGGTGTTTCGTCCGCCCCTGCAATTTTCCAAAGGACCATCGAGGGTATTCTGCACGGCATTCCCAGTGTTGCTGTCTATATCGATGATATCCTCGTGACCGGATCATCGGAGAGTGAACACCTGAAGACTCTAGGTGAAGTACTAGCACGCTTAGAAGCTGCCGGATTGAGGCTGAAACAAGAGAAGTGTGCCTTTATGCTCTCCTCTGTGGACTATCTAGGCCATGTTATATCCTCTGAGGGACTAAGTCCAAATCCAGAGAAAATTCGTGCCATTGTCGATGCCCCAGCCCCGCGAGATGTGCAGCAGCTCCGCTCATTCTTAGGCCTGCTGAACTACTACTCAAAGTTCCTGCCCAACCTATCCACTACGTTAGCACCACTGTACCAGTTGCTTCAAGCCAAGGTTAAATGGACTTGGGGAAAACCACAGAAAGAAGCTTTCATGGAAGCCAAGAGCCAGCTCACCTCCTCAGGTGTTCTCGTGCACTTTGATCCTCAGCAGGAACTGACCCTCTCATGCGACGCCTCTCCGTATGGAGTGGGAGCTGTACTCTCTCACAGGATGGTAGATGGCTCAGAGAAGCCCATCGCTTTTGCATCTCGATCCTTGACCTCAGCAGAAAAGAGCTATGCACAACTCGAAAAAGAAGGTCTCGCAGTTGTATTCGGCGTGAAACGTTTTCACCAATACCTTTATGGCCGACGATTCATGATCAACTCAGACCACAAGCCGCTCAAGCATCTTTTCAGCGAAGACAGACCTGTTCCTCAACTGGCATCAGCTCGCATTCAACGCTGGGCACATCTCCTCAGTGCCTATGACTACAGTATGGCTTACCGTCCAGGATCAGACCATGCCAATGCCGATCTACTCAGCAGACTGCCTCTACCAGAAGCTCCTGCCCAAGTACCAGTACTAGGTGACACAATTTTGCTCATGGACACACTGGAAGGAACTCCAGTAACAGCGTCACACATTCGTACTTGGACTTCGCGTGACCAGGTCCTCTCCACAGTACTTCAGAAGGTGCAGAAGGGTTGGGAAGGTCCGACAGATGACGTGTTGCAACCCTATGCAAGGAGGAAGGACGAGCTCAGTGTGCAAGACGGATGTCTCTTGTGGGGGAACAGAGTCATTGTCCCACCACAAGGTCGAAGCAAGGTCATTGATGAGTTGCACGAAGGTCACCCAGGGATGACCAGAATGAAACAACTCGCAAGATCATTCGTCTGGTGGCCTAGCATTGATAAGGATCTGGAAGAGAGGGTAAAGTCATGTGACCAATGTCAACGTACCAGGGGAGCACCTACGGTAGCTCCTTTGCATCCATGGGAGTGGCCAGGAAGGCCATGGACCCGAGTCCATGTTGACCATGCAGGCCCCTTCCTCGGAAAGTTGTTTCTGGTGGTTATAGATGCGCATTCTAAGTGGCTCGAAGTCGTCGTGGTGCCATCCACAACATCTGCAGCCACCACAAAGGCACTCCGAAGTATATTCGCCACACACGGATTGCCAGAGGTTCTTGTCTCTGATAACGGACCAGCATTCACGAGTATTGAGTTTAAGACTTTCGTTAAAGAGAATGGTATTCGTCATATCACAACCGCACCCTACCATCCAGCTGGTAACGGACTAGCCGAAAGAGCAGTCCAGACATTTAAACAGGCATTGAAGAAAGAACCAACCGTGGATCTGGACACTCAGTTATCCAAATTCTTGTTTCGTTACCGTATGACACCTCACGCCACTACAGGAATCCCTCCAGCAGAGCTTCTAATGCAACGCAAGCCGCGTTCGCGTTTGGATCTATTAAAACCCCAATTGAGCACCACTGTGCATTTGAAACAAACCAAGCAAAAGTTTAACCATGACAAATCCACTCCAGTTCGTCAGTTTGAAATTGATGATGCTGTTTATGTTCAAGATCTACCCTCAAGATCAACTTGGTTACCCGGAACAGTTGTTAAGATACGGGGACCGCTGACTTATGATATTGAGCTAGAAGATGGTAGGATTGTTACGCGTCATGTTGACAATCTTCGCAGGCAACACTCTCAATCCTTGTCCAGTCCGATTACTACTGAGGATGATTGTCTCCCTACAGCAATTGCCTGCTCTGACCATTCCTCTGTAACTGAGACAAGGATTGAGAGTGTTGCCTGCGAAGATTGTCAACATGACGCGTAACAATCCTACCATCTTCTAGCTCAATATCATAAGTCAGCGGTAGTGTGTCGGCGAATTTGCAATGTTCGGAGAGTTTTCGGAGGTCGGCCATGAATTCAGCGACAGTTTCTCCTTCCTTCTGAGTGCGTGAGTGGAAGCGAAAACGTTGCACAATAGCAGATGGTTCGCTATAAAATATTGCTGCATCCGTTCACAATAAGAAACCCAGTCCTCCTTCGCTCTGTTGAACTCTCCAATGTATTGTTGAGTGTACCTAGAAGTTGTGGCTAAGATATTACATTGTTCAAGATACTACATTTGGCGACGAGGGTGGGATGAGAATGACCACTCACGGCAACATTGGAGAGTTCAACAGAGCGAAGGAGGACTGGGTTTCTTATTGTGAACGGATGCAGCAATATTTTATAGCGAACGATATCGCAACCGACGATAAGAAGAAGGCAATTTTGCTAAGTACTTGTGGAGCTGAAACCTATCAGCTCATTCGAAGTCTCGTGGCTCCGCAGAAGCCGACGGAGAAATCCCTGTCAGATATTATCCAATTGGTCAGGGACCACCACACCCCACCTCCATCTGCTATTGTGCAACGTTTTCGCTTCCACTCACGCACTCAGAAGGAAGGAGAAACTGTCGCTGAATTCATGGCCGACCTCCGAAAACTCTCCGAACATTGCAAATTCGCCGACACACTCGATGATATGCTTCGTGACCGCCTCGTTTGCGGCATCAGGGATGCGCGCATACAACGACGTCTCTTGGCAGAGCCGGATTTGACCCTTAAGAAAGCTTTTGACTTGGTACAAGCGTCGGAGACAGCTGAGAAAAACTCCAAGCAGTTGCATCAGCAGCTATCTCCTCAACCTGTTCACGCGCTCTCGCGCCCTAGGAACCTGACTAGACAGCATAATACTGTATCCTGCTATCGCTGCGGTGGGAAGCACGCAACGAAGGACTGTCACTGCCAAGATGTGGTTTGCCACAACTGCCATAAGAAAGGACATCTCGCTCGAGTTTGCAGGAGCAAACCGCGATCGCATCGACAAACAGCAAGTTCGAAGAACCGGCCGAGACAGAACACTCACCACGTCGCACAAGGAGACGAGGCTTCTCTCCCATCTGAGGAGCAAGCTCCCAACCCGGCCCAAGAGTACCCGGAGTACTTATACCGACTCAGTGACCAACGACGTTCGGCCCAGCCGCTTACCGTGAGAATGCTTCTCAACGCAATCGAAGTCGAAATGGAAGTTGACACTGGTGCATCCGCGACTATTATGAGCGAAGCTACGTACAGAGGATTGTGGCCCAAGGCGAAGGCGCCACTACTGCAGCCGACTCAGGTCAGACTCCAAACGTACACGGGTGAACCACTGACAGTACTAGGAGCAATTACCGTAAACGTCCAGTATCACGAGCAGTCCGCCACCCTCGTCGCCAAATGTAGTATCTTGAACAATGTAATATCTTAGCCACAACTTCTAGGTACACTCAACAATACACACACTGCTGTGTTACAACAAAAACATCTTACTTAACTAGAGGCTACATAGCAACCAGGCTAGAATTACAAGTAAACAGGAAAACATGAACCTTATCACTCTAGCAAGATACAATGATAATTAGTGCTAACTAGCCTACCAGACGATTTACATAACACATTAACAATGTCCCAAACTAAAAAGATACAGTAACTAAAAATAGGTACAGTTCAGAGATCAGGCTATCACATTTATATGGCAGATAAACCATAGGGATAGCAAGAAGAAAGTGTATGACTGGCAAGAGGCAACTGTTGTATGAATCATATGCAAAAACAGCCAGTCATCAGAGCAGCCATGTCATGTGTAATAAATTAGCAATGACATAATCAGTACAGACTGCCATAGACTATTTGAAGAATAATTATCACTCTTAAGGTTGTTAAATGTTTTTTTTGGTCTCTCATAAAGCTTGTTAGAGCTGACTGTACTGAGGATGCATAGTTTATACAACTGCCAGTCAGATACACACAAGTACAAAGCATCACATGCATACATATTACCACCAACTGGTTCATTCACCTGTTCAGCAAGGTAGGTGACAATATCACGGTGGTTGGCTACTGCAGCCACATGCAGTGGCGTTAGGCCATCATCAATCCTCAAGTTCAGATGCTGAGGAAAGCGTGTGATAAATTCTTCCATTGCCCTGAATGGACACAATAGATTGCATTCAGAGTACTGGCTTTAAGTAGCTATGGAGGCTCTCTCTCCCTCTCTCAATGAAATATAACAGACTCACGTTGTGAAGCCAAGGCTTGAAGCCAGATGCACTGATGTTATGAGCTTGAAGTTGACAAGAGTAGGGTCTGCACCTGCTTCCAGCAGAATCCTCACAGCCCTGTGATTCTTGGCATGCACTGCACAGTGTAGGGCTGTGTCTCCACTCGAGTCCTAATTAAATAGTGTAGTATACTTCAGCAATTGATTCATGTCATACAGTACGCCACATATTTACATGTGTATACCTGGGCACTAAGATCTATTTTGGGAAGATTAGCAAGAAGGGTAAGCACGTTGTTGCTTCCTTTAAGAGCTGCAATGGTGAGTGCAGTGTTCCCATCCTGAGCCTTGGAATTTGGGTCAGCTCCAGCATCCAGCAACACCTTGGCAGCCTCAGTTTCATCCCTACATCAGGGAAAGTTAATCAGGATTGCAATACACACTAATTATTATGTACTTTATACCTTATTACACAGTGGTGGAGTGGTCTTAGTCCATCATCATCCTGTGTGATAGGTTTCTATCATCACTGTAGGCACAGCTTACATTGAATCATACTCATAATATTACCTGCACATATACAAGCAGTCAACTAAAAGTACAGTTATGTGTAGTACATGTAAGGTAGTTATAGTCTTCTCTCCAACGTAATACATGCAGTGAAACCTGATGTGGGATTGATCAGATTGATCAGATTGTTACACTGTACATCTGTAACTGTAACTTCATTTGATCCTGATTACATGCTAGTGTGAGCTAATGTACAGGTATAAGAGACTTGTGTAACGTATTGCAAACTGCTTTAACCTCTATCTCCACGTCTGCCTGGAACTCAAACAGCATTTTCATCACAGACACTTTGCCTGCTGCAGCAGCACAGTGCAGTGCCGTTTTTCCACAAAACTTGGCATTCACCTGCATTTGAAGGATAAGGGTATATAGTGTGACAGTGCTGCAAATCCACCACCATGCAGGGTGTTGTTAATCCACCAGTCTCTATCACAGGTCTATACAGTGTATAGCTACCATATTTACCATGCTCGAGTGCTCGGTGCCATGTTCTGTTATGCAAGTGCCATATTCTGCTATAATACTTTGCCATGGTTCTACTCCATTCTACCCTGGCCATGCCATACTTTGTGGGCTAGAATGTGCTCTATGGTAAGCGTTAAGACAATAGTTAATCTCACCGGAGGGCTCATAAAGTATTATACACCCTGTATCATGCAAGTTCGGTTACATTACCTCATTGGGATACTTTTCCAGGTAGTCTCTAATCATAGAATCCTCTCCAAGGAGTGCAGCGTGAGCTAGAAAATCTGAGCTCTCATCCTCAACCAGAGCAAGCATGCTCAAACGAAGTAGGTCCACATCTTCACCCAAAACCTCATCTGTGTATATTGAAACAAACAAACAAACAAACAACAATGTCAGAAGCCTCAAACTACAAATCAATAATACTTTTCTATATTTAAAGTGATTTACAGACAGGTATATATGAGGTACACTAAAACGGATGCTGTATACATGGAGAAACTATTCATCGAAACTTTGGGGTCTTTGAACACGTTTGACAGATACACTACCTTGAAGTAATCAACAGAGTTAGTTTCATACTTTGCACATCTGGAGCTTTCTCGTCTGGTGCAGCAGACAGGCACAGTGGGTTGAATATCCAATGTCTCCCTTTCACTATCACGATAGCATTACCTGCGTTGTTTACTCCCTCCACAAGACCTAACTGACCCACTGTCTGTTTGGATGAAAACATAAATACACAGACGAGCTATAGTGAAACACATGTTGTTGGAAACTTAACAAGTAGTGGTATAAACTACTACAAACATTTCTTGCACTACGTATAAAGTTAATGCACAGAATATGTTGCCTGGTACGAAGTAACCATGCAATAAAGTGATTTACCATTGCCATGTGTTCATTCCACTCGCCGTGCCCTTGCTGCAGTTTTGTCACTTCTGCCATATCATCCATGACGCGAACCACATCCCCACGAGCAAACCAAATATCCACCTACATTATGTGAGCACCATCTATACTCACGAAGTAATGATAGGATCACATTGACAAGTGGGAGCAATTCCACAATGACAGCAAAGCTCACCTCAAAGGTGCTCTAACAAAGTAATGTTGGATCTCACTAGCGCTCTTGTACACAACTTTTTTTGGTTTAAATCTGTCATACTATTGGCTTAGGTAAATATACTTTGCCATTGTCATACTTGATACACACTATGTGCACAGACAGAAGTCTATATAACCACCACCCACCTTCATGACAGAAACAGGGTTCAGGGTCCACCTCTTACTCCCATAACGTACACTCAAGTCTCCATTATCCAACACACTGTGTATCACTCCAAGCTTTCCTCGAATCTAGAGAGGGTGCATAATGCATAGAAGTGTGCAGGCATAAATGTTGTAACTTTGGGTGTGTATAACTTATGTGCAATTGTGATATAATAAGGTACTGCACATGTCACACTTCAACAGTGAGCACTTTCGTTAGAAGGCAACTTTCAGCAGACTGACACAGTCTGACATTCTTTCTTACGAGTAAAGTTGGGGATAGAAAGTGCAGATAGGAAAAAACTTACTCTTGTGTGGGTAACCTGATTGTGTGACAGAAATGCCAGTATTGTCACTTCTGAAAACCAAGCAACTGTGTTCTAAATAGCTACTATATACACCATGCACTGAACATGTGTGAGGAACTTGTAGACAAATAATACCTATACTAGGTAATGTGTTCTGCTGATATCATAGCTATACTTACATCAGCCATATCTAAACTCCACCCTCCATGACCCTCCTGCATTAGCCTCAGAACATCCTGATCTAGCTCCACCCTCACATAGTCGCCAGACGAGAATTCCTGGGGATCTGGGGGTGGAAGGGAGGCTCCTAGAGAAGTACCGGAAAGAGACAAGAATGAAGGGAGACAGGGAAGGCACCATGCAGCACTAAACTTTTTTAGATGTCTTGAAAATTGCTCTCCAATAAGTTTGGTTGAGTGATATGTATGTACATGTATATTATATCAGTAATACTGATGTAATATACATGTACATGTACATACATATCACTCAATAAATGATATACAACACAATACAGTTAACAGTTGGTAAATCCAGATTGGGAAAACTTTGATTACAGCTAACACATTCTCTGAGGATACATTTAAGCTGTGTGTGTAAGGATAACATTTGTTCACAGTACAGAATTGGCTAACCAAGAATTGGCAGGTGCTCTGGAAAGTATTCACCACCAGTGGCTGGTACAGTACATTTCAGGTCAACCTACATGCAAAAAGATATTTATGTTGAAAAGTCCTCATAATGCTCCCATTTGCATGAAGATGCAAGTGTATACCATACTCGCCTTCCTCACCTTTCCCTCAGGGCCGATTCTGCACCTGCTCCTATGGTGAGCACCCTGCCACTCCACCTGTGCAGCACTCCTCTAGACAGTGAATACATTATTGACAGTGATACATCCTGGCCAGAATCTCTACGGGACAGGTAATGAGTGGTACAGTTTAGTTGTAACACTCACGTATGATTCACCCTCCCATCTCTCAATGTCAACAACTTTTCCAGATTTGCCAAGACTTTGGTTACCTACAAATGAGTAGACATACAGCAGACTCATCATAGGCATTATGTAGGAGGTGTTCATACTTGCATACCAGCATGCTCTTCTTCCGACCACTCTTGACACATGACCACTTCTGCTCCTGGAAAAATCCCTCTGGCTTCTACCTTTCTGGCACTGCGTCGAGGAGGTACACGAGTCCTACCATTGTTGGGATAATTTCGTCAGCTACAATAAGTGACTTGTGCCAAACAATATCAACAGCAGTTGAGGCCCTGCTTGTGCTGTACTAACAAACTTTAGCTAAGGCTTGGTGCCCCCACTATAAAGTAATACCACCATTGTATGCATCATGAATGAAGGGGCTGTGCTTGCAACAGCTCAGAGACATATTATGGTGCAAGGAGCACACACCTAGTTCGCACAGTGTCATATCGCACAAATGCATGTTCTGCAATGTGCTTGCCACTCATGTAGCAAGGAGTACAGAGGTCATAGTCGTAGCACTTTGCACACTTCCACCTCATGCCAGTCATTGCACCCTCTTGATTACACCCATCACAGCTCACATGTGGGTGTGGCGAACCTGTACCAGACAATTACAGATATAGACTTCTGACATGTGCATGTGATACTTATTCCAGATCTGTGTGCTTGCATTAGCTGTCAGGATAAATCAAGTCTAAACCACACCCCAAGATGTCTACACAGTAGTAACTCAGTTTACTTAGCACACAGAACAGTTTCCTTGGGTATACAGAGGTATACTGATTTTGTATTTTGCCCTCCAGTACCAGTTTCCCACACTTGTTGACAAATGAAAGTTTCACTTATGGGATAGGTGCATGCACCATGACACTAGCCAATATGCACTCAGATTGGATGCTCAACACTTCCTCTGACCAGCGTATTACATTGCATAACATGAATCCTTTAATCTTGGAGTGTAATAGCATATCTCTACAATTGCTACCAACTTGGTATAATGCTGGACGATTGTACTAGCTGGAAGATGCATTTTGCATTCTATCTGGGTGAGCTACTTTGGCTCCATTCTTATGTCATTTTGAGAGGCGAGAGTGAGAAGAGAGGTGAAAGGGTGTGTTTATGTCACTTGTATGCCCCAATTCCCCCCATCCTGGGCAAGGTGGGGCCGGCCAGAGGATTAAATGTATAATCAGGGCAAGTTCCAGAGGATTAAAATATAATCGGGGCAAGTTTCCATTGCAAATCTCCCCAGGTTTCCCCCGGGCAACACAGGGAAGTGGATTGTCTGCACATAAAGTGAAGATAGCCACTGTGTACACATAAAGTGCAGCAAAATGCAGTTTTTTGTGCAAATAACTTAACACCATGAGGTTTATAGATTTCCTAATATATTGGTTAATAGAAAACCGGTGTAAGCAAAGACCCCATCCCCAGGGCCATATTTCACAGTGAAACAAATAAAATCCTCTCTCATTCCCCACTGTTGCCTGTAAGGGAGGGAGGCAGGAATAGGATTGATAGGTGCATTACTTATGAGTTTACACCATAAGGATACACAGAGATGTTTTGATGCTGCTGAAAATAAGGTCTGGTAATATGACTAGTTTAGATATAAGTCTTACCAACAGGAGCGTTCTCAAAGACTCTCAAATCATACTTGTCCTCCACGCCACAACGGTACCTGCACCTGTTTCCCCTGTCCCACTGAACTGTTACGATCGTCACTCTGGTTTCACTTTCCCCTTCAGACTGATCTCTTGTTACCGACTGCGTGTCCACCACCGTACCAACGTGACCCTCTCCTCCGTCCTGATCTCCCCACGACCAGTTCGGGCCACGAACGACACGCAAACCCTTCTGCACTTCCATGGAAGCCCGATGGCCAAGCTGGGGGAATCCGCAATGACGACACTAAGTCCAAAGTTCAAAGTTTAATTGAAAGCCAAGCAGGGTGCCATTAGTGGGAGGGGGGATTAGGGGAATTCTGCTGACTTTGCGGTAAACATTGCCGTAATGTCAGCGAACAGTAGTTTACGTGTTGTTCGTGGCCCAAACTGGTCGTGGGGGGATCAGGACGGAGGAGAGGGCCACGTTGGGACGGTGGTGGAGGTAGGACAAGGTGGTGGGTCGGTGGTGGTTCAGTGGGACTGCGGGAACAGGTGCAGGTACCGCTGTGGTGAGGAGGGAAAGTATGACCTGAGGGTCTTCGACAGTGCGCCGACTGGTGAGTCGGGTGAAGTACGATAAGATGGTGATAATTTTGTCTGATTTTGATTCTTGAATCATGAATTGATGTACGGTGAAGTTTTTCTAGTTAGCTATAATGAAACTGTTTAATATACAGCTATTAATTGTGCCAATATCACAATTTGTATTGTGTAGGTATCTTACATTTAAAGGTTGTATGTGACTGGTGCCAGACAGAAGGTCTGAAAGGCATCATCTGGAGATGTATGAGATGCCTTGACTATTTCCTCTGCACCCCTTGCTACATGACTGACAAGCACAGTTTAATGCATCAGTTTGAGAGAATTGATGGTAAAGATGTGAGCAAAAGGTATGCATGTGCATGTGTAAATTTCTTTCAGCCTGCAGATGAAGGCTGAGAAACTTATAGTGTATAATGGTTGTCAGGTGTGTCCGAGCTGAGCTCCTCTCTGCAGCAAATTAGCGATATACCTCATGATTAGAATCCACAGCAACCTTCATGGATGCATTTGGAATATTTTGCATTCTTCTAGCACAACCATCCACATATAAATTTATTTCCTAGAGAAGAATCGACTATAGAGTTAAATATATGCAAAGTTATGGAGAGTATCTATCTTGAGTAAACTCCTGTAGTGATTGGCATTGTTCAATTATGATCTCTAGGGTCCGGGTACCAATGAGGTTGAACTGTGAAAGGATAGCTGCCAGAGGTATATTTCCAGGTGCAGAAGTCATCCGAGGCTGTGATTGGAGATGGAGAGACCAGGACGGTAATGAACAAAGAAACAGCACTTGTTCACTGTTGCTTTAGAATGATGTGTATTGACTACATACTTGTGTGTGCAGGTGGTCTTGGTATGGCTGGAAAGGTTGTCAACATCATTGGATGGCAGAACGAGAGTGCTGTGAGTTACTCCAACTATATAGTAAGGTTTTGCTTGTTTAATGGTAGTTATTGGACCTATCCAGAGGAGTGTTGCAGAGGTGGAATGGACAGCATTCCAAGGGAAGAGAAACAGATACAGAGTGGGACACAACGGAAAGGTGTTGTAAGATGTTTGCACATACCTTTGGGTGAATCTACATAATTATACAGTTTTAGGAGGGTCTAGGAATGAGACAACTTTACCTGCAGTGGGTTTTTTTGGGGGCGGGGGGGGGGGGGGTACTCGCCCCCCTTGGAGATAGCTAGCCTACAATCAGCCTCTCAATCCCTGTCTCAACAACATCAGTAGAAAAGAGCTTTTCCCAGAACCTTTTAATGAAAACCAGAGAAATATGAGCATAGAGTACAACAAAGAACCATGACACAATAATACCACATACATGTACTACTAGGAATACGCATGCGCAGAGTATGCCTCACGCAGAAGAATATCCGGAAATATGCAAGTAGATATCCGTTGTAACCACGTGTAGCGTGTAGGTGCTAGGTGCTGGAGACGAGATAGAGCGATGAAGATGGCAAAGCGGTCGTCTGAAGAGTTTCAGGAAGCGAGCGTAGTGTCATGCGTGTATCTGTCAGACTCTTTCTCCTTTGCCTTACTCTCTTCTGATGCAGTGTCCCTTTGTTTCCGTCTTCGCTCTCTAGCACGATCACGCTTTGACTGCTTCTGCTCCATTTCGGCTCTCGAACGATCTTTTTCACACGTCGATCGCCTCCTGCTCCCACCAGTACCATGTGGCCCCTGCTCCGTTTCAGCTCTCGCACGTGCACGATCTTTCGATCGCCTCCTGGTCGGACCAGTACCATGTGGCTAGTAGTCTGGGGACGAGACCACAGAAACCGCGCCCACGTAATCAAAGTGTGACGGATATACATATATATATATATACATACATACAAACACGAGCTGACTACGATGCACGATTAGTAGCCTCGCACTAAGGCGCTCGGCAATCACTATGCTACTACCTAAACTGTTCGATACATCAACAACTTCTTCTAAGTGATTGTCTGTTAACAGCTGCATGATTGTGCAAGACTTAGCGTGATTGCCACATGGTCATTTTTACTGCTAATGTAGTGCTACAATTGCTTCCAAATTAAAAATTCACTACAAAGTCCCTGAGAATGTACCAGAATCAGTCTCAGACGGTCTAAAATCTAAAATTTATCCACATGTACACAGGGCTTCGCCCCCCCTCTTTTTCATAAACACTCATTTTGCCCCCCCTTGGATCAATTTCTAAATGAAGACCTGCTATATGTACTTATGGTTTGCTATCGAAGTGGGTGCAAAGTGCTATAGTTGCTAGGTATCATGAATGTATTCATTATTCATACACATCTTTCTAATGCATTGAAGATTTGCTGTAACATAGTTTGGCAGTTAAAAGTTGAAAGAGTCTACACTCACATGACCATACTTTGAACTTCTTTGTATTATCTTCTTGTTATCCTTCTTAGGTTGATCTGAAGTGCACAAAGCCAGGAAGTGGTGGATACTACTACCCAGAGCACCTTCCTGTCCTTGGTAAGGGTTTGCCCCATCACTAGTAGGGTCCATGGTTTCAGTTAGCTACATATCTTTGGTAAGTATGGTCAGAATTAGCCTCGTTCCCAGGCCCCGCCCAGCTTTCCGTCGCTTATTAGTACGGTAAAGCGGGAGAGGGCCTGGTATCTTTTCTCACGTGAGTGACGTCAGGATAGAAAGGATGGTAGAAAGGGTTTAATTGTGCGTGGGCGCACCAGGCCCAGAACAGCAAAAAGAGCCAAGGTACCAGGTAACTTACCACACGTATCTAGCTAGTTGGGGGCGACTGTCATACACACCAAGCGTTGAGCGTGTAGTCGGTTTAAAATACACGAAACACAGCCTGTTAATTCTGCAAAATTTCGCCATTTTCCGATTACATCATGCTCACATGAGAAAAGATACCAGGCTCTCCACGGCTTTTCCGTACTGTAAGCGATGGAAAGCTGGGCGGGGCCTGGGAACGAGGCTAGTCAGAATAATGTTTGTGGTTTAAGTTTGCCTACTTAGCCACATATTTTCCTGACCTGGGTAAGTTTGACAGTCAGAAAGATCATCTTATTAGATAGGCTTTGGTGTTCTGAGATTGTCCTATAGATGCCACCCAGGGGCAGATCCAAGTTGGTAAAATTAGGGGGGGGGGCTAATTTAGCAAAGCAGCGCAAACTGGGCTGCATAGTGGCCCATGAGGGGAGGGGATGGGAGTGGGATGCTTCCCCCTCCTGCAGAAGAACATATCATCTGTGAAAGGCCTTTGAGAAGCTATTTCTGAATTTGGACACTCATGAAACTACCCGAGAATGGCCCACTTGAGGATTGATAAAATGCCATTGTTGATGTGTTGGTCAGCTTCGTTTATGACACACCAGCTGGAGAGAATGGGGGGAGCTGTAGCCCTCTCTAGTTCCAATTTGGATCTGGCATCCTACATCACACAATTATCATGTTTCACTGTGCAAGTTGGACAGCCAGAATTGCACACAATTATCTATCCATCCAGTGTCTACATGAGTATGTGTGAGTGTTTTTGTTGTTGTTTTAACTGCCAGTGGAGATACGTACCTGGTTTAATATAGTTAAATTATTTTGCGGTTCATTGCAGGTGCCCCTTGTGAGTTTTCAGGGCCCAGAGTATTTGCTGCAGGAGATGTGGTGAAGGTTGAGCTCGATCCAGATGTTCTAAAGCTCTTGCAGGAGGGTCACGGAGGGTGGAATGACTTAATGTTTGAGGTAGAAATGTACTACAAGTGTCAGGTATCAATTGATCCTCATCTAGATTCTGTAAACAAGTGGCCTCTGATTCAACTAATTGACAAGGCCATTGAATGTAAAAGGTGAATTACTTTGAAAAGGCATGTGTCATTTCAGTTACAAAAATACTTGGCAGACTCACTCCTTACAAAAGCAGTACAGTATGCAGCATTGTAGTTCACTAATGGATGCTGATCTGTTTGTTCTCCCATCTGAAACTGAATGCTTGCCAAGGTAACAAAACATTTGTGCTACAATATAAGTACATAGAGAATGTGTCATCATGATGAAAGGTATGTCGGCCATTTGATAGGAAAAGGGTCTTCAGGATGATTTCTGGAAATCTGGACTTTAATGCACCAAATTACACATTATTATTATACTGTAGTATCTTGTGATTATTTCCTGTTTCCGTTTTGTGGTTAATTAAGTAGTCTATTTATTGTACAGACTTGTTGTAAGAATTCAGTCTGGTTCAGTGTAATGCCGTGTACTATGGCTACATACTATTGCGTGTGAAACTGATGGCTCAAGTCATGACATATTTTGGCGACGAGGACGGGATTCGCTAATGGCCGCGCTGTTGGGAAGAATAGACCAGTTCGATCCCGAGCAGGAAGAATGGCCTCAATACGTGGAGCGGTTAGAACAGTTTTTCGAGGCGAACGACATTACCGGAGAGGATAAAGCAGCGAAGCGGCGTGCTACCTTTCTTTCAGTCATTGGGCCGACGCCCTACAAGTTGTTGCGAAGCCTCATAGCTCCCACGAAGCCCACCGACAAGACGTTCGAAGAGCTAGTTGCCGTACTTACCGAACATTACAGTCCACAGCCGTCAGAGGTCATGCAACGGTTCCGCTTCAATTCCCGGTCGAGGAAAGAGGGAGAATCTGTGGCAGCGTACGTCGCAGAGCTACGTCGTCTTGCTGAATTTTGCAATTTCGGAACCACTTTGGACAAAATGCTCCGGGACCGACTCGTATGGGGCATAAAGGACGACAGCATTCAAAAGAAGCTGCTTCAGGAGAAAGATCTCACTTTTCAACGAGCCCTGGCTATTGCCCAAGGGTCGGAGGCAGCTGATCGAAATTTGAGAGAAATGAAGGCACCCATCATTCAGTTTGTTCAACAGGGATGGCCAAGCTCCTGTGCAGAGCAGGATCAGCTCGCTCCATTTTTCGACAAGAAGACAGAACTCTCAATCCACGAAGGATGTCTATTGTGGGGATCTCGAGTCGTCGTACCAACCCCATGTCGAGAGGCTGTGCTTCTGGAGCTCCATGAAGGACATCCAGGGTGCACACGAATGAAAGGCCTAGCTAGGATGTACGTGTGGTGGCCTGGCATTACGAAGGACATCGAGAACACTGTCCGTCACTGCTCTGAATGTCAACAACATCAGCCAACTCCGCCAGTTGCACCACTACATCCCTGGGCATGGCCGACCCGTCCTTGGGCTCGTCTACATCTAGACTATGCCGGCCCAGTGCAAGGAAAAATGATTCTTATCCTAATTGACGCCCATTTCAAGTGGATCGAGGCTATCTGTACTCCAAGTGCTACCTCAAGCGCAGTGATAGAAGAATTGAGGACACTCTTTGCACAGTTTGGGATTCCTGAGACAATTGTCACCGATAACGGTTCTTGCTTTGTCAGTGCTGAAATTGAAGCCTTTTTTGAGAACAATGGTATCAAACACATAACATCAGCACCCTACCATCCGGCCTCTAACGGATTGGCCGAACGTGCTGTTCAGATTGTGAAAAGAGGATTGAAGAAGATCACTCAAGGCAGCATGCGTAGTCGTTTAGCAAAGACACTTTTCACTTATCGCCTCACCCCTCAGACTACAACTGGTATATCTCCAGGAGAATTGTTGCTCGGAAGACGTCCCAGATCTAGACTGGATCTGCTGAAACCCCACACGGCTGAAAGGGTTGAAAGGAGTCAGATAGAAGGAACAGCACGATAGCAAGTCAAGGGAGAGAAAGTTGAATGTTGGAGACAATGTGTTTGTTAAGAACTACCATCATGGTGACAAATGGTTACCTGGTATGATCCAGAAGAAAACTGGACCTGTTTCATTTGTAGTGAAACTTACTGATGGTAGAGTTCGTCGTTGTCATCAAGATCAATTGCGTAGACGTTCTGTGGAGGTACACCTGGACTCCCCAGTAGACTCAGAAGTATCTGTTTCTCCAGCTGAGGTTTCATTGCCTCTTACATTTCCTACTGAACCTTCTATTCGCACTCCCGAGAGTGATGTTGAAGGGCCTAGTGCTATGGACCCTACTTTGGTTACTAAAGATGCTGTAGTTACAGCTATTCCTTCAAATCTCACAGAGAAAGCATATCCTAAACGTACTCGTACTCCTGTGATTCGGTTTGAACCTACTTGGTAACTCATGCAGTAGCTATAGCTAGTTTCTTTTTGTGTAATTGTGTGCTTTTGTTTTTGAGTTGCTTCCCTTTATTTAAGAGGGGAGGAAGTGTAGTATCTTGTGATTATTTCCTGTTTCCGTTTTGTGGTTAATTAAGTAGTCTATTTATTGTACAGACTTGTTGTAAGAATTCAGTCTGGTTCAGTGTAATGCCGTGTACTATGGCTACATACTATTGCGTGTGAAACTGATGGCTCAAGTCATGACATATACACCTCCCCAGCAAAGAATGTTTGTTGAAATAACTCAATTGCCACGTTATATTTCTTAGGACCAAATCATGTACAAAAAAAACCCTGAAAAATAATAGTTTAAAGTTCGACAATTTTTTTGTACTGGATGTAGGGATATACAGCTACATTTCACGTGATAATTCTATTTAATGAGCGCTTTCTGAAATAGGATATGAAGACGTTTAACCTTGGGACTATGGCAACTCAAAATTGCAATAATCTCAGTTTGTTAAAAATTCATATTTAGAGCTACTGCATACTTTTATTATTTCACCTTAAAGGGCCCTTAGTGTGAAATGGTATGAATATGCAGTAGCTCTAAATTTGTGAAATATGAAATCTACACAGTCTCTAGGTCTGGTGGGTCGAGTGACTAAGCGGTGTGCATCAGGAAATTTAGGTGTACTCTCTTCGGGTTGAAATAAAGATATGGTATTGCAATAAACCACATGGTGTCTTTTATTTCAGCTCCTTGACAGTGTGGGCATAGTGAACACAGTACTGGAGTCAGGGGACCTTCTTATCAGATATCCAAACAATGCAGTGTTTGTATTCAATCTTGAAGCTGTTACCAAGGTCAGTACTTGTGGTGCAAGAGCACAGTCACATACAGTACATACATATCATGTAGTTGATCTACTCAAATTCTTCTCTCTTGGCCTGTGTAGAGTGACACACCCTCTTATATGCCTGGAGACATTGTTCGAGTTCTAGATGACATTGCCCGAGTCCATGAACTTCAGAAGGATCAGGCTGGATGGTTGGATGACATGGCGCTGGTATGTAGCTTTGTGTTAACACTGACTTGAGAGTTGTAGGTGCACTGACAGCATAATGTATATCTAAGTGGGTGCCTTTATTATATCTACATAGTCACTGGGTCTGGTGGGTCGAGTGACCAAGCGGTGTGCATCAGGAAATGTGCAGGTGGCAGTTGGAGGTAGGAGATGGATCTTTAACCCCCTGTGTTTGGTACCTGCCCCTGATGCCTACCTGCCCAACAATCCTGGTATGTGAGGGTGTATGTACCATACTCCATGTGTGTGAGAGAGTAGCAACTTGGTGTATGAAAGTAATACTGTTGCAATTAACAAGTTCAGCTCAAAAGCTCACACACAGCTACCCTACACATAACACTATTATATGATGTAGCTCGGGATTAGTCTGGCTAATTATGGTGCGTGTGGGAATATCATCCATGTGCAGTGTGTTGTGAGGTATTCTAACTGTTATAGGAGTGTACATTTTGTTGTGTTTGGAGCAGCCTCAGATTTTGAACTTTGAACCTTCAACTCGTGCAAGTCATTGTAATGGCTAGCAAACACCAGTGATTGGTAAGAAGGCACACCAACCTTCTCCTTTTGGACTTTTCTTAGTGTGAATATTGAAAAGTCATTCTATGAGAGCAGTTTCTTGGCAGTGTCTAATACTTTGATCCCCCTCATGCACCACAAGTAATTCTAACATCATGCCCCACCCTGAGAGATTTTCTGACAGCCATTATGTGTGTAAAGGTGTCATTCTGTCTTTGTGCAAGTGATCAGTGGTTAAGTGCAAGGTATATTTGGAAAATGGAACCAAATTCTCATAGCCAGTCACTGACCTCACATGCTCAATCTCTGGTATTACAGATGAGGATGACGTGGATATAAATGCTCGTATGCAAATGTTATCCATTGTCTCTGGTGAGGACAACCCAGATGGTATTGCCTATGCTGCAGCAGCAGGAGATAAGGCTACCATGGTGAAACACCTTGAGAAGTTTCCAGGAGAAGTAGGTGTTCACGTCCCTTAGCTAATAGAATTTGCTCATTTCCTGGACAAAGTCTTTGATTTGCAATGTTCACGCTAGTTGTTGGTTTTATATACAGTAGGAAGTCACTTATACAAGTGAACATGTTGGGACCAGAGGGTGTTCTGATTACTGAAATGTTTGAATAAGTGAAGCAATACTATTTGTATAGAAGTAGATTACTTTTCACATGTTCAGATAAGTGAAGATTTGGAGAAGTGACTTTCTACTGTAACTGTTTGTGTCTTTACCAACAAAAGGTGGACAGAAAAGTACTTGGAAAAACAGCACTTCATGTTTGCTGTATTGATGGCTACATTGGTGTTCTGAGAAAGCTTCTGGAATACCAACCTGACCTGAACATCTTGGTTAGTTTACTGCTAAGGACTAAGATGGACAGAAATTGGTAGGAATGTTAGCACAATCTTCCTATTCCTCTTGCCTCTACTCAGGATGATAATGGTCAAACTGCACTCCACATATGTGCATACATGTGAGTTGTATGCATCAACTGAGGCTGCTAGCAAATCCTATATATAACTGTAGTTACTGCAATCCCACCACTTATATAATTTCTCCACTGTCAGCATAATAGCTAATGTGGCTACCCTGCATTAAACACCATTTATACATACATGCTAGCCTCATTCCCAGGCCTCCCCCATTTTTGTTCTTCGGTTTGCGTTCAGTATAATACACGGAAACGGAAGAGCGTGAAAAACGGGGGAGGCCTGGGAACACCTATCACGTGAATGATGTCAGGTGGACGCGAGGTGGACATAGGGTGGGTGGTGCCCGACTACAAGTACAGGCACAATATACCTGAGAGCGATTTTCTTACCAGTTAAGCAGAGTACTCGCGATCTTGTGAACGTCTGGGGTCTTGCCTGGCGATAGAGTGCTCAATTATGAAGTCTAGTACGTTATTTCATGTATTTGAATGCGGACCCCTCCCCCCCTACGTCCACCTTGCATCCACCTGACGTCATTCACGTGATAGGTGTTCCCAGGCCTCCTGTGTTTATCACGCTCTTCCGCTTCCATGTATTATACTGAACGCAAACCAAAGAACGAAAACAGGGGAGGCCTGGGAACGAGACTACATACATACATACATATATAGACCTACATACATACTTACATATAATAGTTACATTCCCAGCATGAGCCCGAAGGGCGAATGCAGTTGTGTCTGGGGAATGTTGTTGGACATTACCCCTAGCAACACGCTGCCACATCCATTATCACCTCCACCCATTCCACTTTGTGTTACATGTATTCAAGTTCAAAGTTTTGGTTGCTAATCAACATCCAATATACATACATCCAATATACATACATACATACATACATACATACATACATGCATGCATACATACGTACATACATACATACATACATACATACATACATACATACATACATACCGGTACATACATACATACATACATACATACATACATACATACATACATACACTTCCACTTCACTTTAGCAACCAGGAGCAGGCTACAGAGGTGCTGTTGGATGCAGGTGCAGATGTTAACTGTAGGGATGGAGTGGAGAACACAGCCATCATGGTAGCTGCAGCTGTGGGGCACAATGAAGTATTGAGAATCCTGGCTAACCACCCCCAGGTTGATCTAAATGCTCAGGTGAGCTGTTTTGGTATGACAAGTATACAGACATTGTATGCATGTAATATATGCTATGAGTTTTATGACAGAATTGATTGGTTGGATATAGTGAATAGCAGTAAATTCTTAGGTCTCTCAGATTACTTGGCTAAAATGATAAAGTCACTTCACAGAACTTCATTTCTTTTCAGTCATAAAATGCTAGGTCTATATTTGTATGCAGTGTATCCCACTGACACTGAACTGACTATATGTTTTCTTAGTGTGTAACTCTTGCTTTTGTTCCCAGCCTCTCACGCCCCCATGCAATGAAAGCTGCATGGATATGAGAGTCTGGGAATGTTCATGTGAATGTTCAGTATTAATCTCCACAGATTAAACTTGGGCTATAAACTGTATGTGTCTGTGTGTGCAGTTCAAAGTCACATTTATAAACTAGCTACTTCTTCCAACAACTATAGGATAGAAATGGTAGCACAGCACTGCAATGTGCCATAGTAGCTCAGAGGAACAAGTCAGTGTCCATCCTTCTGGATGCAGGAGCTGACCCCTCTCTGGTCAACTTCAGGTGTTCTAACTGCATCCAAGATGCCTGTGGATTTGGGCTGCTGCCGTAAGTATTTAACATCAGTATCTTACAGAGTAAGTGTATCTTGGTGATAACATTGTGTATGTATGTAGCTCCTCACAACCACGTTCACAGTGGATTGTGTCCATTTGGATAATGTATGAACTTACTGTTACTGTGCATGTGTATTTGCAGAGCAGTGGAGCAATTTGTGGCACGTTTCCCCCAGTATCTCAATCGTCAGAAGGATGATGGGTACTCTCCACTCCACATAGCTGTTGCCAATAACCATCCTGATGTTGCTGAGTTTCTTGCACAGCAAGTAAGTCATGTCAGCTACACACTTGTGAATGTGCATTTTAAGTCTGCAGCAGTATTTTGTTTAGAAGGAGAGAGTATAACCATATAGTCAGATGCTCCTAAGATTCGTGTTGTGAAGACAAAGTATGTGTATAACCATTGGTATGCATACATACTATGGAAGTTTCAATCCATGCAACAAATAGAACCATACAAATAGTGTTCTGAACTGAGTCCTATCAATATTCTCAAGAAGTTTACAAACACAACTTCATTCTGGGGTTTTTTTATGCAGCATTCATGCAACCTTAACCTGAGATCACGCCGTGAGAATCTCACTCCACTGCACATAGCAGCCCATGAGGGCTACTCCATAATGGTGGAGCGGCTGGTAGGCTATGGGGCTGACCTAAATGCAGTTACTAATGATGGAAACACTGTGCTTCACCTAGTTATCAGCAGAAAGAACATGAAGCCTCCCTGTGCAAGAACCTCACAGCTGCAACGGGTATGAACATATACAACTGAGTAGGAAGGTTTAGTTGGTTTAGAAAAGGTAGAGAGGGGGGGGGGGGTGAAAGACCTTCATAAACCACTATGTAAGTTTCATTTTCAGTCATAGTCTTTTGTGTTGCTGAAGCTATACATGAATAACTAGTTAGCCCCTCATGTTATGTTTGCATTTTTCATTTTCGTGCATGAATACAGGTTCAAGCAGATTTGAGTGAGGACCATACAGGTTTCATCATTGATCCCTATGTGATTGTAGCTTGCTTTCTGGTTCGAGAAGGAGGTGACCTACACATTAAGAACAATAATGGGATCAGCCCTTACCAGCTGTGCCCATCTGATATTGGTATACTAATTTCCACCTTTGTGCAGAAGCATGGGTGAGTGTCAAATCTGTCACTGTTTTCACAGCATGATCCGCTATATCAGCCTTCTTCCAGGCCTCCCCATCTCCAGTTAGTGATCATTTATAGTAGCTGCTGGAGTCCTAGGCCTCCCCATCTCCAGTTAGTGATCATTTATAGTAGCTGCTGGAGTCCTAGGCCTCCCCATCTCCAGTTAGTGATCATTTATAGTAGCTGCTGGAGTCCTAGGCCTCCTCCCCATCTCCAGTTAGTGATCATTTATAGTAGCTGCTGGAGTCCTAGGCCTCCCCATCTCCAGTTAGTGATCATTTATAGTAGCTGCTGGAGTCCTAGGCCTCCTCCCCATCTCCAGTTAGTGATCATTTATAGTAGCTGCTGGAGTCCTAGGCCTCCCCATCTCCAGTTAGTGATCATTTATAGTAGCTGCTGGAGTCCTAGGCCTCCCCATCTCCAGTTAGTGATCATTTGTAGTAGCTGCTGGAGTCCTAGGCCTCCCCATCTCCAGTTAGTGATCATTTATAGTAGCTGCTGGAGTCCTATAACAATGCTATTGTTGTACTGCAAGTACACAATAAAAAACAGATTCCATATATGGATGAATGAATATTTGATGGCATATTGGCTCTGGCTTAGGCGTGGTGATTTTCATGGCAGTTTACGTGCACATTGTCAAAGCTCATCACTTCCAGTACACCATCAGCAAAGAAAGGTATGTGACCACTAAGCTAGTCCATTTTGCAGCAGTAGAACTATTTCTATTTTCCCATAGGATCCAAAAGAATATCCACTCACCACAGCCCCATTTACAACTAGCCTCTCATCTAAGCAGGCACCTATCAAAAACAAAAGCTCAAATAAGGATGTCAGCCGGAGCTACAAGTCGGAGGTGGACAAAGGCACTAGTTCCACTACTGCACCTGTACAAGGTCAAGATACACAGACTGTACAGAGAGACGCAGAAAGTTTGGGGGCTGGGAAAGGTTAGTTTGGATGGAGTCTTAGTAAATTATAGGGGATGGTGGCAGATCGGATGCAGGAATTGTACGCAAACAGACATGTAAAAGTCACCTGACACTTACACAATACAGCCTTGCTTGCCATATACAGCACCCAGTAATAAAATTATAAAGATCAATAAAATTATTTCTAAAAGGGCAAAGATCAATAGGCCTCTTTCTGCAGCTAGCAGACTGACAGTGAAGGCTTTAGTAGGCATGTAGCAGTAACCATCCGAGTGGTGAATTAATTCTGGGTTCAAACAAAACGTTTGTGTGAAGTTTCAAAATTCAAATTTCCACTACACAGTGTGTGTCTTCTCTTATTGAAATTAGCATGTTTTGTTTGATTAGGTGAAGAAGACTTGTGCTGCCTCTGTGAGAGCCAAGTGGATGCAAAACTGGAGCCTTGTGGACATGCAGTGATGTGCTGCAGTTGTGCCAATAAAGCTAAGAGATGTCCTACTTGCAAGGTAGCCTTGTTCTAGTCCTTGCTATAATCCAGACGTTGATTTCTTACAGTATGCAAAAATGGAGGGGGGAGGCCTTTACCCATAGCATAGTTTATATCTCAGCTGTTTTGTTTTTTGGCAATTTGTCTTGCTACTTTCTTCAGGTTCCAATTCAAACTGTGACAAGAGTGCAGTAACTAGCTATAATATCAATGGAAGAAACTGTGCTAACTTATTTTCCATACTGCTCTGTTGTTATGTAGCAGCTATATGTTAGCTGTTCGTCATTAGCTCTGCTTCAGTCACACTATAGCTATAGCTGATCAAGCACTCATAGCTAAGTAACATGCACTTCCTCCTGATACAGTCTACTCTCACTGTATATACTCGTCACAAATTAATACTTAGCTATATATGTATGACATCATGGTTAATTGTACTTCACAAAATTGCAGTAGTAAAGTAATACACTACGTAACAATAATTATAAGCTATATAGAGTACTGGTACTAGCTGCACAATTACTGTAACATGGCTCTACCATACTCCACCCAACTTTACTGTGGCCCACTGCCATAGATCACGGTAGAGTGATCTATGGTGGTAGAGTGATCCAGTGGCGTAGGAAAGACTTTTGATTGTGGGGGGGGGGGGGGGGGGGGGGCACAGTTTGAAACTACACGTAGAGTATTAAGCAATTTATATAACAATTTATATAACAATTTATGAAAACTTGGGGGGGGGGGGTGCCCCCCCCTCCAGTTCCTATGCCTATGTGATCTATGGCAGTGAGCCAACTTTACTGTGCCTCACTGCCATAGATCACTAATGAAGGTCCCTGTATATTGTAAAAGTCTCCATCGTACTGGTCTTCAGGCTGTTCTGATCTCCAGTTCTTCAACTATTCGATCAATAATTCTACTGTCTGTATAATATACCTGGAGGAAAACACTCTCATACTCTACCATGCTTCTGTCCTATACCCTGCCATGTGGCAACCAGTTCTCAAAATGTATGTGACAGCTACTAGATCGAGTGCCAGCTAGACAAACTTATAACTACCCTTTTGAGAGGATGGTTGCTAATTTGCAAACAAAATGTGGGCATGCTGCAATCGAGGTAGCCACGCCCATTTGCAACGGGGCGCGGCTTGACGGGTGTGTTTATCCGAGGGGGAGAGTCCCCATGCCTTTGGCTTTGCTAATGGAGTTTGGACCCATTGTAGGTTTGCGTGTTGTTCGTGGCCCGAACTGGTCGTGGGGGGATCAGGACGGAGGGGAGGGCCACGTTGGGACGGTGGTAGAAGTAGGACAAAGTGGTGGGTGGGTGGTGGTTCAGTGGGACTGCGTGAACAGGTGCAGGTACCGCTGTGGAGAGGAGGGAAAATATGACCTGAGGGTCTTCGACAGTGGACCGACTGGTGAGCGTGTATCTATACTGATCCAAGAGTTTTTGTGGACCACTGTATGTCTGATTGGTCGTATTATCGGTATAAGAACCACTGCTATAGCGGAATTTAATACTAGTCTTGGTCTAGATTTTCGTTTACTAGCTATTAACGCCTGTAAAGTGGGGATACAATATTCAAAAACACAACAGGAAAGAGAGCTGAGTTAAGGTTCCTTACAGCTGCTGAGCTAGCTACATACCGGCACGAGCACTTGGCTGCGTGGTGTATTGCACACAGCTACCAGATTAACTCTCAGCCTTGGTGCTTTCGCTGTAGATACCAATGACAAGTGCTTCAAACCTGCGAGATCAAACTTGGTCAGGTGCTTTACCAGTAACTTGGGTAGCATGAACAGCTGAAACCAAGCCTTTTCTTTGTCCCATTGGAGTAAGTTGTAGTCAATTACAATACAATAATGATTGAGGATTGAAGCACCTAGGATCCACTTGGGATTTGAACTGAAGACCTCCTGAATATTAGTCAAGAGGACGAGCTGTGTAAGCAGCATTGTCTAGAGACCTAAGACAAATTCCAACCGGTTTGTTACGTTCTGTTTGCATTCTCATTCATGTAATTTTATGCAGGTCTCAAGCATTCTGATGCCTGGTGCAACGGTTGTGCTGTGAAGGGAATCTGTGGCATGCTGTGGAAGTGCATCAGATGTCCTGACTACTACCTCTGTGGTACCTGCTACATGGCTGGAAAACACTCCCTTGAGCATCAGTTTCACTGTACACTCAATACTGAGGGACTCAAGTAAGGTGTAGGGTCTTATCACAGTATATAACTATAGCAGTCACTGGCTAGCCTCGTTCCCAGGCCTTCCCCGTTTTTTGTTCTTCTCAGTATAATACACGGAAGCAGAACAGCGGCGAAAAACAGGGAAGGCCTAGGAACACTTATCATATCATGTGACATGGACGAAGGGGGGGGTGCCCGACTACAAGTACATGCACAATAAACCTGAGAGCAAGTTTCTTACCGGTGAAGTGGAGTACTTGTGATCTGGTGAAAATCTGGGGTCTTGTCTAGTGACAGAGCGCTCGATGATAAAGTCTAGTACGTTATTTGCATGCGGACCCCTCCCTCCCTACATACATCTGATGTCATTCACGTGATAAGTGTTCCCATGAACATTAAGAGGTGACAGTAGTGAGTTAGGCCAAAGATACAGCTATCATAGCTAAGACATGCAGTGCAACTGTTATAAGCATTCAAGTAAATTTGCCGATCTGGGAACTGTGTTAACTCACTCTGTTAGGCATATTAAAAATTCAGCCTTGTTCTGAATGCTATGTGAAGCTTGGGAGTAAAGTTAGTAGAGGAGTAATTGTGAATGTATTTGCTAAAATTGCTAACCTTCGTACTCATGATTAAAAACTTATAAAAAATAAAATGTGCACAGCTAGAAATTTTGAGCTGTGTACTGACTGTTTTGGTTGCAATTATCTACAGGGTTCAAATACCACTCAGAATGGAGGCCAGACGGGTTGTTGTTAGGGGACTGTTTCCAGGAGCAGAGGTTGTTCGTGGGTGGGACTGGCGATTTGACAACCAGGATGGTAAACTGAGTTAGTACTGAAGTGCCATGCACAGTGAATTGATAGTGTGATTATTGAGTACAGCAACTACTACTAAAAGTAGTAGTATGTAGCTTTATATTCATGAAAATCAATAAACCATGCACATCTCCCTGAAAAAGGTAGGACAAGATGTTATGTAAATTCACCCAAGACGCGTGTGAGATTTAGACCTAGATGTTGTACAAAGTCACCCACGGTGCAGGATCATGAAGTTCTCTCAGCTAGTTTTGATTTTATACCCAGGCTCTCCCACGTAAATGTTAATGTTCACGTGAAAGAACAAGGCTACTCTAATAATTCAGTGAATGGTGGTGTTTTCAGGTAAACCAGGTAATGTTGGAAAAGTGCTGAGTCTGAAGGGATGGCAAGATCAATCTGCTGTGAGTTGATCCCTGTGTAATAATTATGTTAAAGTGTAATATTCCTATTTGATTAATACTGACATGGTACCCATTACAGAGAAGCATAGTAGAAGTGCAGTGGAATGGAACAAGCAGAAAGAACATTTACAGAGCTGGCCACTCTGGGAAGGTCAGTATGCTGGTTCACTAGCTTTGCTGTTGCTTTGGTTGCTTGTACCGTAATCGCCCGAAAATAGGCCCACCCTTGAAGATAAGTCCCCCCATTTGTTGAATGGCAAAGTGTGCTTTTCTCTAGAAAGTACGCTCACCTATTTATGCTCACACTCTTTGCTGTTATTACATAAGCAAGCGCATGAAAGAAGAGGCATTGCAGAATCACTGCATGCATACATAAATAGGGCTAAACTAACTGCGTGTGAGGTGGGCAGAGAAATATCGCAACTCTCGAAAATACGCCCACCCCCCTCTTTGAGGAGCCACTTAAGTTCATTGCCTATGGGCGTAGTATTTAAATACGAAGGGAGAAAACCTGGGTGATCTAGTTGGGGGCATGCAGTGACGTCAGGTAGCCAAAGGCACACATGGTGGGCAGCGACCAACTCTAATATTTCATGTTGATTAATTCCTGGTGTCCTGAACAAGAAGCATGCAATATTGATGCTGCCTTGCGAATGCTCTGGCCTCCAGTTCTTGGATGGATATTATGTCCTCAGGCTCTCCATCGTATATACCTGATGTCACTAGATCTTCCAGTTCTTTCCCATCACTGAGTGATCAAAGACTGGAGGTGATGAAGGACTGGAGGAAACACACTCCCTGACAGTTCAATACCTTAGTCATAGCTAACACAGAGGTGCTTAAACCAACTATTTCATGTTAGATGAAACATGTTCCTAAATATTGATTGCACAGCATGCATACTTGTACATAAGCTAGCTCACAAAGTGTTGTGCTCATTCTGAATTCCAGGTTGACCTGCAGTGTAAAGTCCCTGGTAGTGGGGGCTACTACTACCCTGAGCACCTACCCGTTCTTGGTACATTGTGTAATCATAATTTTGACAGAAAAATGTATTTTTGTATTTCAATGATACATATTTGTTTTGAAAATAAAAAAAAGAGTCTCTGGGATCTAGCTAAGGTTCTAAGAGGCACAGAATGATAAATATAAAAATTACAAGTCGGCCAAAAATAGTGTCATCTATTAAAAAATGCCATTTTTAGTCTCCAGACACTTCAAAACTCTGCACGCTGATTTGCAATTATGTGTTACTTACACTTTTTGCTCTCAATCAAAGCTATTACACTAGATTGAGTTATCAGCTGAATACTTATAGCCTATACAAACCTATAAAGTTACAAGATATATTGAAGGAACATATAGCCATTGTTTTTTGCACTCTATGGGTTGTAATTTGCTAATGTATTTGGGTGGCACAAGTTCCAAGCCTATTAAATTTGTCATGGAGTGCATAGAACATTCTGTGATTTGTCATCCTGTCATTTGTACTACATGTGCACTAGGTGCTACGTGTGTGCCCCCTGGTCCAAAGGATTTTTCATCAGGAGACAAAGTCAAGGCAGAACTAGACATGGAAGTCGTTACATCAGTACTGGAAGGTGGTGGAGGCAGCGATGGATTGATGGATTCTATGCTAGAGGTTAAGTAGCAGAAGTATTCATATTCTGAAAAGAATGCACAAGAACTCAGGATCTACATATTGATCTTTATTATGGGGGCTCTCAAATTTAGCCATGATTTGGGCAGCCAGGATAATCACGATTTCAGATTCTTACTCTAGCCTTGGGGTTACTCCCTGTTCCTGATTTCCGCTAGATTTACAGTTGCCTTACATTGTTATATATACCCAGCCTCAGTAGACACAGATCTTACCCTGTATATTTTGTTTCATTCAGGAAAAATGAGTCTATTATCAACACAAATTGAAACTGCATGGCATAGCTAGGCCTAGGATAATGAAATGGAAAAGAAGTGCACAAGCCTATGATACAGGGCTATCATGTTGCTAACATTTTATTATAGCTGCTGGATCATGTTGGCGAGGTGATTGCAATCCTGGATTCTGGAGAGCTGCTGGTGCGGTATCCCAACAACAACATGCATCCTGTCAGCCCTGAGGCAGTGACGAAGGTAAGTCAGATATATAGCCTTCTGTAGGTGGTTGAGGCAAAACCTACAAGATACAAAATTCCATAAATCATTGAGGTAAGCCTGTCAGTGAATGAGCCTCACAACAGTGTTGGGAAATTGATCCAGTGTGTTTGCTTATATGGGTTAAGGGCAGCACAGTAGCATTAGGCTAGTTGGAAGCAAGACTACAGAATTGTCAGCAGGTTTAATTGAAGCTACTCAGGTGCATTAAGGCGTGACTAAATGGTTTTACGTAATGCGGAGAAGATTATGGAAGTGTATTATTGATCCGCGGAAACTAGCGATCAATGTAGCTAAGTTCAGTGCCTGTTTCTGTCATCAAAGTATCGACCATCCAGTCTGTAAGTTGCTAGTTGGCACCTACGATGGAGGGTATTTCAGTGTAGAAAAGAACAGTCTTCGCCTACAATTGAGTCGCGGAGCCAGCACTACAAAGTGTTAACTTCAGTGCTGCCCTTCGTGAAAGTGACGCTTACCCGGAGCAGTTCCACAACGAAAAGTTTACTGCATTGGTTGGTTTCACTGTCGTATGTTCTTACAGAATCTCCCTGGGGAACACGAAGGATGAAGATTTGAAAGAGCTATGGCGTGATTTGTCATCGAAAAATGCAAATTTATTGAATCAGTGAGACACAAACTCTTGTATTTTCCCTACAGGTAGAAATTTCTGGATCCCCAGTGAGATCTAGTTACTACTGTTGCTGCTCAGTGAGATCTAGTTACTACTGTTGCTGCTCTTGGCTGTAGCAAAAGTAGAGGCCCCAGCACTAGTGGGAACTGCTCCGGGTTTTGCAATCTTTCCGGCGACATATTTTCTCTTCACTTAGGAGAAGGATGTGGGCGTGGTCAAAAATGATGTCATAATTAGATAGAGTTTGATGGCAAGTAAGCTCTCACCAAGTATCAAGATCTTAGTATGAATCCAGTGTGACTTACACTGCCTCACAGTTTAAGTACAGTAGTCATGCCTTAATGCACCTGAGTAGCTGCATCCCTTTTTGATATTACTCTGAAGTCCAGCAATTGTTTTACTAGTGTGATGGTCCATCTATGCTTGCTGATCATGATGATCCCATGATTAGGTTCCACCAAAGCTCACTAATGCCCACACTCTTACTGCTCTTTTACTCGCATATGCCAGATGGCAGAGATCAGCTACTCCATTGTTATATTCTGGTAGAAAATAATGTAATGTCCCTCCTCCATGTGGTGTTGACCCAAACAGTGCTACTCACACCACATCCGCTATCTCATGTATTCACAAAGGCCTGCCCAACATTGCCCTTCATTCATCCTGTTACTCAATATGTAAAGTATTTATAGTTGACACTGTACTTGGGCTAGCTCAGATTTACCTATATAACTTTGTGAAACCTGATGACACCTTCCATTAGGTTGATGTGCCCTCACATGAAGTTGGCGATGTTGTCCGTGTTATTGATGACATAGCTGAGACTTATCGACTACAGAAGGGGCATGGAGAGTGGATAGATGACATGGCATTGGTACATAATCTAGGGATTAGTAGTTGTCATATAGTCTGGTGGTATACTTTCTAAACAATGCAGATACTGCTACCTAAACGGTGTAGATTTCTAGACCAAACGTAGCTGTCATTATATATATATTAGGAGCACATAGTCTTTGTAATAAGACAGACCTCATATCCCACTATGTTGCAATGTTTGCTGCTTGCTAAGCTCTCTCTCATGAACAACTTTTGAAACAACCTGAATGTTTGCACCTACCTACCATGGACCACAGCCCTAGCTGTCATAACCTGGATACGGAATTCTGTATAGAATTTTTACATACTAATACTATGTAGTTAGCACATAGCTTAATATTACTGTTGATAAGGACTGCATATCAGGCAAATTTTACTTTCTTCAGTCACCCTGTATCTTTAAAACATCACATGCATTGTAATGTCTTCAAGAATAACTTAGGTGTAAATACTACTTAAAGTTGCCTTGTGTCCCATGGCAGGCCTTAGGCCAGGTTGGAGTGGTGACTAAGGAGCTTTCCAGTGGTGATGTACAAGTGGCTGTGAATGGGAAGAGATGGATCATGAACCCCTGCTGTCTGCTACCAGCTCCTGGCGACAAGTCAATTGTTACAGCAGACACAGGTACTACTACGTACCAATATGTAGCCTTTGTTCTCAAGCCTTCACTAATATCTTTGCCTTCCATGAAGCTTAGAGTAGTTAAAGTAACACTTGGCTTGCTGGCTACACCCCATTCTACAGAGATGGAAGGGTCTGGTATAATAGGATGTGGCCAGTGTGACTACAGCCATGTGTGAATACACAGAAAAAAACTGGTGTGCTATTTGGGTAAAACTGGTGTGCCAAATAAGCACAGAGTGTGCTATTGTGCATCTTTAACACACTAAACGGTGAAATCCAGCACTGGAGTGTGCTAAAATGGCATGTTCTGCTGTGCTACATAACGTATTAGCACATGCAAGCACTAATTTCCCTATTAGCACCCTCGGTTTGACACACCACATGTGCTAGTTCCTCATTACCAAAACTGTATGACACACTACATGTGCTAGTTCCTCATCACCAAAACTGTATGACACACCACGTGTGCTAGTTTCTCATCATGATCAGCACACTAACACAACAACTGCATGGGACACACTTGTGATAGTTTGTGTATATGATCAGACTCTGATGCTTGTCATGCAATGGAAATATTGGTATAATATGTGATTGATTATGATTGTACACACCAAATGGAACTGTTTGATACCCATTTTGTATAGTTTGGTCAAGTATTAGCTGTTTCGGGCCTGAAATTGTTAGTTACAAGTAACCGATATGTACAAGTGGTAAAATCACAACCGCACCTGGACTAATTTTTGAACCACTCATACCAAAATGAAAACAAACATCAGATTATAAATGTACACATCAAATGGAACTGTTTGATACCCATTTTGTATAGTTTAGTCAAGTATTAGCTGTTCCAGGCCTGAAATTGTTAGTTACAAGTAACCGATATGTACAAGTGGTAAAATCACAACCGTACCTAGACTCTTTTTGAACCACTCATACCAAAATGAAAACAAACATCAGATTATGAATGTACACATCAAATGGAACTGTTTGACACCCATTTTGTATAGTTTGGTCAAGTATTAGCTGTTTCGGGCCTGAAATTGTTAGTTACAACTAACCGATACGTTGGTAAAACCACAATCGTACCTACACAATTTTTAGAACACTTATTCCAACATGAAAACAAACATCAGATTATGAATGTACACACCAAATGGAACTGTTTGATACCCATTTTGTCTGGTTTGGTCAAGTATTGTCTGTTTCATGGATGATATTGTTAGTTACAAGTAACCGATATGTACAAGTGGTAAAACCACAACCGTACCCAGACAATTTTCAGAACACTTACTCCAAAATGAAAACAAACATCAGATTATGAATGTACACATCAAATGGAACTGTTTGATACTCATTTTGTATAGTTTGGTCAAGTATTAGCTGTTTCGGGCCTGAAATTGTTAGTTACAAGTAACCGATATGTACAAGTGGTAAAATCACAACCGCACCTAGACTCTTTTTGAACCACTCATACCAAAATGAAAACAAACATCAGATTATGAATGTACACATCAAATGGAACTGTTTGACACCCATTTTGTATAGTTTGGTCAAGTATTAGCTGTTTCGGGCCTGAAATTGTTAGTTACAACTAACCGATACGTTGGTAAAACCACAATCGTACCTACACAATTTTTAGAACACTTATTCCAACATGAAAACAAACATCAGATTATGAATGTACACACCAAATGGAACTGTTTGATACCCATTTTGTCTGGTTTGGTCAAGTATTGTCTGTTTCATGGATGATATTGTTAGTTACAAGTAACCGATATGTACAAGTGGTAAAACCACAACCGTACCCAGACAATTTTCAGAACACTTACTCCAAAATGAAAACAAACATCAGATTATGAATGTACACATCAAATGGAACTGTTTGATACTCATTTTGTATAGTTTGGTCAAGTATTAGCTGTTTCGGGCCTGAAATTGTTAGTTACAAGTAACCGATATGTACAAGTGGTAAAATCACAACCGCACCTAGACTCTTTTTGAACCACTCATACCAAAATGAAAACAAACATCAAATTATGAATGTACACATCAAATGGAACTGTTTGATACCCATTTTGTATAGTTTGGTCAAGTATTAGCTGTTTCGGGCCTGAAATTGTTAGTTACAATTAATCGATACGTTGGTAAAACCATAATCGTACCCAGACAATTTTCAGAACACTTACTCCAATATGAAAACAAACATCAGATTATGAATGTACACATCAAATGGAACTGTTTGATACCCATTTTGTATAGTTTGGTCAAGTATTGTCTGTTTCAGGGATGATATTGTTAGTTACAAGTAACAGATATGTACAAGTGGTAAAACCACAACCGTACCCAGACAATTTTCAGAACACTTACTCCAATATGAAAACAAACATCAGATTATGAATGTACACATCAAATGGAACTGTTTAATACCGATTTGGTATAGTTTGGTCAAGTATTAGCTGCTTCAGGGATGATATTGTTAGTTACAACTAACCCATACGTTGGTGAAACCACAATCGTACCCAGACAATTTTCAGAACACTTACTCCAAAATGAAAACAAACATCAGATTATGAATGTACACACCAAATGGAACTGTTTGATACCCATTTTGTCTGGTTTGGTCAAGTATTGTCTGTTTCAGGGATGATATTGTTAGTTACAAGTAACCGATATGTACAAGTGGTAAAACCACAACCGTACCCAGACAATTTTCAGAACACTTACTCCAAAATGAAAACAAACATCAGATTATGAATGTACACATCAAATGGAACTGTTTGATACCCATTTTGTATAGTTTGGTCAAGTATTAGCTGTTTCGGGCCTGAAGTTGTTATATATACAACTAACCGATATGTACAAGTGGTAAAATCACAACCGCACCTAGACTCTTTTTGAAGCACTCATACCAAAATGAAAACAAACATCAAATTATGAATGTGCACATCAAATGGAACTGTTTGATACCCATTTTGTATAGTTTGGTCAAGTATTAGCTGTTTCGGGCCTGAAATTGTTAGTTACAAGTAACCGATATGTACAAGTGGTAAAATCACAACCGCACCTGGACTAATTTTTGAACCACTCATACCAAAATGAAAACAAACATCAGATTATAAATGTACACATCAAATGGAACTGTTTGATACCCATTTTGTATAGTTTAGTCAAGTATTAGCTGTTCCAGGCCTGAAATTGTTAGTTACAAGTAACCGATATGTACAAGTGGTAAAATCACAACCGCACCTAGACTCTTTTTGAACCACTCATACCAAAATGAAAACAAACATCAAATTATGAATGTACACATCAAATGGAACTGTTTGATACCCATTTTGTATAGTTTGGTCAAGTATTAGCTGTTTCGGGCCTGAAATTGTTAGTTACAACTAACCGATACGTTGGTAAAACCACAATCGTACCCAGACAATTTTCAGAACACTTACTCCAAAATGAAAACAAACATCAGATTATGAATGTACACACCAAATGGAACTGTTTGATACCCATTTTGTCTGGTTTGGTCAAGTATTGTCTGTTTCATGGATGATATTGTTAGTTACAAGTAACCGATATGTACAAGTGGTAAAACCACAACCGTACCCAGACAATTTTCTGAACACTTACTCCAAAATGAAAACAAACATCAGATTATGAATGTACACATCAAATGGAACTGTTTGATACTCATTTTGTATAGTTTGGTCAAGTATTAGCTGTTTCGGGCCTGAAATTGTTAGTTACAAGTAACCGATATGTACAAGTGGTAAAATTTTACTTGTGATTAATCACAAAATTTCATTTTGTGATTATTCACAACCGCACCTAGACTCTTTTTGAACCACTCATACCAAAATGAAAACAAACATCAAATTATGAATGTACACATCAAATGGAACTGTTTGATACCCATTTTGTATAGTTTGGTCAAGTATTAGCTGTTTCGGGCCTGAAATTGTTATAGTTACAATTAATCGATACGTTGGTAAAACCATAATCGTACCCAGACAATTTTCAGAACACTTACTCCAATATGAAAACAAACATCAGATTATGAATGTACACATCAAATGGAACTGTTTGATACCCATTTTGTATAGTTTGGTCAAGTATTGTCTGTTTCAGGGATGATATTGTTAGTTACAAGTAACAGATATGTACAAGTGGTAAAACCACAACCGTACCCAGACAATTTTCAGAACACTTACTCCAATATGAAAACAAACATCAGATTATGAATGTACACATCAAATGGAACTGTTTGATACCCATTTGGTATAGTTTGGTCAAGTATTAGCTGTTTCAGGTCTGATTCACATTACATATATGGACATACATGATCATGCATTGCCAATAACTTTTCCAACTCCTGTAGCTTTAGTCTGGAGAGAACAACCATCATGACAGGTAGTAGCGTGTATGTAGAGTCTGTTTTGTTACAGAAACTTATACTTAGAAGTACAGGAGCCAGCCTCGCAAACAGGGTGGGGCTAATAATGACAGGGGCGTGGCTCAGTCCTTGTACGCGTGCGCAACATGGCACGCGCCATTTCGCATTTTCTCACTTCGATCGTACACTTCAAGTTCGTCTTCTTTGATATGATCCGTTCGTGAAAATTCCGCCAGCAACAAAATGGTACCTGAGCTTAGTGGAGGAGAGGGCTTACATGTTCGATGTCCCACGGGAGCGAATGTCTTTCGGTGACAAGGAGTGCGGAGCGGTTACATCGCTAAGACTTCACACCACCGTGGTAAGAAGTGGCTGAAAGTCAATGAATTTATAAATGTACTTTTTTTTACTACATATAAAATAGCTAAAGTAGCTATTTCCGCGTAAGGAAGCATATAGCTAGGTATAGAGTTGTACTGCAGTAGTAAAGTCGCTAAAGAAGAATGTGTCATTTCTTTCTTTCTACCTTATACCTCCCTGCTTGTTCCCTTCTCATCCTTCCACCAACTACCAGACTAGCTAGACCAGTTAGTCTTCCTCTATACTGATCTTGTCTAGAGATCGTGGTGGTGATAGGTACACAGAGTGAGTCTGCGGCCTTCCCAAAGACATGTTCTGGTGAAGGGAGGTTCTGGAGGCTGTATATGCACAGAGAGGAAAGATACGAGATAGGGAGAACAAAAGCTTTTATTTAAAAGCCCCAGATGATTAATTCACATCGCTTGTATATCCATACACAGGAACTTTGTCTCCAGGCTATTAATGCCTCATTGTTCAGAAGTACCCAGGCCACAAGTTTCAATCTCCATGCTGCCCTGCAAGTGGTTTAAACTGCTGGTAAGTAAGCTTGTACTATATACTTATTACAACTGCAGTTGTCTGAATTTGCATTTAGGTCTTCCTCCTTAATTTGTTCTGCACTGGATTGGGGGTGGGGGGAGCCATAGTACATTTCTTAATGAGGTGTGGAGAACATAAGTTGTACACAAGGCCTTGTATTTTCTGAAATGTACCTGCTGAGTGGATGACTCTTCTGGTTGGGAATTGTCCAGTGCTTGCGTTTTTGTACTCTTAAATTTGCAAACCTAGTTTGTATCATGACCATCTTCCACTATACCTTCCAGGCCTGTTTACTTCTCCTCACTACACCAACTGACTACAGAGGCCCCAGCTGCTTGAAGAGGCTCATAGCCAAGTGAGTGGTTACAATGTTTAATACATCTAGCCTTATCCCTGGTGATTATGTTCAGGGATTTCCATGTATGCATGGATAACAACAAACAAGATGAGCCTTTCTGAGATGTTGACTGTGTGATTTCTTCACATACCCCTGTAGAGGAATTGCATTTGAAATGATAGCTGCCACACTTTCGAAATATTTTCAGTACACATGCTGCCATGTTGGAAGGCAATTGAAGGAAAGCAATTATACAAAAATTACATTTCTACAGACGTGTTTCGGGCGTTTAACTTCAACTTTAGACTATGCAAAGGGTTAGTGAAGACATTTAACACACCTCTGTGAGAAATGAATGCTACTGGTAGGAGCATTGCTAGGGCGGGAAGTTCAATGCGCTAGTATGATAATCACTACTGTTTTGTCCTCCAAGATGCCCCACATGACTTGTATAATGGAATAATAGAATGATTGCAGTTCCTCTATCGCATGACCTGACTAGTATATGAATAATTATTGCATGTGCTATTCTTTCACAGATGGATCTTAACAATTGAACTCAACTAACTGATTGATAGGTACATAAAATTTATATTATATGCATAGTTGAATGCCATTTTTGTATGTATAGAGTATATTGACACATTTTTGTACAATGTAGTACTTCAATCACATACAATTTGTATAAAATGCTGTAACGTAAGTTATAGCATAACTATTGTTTGCTTGTTCTAGTATATTCATGTTTTCAACTCAGTGTATGTCACAATTATATTTTGCTTACAGTCAAGAGTGTTTCATTGGAAATTCCATGTAAAAGCTCCACCCACTAAGTGAGGGGTCAGCTGCATGTCAGTTGACACACTGCTAATTTTGCACACCAATTTTGACACATTGGTAGAATAACACACTTGTTATTTAGCACACTTGCTGAATAGCACACTACTAATTTGGCACACTGTCCAGTTAGCACATGTGTAGTTTTGACACACCTAACAATTTGACATGCGTGTAGGTGTGTCAAAACTGGAGACATCACTTTTGACACACTTTTTGTGTCAGATTAGCACACTTTTTTTTTTCTGTGTAGCTAGTAGGCAGAAACTGATGTCCTAACTGGACTTGTAAAATACTGAATGATAAGGCATTTGCTAGCTACACTATTCTCACCCATCATAGCAATTTCTGAAGAGGCTCTCCACATATGTGATGTTAGACAAAAATCAAGTACTAACATTAACTAGCTATTTGTACTCAGATGAGACTGTACATACAAGCATATTGTTGACCTACATGTGAAGGAAATAGATTACAATATTCTGTCTTGGGAAGTAATATGCCTGAGGTGTGATAAGCAGTGAAGTAAATTAGACTGAGACTGGTTATTTTGTAGCCAACAAACGCTCTTCCACTTCTCATTTTATGCAGATGAGGTGGACTTTGGTGTACGTCTAAAGCTGCTCTCCCTGATGCAGGGTACGAGTTCTGATGTGGTTGTGGCTGCTACAGCAGCAGGGGATGCCTCAACACTCCGAGACTTTCTCACAAGCCACCCAGAGGAGGTGCACACCCTTGCTTAACTGGAACCCTTAAACGTACCATATTTCAGTTCTGTCAGGTCGTTTTATGCTCCAAAGTTTACATAAGGGCACTTGTACCCCTGTATAGACTATATACCCACTCATTAATAACCTATTGGTAGTTAGGGCTCTTGGCCTGTAGCTTTGCCTTAACACTGCCTTTATTGCTAGAAATGGGAGGCCCTACAAGCAAAGGGAGGCTATTCTCTAAGCCCAGTTATGCAAAGGAGTTATGAGGGCTTTCTATAGTCAAGTACAATGCCACTGTGTGCTATCACCTTTCAGGCAACACTTTCTCTTGTCTTTCCATTGGCACACAGCTCACTTCCCATGCACAATGTGCATTGACATCAGCTGAAGTAGTAACCAAAAATATAATGGAATTTTTTCTGCAGAGTTAGATATTGTTGCCTGTACAAGTCTAAGTTCTTTTAAGTGTGCCTTAAAAGATCTGTACCTTACTTGAGCCTTGTACCTCACCTAAGCCTTTTGTTCAGTTTATTTCGTTTATTTTCTGATCCCTTTATATTAGCCTATGCTATTGGGATCTTCGCAACTCTGTAATTGTTCAGATTGCCAACATAAAAAATTAATAAAAAACTAATGCAAAAAGCTTGGAATCCAAAGTGGCAGGTTTATATCAAGCTTGCTTTCTATTGTTTATCTGTCACTTATCTTTTACTTACACAGGTTAATGCAAAGTTGGAAGGTAAGACAGCGGTACACGTGGCTATTGAAGAGACATACATGCACATCCTGAAACTGCTGCTTGAATTCAGACCTAACCTGGAGCTCGAGGTTTGCTGTAGGATTTTTTTTAGTGATAGTGTGTGTGTGTGTGTGTGTGTGCGTGTGCGTGTGCGTGTGTGTATGCGCTGCGTGCCGTGTGTGTATGTGTGTCGTGTGTGTGTGTGCATACGTGTGTGTGTGTGTGTATGTGTCGTGTGTGTGTGTATGTGTCGTGTGTGTGTGTGCATGTGTGTGTGTGTGCGTGCGTGCATGTGTGTGTGTGTGCGTGTGTGCGTGCGTGTGTGTGTGTGTGTGTGCGTGCGTGCATGCGTGCGTGTGTGTGTGTGTGTGTGTGTGTTGTGTGTGTGTGTGTGTATGTGTGTGTGCATGTGTGTGCGTGCGTATGCATTGGGGTGTGTGCGTACGCACTGGGGTGTGGAGTTACATTATGCAGTGTAAAAGGTATGTGTTAAGAGTCTAAGTCTTGTGAAAGATGAGTTGTGTTACATTCCTCTTTGGAATGTGCAAGTCAACAAATGCCATGACTGGAAAAATCATATTTATAGCCAGCCTTGTAAAGTCCTAGTAGCAACCTCAGGATGCTGTTAAGAATGGCATGCTTGCATAATGAAACTTGATGCATGTGATTGTACCTTTAATATTAGGATGGTGACGGAGAGAAGCCACTACACACCTGTGCATTTCAGTAAGCAATCTGAACATCAGTATGTACATTTCTGACATTCATGCAATGTGCATTAATTTCTCTGTAGTAATCAACCTGAAGCAGCCAAGTTGCTACTGGATGCTGGTGCCAACATTAACTGCAAAAACAGGAAGGGAAATACCCCTCTCATGATTGCTGGTGCTGTAGGACACTACACTCTGTTAGCAATACTAGCCAACCATCCAAAGATTAACCTCCAAGCTGAGGTATATGTAGCTCTAGACTATACATATATATATGGCTTTGATTCATGAAGTGCTTACCTGATTCCCACGCCTTCAAATTTCCATACTTTTACTATCATATAAACTGGAGAAGGCCTGGTAAAATTTGTCACATGTAAAGGTGTACCTGGGTAGACTTGTGGAGTGTTGGTTCATTTGATCTGAGAAATCCACAAGGCTAAGCTAGGTAGCAGTTTAGCCTTGTTCCAAGGGCTTGGAATGAAGCTAGGTTACAGTTATACTATGGCTGATAGCAAAAAAAAAAAAAAACAAGAGTGCTCTCAATACTTGGGGAGAAATGAATGCCAAAGTGATTATTAATGCACAGCAAAATATCTATGAATGTGAAGTTTAAGCAACCTCTACCACACATACATAGTACATACTTTACACATTGGGTGCTTGCACAGGACAACATGGTTGTTTGTTACTTCTCAGGACTTTATTGGGAAGACAGCATTACATCATGCCATAACAACTCAGAGGACAAAGTCCATTATCATCCTCCTTGATGCTGGAGCTGATCCAACATTTTTTAACCACAGACTCTTGGCCCCCATTCACGATGCTGCAGGATTTGGGTTTCTACCGTGAGTATGGCTATGACTTGAGACTAAATAGCAATACATGTGTGACAGTCCCGTGTAGAAATCGAAGGTTATTCCGTTGCGTATTTCGATCGCATCGCTGCGTTCAAAGCGCCGTATCGCTGAACTTCCGTTAAGGGCGGGGCTCATACGCGCTACATAGATGCGTAAATAGCTAACGAGTCTACGAAACGCGTATGAGCCCCGCCCTTAACGGAAGTTCAGCGATACGGCGCTTTGAACGCAGCGATGCGATCGAAATACGCAACGGAATAACCTTCGATTTCTACACGGGACTGCCACATGTATAGAATATACACTTGTCTGTGCCTATCTTGTTCATTCAGAGCCATTGAAGAGCTCCTAAGACGCAATCCACAACATGTCAACTTCAGGAGACCAGTTGATGGTCATGTTCCATTGCATGTAGCTGCTGTGAATAACCGCTTTGATGTTGTTTCATTTCTTGCTCAAATGGTATGTTATAACTCCATCACCGTGGAATAATATGACATACTTGCATACTTTGTAGTGCAAATTGTGCAGGATTCACACAATTAATCTTCTTTCCTAAAACATCATTTCTCAGTGGTTTTTATATCAGTTAACACCCAGAGATGAAGCAAGGCTGTTCCACATGCAAAGCATAATAGGTAGTTCTCCTCAGTGACAAATCACCATGCCAGGTTAGCCTTGTTCCCAGCCCATTGCCATCTCCAGTCTTAGCCTTTGATTACAGAGAGGAAGGCCAGTGTCTTCAGGCAGACAAAGGATAGACAGAAGGTGGATACTGTGCCTGAAAAAATGATCTCAAAGCCCTTTCTTGTCATGTGCTGTAGACTGTAGTATTTGCAAGACGGCATCAATACCATTCGTTGTTTAGGACACCAATGATGAGTCAACAGAAGCTGTGAATCATTACAGTCAGGCACTATACCCCCATGTGTCTATCCTCTGTTTTCTCAACCATTGCTACTGCATGTGACCAGATCTGCCTGGCCTTCCCCTCCCCCCATATTTTTGCATACTGCAAGTGACCAAAGATTGCAGGAAAAAAGAATTGGCAAAAAACAATGCTACACTGAACTGTGTTGTGCTTGTTTTGCCAATGAAGCCCAATGGGCAAAACATTGCAACCAATTACAAGGAGAAAGGGCAGTGTATCGCTAACACAAATACACCATAAATCCCAGTCAGCGTTGAACTGTTACCATGAGTGTTATGGTTTCAGTCTTCTTCCAACTGTGTGCAGAATTTGTGTGACATCAATGCCAAGAATGATCTCATGAGAACCCCACTTCATACGGTGGCAATTGAAGGACACTCCCGTGTAATCGAAAGGCTGGTGGGCTGTGGTGTTGAGCTGAACTGTGTGGACAATGATGGAAACACACCACTCCATGTAGTGCTGATCAAAAAGAATGCACAGCCTGCCACTGTTAAAACACCACAGCTAATTAAGGTACAAATGGATTCGTATTTTATTGTGGAAAGTGTTTATGTGACTTCAGTTTTGTTGCCATTATAAACGGTAAAGTGCATACTGTTTATGTAGTGGCACTGTATCTGTGGGTACAGAAAAATCATGAATTTGCTTGCTATCCTATTGACAATTATGATCGCTACGATCTTCGAACAAAAGACAGCTGCACGAAGAAACAATGCCTTCAAAGAGCTTCTTCGACCTTTGGATAAGGCCAGCCTCCTGAGTGCATTTTGGCATGAGATAGCAGTCCCCATCTCCCAGTCACCCCAGCGCAGCTGATGAGGCCTGGTATTGGCCAAAGTGCGTCCTGCGCAGTGGGTGACTTTACATATAACATCTAGGTCTATTTTTTAGGGAGATGTGGTTTGTTGATAGTTCATACACATTGCTTGTTGCTATAATGTTTTCTGTAGTTGAATGTATATATGACCAATCAGTAAACCAAATATCCATGGCAGGATTTTGGCTGATATCTTCACAGGTTCGGGATGAGCTGCTTGCAATGAGAAAGGGAGACACCATTGACAACCACTTTGTGATGGCTTGCTTCCTGGTCCAAGAGGGAGCAGATGTGAACATCAGGAACAGAGCAGCCCACACACCTATCCAATTGTGCTCATCTGAAATGTCGACACTAATGATTAACTTTGTCAATAAGAGTAGGTGAGCCAATTTTATTGGAATGCATGTCTCATTACTGCATGTTTGTGCCTGTTTACGCATGAATATATATATATATGTATGTCTATACCATGGAAGTTGTAGAGATCAAAGGCACCAAAAATGTTATATTACATGATTCATCCATGGTGAAAACTGTGCGGAAATCATAACTTCCTCGTGATTGTGGTACTAGTAACCCATATGCAGCTAATCTCATGTGAAAGTATGCGTATTGGCAGTCAGTGTTACTCCCAGACTGTGTATGCTTATTGCATGCACATGCATGTATTTGTATATGCCTGATGAGAGCACTGTAACCAATCCTTTGTAGCCGTGGATCTTTTCATGGTAGTCTTCGACATTTAGCTGGAGCAGAGCTTCCTGAAAACCATGGGCAGGAACCTGGAAGGCAACAAGTTACTAAGGTAGTTGCATGGCATACCCAAATGGGCAATCCATAATACTTAAAGTTTGTCTGACTAGATATGAAGTGTTGAAATGAGTACAAGTACTTTGGTGTACTGTATACATAATTCAGTGTAGTGTACCTTGCTCTAGGCAACAGTACCGGGGTTGGAGACAGCACAGTCAACTTCATCTGGTTCTCCCAGGGCTCCTGAGCCAACACATACTTTGTCTGGTCCAAGTTCTGAAGGTACATTCTCCTTTGGATGCATAACCACTTTGGTGAAAGTATGTACATGCAGAATATTAAGCCTGATCCAAACCTCCAGAACATCCTAAAAGGAGTGAGAATATTTCTCAGCAAATGGCTCCAAACAGACCTCCAACTGAAAGTGGCAGCCAAGGGTCTCCAGCTGCTGAAGCCAATTGCAAGAAAAACCCTGTACCCAAAGATGGTGCAAATGCTACTGGTTAGTGCAGAATATACATGGGTGGCTACAGGGAAGTATGTGAGCCGTAGTTGTGTTGCCAATTTGCATGTGATCTTACTCTTTGTGTTTCTTCCTTGGTACCATTTTAGAGCCCTGCTTTTTGTGTGACAGTCCTGCCAATGTAAAGTTTGAACCCTGTGGCCACTATCTAATGTGTAGCCAGTGTGCCATGAAGGCTAAAAGGTGTCCCACCTGCAAAGTGAGTCATATCTGATATCAGTATCGTACCATGAAGTTATGTGTACACACTGAGATTGTCTATCAAGCTAGACCATTTCTCACCCTCCAGAAACTCACTTTTCTAAGGCACGTGGGTGAGGGTAGTCTACAGGTCTAACGTGATAGGCTACTAATACGTAACTGATACTGTCAAGATACTACTAGCATGGTATAACCTCATTCACAGGCCTCCCCCATTTTTTGTTGTTCGGTTTGCATTCAGATAATACACGGAAGTGGAAGAGCGGCGAAAAACGGGGAAGGCCTGGGAACACCTATCATGTGAATGACGTCTGGTGAACGTGAGGTGGACATGTGGGGGGCGGTGCCCATCTACAAACTTGTATGCAATAAATGATAGAGTGAGTTTCTTACCGGTGGAGTCGAGTACTGTCAATCTCGTGAATGTCTTGGGGTCCTGGAGCACTCCATGATGAAGTCCAGTACATTATTTGAACGTGGACTCCTCCCCCCCTACGTCCACCTTGTGTCCACAAGACATCATTCACGTGGTAGGTGTTTCCAGGCCTTCCCCCGTTTTCGCCGCTCTTCCGCTTCCGTGTGTTATACTGAATGTGAACCGAAGAATAAAAAATGGGGGAGGCCTGGGAACGAGGCTAAGCATGACACTGATAGAGCAAAATTTAGACCATCAATTTAAACCTGTTGTTAATTGGCTTACAACATTTTCATGTAGGTGCCGATCCAGAACCGAGTTACCCTTTCAATGTAGTGTAATGAAGCTGTGAACTGCAGATGTACTAACTGTACAGGATAGCTACACCATACTGGTGTTGATGCTTGCATCAAGAGCACATAAGACTCACGTTATGCACTCTTGTGCTTTTTATACCTCTGTATGGCCAGTAAAGTGAAAGTAAAGAAGTTTGTTGTTGGCTCATGTAAATATTGCAGGTCCATTTCTAAGGTGTATAGAGTAAGCGATCGGTACTCGTACCGACCACCAATAATCGGACACTCGCACACGGAGAAATAGGCCACGCAGATAATTGGTTTTTCCGCGGAAACGAAGGCTGAGTCCACTGAATCTGACGGCAACTCAAAAATGGAGCTCGAGCGTCAATTCCCGCTTGCAATTTAACGTAACAGTCGATCCGATAATCGGCTACGAAACATGACTGTATTTTCTGACGTCGTTTCCTGTTCCTTCTCTGAAGCGACTCTCGGCAAGATTTTTGCACCGTCGGGGAGCAGCATGCAAGACGCTGCTGCTGCACGCCTGATATTTGTCGCCGTAACTGCCTTGGGTGCTGAAGGGTGTCGCTGAGATGTTGAGTGGGTCCGGCGCTCCCTCAATGACAGGACAGTAAATTTTTCGTCGGCGTATAGTTTTTCGCTGTGGACACCTCCAGCTACACATTTATATATGAGACCTTCATCTGTCAGGGTCAGGTAAATGTTATACACGCTTGGGTGGAGGCTCATTGGATTGAGAATTTATGGCTGTAGTAATATGAAATTCAACAAACAGTTGTACCACTGAAAGGCCCAGATCTCATAGGGCACTGTCTGAGATACTCCTGACTCGCGTGGTTTGATGTCGCTTGCTCTCCTCCAAGGAGAACCTAGCTGAAACGTTCAGCATCATTATGCTTGTTGAGAAGTGACAAAGCAAGAAAACACCATTGCTTCCCAGATCGATTTGCACTACTGTCACTTTTGATTGTGAACTTGGGAAGTAAAGTATACTTACTGTATACCTGCCTATAGCAGCCGCTTTAGGCATCAGTATAATATAATTATGCAAGTGAACTGTGATCTACAATGAAGAATCTTTCTGATGGAGGTAACAATATACACCAGAAGACCTCATGTGTGTTTCTCTGCAAAACAGCACTTTTTGTCCCAACACAAAGCAAGCAGTTAGGATATACGTACTTTAGCACATGCCTACTAGTTAACCAACTCAAAATCATAACTTGCATGAAACTACAAGAAAAGGCTTATACCAGACGGTATGTATCACTTTCTGCAGCTACTGAAATATAACACCCCATCTCTGTAACACCAATATAGTCTTGCTACATTTGTTAGTGATGAGATGACTGTCCTCCGCACGCGCAGTCTATACAGGTCTATACATTACAGTCAGGCTCTACCAAAGGTACGATTTTCATTAAAATATCAATACATATATCCCACCTACTATACTTCATGCATAGGCCAGAGTGGACTTAACTGTCATAATTTGTCCCCTCAAGGCTACAAGGGAAATTATGGCTCATAATTCCCTCTCCATGTATTTTTAGTTTACAGTCTACTACATTGTCAGACTATAGTACAGATTTTACATCATTTTTCTGTGACAGTAATAATATTGAAGTTACTGTAAACACTTGCACATGTACAGATGTGTTTACAATAATAACAACAAAGGACCAATCAGGTGGGATATATAATAATTATAGCACAGGTGGCCAGGGATTTATGGCTGTAGTAAACAAACCTCGTCCTCCGGCTACGCCCTCGGACTCGGTCTGTTTACTGCCATAAATCCCTGGCACCTGTGCTATAACTATTACATAAAACAATAATAATGGTTGCTTTATACAAACAGTCAAACTGGGAGGGTACCAAGTACTGCCGCAGTGTTCCCTCGCTGGATTGCCACAGCAGCTCTTTGTATTGGAAAGAGCGGGGGTCTCCAGACGTCTCAATGGCAATGGGGATAAACTGATGGCTGGTCATGAGGGAGGAGTACTTCTGTTTCTTTCTCCACTCTGCTTCGTCGGCCACAGCACCGGCCTCTCTCGTTGCCAGTGTGATGTGAGACGGGGCGAATGTATCTGGGCGTGTAGTATCCCATACCAGGACTCGTCCACCTTTCCATGGGACAATAGTGGCCCCATCTGGCCATTTACCATCCGATTGTGAAATGCCAGTAGGCTCTAGATGTGCGGGGATTTTCACAGTTGCTAATGATCTCTTGATCAGATCATTGATAGCAGCATGGCGAGAGTGACGTCCCTGGCTTTTACGGCAGCTAAGGCCATGGGTGGCTAAATGGTCCACATGAGCACCACAATGATGGCATGATTATAGTGTTTTTCTGAATGAAAACAAGCGTATGTAGGGATGGAACCCTACCAAACTAGAGGGAATGCCACCACAACAATTTCACACCATCCCTAAATCTTGGGCCATTTTGCCAACTATGCTTTGTTTGTTAGTTGTGTGTATAGGAGGGTTGCGGAAGGCAGTGATGTGGGTAGTGCTGGGTGTGTAGTGCATGTTGATGTGCATGGGGAGTGAGTTATGTTGTGGGTGGCTGCAATGTACTTGCTACTGAGCATGGCAGATATGGTCTGTCTTGTATGCAGAAACTGTGGAGTGCATGAGCAGTGCTGGGTCGGTATGGTATGTTGGAGTTTAAGTTATGTTGTGAAATTTGCTGCTGAACATCAGTGGCACATAGGGTTGTCTTCTATGACTGTGCACGTGGAAGGCTGTAGAGTGAGCAGTGCTGAGTACCATGTTCATTTAGTGGGCCCCGGCCCCCGGGTGTGAATAGGCTAAGGGCATGTAGAGAGTTTTGTGGTGTGCATATATAGTTAGCAAAATGCATGGCACAAGATGTAGGGGTGGTGTGAAAGTGTTGTGGTGTCATTCCCATCTAGTTTGGTTGGTTTTTGCATGAGGGTTCCATCCCTACATGCGCTTGCTTTCATTCAGAAAACTTTTTTGTGACTTGTTTTTTTTTGTTTTTTTTAGGAATGGTAAGAGACAAGAGAGGTAGGAGGGGAGGCTGAGGGGAAGATGCATGGTCTGTAAAGTATAGAACTTTGTTGTTCACAAGGAACAAAGTATCATCATAAATTCAAATGCTTCCAAGTGAAATTGCAAATCCAAGCATCAAACTTTATCTACGTGATTTAGAAGCCCAAGCAAAGCCTCATAAACCCAAGTGCAAAGTACAAGGGTTTTATGAGGCTTTGCACGCAGGTTTGTAAATCCCATAGATCCCTACGCTGTGGTGTCAAACTGGTTTAGACTGTAGCTACTCACCATCAAACTGTTGCTGTAATGCAGCTATCACTGTTATGCCCCACCCTCCCAGGTTGGTGGAGGGTGGGGCGTAATAGGGGATTTCAATAGGGCAATTATCTAATTCCCTACTACAGGGGCAGTCTCTTTCGTCAAATCAGTATTACACATCTGTGCGAATGTGCAGTAAAAATCTCCTATATAAGGCAAATGCCCCTCCCAAAGGGCATACTGCTGGGGTCAAACCCCCCACCCACCACCAACCTGGGAGGGTAGGGCATGACAGTGATAGCTGCATAATGGTGTCTTATGACCATATCTGCCATGCCGCGTGGGAGGAGAAAGACGGCCTGGTAGCGACTGCTTGCGCATGCGCGATCAGTCCCAGGGAATCCGTTTACGTTTGGAAATTGTCGGTAAAATCAATACGTATACGTCCGATATTTTTCCGTATCATCGAAAGATACAGCCAGGGTTTGCCGGTTGAATTACCTTCAACTCCATGAATGTAGAGGATAATCGCCGTGTATACGAAGGCAAAGATGCTTCCTTCCGGCTACCAACTAGTTTCGGTAAGTCGGTACGCTGCAAGGTGCTGTCATAGTCTCGCAGCCACACCCTTCGCAGAGAGAGGAAGGGTCTGGTCCAGAGGAGGTAGTGCAGGTATACGGATTTTGTATACGTACGTTACGTCTTCCGGTGATATCCGTTATGATAATCGGAGTTATGTGGTTGTCGTACAACGAAAGAGCTGTGCCAGACGGCAGATTTCGGCACCATCTGTTCCAAGCTGTGTTCATGCGAACGACCTATCCTTCAAGATATGTGTATTTCAGGTGGTCAAGGGTCCACACAGCTGTCGAGACCGCTGTTACTGCTCCCGTTGGTATGTGAGAACGCTGTGAAAGCCGGGTCCAGCTTCAAGCCTCTGAAATTGGTGAGATTCAAGCGCCCATAGCGCATGAACGCAGGGTGCTATCAAGGCCGGACTTGCACCAGATTAAAGATCTGTTTTTGTGCTTTCTGAAAATTCTCACATGATGGGGTGACATCCCATTAGATTTGGAGCTATAAGCCCGTGAAGTTAACCATGTTTTGTGGTTTTGGTGCGCATGGGTAATTTTGTCCAATCGTATCTCCGCAACCCTACCACCTATGGACATCAGACTTGAACCGTTGGATGCAGCAAAGATTGAAGTTTATAAGGGTATGTAAAAGTATTGTGACATCCCCATCAGATATGGAGCTGTGAGCCCGTGAAATAAACCATTTTTCATGATTTTGGTGCACATGGGTAAATTTGTGTGACTGTATCTCTTGAACCCTTCCCTCTACAGACACAAAACTTGTACCATTGGATACAGCAAAGGTTGAGGTTTATAAAGACGTGTTCAAGCATAGTGACATCCCTGTCACAATTGGAGCTGTGAGTCCTTGAAGTAGACCATGTTTCATGGTTCTGTACGCATTGGTAATTTTGTGTGACCATATCTCCTGAACCCTACTACTTATGGACATGGAACTTGTACCGTAGGACACAGCAAGGATTGGCATTTATAAGGATGTGCTGAAGTATCATGACATCCACATTAGATTTGGAACTGTGAGCCCATGTGTTGGTTTTGGTATGTACGCATTGGTAATTCTGTGTGATCATATGTGAACCCTACAAACTGTGGACATGGAATTTGTATTGTTGGACACAGCAAGGACATGCAAAAGACTTGGTATGAACCCTAGGGAGGTGTACATTATGCCGGCATCATAATTAGTAGCCTTGAGCAAACGAGCATAATTCTTATAACCTGGAGCATAGGAAAATGATTTTACGAAGAGGCTATACGTGCTCTTGCAAAGTCATTAGTCACTAGTTGCTGACTTGACTACAACAAGAGTTCCACCTCAGCCAGCGGCAAATCCAGTGATCAACAGTTTGCATCTATGTCCACTGAGTCTGAGTTTTGCAGGAGTTTGTCACTTAGTCACGCAAGCTACACCCTCTGCAAAAGGTGTGGCTTGCGTGAATATTTGTTACTGTTGCCAGCGAGATTCAGATGTCTGCATTTTGCACAATTCTATTGTATATTGAAGACCAATATTTCGTGAGCATAATTTCAGCATAATCAGTACTCCTTTAGGCATAATAAGCTAGAAATTTAGGAATTGTGGAATAGCATAATTAGACAATTTTGAACATAGTGTACATGTTGCTTAATAAGCCCAAACAGTTAGGATTGTACTCCTCTGAACATTTAGACTGAATTGCATTTTGTTTACTGGAATACTTTAAACAAGCTACGTACATGCTCAAGGCTAATAATACACTGACTTAGGCTGAACCATCCGTCACCTGACATACATTTACATCAGCATACAAGCATAATACACGCAGGGCAAAGGTGAGCTTGTGTGGGATACCTGGCCCAATCATCTCGTCCTCAGACTGTCTCTGCAGTCTGGGAACGAGACCAATGACCCGCTGAAAAGTGGTCAGGCCAAGGCCGGACCAGCCAGACCGGTGACGCCGCCTCTGCTTTAGCAAGAACATCAGTCTCTCATTGTGTATTACTACACTATTGAAATGCAATAGCTATCAATTATGCTCTGACTGGAACTGAACAATGTTTGGTGATTATTATGCGTTCTTGGTTTCTATGATTGGACGCAGCAAGGACTAAGCACAATAAAGGAATTTAGCCGAACCCAGGACACCTCTGGCTTGGGCTGCCAGTGCACAATAAAGGAATTTAAGATGTTATGAGGCAAAAATAGAGGAAAGTGAAAGGGCCGGGAGTTGAACCGTCTGGCTGTCATGGCTCAGTGGCAGAGGACTGGCAGCCCAAGCCAGAGGTGTCCTGGGTTCGGCTAAATTCCTTTATTGTGCTTAGTCCTTGCTGCATCCAATCGTAGAAACCAAGAACGCATAATAAAATGCGCTCTTGTAGAAACATATTAGCTTATTAGAGTGTTCCTGAAAACAAATGCAATTCAATGCATGGATGTTCAGAGGCATACCACAAATACAAATGGCTTGCTGTGTCCTACGGTACAAGTTCCATGTCCATAAGTAGTAGGGTTCAGGAGATATGGTCACACAAAATTACCAATGCGTACAGAACCATGAAACATGGTCTACTTCAAGGACTCACAGCTCCAATTGTGACAGGGATGTCACTATGCTTGAACACGTCTTTATAAACCTCAACCTTTGCTGTATCCAATGGTACAAGTTTTGTGTCTGTAGAGGGAAGGGTTCAAGAGATACAGTCACACAAATTTACCCATGTGCACCAAAATCATGAAAAATGGTTTATTTCACGGGCTCACAGCTCCATATCTGATGGGGATGTCACAATACTTTTACATACCCTTATAAACTTCAATCTTTGCTGCATCCAACGGTTCAAGTCTGATGTCCATAGGTGGTAGGGTTGCGGAGATACAATTGGACAAAATTACCCATGCGCACCAAAACCACAAAACATGGTTAACTTCACGGGCTTATAGCTCCAAATCTAATGGGGATGTCACCCCATCATGTGAGGATTTTCAGAAAGCACAAAAACATATCTTTAATCTGGTGCAAGTCCGGCCTTGATAGCACCCTGCGTTCATGCGCTATGGGCGCTTGAATCTCACCAATTTCAGAGGCTTGAAGCTGGACCCGGCTTTCACAGCGTTCTCACATACCAACGGGAGCAGTAACAGCGGTCTCGACAGCTGTGTGGACCCTTGACCACCTGAAATACACATATCTTGAAGGATAGGTCGTTCGCATGAACACAGCTTGGAACAGATGGTGCCGAAATCTGCCGTCTGGCACAGCTCTTTCGTTGTACGACAACCGCATAACTCCGATTATCATAACGGATATCACCGGAAGACGTAACGTACGTATACAAAATCCGTATACCTGCACTACCTCCTCTGGGTCTGGTCACGCTGCAATCATCGAGTTAAGTTGTCGCCACGGCGGAAACTTGATGTGACCAATCAGATCCGCGCTCTTCGTAGATCGCATCCGTTGTCATGGAGTACAATTACGTCACAATGTATTTAGCGGATGTCAGCATCTTATTACCTAACCGCAATGGTCGATAATTGCGTTCCTCGGCGACAACTCGGTAGTTGCAGCGTGACCAGACCCTTCCTCTCTCTGCGGAGGGTATGGCTTGCGAGACTAGTGCTGTCATTTGCGTGCTTGACCGTAAACAAAGCGAGTTGGGTACAGGGTGGGGTAGCTACGCCGTTATCTTGTTAGTCTCGCCGTTGGGGTCACTTACGACTGCCAAATTTAACGGCGTGAGTGTGCATTCTTTTGTTGTAGCTCTTTCAGCTTTGTACGTATACTACTTTTTTCGAATATCTTGCCCGGTTGGGGCCCGTCTGCCACGGTTGCATTCAAGAGACTCGCAGGTCTCATCTCTGAGAAATATGACCAACCGTACAGCAGCACCTTAGCCTCATCAGATGTAAGATCGCCTTCAGCTTGATCGACTCAGCCATCGCATGTCTCCGAGGCCCCAGATCTGCCTTCCATGCTCCAGCCAGGGACTTCAACCTGACCGACCACCCTCTGGACCTCATCCGTGCTGAGGTCCAGCTTCAGGCCTAAACCGCCAGCGTTAATTTCAACACGCCAATTGGGAACTCTCTTATAATTCATTAAGTGCTGTTTGGATTTCATTGTTTTTCCTACTTTCTCTTTAATCCTCTGTCCGCATTATCTCTCTGTACAGAGTATCCTTCAGCATTACAATGTATTTTCACACTTGAAAAAATAAAAAAATATTATTGCACGTGACAATTACGTAAACATATACGGAAATAATATAGCGGAAACGGCCGCGCATGCGCAAGCAGTCGATACCAGGCCGTCTTTCTCCTCCCACGCGGCGCCGCCTGGGTACGAGGCTAATCTAAATACGTGCTCAGTTGAGCTTCCAGGGCTAGTCTCGTGCCCAGACCCCACCCGCGAGGAGAGGGTCTGGTGACATCCGAGCGATCCCTCGGGCTTCATTAACGTTGATTGCTGCATGTCTGCGGGTAATTTTCCAACCGCCAATCACATTGCAGAAAACACAATCTGTGGTTGCAACACCGGAAATTCTTGGCTGCTTCACCACGATGACACAGCAATTTTTTGGGCGCGCATAAATTAGTTATCAGTTCGCAACTAGGGATAAATAAGCTATGAATTTTTAATGAAGCCCGACGAATCGGTCGGATGTCACCAGACCCTCTCCTCTCGGGTGGAGTCTGGACACGACACTACCAGGGGCGTACTTGCTATGAATAGGGTTACTCTAACAAAATGGCGTCTAGCACTAAGCGTTAACGTCGGAGTGCTTGAGAATCACTGAAGAATAGTTCGAGCTAGTTCTAGGATACTTAGCGATAAGTAGTGAGCGCATGTCCGGTGATTTATGCTGTTTGTTCGTGTTTGAATCGTTGGAATAGCTTCTAGCCTGATTTCGGAGCGAAAGAAGATAGACCGTGATTTGCCCGTTTTAGCGACTTGCCGGTCTGGTACTTCAGCGATGCTCTCCGGCGGAGTTAACGGTCCCGTTGCTCATGGAAGCACTCGATAATGTCTGATATGGCTCATGGAGGCCCTTTGACTAATCCAACGCAGCACATTTCGAGCGTGTCATTTGTGCATTTTTATTGGAGGTCATCCCCATCTATGGCGTACTACCGTACGCCACATTGCACGTTGCACATGGTTACATAACATGCGGAAGTTTATTAAATAGCTACCCTGTCTCAAGCTAGTGCCGGCAATTGGTGTGACTGTCCTCCATACGAACGCAGAAGGTATTTTTTAAAGCTAGCGAGCTAGACCATGTGCTAGTCTCGCGAGCCACACTCTCACGCGGAGTCTGGCCCGCGAGACTAACCCTGTGCCATACACCTAATCATGTTTACGTTCATGATGCATGCAACCGGCTACGAGAAGCCAGGGTGACCTCCTAGCTATATAGCTATACTGTTAGTTGACTACCTTTCTTTACATGTATATCCACTGTGTATTGCTGTAGCTTAATGTATTGCACGGTTCAGCTCAGCGCTGGGAAACAGGCTAGGTTCAGCAGTCCTGCATGCTGCTATATAGCACATTGGGGCACGGACCATACACTCCATTTTGTAAGAATTCTATGCTGACTGCCAGACCAATATGATATTTTAGCTACACTCAATCTGATAGTAAGCATGTATTCCAGTTTGATATTCTAGGTGATCATTTACAAGACAGTAACGTCTGTGAAAGAACTGAGTGCATGGCCTTGGGGCTTTAGTACATCATGGGTGGAGGTGGGTGGGGATTTAGGTCTGGAATGGAATCCATGCAATAGACCTGAAAGGGTATTAATGTTCACTCACATGTTTACAACTGTTGGAAAATTCACGCCATAATCCACTCACTGTATTGGTCCAAAAACAGCTAGTGAAAATTGGAAACATTTTTGTTCATTTTTTCAACATTGTACAGTAGCTTTAACCTTGTGACTTTCCCTATGTAAAACTGATTCAGAAATTTATTAATTTGCAAGATGCAGTAGAAGACTGTAAAATAATGGGCCACATGCTGACTTTGTATTTGACCCTTTGTGCAATGACTGACAATGCATACTAGCGATTTTAAGAGGGGGCCTGGGGGCCCCCTGTTTCCAGTGAGATTGCATAACTTGCACATACGTCACATTTAATTCTACTTGATGACTCTTCACATGATTTGATAACCGTCTGGACGCGGTGATGAGTCTACTAGCAAAGCGTCCTGGGATGGCCAGTCTGAGCTAGTGTGTGAGTATTATATACCATACACGTTGAAATTTTCCAGATTTAATTTCGCAACTTGTGATGTGCAATAACGCGGTGTGCACGTGGGTTACTAACGCACCTGTTGCAATATGAAGTTGTGAGTGCAGACCATTCGCAGATATTTATCCACTGTGAAAATATGTGGTACTATGTTATGCAAACACAGTTGAAAATAGCCTCAGATCACTCCTTGTGCAATCAAAAATTTTCGGGGGAGCATGCCCCTAGACCCTCCTAAAGTAGGTTGAGGGCCCCCCTGCTTCCTCACCCTAGAATCACCAGTGACAATGCATGCTATGAATTTTATAGCACATACCATTCTACTCACTCTATTGCACTGTCTAGCTGTCATAACATTAGACCACAGTTTTGAGACGGGTTATATCATGTCTGTAACATACACATTAAATTGCTACCTGATGATTGTCTCTAGTTTGTTGAATTGTAAACTGAGTCACTGGCGTGGTCAGTCTGCATGCTGAACTGGACTGTTGAACTGACCCATGAACCTAATTTGTTCAGACTTCCAGCTATTTTCAAATGTTTCGAATCGACTTGAGGCTGTTTCTCACTATTGATACTGGAATGGCTGCATACAAAAACAGCCATACAGTCTTGAAGTGCAAATATAAAAAGTGTGAAAATCGACCTGTGCCATTTAAAGCAGCTCAATCCGCTTTAATTGTAACTGCACTTCCTTTAGGACAGTTATCTTCCATCAGTGACCATTAATTGGTGCTTTATGTGCTGTTGCTCACGTTGGCTTGCCACTGTTAACTCATGCTGTGAGCTCACTCAGATTAGTATGGACAGACCACGAGCTAAGTGTGCATGCATGAGATGAGCTCACTCAGATTATTATGGACAGACCACGAGCTTGTGCATGCATGAGATGAGCTCACTCAGATTATTACGGACAGACCACGGAGCTAAGTGTGCATGCATGAGATGAGCTCACTCAGATTAGTATGGACAGACCACGAGCTAAGTGTGCATGGCAGGGGCTGCATGGAAACAAGACTATTTAACCTACACTACATATAGACATCAGAGGCACTCTTGCCTCTGACATAAGCCCTATAGCTTAGTATGTGAAATGCAGTGCCGAGCAGCACATTTGATCCACCAATGCAACATGCCATGCACAAGACATTTTGTGCTCCAGCTTGTACATACTTCCGTAGTGCATCTCTGAAGCACAACGCCCAACCAAGTATCAGCTGTGATGTTGCAGTGACTGAATACTAGTAAATTATCTATATGTATTCTCTTATACTGCCTTTAATGTAAGATTTAGCAGTCCACCATACCGGTACATTGCATTGGAACATGTGACCATTCAGAACTGAATTTCAGTGTGTATGACATGCATGACTGCCAGACCAATAACAGTACTGTTTCTTTCACAATTTTTACTTCAGAGCTGCATGGTATATTCTATCAACAACATGTCTCGTCTGGCAATTATAGCAGCCCTGACTGCTGTTGTCCTGGTCTTGGGCAATCTGTGGATGAGTCTCACAACATACTCGTATGCAAAAATTCACCTCTTCATCCTAGCTCCTGCAGCTTTCCTGTACTTTGTACCTCCACGTCCACTGAGTAAAGCCCACCCTGCTGTACGTCAGTTTGGCTATACAATCATGATATTACTGGCTGTAATTGCACTTACATACTCTGTCGCAGGATGGGACCATCTAGTTTTTGAAACTGGTGTTATCTCCTTATCCTCTTCTTTTGGAAGCCTCTACGATGTTCCTTATGAGGAGTGCCTCACATGCATTGATTTCACCCTACTGATTAGTTTATGGGTCATGAGCATATGGCGTTCACGACCTGTGTCTCAGATACGAGGCAGTGCCCAAGTGGGTTTCCGTGCTGCATCCACTTCAGTATGTCTTGCCATAGCATACTATGGCTACATTCTCCAGGGACAGGGAAAGAGCATGTTCTATCTTGGAATGACTATTCAGTATTTGTTTCCTATCCTGGCACTACTGTTTGCTGTGAGTGGCCATCTGTACCTAGAATGTCTTCGTGAGTGTACTCTTGGCGTCATGGTCCCCTTGTTATATGTGATCGCTATTGACACTTTTGGCATTTACAAAGGAATTTGGCAAGTCTCTGATAAGTTTTCATCAGGAAAGTATGTACTTGGGATCAACATAGACAATATTCTTGTTTATGCCCTCATAACTGCTTTGGTGTCACTACCAATAGTAGGGTTTCTGAGGCATGCTGAAATCTACCAGGTGCAGCGAAAAAAGACTGGATCTACACTCAAGGCTTGGGCTATTATCTATGTCTGGGGATGAAGACTTAACAATAATAATATATACTTAGCTTGAATGATTATTACTAGTCTTGCTGCATGACTGTATATGTGTAAACTATGAATGATGATGGATGTGGAAGACAGTCAACAATAATTATTGAACACTAGTGCTCATGCTGTTGTAACTTACATATCACCATCATGTTAAAAACACTGCCTGGCTTAGCCACAATCCCTATACTAGCTATATACGCAGATGGTGACATTGATTATATAGTTGTAGAGATAGGAGTACCAAAAAAAGTGGCTACTTGAGAACGATCGTTTCTGACAGTCAAATATAGCTATATACTCTACAGTCTTGTAAATATCTCGTAGCGCCAAGAGTAAGTCTTTTGCTGAGGCATAATCTTGTCTGTGGTGGCCACATTTGTTATGCTATACTTAGGCCATACCAAATTGATTTTATGTTTCACGGATTGCTTAGGTCAGAAACATGACCCAGTAGGCAGGCAAAAAAATAAAAATAAAAATGACCAAACTGCTCATGAATTTAATTAGATGCCACTCGGCCATGCACCATGCATCCTCCATTCTTGCCACGTGGTGAGTACTTAGCCTCGTTCCCAGGCCTTCGTGCGTTCGTCGCTTGCAGTAAGAGCTAGTGACGAACGCGCGAAGGCCTGGGAACGAAGCTAGAGTGTACTGGATTACGTGAACATATTAAGTGTTTTTTTTCAATTTTCAAGAAAAAAGACCCGGCCGGATCCGTGAAACATAAAATCAATTTGGTATGGCCTTACACTTGCAAGCGTGCAAGGTTCAGTTGATTCAAAACTGCACTTGATGAGGTCACAGACAGCACAGTGCTTGACCTTTGCATGCATATCACCAATTATAATACGGAAGAAGGAGGAGACGAGGAAGCCCTGCCCTGAAATCCCACATCGAATATTCACACTTCCACGTGTTTGCCAGGGCGTGTCGTACCCGAGACGAAAAAATTTGGCGCGTACAAAGAAGTGGTCACCCACGTCCATACGGATACAGAAGGTATTCTCAAAAATTGTAAAGCTACACCCTATACGCTATATTGTGCTGCATGTAGGCTGCGAGAAGCCTAGGTGACTTGCATAGCGTAGTCTACGGTTTGCATGGTCCTACCGGCTTAGTCTCACGTAGCCGCACCCCGTTCCGCAAACGGGGTGGGGCTACGGGTGACCTGGGTACCCAGGAGGAGGTGGGGAGGGGGGGTATGGCGTGTTATCAGTGTCAAAATTCGAACACTTCTACCAAATTTTGAGTGATGAGGTCGCTCAGTTAGGAAGTTATGCGATCCCACTAAAGCTGACAATGACTATCCTCATAGATGATGGCTAAGCGACCATATACAATAACTGATCGACCTCACAAAGTAACTGCCTGACCTCGTTGGTTAGCCAGCTGATTGACCTCATAACGTAACTGACCGACTTCATGAGGCGACTAACCGACCTCATAAAGTAATTGACCGACCTCATAGAGTGGATTGTATAACTTTGGACCATGATTAGGTTCAACAACAACGCTGGGGATCAGCCTGGAAGTGAGGCTATAAATAGCTTTGCGACCTCATGAAGTAACAGACCGTCCCCATAGAGTAACTGACCAACCTCATAAAGTAATTGACCAGCCTCATAAAGTAACTGACCAACCTCATTAAGTAGCTAACTGACCAACCTCATAGAGTAAATGACCAACCTCACAAAGTAACAGACTGGCCTCATAAAGTAACTGACCAACCTCATCAAGTAATTGACCAACGCACAAATTATTTACAAGAGCTCGAAAAGCCTGCAAAGTTTCTTAAAACAAGCTGCAGGCTCTACCTCCAATCCAATTCAAAATGTACTGATTACAAATCCCTGGGTGATCCCACCCAGTATGAAAGAAATGGACACCAGACCGTCTTTGCACATGAGGGGGGGTCTGGGCATGTGGATAGTAAAAAATACAGGCTGAGAATGGGAAATTGACTATATATGGTTATGACTGTCAAACCAATATAAGTGTAGAGAAATGAGATAGCTAACTACTCCGTGTCTTCCACAGCTTTCTACTCCAGAAACTTGTTGTATCTATCCATGGATATCATGTCTCGTCTGGCAATTATAGCAGCCCTGACTGCTATTGTCCTGCCATTGGGCAATGTGTGGATGAGTCTCACAACATACTCGTATGTGAAACTTCACCTCTTCATCCTAGCTCCTGCAGCTTTCCTGTACTTTGTACCTCCACGTCCGCTGAGTAAAGCCCACCCTGGTGTACGTCAGTCTGGCTATACAATCATGCTGGTACTGACTGTAGTTGCACTCACATACTCCGTTGCAGGATGGGACCACATACTTTATGAAAGTGGTGTATTCTCCTGCCCTTCATCCATTGGAAGCCTCCATGATGTTCCTTATGAGGAGTGTTTCTGGTGCATTGATCACACCATATTGGCTAGTTTGTGGGTCATGAGCGTATGGCGTTCACGCCCTGTTTCTCACATACATGGCAATCCCCGTGTGGGCTTCCGTGTTGCATCTACTTTAGTATGCCTCGCTATGGCGTACTATGGACACATCCTGCAGGGACAAGGGAAAAACATGTTCTATCTTGGAGTGACACTTCAGCATACATTTCCTATCCTGGCACTGCAGTTTGCAGTAAGTGGTCACGCACAACTACAATGTCTTCGTGAGTGTATCCTCGGTGTCATGGTCCCCTCATTGTACGTGATTGCTGTTGATACCTTTGCCACTTACAAAGGAATTTGGAAAATTACAGAAGGATTTACATCAGGGAAGTATATGCTTGGAATAGAAATAGAAACTATTATAGTTTACACCCTCACAACTTCCATGGCAACGCAAGCAATGGTAGGATTTATAAGATTTGCTGAAATCTACCAGGTGCTGCGGAAAAAGACAGGATCTACAATCAAGGCTGTAGCTCAAACGTTTGTTTGGGGATGAGAAACACATAGCTCTTGTAAGTAGAAAGCTTACCAAGTTGTACAATTATGTGAGGATATAAAGATTACCATAATGAAAGCATCTAGTGTAATGGTTGGGGGGTCTCTATTAAATAGCGGTCTGCTAAAAATTCTTGCACTTCACTGCTACCCACTGAGAAACAACAAATGAATGTGGATTGAGCTGGTGAAAGTGCATGCTAAACCCGTGCACTGCACCTAATCCTTCTTAAATTCCAGTCTGCCAGTCCACTAGCCACTTCACAAGCCTGGAAAGCTAGATTCACTAGCACTGATAGTACTACCCATTGGTCAGACTATGATCCAATGTTTTGATAGGCAGTGGGAAGTGTTGGTACAACTTTAAAATTCATTGGAAAAAGGTCAAATACAAGGTAAGCATGTAGTCACATGGGAACCAAAGTTTTTACAGTTGCTGACTATTCTGCAATCTCAGTCTGTGGCAAATTTAGGGAGTGGGCTGGTAGTTGCTAAAAGAGCGTATATACATAGGTGTCTTGTTCCCAGGTTCACCCTGCTTAAGAGGGGCTCCGCCTCCTAAGCGAGGTGAGCCTTCCCCTCCCCTCCCAAGCGGGGTGAGCCTGGGAACGAGGCTAAAGTGCATGCATGCACTTAGGAGCTGGCAGCCAGAAACTATGCACCTAACAGAATAAGTGTGCCTACTGCAACAGTTATTAATTCAAGAGTGCTTTATTAATGAGCAAACTGTATCCCGTAACCTTAAAGCCTTTATTATTTGAAACCTGGTTACGTCATCCACCTAATTACATTCCGGCCGGTGGGACAGTTGCCTCGAACCCAGGCTTTCCGTTCCGGATTTTGTCTCGCAGCTTTCCAAAGATGCGAGACGCAAGTTCACCAGACCCTTTCCTTCTTTTGCGGAAGTGGGTCGGGCCTGCGAGACTAAGTCACTCCAACGCGGAAGTTCCTTTTCTGGCACGAGACTGCACGGACGGCTAGCTAGGCGTGTACAAAGGTTCGCGGCTGATCACCATACGGGTACAGAAGATATTCTCAAAACTGGTGAGCTAGACTCTATAGCTGCATGTGTCGCGCTGCATGCAGTCTGCGTGAAGCCAGGAGTCGCGTGCTAGCACATTGTTTTAATAGAACACTAGGTGACCATTCTAGCATAGCTACTTCTATGACTGCCAGAGTAACTTAGTGTACAAAAATAATGAATGGAATACTGTCTTTCAATACTTTCTACACAGTTCAACTTGTTGCATTGTATCCAGATACCATGTCTCGTCTGGTGATTATAGCAATCCTGACTGCTGTTGTCTTCCTTTTGGGCAATCTGTGGATGAGTCTCACAACATACTCATATGTGAAACTTCACCTCTTTGTCCTATCTCCTCTGGCCTTCCTGTACTTTGTACCTCCACGTCCGCTGAGTAAGGCCCACCCTGCTGTACGTCAGTTTGGCTATATAAGCATGCTGGTATTGGCCATAGTTGCAGTCACATACTCTGTCGCAGGATGGGACCACATAATTTTTAAAGTTGGTGTCATCTCTTGCCCCTCATCCATTGGAAGCTTTCATGATGTTCCATACGAGGAGTGTTTCTGGTGCATTGATCACACCATATTGGCTAGTTTGTGGGTCATGAGCATATGGCGTTCACGCCCTGTTCCTCACATACGGGGCAGTGCCCAAGTAGGTTTCCGTGTTGCATCAACTTTGGTATGCCTCGCCATGGCATACTATGGCTACATTCTCCAGGGACAGGGAAAAAACATGTTCTATCTTGGAGTGACTCTTCAGTATTCATTCCCTATCCTGGCACTACTATTTGCTGCAACTGGCCATTTGTACCTACAATGTCTTCGTGAGTGCATCCTTGGTGTCACTGTGCCCACATTATATGTGATTGCTGTTGACACTATAGCAGTTTACAAAGGTACTTGGGTAGTCTCAGACGAGTATATTTCAGGAAAGTATGTGCTTGGGATCACAATAGAACATATTGTAGTTTATACCCTCACAACTGCCATGGCATCACTACCAATAGTAGGATTCTTAAGAGCTGCTGAAATCTACCAGTTGCTGCGTAAAAAGACAGGATCTGTACTCACGGCCTGGGCTCTAATGTATGTCTGGGGATGACGATAACACTTAGGTAGAACGGTTAGTATTTGTCGCATGACTTAGGAATCTGTATATGAAGTGTGAATAATGCATTAAATGTGGAAAGACAGTGATATCAAACATGGACCAGTGATCATGTAGTTAACCAACTCACTGTTTAAAGTGAAACAGTTCATGCATGATGACAATGGTGATGCAAACAGGTAGCCCTTTCAGCAAGAAGTGCTCATTTGCATGCATGCTCAAAGTTTTTTTGTACTATGCTCTCTGCATGGCTGCCACAAACATGAAAATGACCAGCTTTGTATGATGTTGCACTGAGAAAGCTGTGAATCATGTGACTTGGTTGGTTACTGATAGTGAATTCGTGTGCTGTTCTACGTACTCACTCTCATCCACTGTCTATATACCAGTAGTTGTCATAACACAAGACCACAGTTGACTCTGGCCTCCACAGTACACATTGTCAATGCATCCAATTGCATGGTCTCATGACCACATACTCTATAGTCATCTGGTTTATTGATATGAGCATAACATCTTGGACTACAGTCATAATTATGTATATCTACTTGATGATGCTCCTAAAGGACTTAAAGAAATTTATTTATACACATGAAAGAGAAAATTGAGAGAGAAGAACAAATATTAATTTCTAGCGGAATTGTCTTCATGTCAATATACGCTCATGCTTCTATATACTCAATAAGGGACAAGCTGGGGTCACAACGGTTATTGTCCACCTGCATTCAAGCCACCTGCATTCAAGTGACTGTTTTCGATCCACTTGGGGTGCGGTTAGCCTCGACAAAACTCAAAACTAAAATTGATTGATTTTAGTAAGGCATGTTTCATCTTAGTATTAAAAACTAAAACTGAAATTAATCCTCTTAGTTCATGATTAAAAATCAAAACTAAACTAATTTGAAATCACTCAAAACTGGTAGTAAACTTATACTAGATTCAGTGATTAAAAACTAACAATTTGAATCTGTAGCTTAATTACACTGAAACTAAACTACAAGTCAGAACATTAAACTAAAACAACACTGCTGTGTTCTTGCAGTGAAATAAATGGCTATACTGCCTTTTTACATACATGTAGCTCATTCACTGTATAGATCTACTGTCTTGATTTCTGTGGCTACTTAGTGTATGACATGCATGACTGCCAAACCAATAACCATGTCTTTCACAACTTTCTACACAGTTCAACTCCAGAGCTTGTTGCATTGTATCCAGATATCATGTCTCGTCTGGCGATTATAGCAATCCTGACTGCTGTTGTCTTCCTTTTGGGCAATCTGTGGATGAGTCTTACAACATACTCGTATGTGAAACTTCACCTCTTCATCCTAGCTCCTGCGGCCTTCCTGTACTTTGTACCTCCACGTCCACTGAGTAAGGCCCACCCTGCTGTACGTCAGTTTGGCTATACAATCATGCTGGTACTGACTGTAGTTGCAGTCACATACTCTGTCGCAGGATGGGACCATATAATTTATGAAGTTGGTGTCATCTCTTGCCCCTCATCCATTGGAAGCTTTCATGATGTTCCATACGAGGAGTGTTTCTGGTGCATTGATCACACCATATTGGCTAGTTTGTGGGTCATGAGCATATGGCGTTCACGCCCTGTTTCTCACATACGGGGCAGTGCCCAAGTAGGTTTCCGTGCTGCATCAACTTCAGTATGTCTTGCCATAGCATACTATGGCTATATTCTCCAGGGACAGGGAAAAAACATGTTCTATCTTGGAGTGACTCTTCATTATTCGTTCCCTATCCTGGCACTACTATTTGCTACAAGTGGCCATTTGTACCTACAATGTCTTTGTGAGTGCATCCTTGGTGTCACCGTGCCCACATTATATGTGATTGCTGTTGACACTATAGCAATTTACAAAGGTACTTGGGTAGTCTCAGACGAATATATTTCAGGAAAGTATGTGCTTGGGATCACAATAGAACATATTGTAGTTTATACCCTCACAACTGCCATGGCATCGCTAACAATAGTAGGATTCTTAAGAGCTGCTGAAATCTACCAGTTGCTGCATAAAAAGACAGGATCTGTACTCACGGCCTGGGCTCTAATGTATGTCTGGGGATGAAGATTTACAATAACACTTAGGTAGAACGGTTAGTATTTGTCGCATGACTTAGGAATCTGTATATGAAGTGCATTTTAAAGGACAGTGATATCAAACATGGACCAGTTAACCCAACTCACTGTTTAAAGTGAAACTGTTCAGGCATGATGACAATGGTGATGCAAACAGGTAGCCCTTTCAGCAAGAAGTGCTCATTTGCATGCATGCTCAATTAGTAGCTCACCGTACTTTTCTGTGGCAAAGTCTAGAACTATCACTGGAAGAGCATATGTATCTGATGCATGAACAGTGGACCACATCTCCCTGAAAACAAAGCAGGTCTACAAAGTCACCCACTGTACAGGAGGTGTTTCAGCCAATACCAGGCCTCATCAGCATATGGAGTTTTCTCCTAACTTGTGTGCTTGGAGGAACCAGATGACAGTCATGAGAACCGGCTGTGAAGAGTTTTTCGTATTATGCTTTCCTCCATGGCTGCCACAAAAATGAATGTTGCACTGAGAAGACTGTGAATCATGTGCCACATGCATGATTGGGGCGAGCCTGAGCGAGCCCCACACTAGCGGGACTCCATAGCCTCATTTTCAGGAACGAGGCTACTCCATTGCAAGACGCATATGTTCTACGTACTCCCATGCACTGTCTATAACTGTCATAACCAACACGAGACCACAGTTGACTCTGGCCCCCCACAGTACACATTGTCGTAAAGTGGGTATGCATCCAATTGCATGGTCTCTTGACCAAATACTCTATAGTCATCTGGCCTATTGTTGTTTCCTGATATGAGCGTAACATCTTAGACTACAGTCATATGTACCTACTTGATGATGCTCCTAAAGCACTTACTTCCATTTTAAGAAATTTATTTATACAGTACATATGCACGATCATCATGATAGCGGGCTCTGCTTTGAGAGAAAAGAATGAACATTACTTTTAAGCAGAATTGTCTATATGCACTCATGCTTCTACGCACTTCAGTAAGGGATTTCTTACACTGGGCCTCAGAGGTTATGTGAACAATTAATAGCTGCATTCCAGTGGTGTTTTAGTTAACACAAACCAAAAGTGAAATTGATTTTAATAAGGCGTGTTTGATCTTAGTAATTAAAACTTAATCCTGTCTTGGTTCATAATAATTTGAAACTGCTCAAAAATGGTAAAACTAAAAGTGCTTAATACTCACCCATTTAGATTTAGTGATTGAAACTAAAACTAACGACTTGAATCTGTAGTTTAATTACACTGCTAAGTCTGCTAAAACAACACTGCTGTGTTCTTGCAGTGGACTAAATGGCTATACTGCCTTTCTATGTACATGTAGCTCATTCACTATATAGATATAAACTGTGTTGATTACTGTGGCTATTTCTTGTATGGCATGCATGACTGTCAAGCAATAACCATCTCTTTCACAACTTTCTACTCCAGAACTTGTTGCATTGTATCCAGATATCATGTCTCGTCTGGCGATTATAGCAATCCTGACTGCGCTCATCTTCCTTTTGGGCAATCTGTGGATGAGTCTCACAACATACTCATATGTGAAACTTCACCTCTTCATCTTAGCTCCTGCAGCCTTCCTGTACTTTGTACCTCCACGTCCGCTGAGTAAGGCCCACCCTGGTGTACGTCAGTTTGGCTACATAAGCATGCTGGTACTGGCCGTAGTTGCAGTCACATAATCTGTCGCAGGATGGGACCATATATTATTTAAAGTTGGTGTCATCTCGTGCCCCTCATCCATTGGAAGCCTTCATGATGTTCCATACGAGGAGTGTTTCTGGTGCATTGATTACACCCTATTGGTTACTTTGTGGGTCATGAGCATATGGCGTTCACATCCTGTTTCCCAGATACGTGGTGACCCCTATGTGGGCTTTCGTGCTGCATCAACTTTGGTATGTCTTGCCATAGCATACTATGGACACATCCTACAGGGACACGGAAAAAATATGTTCTATCTTGGAGTGACTCTTCAGCATACATTTCCTATACTGGCACTGCTATTTGCTGCAACTGGCCATCTGTACCTACAATGTCCTCGTGAATGTATCCTCGGTGTGGTCCCCTCATTGTATGCGATTGCTGTTGACACTTTAGCCATTCACAAAGAAATTTGGCAAGTCTCAGACAAGTTTATATCGGGGAAGTATGTGTTTGGGATCACTATAGAACATATACTGATTTATTCCCTCACAACATTCATGGCATCACTACCATTGGTAGGGTTTTTAAGGGCTGCTGAAATCTACCAAGTGTTGCGAAAAAGAACAGGATCTATACTTAAGGCTTGGGCTCTTGTCTATGTCTGGGGATGAAGATTAACAATAACTCCAGTAGAATGGCTAGTAATTGCTGCATGACTCAAATCTGTATGGAGGAGTTTTAGGTAGTAGCTAGTCTATTTTGTATACTGCATTAATTTGTGTTGAAAATGTCATTAACACCACCTCACATCAACAGACATGTGAGTTAACTTACATCCGTCTTACTCATTATTCTGCACACTTTTGGAGGCTTAGAATTTCAGGGCAATTCAAACAGTCATCAACCTGGATCAACATTATTCAGAAACCTTCAAGTTTTACCTCTTCACAACTTTTAAGTCCATAGACTCCAGTCACATTCCACAATACTAATTCAATCATTGTGATTGTACCTGTAGCTTAACGATAGCTCAATAAGGCAAACATCCTTGTAATATAAACTTCACCATAATTATGTATTTTCAGATATAGATATCAGATAAAACTGGAGGGGGGGGGGGGGGGGGGGGGGGGGGGGGGGAGCAATTTATGCATAACAGCATATATAAATAATCATACTGTGACAACCCTTTCAGCAAGGATTCTATGGTGAAAGGTGAGACTGCAACCGCTCATAACAGCAATTTACGAAATTGAGGACAGCTACACAAAGAGACACTAAATTCGAGATGAGATTACACTACTGTATTTACTACAGTATAATCGGGTGGGCGAGGTGGCAGCGGGTTATATATTATGACGTATTTATACTCTGCTGATGTAATGACGTTTGGGAAATCCCCAGTGCTTTGGTGGTCGCTGCCATGAAGAGTCATATTTAGAAGTCAAAATATGGAAGTGCAGGTCGGTTTACGTGTTGTTCGTGGGCCGAACTGGAGGTGGGGGGATCAGGACGGAGGAGAGGGCCACGTAGGGACAGTGATCGAGGTGCAACGAGCAGGTCGTCGTGGTGACAGTGAAAGCACGAAGACACCGTGCGTGGTGACGGTTCAGTGGGACTGTGGGAACAGGTGTAGATACCGCTGTGGCATCGAAGATAAATACGATCTGAGAGTGATCGACAGTGCACCCGCTGGTGGGTAACTGTTTTAGCGACAAAGCGTATTCGTCCAAAGTTATATCCCGGCGGTATACGGTATTTATACCACCCACACCGTAACCCTTATAAAATCACTGTGGCTATGGCGGATTACGTTCTGTCGCTAACAACAACATATTAGATAGATGCTGTATCGTTTGGGGTGAGCCTGAGTGAGAGTGTATATGGCAAGATTGCGTTGGCAGGAAAACTATTGTTCATAATTTACACAGGGTACAGCTGAACAGGGTCCGTTCAGCTTTTGAGAGGTGTGGCTTCACTCAGTCTGGAGAGCAAAAGTCTAGATTTGCATTTACTGCAGCTGTGTGTGAAATACAGGCAAGGAAGTGCTAGATCAATTCCATACCATTAGTGCCAAATGTAAAAGAAGCTGCTTCTCTAAGTCCACTGTTACAGCTGCTTCCTGCTGCATTTGTCCTCTGTAAGTAAGGTATATGTAACTGACATTTGGAAGCGTAGTTCCACTCTTGTCCAGTGGCGTGGAGTATGCAATAGTACTATAGTTGTCGCTCTTGGTACTAGAGCAAAAGAACATCTCTGCACTTCTCTGCTGCACTTTTGGGGTCTGCCTGTTTCTCAGTCTCATTGCAGGTTATGTCTCTCCAACAGATATTCCTTTGGCGCAGACTAGCCCAATGTACCCTGCGCTGTATGATGTGTCTTCCATCGCATGTTGCACGTAATGTGTACTGCATATACATAGGAGATATACCCCCAAGATAGAAGGACCCACAGCATACGTATACACAAAGCAGTGTACATCCAATTTGAGTACATATTAGTATCTTACCCTTTGAATGCATGTCTCATATGAGCTGAAGCTAGATGACAAAAACCCTTAACGGTCAGCATACCTCAATCACTTTAAGGTTTCCTTTGAGGAAACTGTTCCAGAAGTACTCAAGGTTGAGGTTACTCAGGTAACAAATGTCTTGGGTATGAGGCTCGAGGCTACTATGTAGTAAGTCGGGACTCTCGGCCCACTGGATGTACCTTGGGGTGCAATTTAGACTTGTAGAGAGAAAATCCACTATTGCAATGACTACTGGACCCCAAATACAGAAAGTGATGGGTAAGGTAAAGTGTACAGATACCAATGAAACAGTTTTTTATTCTTCTCCAGGTATCAGGCACTGTGATGTGGTATGTGATGGGTGTGCGCAGGAGGGAATCACTGGTATCCGCTGGAAGTGTGTGAAGTGCAATGACTATGATCTTTGCACCATGTGCTACTTGAACGGCAAACACCGCTTAGAGCATGAGTTTGAGAGGATGGACACTCCCATGTATGTGATCAACTAGATTTGCCATTAATCTGTAACGTGTTTGGAGTGGTCCACACATCATAGCTAGCCCATATAATTAAAATTTCTATATATAGCTATACGTCATGTAGCAGGTACTCTAATGAGGTAATTGGCTTCAAGCTTCCTCTAGAAACCATCATCTGATTGTTGACTATGTCATGTAGGTAAGTGGATTGTGTGTCGTAACATGGTTGCACTAACTCCTCTACCAACAATTATTGATGCAAAATAAATTAGCAACAGTGCCAGTGCAATAACTAGGTGTGAAGAGTGCAGTATCTGGCTCTGGAAAATGATGTAATAGCAAAGGCAACATGTACAACACAAAACCGCCAATTTCTCACTTAAATGAGGCATGTATGTACAACGTGACACGAGGGGTGTTGTCAATATAACCACGAAGCCCAAGGGCACAGACCAAGTGGGTTTTCTTTTGGGCTGGGAGAGTGGACGAACAGCAGTAGTGACAAGGAGGTTATGGAGTTGAAGCGGCCCCCTTAGAAACTGAAACTTAGCATTTCGCATGTACAGGATCACTATATAGCACTTTGTAAGCGAAGATCAAGAAGGCTAAATAACATCGTCAGACAGCAAAAATCATTGGGTACTTGCTCTTCTGGATCATCAGCAAATCGCTCGTTTCTGGCCTTTTTCCACGATGTGAAGTTAGCCATATACTGTTTTGTGTTGGATACCATGTTTTTAGGAACATATTTTGCTGAGTGCCCCTTCTTGATCTTCACTTACAAAGTGCCATGCATGCGAAACGCTAAGCTTCAGTTTGTTTGTAGGTCGCTACAGCTCCATGACCTCCTTTCACTACTGCTATTATCCACTCTCCCAGCCCAAAAACAAAACATCTTTGCTCCAAGAATTCTCTCAAGCAGACGTGCTCAGAAGTGATGTCCTTCAAATTCATATCCACAGATCCATCACTACTAAATGACATAATTGCTATCGCTTAGCACTATAGCAACTGAATGCAACAGGAAGTAAGTTAGTTATGCGCACCCTCGTGGCTCATGCTTATAAATCAGTTACATCCCTTGTACCCGTGTTGTAACTAATATGTGCAAATCAGAATGGTGACAACTTTGAGTTTGTATACTAGACTACCACTTGCCACTTGAAATCTCCTCATGGAAAATATTCATGAGGGACTGTTTGTTATGCTGATCCTGGTGATAACTGATTATGCATAAATAAAGCTGTGATGGGTTGAGGTAAGCTTATTAGAGCAGAGCTTAGCTACTAACTCCAGGTATGTGTGGGATGACAACAGGTATTTTTCTATAATGGCTGATGTTTTTGCTGTTGCAGACTGAGGACTCGGGTTCCTGCCCGCCACGCTACAAAGAGAAAAGAGATTAGAGGGATATTTGTACATGCAGAAGTCATTCCTGGATATGACTGGCAGCAACCACCAGGAGAAGGTCTGTACAGTCTTGAACTCAGACGATTTGTGTGAGACAAAATCTCAGACTGAAATCCTGGGTTTGTAACTAAAAATACTTATGCATTTATGTAGATACACTGTGTTAGTGCATCTATACTGGGAGAGCTATTAGGATCACATTCTAGCTGTGATTGATGGTTAGAATCACGCACGTACATGGCTCAGAAATAGCTGTTTCATTCAGAATGTAGTTACGAAGAAGGACTAAGAGCTGTCACATTCAAGTGTGAGTGAAGGTCTATAGCTAGCCTGCACACTCAGCATCGTCTCATTGACAATTGCTATATTACTGGTATGTTATACAAGTCATCCCAAACACACTAGTCAGATGATTCATCATCGTGGGACGAGCCTGAGCAAACAGCACACGGCTGATGTTCATGGTACACAGCCAGATTGTCACTGTATGCTGTGTGCAGTTATAAGCCAAACTTGATAATGCATAATAGCTATAAGTCCTCACCAAAGGTAGGTATCACAAATTGTATGCTGTGACCTTTCTCCAGCCAAGGCAGCTACTATATATGGCTACACATGGATCGACTAAGCTTATGAGCTGAATCTCTGGCGCTTATGAGTGCCATTTATGCATGGCCCTTACCTGAAGCGGTCTCAACCCGGTGTGTATGATTTGTATGGTTTGCAAGCAGCCTTCCATTGATGGTCGGTCCATAGCTGCAGTGACAAACAAGAAGTAAGTTGCTATGCGTGGTTCAACTTGAGCCGTCTTCGCTCCGGGTAGCTGACGCTGCACTCATGCATGAGGCTACCTACATTCAATTTTCGGGAAATATTTAAAATGCACATTTAAAATTTACGGTATATGGCAGCAAGCAAACCGACAGACATACACACGCGTCTTGCAGTGCAGTCCCGCTAGTGTGGAGCTCGCTCAGGGTCGCCCCAACTAAAAAGACTGACATGAGCCTAGCTGCTTACTATAGCAGTATCAGTATAGAAAGAGAGCATAGGTTGAGGCCAGTCCACCATTTAATGAGGTTGTTCAAACTACCCAACCACATAATTAAGTTTTTCCATGGTAACTGCAACATGTTATATTGTTTCAGGTGCACTTAGAGGATCTGGAGTTGTTGTGGGTATTCAAGGAGTGAAAGCAAGCGACAATTCCGTAAGTGCATTGCTTTTGTGAGATGTCAGTTGACACATGTCATACATTTGACATTGCCCTGTCCATTGGTCTTCTAGAGAAGCTTTGCTGAAGTCCTTTGGAATGAGAGTCAAGTGAAAACCATCCACAGAGTAGGACATGAAGGAAAGGTGGGAGCCAACTATCAAAATCTCCATCACACCCCTTTTACGTGTGTGTGTGTGTGTAGAATGACATCTGCTGTTTTTTTTATATGGTTTACATAGGTTGACCTCAAATGTGTTGATTCAGCTAGTGGTGGGTACTACTATCCTGACCATCTACCTGTGCTAGGTACATATGTACACACTAACCTCTGCTGAGCTTATAAGTACAGCAGACACAGAATTATTTCCATGTGACTTGTAGAATGTAAATGCACACCATCAGTAGTCAGATGCTTCTACATGAAGACCAAGCTATATAAACCTTTTGTACCTGCTGTATGGTATTTCAATTTCTATCTGTGCCACCTAATGATCAGATGCTCTACACAGAGACCAAACTATATCGACCCCTGTGTATGATACTTTACATCTGTGCCACATGCACCAACTAAGCCATACAGACACTTATTTGTACCTACTATGTGTCTGTGTCATGACCTGTTTGGATGTAGGTGCTCCCTTGGTGTTACCTGGCCCCCAGGACATTAGCACAGGGGACTTGGTGAGGATAGAGCTGGAAGCAGATATCTTCAAGGCCATGCAGGAGGGCCATGGTGGATGGAGTGATCCCATGCTAGAGGTGGGCGGAAGGTGTATGAAGAAATTACTTCCCTGTTGAATTTCTTTGTGGGCGTTCGCCACATGTACAACTTCAATATGATCTCTGCTATATTATGCTGTAGCCTAACAGCCAGTGTCTTGATGTTGTGCATTCAAAGTTAGCTACATGCTGTTCCTTATTTCATTTCCACAGGTTATTTGATATGTAAATACTGACAAAGACATAGCTATTACCGTAAGCTCCCGAAAATACGCCCCCTTCGAGCAAACGCCCTCCCCCATCTTTAATCCCCAATTTCTTGCATAGGATATTTTTCGCTTGTGTAAACACCCTGTAGCGAGCATCTTCTAGGCATGCTTTTAGTGAGCTTTTGGTTTAGTTCCATCATCGAGTATGTTCGTATACACGTACGCGCAAAATCCTATAGCCTCGTTCGCTGGTCACCGCCAGGTTTTTGTTGTAAGAGCTTACGCGGGGTCGTCCCCTGTCACCACTGACGGTGCAAGTTGCTTCAATGTTTCTCAGCTTAGTATCAACACAACAACCACGGCTAATTTCCTGTAGTACACGCTCAGTGAAGCTGCTGGCCGTTCTAGAAAGTCACTGCAGTCGTTGTGATTATGCGACCACAAGCGTAACATTGAGCAACATCGAGCAACCTTGGTATGTATTAGTAAAATCTGTACACAAGGATGTGATCAGACTGATGTAAGCGAAGCTGTTAACATACACTCTCAGACTCCCATTGATATAGCAACATGCAGGAGAGAGGTTGACAGACCCTGCAAAGTCTATGTTGCATTGCAGTTGGCTTTTGTGCACATTTAACTGACATTTACAGGCAGGAGTCCAGTTCACTTCAGTCTAGTGATACATGACACCTCGATAGGTGGGCCCTTAACTTTTTACGCACAGAAGTAGCTTGTATCATGCTATTTTTTAACGCAGAAATAAAAATAGTGCCTGAGGGTCAAAGTGACAAGCGTTGCTTAGTAAGCTCTGAGCAATGCCATTAGCCTAATTTGCATAGAGAGCATGTAGCTAGGCTGGACTAAATAGCTATTCATTGGTAGATTAGCTATTTGGTCATGTACTAGCTATTTGGTCTTGTACTATATAGCAATTTGTCTCTTGCTACTTGCAGTCCCAACATATTCAGCAGATTTTCAAGCCTTATGTAAAATCTGGCCGTTTGTTCCCTATGTTCAAGCGAAAACCTCATCTTTGGCAGCCCTTCGGTTTGGCAAAATTTACAATCACTCACAAATTAGTGCTGCCTCTTCCTGTCAGTGATGTAAGTGGAAAGGTGTGACCTATACTTAGTACTACTCAATTAGCAGGGATTTACCCTGAGACTCTTCTTAGGCTACTGTGAGGTGGGGCTCTTCCTGTGCATGTTTTCCTTAGTGTAGGCAAAACGATCAAATTGCCTATGTCTGCAAAGAGGTAATACCGTATGGGGAGAAATTTTCGTGGGACAAAATTTTCGCGGATTGGCCGCTGGCAAAGATTTCGCGAAAATATTTTCGCGGTTTGACAATCACAAAGCACAAAGCACGACGATCACAAAATTTCGCGGTTAAAATTTTCACGGTATGAGGCAAATCCGCAAAAACCACGAAAATTTTGTCCCACAAAAAGTTCTCGCCATACGGTACATATCTTCCTAAAACTGTGCGTGTGTGAATAGGGGAGTGTGCACTTGCTACATGGTGGGCAAGAGTGCATGATGATGTCATTTTTATTGTGGAGGGAAGAGAGTGTGTAACTTTTTATTCTTACCATGGAGAAAGCAGAATCCCTTGTATGTACTGTAAATATCACATCTGGTCAAGTTGTAGGTAGTGTGCAGGTAAATGTGTGAGTAAGAGCAGCTGTAAAACTGTCAAGTTGGAGGCTAGTCAGTTGGATAAAAACCACATTTTATTCAAAGAGAACCTCAAGAGTTTGTCTGAGAGGCTACACGGACTTCTTTGACTGTCAGGCATGGGAAGCACCATAAAACTAAGTTTGTTGCGTCAGGAAGTCTTAGAGCCGAGAAACGTTTCTGTGTAAATAAAACTTGCCAGGTAAGCTTAGAGCACTCCAATTTTACTGACCACAAGGGCAACAGTACGTTGTGAAGTTTTAGATTGTGGAACTGCAAAGGTGTGTTCTATTTTAGTACACACAGGAGATTCTGCCTGTTTCGAATTTTTGCCAGTCGCACACTCTTTCTCAATAAAAATTTTTTTAATGCCCTCTTTTATGGTGGGCACTTTATATCTACTCTGCGGTAGAAGTATTTCCTAGTGTTTGGTTAGGGTTCTATATGTACTTATTGCTACAGTTGATGAATTATTCAGGTGCTAGGTAAAATTGGGACAGTTCAGGCTATTCTGGATTCTGGAGATCTGCGAGTGAAGTACTCTGCTGGTACAGTGTGGACAATTGGCCCTGAGGCTGTTGCAAAGGTGATTTAGTTTAACACCAGCTTGGTAGCCACCACTTAAGGCAGTATGATCAAGGGAAACAACTGCCAGTCTTGAGTTGGGCTGTTTAATTGTTTTCTTTAGCCAAATATTTCCTGTTTGGCCTTTTCATCTGCTGGCCAATTACTGATTAATTTTGCAGATTCAGCTACATTCCTTGCTTGTGAAGTTACTGTTACAATTATGATTGTAGGTTGATGTTCCACGGTTCAAGGTGGGCGACAAAGTTCGAGTCCTTGGTGACGTTACAAAGGTCTCTGAACTCCAGAAGGGACATGGAGAGTGGGGACATAACACTGCACTGGTAAGTTCCCTGGATGGCAGAGCTGATGGAAATGTACAATAATTGTAGATGTGAATTCGGTCAGATTGCTTTGCTGGTATTGCAGAAAAGTCGGTATGTTCTCATCTGATATATTTAAACGCGAGGTTGTATTGTTTCCATTTGACTCAGACTCATATCACCCGATAGCAGGATTTACAATCATCTCACATCAGAATGTTTGCAACTACATACCGTATAGCGCTAAATTTTCGAGGGTCTAAATTTTCGCGAATAGCAATTTTTGAAGATTTCGTTGAAATAATTTCGCGAATTCACTGCACGCATACACTGCACGCCGCATGTCAAAAATTTTCGTTGAAATATTTTCGCAAACGGTTGAAAATTCGCGAAATTTGCGAAATTAAAGACCCGCGAAAATTTTGCGCTATACGGTAACTCTTACAATCTTTGTTTCTGAATCCTAGTTTCTCGGAGAGGTATGTTCTGTGATTGCGGTGCTGTCCAATGGTGACTTGGGACTGGTAGCTAAAGGAAGGACTTGGTACTTCAATCCACTCTGCGTCACTCCAGCTGATGAAGATGGTGCTGCTCTCTCCTCAAGTAATTGAGGCATTTTCTCTAGCTGTGCGGCTTGTGATTGTGTAGTGTTTGATTGGCTAGGGGCTCAGAATCTCAGCTAGCATATGTCTGTCATATTTTGGAGCCACCTCTGCACAACCCCCTAGCTCACATGCATTAAAATGGCTCCTTTGCTAGTTATGTGAAATCTAGTCCTTAAACTTGTTCTTATGAGCATGAGCTATGTTCTGAAGCTCCTGTTGTTGGTATTCATGAGCTATCTGACTGTGTTCATTTACATATTTGAGGGCTATTTTAACTTCTTTCCTACCACTACATGTATGCAGCCTCAGAGTGGTACAAACATGACACAGATGAGTTACTGCAAATGCAGCGGCTGTCTCTCTTTGAACTGGACAACCCCAGTGTGGTTTTTGCTGCAACTATGGCCTCTGACATCTCAATGCTTCGAACATACCTACAAAGACACCCTAAACATGTAAGTAACATACAGTCATACATTTGCTTTCAGGTTTTCTGTACTACATGACAGTAAGCACTCATGAGCAGTGATGGAAGTACCATGAGACTGAGGAATAAATACACAGACAAAAAGTCTAGATCCAGCTCAGATTCAGATCCAAGACCGTCTGAGTACTTGTCAGACATCTTAACACTGAGGCATTTGGACTCCTGGGTAGAGGACTGAAAGGCAAAATGTATAAGTAGCATTGCAGAAAGTGTTCAGCTGAATTTCACTCAAGTCTGTCTCTCTTTTGAGAAACAGTTCAACTTTAATATATAGGCATGCTGTTGTCTTCTGATCCTCTGTCCAGGAGTCCAAGTAGCTTAGTGGTATTCGAAGGTCTTGAGTTCATATTTTCTGTGAATTTATTTCTCGCTCGCTAGACATTTCCATACAATGTCGTGCCCGTACAATATATGCCTAGCACTGTCTCAATCTTTGTGCAGGTTAATGCCAAATATGGTGATCGAGCAGCTCTCCACCAAGCTGCTGGCATAGGCAACATCCCCCTGATTAAACTGTTGCTAGAGTTTGGTGCCACAGTGGATATTGAGGTATGTGCCTTGAGAACTGACTTGTTGCAATTCTTCTGTGTCTAGTCACACAATCACTTCAAAGTGTTTATTTTGTTTTCACAGGATGACTATGGTCTTAAACCTTTGCATTTAAGTGTTATAAGGTAAGTCACTGGTAAGACTAGCTTTGTTTCCAAGCCTTCGCCACCTCCAGTTTTTGCTTGCGTACAGTATGCAAAAACGGTGCAAGAACGGTACTACAAGTGATGATAAACTGGAGCCGGGGAAGGCCTTGGGAATGAGGCTAGGTGAAGATGCCATCTTGTTATATTCTTGCTAATTAATCCTGCATGTCCTAATGATTGTTATTGAACTGTAGTGGCCATGTGGAGGCAACAAAGTGCTTGCTTGATGGCAATGCTGATGTGAATACTAAGACCGTGGAGGGATTAACCCCACTCATGCATGCTGCTCAGATGGGCCATGTGGCTGCTGCTAAAGTTCTCCTCACTCATCCAAGGATACAGATACACGATCAAGTATGATGCTAAGAGCAAAAGAGGAAAGGAAATAGTCTGCAGTCATTTTGTATTAAACTCCAGCCAAGCTCTTGTCTAGAATTCTTACAAGCAGTCTGATTTCGAGGAAGACATAGTGTAGTGTCCATGTCTTTTGTCAAGATTAACTCAAAGTTGATTTGTTTGTTTGAGGAAGACATAGTGTAGTGTCCATGTCTTTTGTCAAGATTAACTCAAAGTTGATTTGTTTGTTTGAGGAAGACATAGTGTAGTGTCCATGTCTTTTGTCAAGATTAACTCAAAGTTGATTTGTTTGTTTGAGGAAGACATAGTGTAGTGTCCATGTCTTTTGTCAAGATTAACTCAAAGTTGATTTGTTTGTTTGTTTTTTGTCATACAATTTTTCTCTCCTGCATAGGACATTGATGGCAATACTGCCTTACATGCTGCAGTGTTTTTCCGGAAGAACAGAATGGTGTTTGTCCTGCTTGAGGCTGGTGCAGACCCTACCCTGCTCAACTTTCAGTTATTCACCTCCATCCATTATGCAGCATGGATGGGAAATCTACCGTATGTACAGCTAATAGAGGCTTTGTGCGTATGTGACAACATCTCTTGCCAAATGCTATAAACTCTTGAAAGGTTGTAGATCTGTCTCCAAATTGCACAGCTGTCATTTTGTGTATTCAAAGCCACTGTCAATGATCAATATGACAGTTTTGGCTTATTGTCTATTCTATATGAAGCAAAGCCAACTTTTAGTCCTAATAGCTGCCTTGCATGGCTGTAAGAATGGCTGCATTGCCTGCATGTGTGGTCAGTAGCTACCTCTGATAAAGACTGCCTTGGGCTACTCAGTATACACAGGCTGTGAAACTCTGTGTAAACAGTATAGTCCAATTTAGGCTCATTCATTGATGAACCATCCCCTGTAGCCATATTATATTACTATGTGATACAGTAGAACTTATTAACGTACAATCCTGCAGTCATCATGCCGTTTGCATAGTCATTTAAGGCTTGTGATTGTTATCAATGTTACTTATAGAATAATGTAGACTTTCAACAGTTCAGGATGATTCTGAAAATGGTAGATACCACAGTGAATATAAATCAGTTTTTTTTATATATCTATATAGGGCAATAGAACATTGTTTGGATCGATTTCCTGAACATTCAAACTTGAAGAATGACTATGGCTGTACAATTTTGCATTTGGCAGCTTGCTACAATCACTGTGACATTGTTAGCCTTGCTGCAGAACAGGTGAGAGACCAATTTGGTGTTTTAGAATGATGTTATGCGATTACTTGAGCATATACATGCACACAAGTTTAAAGTACATACATGACAGTGTGTGCTAGAGTTAGTGAGAATGGCAGACATGAGAAAACTGGAGCTTGCTATGAAGAGTTGTCTGTTCACAATTTTCATGTACATCTACATATAGCTTAGTTGGTATAGCTACGAGAGTGCCAGCTGTAGCACTTTGTTTTTGGCGAGGACCACATCCTAATATCCAGCAAATAGTACTGCATCTTCTCTAATTTTTACCACTGAAATCTCATTTGTTATTACTAACTTTATTTGTGCAGAGGGGTTGTGAGATTGATGCTAGGAATGACAGGAACCAGACACCACTACACATAGCCATATTGCGAGGCCACAGCAAAATTGTGGAACGTCTGGTGGGGTATGGGGCTGGAGTCAATACACTAGACGAAGATGGAAATAATCCATTGTATATGGTATTGAGCATGGATGCAATGGAGCCTCCCTCAGATGACACACCAGAACTGAAGAAGGTATAGGCACATCTATGTACATCTAATTTTTCAGTTACTTGCTGCATGCCAACACTATTTCTTTGCTCTTTGCTGAGAGTACCTACTCCACAAAACATGCAAAGTCAAATCTCGAACTCAGCGAGCTGTTGGCTTCTTGTAATTATTGACTGTGTCAATCTCTTACTTGTATGTAGATTCATGAAGTTCTCATGGGAGATCTCAAGTCAACCCCCGACAATGCACTACCTGTTGTCACATGCATGACTGTGACTGTCTTTCTCCTGAGGAAAGGAGCAGACATGCACATCAAGAACAAGAAGGGAAGTAGTGCACTGCAGACTCTGCCATTTTTGGCCACTCTGATGTCTTTAATAGTGGAGAGTGAAGACCTATTGTGAGTGTGTTAGTAGAAAGTGGGATAAAAAGAGTTTAGATGTTTCGAGACAATACAGAGGAAAGTGAAAGGCCAGCAGTCGCCAGGAATCAAACACATGACCCCTGGCTTGTGTAGCCAGTGCTTTTTCACTGAGCTACCACAACCGGAAAACCATCAGCCATCACAATCTGGTTGTCTTAGCTCAGTGGCAGAACACTGACTACACAAGCCAGGTGTCCTGGGTTTAATTCTGGGTGACTGCCAGCCTTTTCGTTTTCCTCTATTTCACCTAAATTCTCTTTATTCCAACATGAGGCAAGAGTTCTAAGCATGCAACAAAAGTGGGCTAGTCAAGGCACATAAATTTTGATACCATTCTGTTTTGCAGTGTGGGTGAACTCCCTCCGGGTCACATTGGTCTCTTTCCATCAGAGTTTGGTGGTAATTTACAGATTCGAGTTAGTGATCCTGGTCAGTCAGGAAGCAAGCAGGGCCAAGGTTACCGCAGTAGCCGTGGCTATTCTCAGAGGGGTTACGGTTACGATGAACACAGTTCATACGGTCTGGGACAAAGCACGTTTGACTATTATGGTGATCAAGATTCCTACAGCCATGGTGGTGGCCAAGCAAGTACATCTCAGAGATCTTACAGCCGTGCTGGTGAAGGGTCACCTTATGGTGGAAGTGGCGGTGCAAGTGGAGAAAGAAGGTCATATACTGGAACTAGTAATCGTGCTGGCACTTATAGCCAGACTGCCTCCTCCCCCGGCTATGCTTATGGCTATGGTGGTGGTAGTAGTGCTGATGGTGGCAGTACAAGTGGAAAAGGGAGGTCATACAGCAGTCATGCTGGCTCTTATAGCCAGACTGCCTCCTCTTCCAGCTATGCATATGACTATGGTGGTGAGCAAACCTATACAGGGGCTTATTCAAGTGCATATGATCCTGATGATGAAGAACCAGTGAGTATATTATATCCATTGTGCATTCTGTAGCCACTCAGTGTAAGTATTATCTCTGACTTTGACCTGCAGAAGAGCAAGTACTCTCGGCCACCTGCTTCCATCACCCCAAAAGTTATACCTGTACCTTACAATTCCCAAGTGCTTACTTCTACTCATTCTGCACCTGTTCTGAGCACTGCTAGACCAAAAGGTGTGGGAATATGTATGTGTGTACCAACTACAACTAGACTGAAAGTATCAGCTTCTCACCAGATGATTTTTCATAAAGATGGGTGTGAATTACCCACAAGCACCCTGCATGTTTTGTAAATAGACATACCATGATGAGATCTTTCCCGTGTTGTGTAATGGACAGACTCATTTGTTAGGCTCAGTGTTCTTGGTAGACAGAACTGGTAGACTTTGGGCTCTTACAGTTGAGAAAGGTTATGCCATTGGTATGCACAATTGTAATAACCGTGATAGTCAAAATTCATGTGGTTGGAAAATGAGAAACTAATAATCGATTATTTAGGGATTTATTTCATTACCTTGTAGGTGGAGGGGATCTGTGTTTTCTGTGTGACAACCCAGCTGATATCCGGTTCAGTCCATGCGGCCATTCTGCCATGTGCCATGAATGTGCACCAAGGGCCAAGAGATGTCCTACCTGCAGGGTAGGTCAGCCCTGCTTACATGACTTGATATGCATTTGATGATGACACAACACTTTAGCCACAACTTGGTTACAAAGGAGGTCTGGTAAACAGAAATAGTTGCAATAATTGTTCTGCAGCAAATGTGATCGATACTTGACTATTTTCTGGTTGCTACACACCCCGACAAGTCAGCAGACCTCACATTGGGCTGGGTGTTGATTGCCAAACAACTGACCTCCCTTCTAGCAGAGGTCTAGACTATTCAACAAGTATTTGCTATTGCTCATTGTATTTTTGCAAGTTAGTCCTTCCCCACACCACTTTTCACTTCTTCATACAGAATCCAGTTGATGGGTTTTCTGAGATAGAAGAACTCTGCATCAAGTGTGCTCAGAAGGCCACTGTCACTCGCCCATGTGGCCATAAATTTTGTACAGGTAATGAGAAATTACTGTAACTGCAACATGGAATGATGCTTTGTGTGTGTGTGTGTGTGTGTGTGTGTGTGTGTGTGTGTGTGTGTGTGTGTGTGTGTGTGTGTGTGTGTGTGTGTGTGTGTGTGTGTGTGTGTGTGTGTGTGTGTGTGTGTGTGTGTGTGTGTGTGTGTGTGTGTGTGTGTGTGTGTGTGGGTGTGTGTGTGTGTGTGTGTGTGTGAGCTGTTTGAACATGTAATTGTGAACAAGAAATGTAGTAGATAATGTGTCCAGTCCTTGTGCGGTGAACAGACACATTAAAATAGCAATGCCTACTTGTGGACCCACATACGACTTCAGAGCAACCAAGAACTGCTTAGACTGGGCCACTCTCACTCCTTTCCTGAAATGACCTATACACTTCGGTGCCACCACTGTTTTTAGTGTTCACTTAACTTCACTAACATCCTATATAGTCCAGCACAGCAGCAGCTAGAGTGATAGTTACTTTGTTTCGTTTCCAGGCCTTCTCATCTGTGAATTGTAATTGGATATTTCATTTTCATCCTTGCAGCATGTGATAAACTACCAGTGTGTTTTGGATGCTCCCAAGCTGATTTGGACTGACTCCATCATTTTAGTTTTTGTAACGATTTTCCTTTCTTTCAAACAGTTGCACGAGCATGCTATACACAGCAATACCTAATGTAATATTCAACTGCATGTGTGTCCAAAAATCTGGATGTACATCCCTGGTAATGAAGAGAAGGGCAATCTTTGTGCCTTTCTGAAGTTAATAGTGCGTGGTGGAACAATTTTTTACCATACAACCAAGAGTACTTTGCAGGTAGGTCGTCACAAGGGAACACACAGCGTTCATCTTGTGGTTTACCAGGTCAATCAGTTGCCTTCATATAGGCTTCAACGCTGTTGGTTTCCTTGTGACAACCTACCTGCAAAGCGCAGTACACGCCACGCGCACTCCCACAAGCTATGAATAAATCGGTAATATTCATATCGCGGCTACACTTAGGGCGTGTCCGTATAAACAGAAGATGGATGGTCTCCCGCTCCTTACTCCCTCCTGCGTTACAGCTGGGGTAAGTAGGCTGCACGTACGTATGCGCTGTACGTACAAGGAAAGCATAAGTGCATAAGTGATGCTCGGCTACTGTTACTTTCTCTGCAGAAGGAGCATTCGGTAGTGATCGAATTCCCGCGAGACCTCCCGGCTCTCCTCGTTACTTTTGATTTCTACTATGAGTCTACTGGGAAAAAGCTTGGTAGTGTGCCTGTCGTTATACTGGGGCCAAGGACAGTTCGCGCAAAATTCCCCGGTAAATGACCTCCGTGTACCTATCTATGATTGATTATTGCTGTATATTCATATTGTGCTCTATGCACAATCAAGGTCAATTCATCATACTTGAGTATCTTGAGAAAGTAGTAGCTAGTATAGTGGATGTTACCATTACGTGGCTGTTGTTTCAGCATCTGAGTGGGTAGTATATAGTCTACTAGTAATTACTCCAAATGGTGAACATGGTGCACAATGATATTATCAGAGTGGCCTACACCAATCTTTGCTGTTTCCTATATATAACAGTGTAGTTGTTACTTATTGTGATTGAAGTTATGCCACAAACTACTGTTTAGTTATAGCTTATGATTATATGCAAATGAGGACTCATAGGACTCATAACTAGAATTCCTGTGGTGTAACTGTTTATCCTGAATGTGTGTGCACCTTGTTTGTGAACTGTGAATACTTTTATCCATTTTGGTATTCCTCTGAATACTGTAGACTATACGTATGAAACACCTACCACATACCAAGAAAGCCAACTGCATGCATATACACACAAAACCCGTTTGTTGCCCATTTTCACATTTATACATGCAGAGTTTCCCAAACCAGGAGAAGTGGAAGTTGTAGTCAAGATACGTCATGAAGAAAGCTCACTCTTCCCCAAGTTTAAGCTCCATGTGCAGAGTCCCATTGAGGCAATCTACCATAATGTCCCGATTTCCAAAGCAAGTAGCCAATCAGCAGTCCTGGCCACTGTCCTGGCCTACCTTCTGCATAGTGATGAGTCTCAAAAAGACAGGGAGATTCGGTCGCACATTGATATCATCCTGTGCAACATCCTGCAGTCCTTGTCAGATGTGCCTCATTGGGACCTGACCTCTATCCTCAGTGGTATATGAATGTCATGTGTACAGATGTCTCAGACTATATAGAGTTATAGTTATCATATTGGAAGTTATTGTGTCTCCTGAGAAGAAAAGATGATAGGAATAAGTAGCCCTTCTACAGAAGAGATGGTAATTTGTGTACGTACATAAGATCATAGAGACATCAATATCTTATTAGTATACCCAATATCGATAGATTATCGATAGTATCGGAGGAAGTAATTAATTAGATTGACAGGAAAGGCCTCCCACTTACTTTTCATGTGCTTGCAGTGCGTTTGAACCAAGAGAACGAAGAAACAAGACCAGGCCTGACCTTAAGAATTGTAACAGTAGAATTTGATGATGTTCCTTACATTGCCTGTAGTAACTCTATGGTGTTGTCCTTTGCAGGAAAGCATGGACATGATGAGAACTTGCTTCATTTCTGCATGCGACACAAATTGGATGGAATGGCCACTCTCCTTCTCCAGCCAAAGAACATTGAAGGGAGGATTTACTATCTACAACAAAGGGGATATGATAACAAGACGCCAATTGAAGTTGCGAGGAAGAATGACATGAAGAGGATCACTGAGATAGCTCAGGGGATACTGGTGGGTTCATGTGCTTTGTTTGTGAACTATCAACCTTATTGTAATGTTCTTTCTTTTCCCCTTAGTCTGAATATGAAAGCCAACCATCGGGTATGTGTAGCTTATTACCTTTTATGGTATGCTGGTTTGCATTCAAACATGCTTGAAAGTAAATATAAAATATGAAATAATAACATGCCAGTTTTGAACATCCTTGCTTCTTAATGACATGGTATTGTCCATTTTCTCAATCGTCTAGGTAAACACTCCAGACCAAGCACTCCAGATCAAAAGGTGGGCTGAACCTTGTGTGAATGGCTTCTATAATAAACCTATCAATCTCAGAGTAGCGACAGTTTCACTCTGGTCTTTCTCTGATCATGCATTCGGCTTCAATTTGCTTGCAGTATTTGTAGAAACGCTGAGTTGAGATGGGCCTAGAAATAAAGTAGTGTATTGCAGTTTATAGGTGTGTAGGGGATCCAAAGATTGGATGAAAACAAGAGCTGCCACCACTAAGTCTTGTTTTGCTCTTTTCAGAAATGGAGGAAAGGAAGAGTCAAAAGAACAAAGTCCGTGGATACACAAGTGTCAGGTATGTACTTGCTACATGGATGAGTACACTAGAGTGATTATTAAGCAGCACTTTTCCTTTTATCAGATCTTGGTCCTCTGCCACTGTACCTGGAGAAGAAGAAGGTGCTTAACAAAATTAATAACTAATATTGATGATAGCTAGTTAAGAGCTTGAGCTGCTCAAATGACATTTCCTTTCAAGAGGGTTGAAACTACGTAAGTGATTCGGTTTTGCATGTCATGTCCAGTAACACCATTGATGACTGCACACTGTCATCATCACGATATGAAGGAGAGAAGGAAATGGTGCCATCATGGCTGCCGCATTTACAAACGTTGTCATGCGTAAAGGTGCTGTTGTGACAAGAAAGTGGGTCGAAGAAGGTATACCAACACAAGCAAATAATCATTGTGCTAGGGAGGATAAATTATTTGTGGAACATCCCCGAACCTCCCACTGTATGGTATATGGTTGATACTTGGATGTACTGTGCACAAGCAAAGTTAAAGTATCAAAGATCTTCTTTTATGATAGGGAGGAAAATTGTCTGAAAAGCTGAAATTCAAGATCATGGGACGCAAAAGCAAGGGTGTAAGTTTTTAACTTACAAGAGGCTTATTGTTATGTGCCAGTGGTTTATAATATCCGGTAGCTGTACAATAAAATTTCTCATTATTGACAAATACATGTAATGCAACATCTACAGGTGCATGAAATATCGTTACCACAACCCCCAGCACTGACAGAGGTATGTGCCTATATACAGTAGTTTCAATAAGTAAACTCCTTGCTGGTTGTAATTACTCAGAACCAGATCAGGTCATTAATTCGCTTGCATGAAAACATGCCTTCATGATACAGGTGTATGTAGGGTCATTTTCACATATCTAACTTCTCCATGTATGAGAATTAGTAAGATTTATATTCCGCATCAGAACTTTAGTATTCATTGTGGCTATAAATATGGTAGCGAATTTACCATAGCAGAACTAAGTGTTAGCCATGCAAATGTTTAGCCTCGTTCCCAGGCCTACCCCGTTTTTTGTTCTTCGGTTTGCGTTCAGTATAATACACGGAGGTGAAAGAGCGCGGGGAAGGCCTGGGAACACTTGTCACGTGAATGACGTCTGGTGGACGCGAGGTGGACGTAGGGGGGGCGGTGCCCAACTACAAATTCGTGTGCAATAAACCGTAGACCGAGTTTCTTACCGGTGAAGTCAAGTACTGTCGATCTCGTGAACGTCTGGGGTCCGGGCTATCATTGGAGCGCTCGATGATGAAGTCTAGCACGTTATTTGTAGTTGGGCACCGCCCCCCCTACGTCCACCTCGCGTCCACCAGACGTCATTCACGTGACAAGTGTTCCCAGGCCTTCCCCGTTTTTCACGCTCTTTCACCTCCGTGTATTATACTGAACGCAAACCGAAGAACAAAAAACGGGGTAGGCCTGGGAACGAGGCTAGCAAATGTTTACATACACCAGATAAAGGCAATGGTGTGTGCATCCATGGGGGGTCAATTCCTTTGGGATCTCCAGAGACAATGGGATGTGGAATTGGGTTGTTAGGGTGACTGGACAACAAGTTAAGCAATTCCCAAAGGGAACAGTTACAACAGTGATTAGTATGGACATGTAGCTCACTCTGGCTCTGAGTGCTTCATTTATTATATCGGTGTGTAGTTCACAGTGATCCTATTTTTTCAAAGCTTGACACTACTGAAGTGCTTCAGGAAGGCCGCTACTCCTACCTCCTAAAGGAGGAACCTGGGGATACACGACCTGCTTCAGTGCTGGAGAGGGGTGATGATCCAGGAATGGGAATTGGACCTGGCCCTGAACCAGCCTCCCCGGTGCCTATAGCAGAGCAGTGGGGGGCCAGTAAGCCCCACAGAAATGTACCTTTCCCACTGCCCAGAATTGCTGCCTCTCACACTACATCAGGTTTCGAAAGTGGAAGTTTGCCAGCTACATTGGATCGTCCCAGTCCAATAGCTAGATTTAGTGATGAGGATGCACTTACAGGCAGCTATGATCCCACAGCTCTGCCATCTCCTCCTGCAATAGAAAGCCCACCAGCAGTTTCTGAGCTGAAAAAGAAAAGCCTCTACACTGCTGTGGTAACGAAGCACTACTGCTGGGCTAGTCCACCTTATGGAGACATCATTCTAAGGGTAACAATAACCACTTTGTTATGAAGGAAAAGCATGTTTCGTTTTGTTTTGATTTTGTGGTGTATTGTTCACTTAAAATACTTGCAATAGTAATCTACCAGTCATACTGTCCAGCATGATCCAATGATATTTATAAATTGTATTATTGTGTATTAATGGAGGCCTCGGAATCAGAGTGGTCTAACCAAAGACAAGAGGATTCAATTAGCTATAAAAAATTTCTGCCAGGAAAACCATGAAATGCCAGCTACAGTCAATGTCAGCTACAGTCCAGAATAAATTTCAGGTATCCTACCTACCACAGAATGTCAGCTACTATCAAGAATGTCAGGTTATCATACCTAGAAATGTTAGGTACATATCCTTACCCAGGTACATGAAACTGTCAGGTATTGAAATGTCATATACATGACCTGTAGCAGGTATACATGAAACTGTCAGGTATTGAAATCTCATATACGTGACCTGTAGCAGGTATGCTGGAATAATACAGGAAGTTTAGTGTTCCTTTATATATGCAGGAAGGGGACAGAGTATATGTGACAAAAGAGGAAGAAGGGATGTGTCTTGGAATCTGTAACAACTACTTTGGGAAGTTTCCCAAAGACATTTTGAAGCCCCTTTCGACTGATGAGGTAATCCACAGTGACCTACCCTATGTATATACACAGTACCTTGTCAGTATACTTAGTGTTGCAACTCTATTGTATGGAGCTGCATTGAGCTGTACATCAGAAACCAGAAAGACATCCTATCTGTATAAACTAACACACTATAGATGCATGAACATAGAAGTTAGCTAGCAGTTTAGGAAACCTTAGAGCACTATTTTACAACAGGATAGCTATTTGTGTTGGTGATTGGCACAGAGCAAGTGATTCAAAACACTTGATTGCTGAAAGGTCTTATTATTGTCATCCTTACCACGTAATTACTGTTATCAACTTCTGTAGCATGGTATCAAGATTTGTTACAGAGATAGTACTTGCCATACAGTACTTGAATATCAAGTTTGGCTGTAATTGATTGCACAACTAGTAAGATGAGACATTTTATATATAGCAGATAATTTATTGTGAAATTATTTACCCGCCCCCTTAATGTTATTGACATCTTCAAGCTTATAATATACTGTTACAGAGGTTTTCAGATTGCTTGTCAAACTGCACTTGTGCAGTTTGACAAGCAACCCGAAAACCTCTGTAGTGACATCCTTACCACTTATTAAATGTTATGTAACATCCTTACCAATTACTGTTATCAAAATCTTTATCTCTTACATGTATACAGGAGGCAACGCCGGGAAGCAAGGATGAAACAGCTTATACTGGCAGTGACTCAGATAGTGTTACCTATGATGAGGTTGACCCTGACCCTGACAATGGGTACTACAAAGTCCCTCGGAACATTGTGAGTTACATAGATTGTGATCCACAATATAATTTTGGTTTGGTGTAGGTGAGGAATGCACATGATCCACTGTGGCCTCACAGAAAGCCACACCCACTCCCACACCTTGCTTCTTTTCCAATCTTTTCCAATCTTTTCCAATCTAACAATAACACTACAGCATGTGACAGTGTTCCTTTCATGCTAACTGATTTACTCACTACCAAGTACTAGTGAGATGATTCATCATCATGGGGCGAGCCTGAGCAAGAAGCAAACTGCTGATTTACTAATTTGTCATGCCACACAGCAAGGTTTGTCACAATCTACTGCCAAACTTGATAATGCATAAGTAACTTAATTCTGGTTTGTGCTTCTACCAACGACAGCAGGCGGGTACAAATTTGAAATTTAGCTCATGCACGATTTTGGTGTAAAGCTTAGTCCATGCATGTGTAGCCACATTAGCTGCCCTGGCTGGAGAAATGGCTGGCATATGTGTGACATTTAGCTATCTCTGGTGAGGACTTAGCTTGCCACACGTGCTTCGACTTCAGTCGTCTTCGCTCCAGGTCACCAATGCTGCACTCTGACTGTAGCCCTCCACTGGCCTTCACCACAGATAATACCTAGTCTGGACCCCAGACACTTCTGGCCGTGCAAGGAAGACCAGAAGGGTCTAGGGTCCGGACTACTCCATACCTATGCCTTCACATGCTTCACGATATCAATCTTCGTGAATGCGCTCATTTAAAATTTATGATATATGACCACAATAGGTAGATAGGTAGATAGATAGATAGATAGATAGATAGATAGATAGATAGATAGATAGATACACACACGTGCACAATGCAGTTTCGCTAGTGTGGGGCTCACTCAGGCTCGCCCCAATTATGGCAACATACTGGGGTACATGTGTTTCAATCTTTTCTAAAGGTTCGTATTAGTGAGAGTGACTCAGATTCAGACCACCTGTACGACCATGTTCCAGTGAAAGATCAGTTGGAAATGCTCAAACACTTGCCAGAAGGAGTAAGTATTGTCAAATTAACTGTACCAGTTGGATGTCATGCAGGCAGCACAGGCTAAAGGCCTCAGGCATTTCATTCACCTTTTTTCTCTCTCTCACGGTTGTGATGGTTGGTTACACTGCATGCCTTTAGAGTATAGCTATAAGAAATCGAGTAATCTGATTGGTCAGTAGCAGGTTTCTAAATCTCATAGACACCTAGTACCAGGGGGCAAGTTTATTCATAAACAAGAAGTATACACTGTACACAAAACTGTGAATAGTAGACTATACACAGTGAAAATTACATAACAACAACAGTGCAAGAATGCAGCAACAAAGTGTGTACTACTGCCGCCTTGCTTCTTCAACATTTTTGCCATCTTCGGCCGGTGAAGCGCATCTACGTTGGTACCGGTTGGGAAGGAATTACATTGCGGGCAGCTGGTCTAGGTTGAAACTGTCCTTGCTGTCTTCGCAGATATGGAGGAGGTTGTCTTGAAGTAAGTCGCTTAGCTCAATGGTTTCACATTTTTCGTGTGCTCAAACGGTTGTTATAGTGCTATACTCTAAATAAGTTAGACACCTCGACCAATGGGATCTACGCTATTAGAAACCCTCGGACCCTTAGTAGCACTACACTCGGGTCACTACAGCCTCGGGCCCTCAGATTCCTAATGGTGTAGATCCCTCGGACTCAGCGTATAGTAAAATTAATGGCGAGACTGCAGATGCAGATGGAATGCAGGCCTGGGTATTTACACTGGATTGCATGACAGTACAAACATATACTGCTTTCCATGTTGTAACCAATGGTGAGAAAACAACACTTCTGAATCTAGTATATAACAAAGCTCAAAAGATTCAAGTACCCAGCTGAATCCCGTACATTTTCTCTGTTTCTTTCTATATGCATCAAGTTTGCACCTGCCGAACTCAGAACTCCAAAACAATGTTGTTGTTGTTTGTTTCTTTGTTTTTTTTGCAGCACTACTTGATTGTCCGGCCCAGGAGGCCCAGTGACACACCTTTAGCTCCAGGGAGGCTTCTGCCAGGTTATGCCGATGCCAGCAGTCATGAAACAGGTCTTGACCGGCTTGAAATACAGTACACTGAACGAAGACATACAGCGAACAAAGCGGCAACTTTAGGTGCTCGAAGCACTTTGAGAGGTTCCTATGAAAATGTAGTCTTAGACAGGAGCCCATCCGAGCCTGTTGGAATCAACAAACTGATGGGTTCCGAAGGTCACTTCACTGCGAACCCACACAACAATCAAGGGGAAATGGAAAGCACTAAATCCTGTGAACACATTGTGCAGGAAGAGAACATGACCCCAAACGAGCCCGAGAGTGAAAACACTGATTTTAAGCAGGAGAGCATCACACCAGCAACAGTGTCAGAAACCAAACAAGCAAACGCTAACACTATTACAGTCAGCAATGATGGCAAAGTTGATGAAGACACCCGCAATGATCTTGCTGTAGTGAAAGAGGAGGTCTGTGACGTCAAATCAAGCCCTTTTCCAGTTCCAGATGGCTCTACTGTTGCTGCCAAAGAGGAACAAAGTTCAAGCACTGATCACCAAATGGTAGACACTTCCTCTCAAGAAACAACCAACGTTGATGAAGAGGCCCATGCTGTAGTGAAAGAGGAGATCTGTGATGTCAAATCAAGCCCCCTTCCCGTTCCAGGTGACTCTACTGTTGCTGCCAAAGAGGAACAAAGTTCAAGCACTGATCACCAAATGGTAGACACTGCCTCTCAAGAAACAACCAACGTTGATGAAGAGGCCCACGATGACCTTGCTGTAGTGAAAGAGGAGCTCTGTGATGTCAAACTAAGCCCCCTTCCAGTTCCAGATGGCTCTACTGTTGCTCCCAAAGAGGAACATACTTCAAGCACTGATCACCAAATGGTAGACACTGCCTCTCAAGAAACAACCAACGTTGATGAAGAGGCCCATGCTGTAGTGAAAGAGGAGCTCTGTGATGTCAAACCAAGCCCCCTTCCAGTTCCAGGTTACTCTACTGTTGCTGCCAAAGAGGAATGCACTGATCCCCAAATGGTAGACACTGCCTCTCAAGAACCGACTAGAGCGGAAAATACAGAGGGCACAATTAGGGATGTGATAGCAAGAAGCAACCCGACTCCTACAAAGAGAACTCTTCTCCCTCCCAAGCAACACTCTCCAGTGCCAAAACCAAGACCGAAGAAACGTCCACTGTCAACCTTGACCTCACAGAAACAGGAAGTTGCATCCCACAGCATCCCAACAGAAGATGGTGCCCCTAACACAAAGCCAATGGAAGAACGTCTAAAGATGCAAGCTAGAGCTACAAGAGACAGTCCACCTTCGCCAAAGCCATCTCAAAGCAGGCAGTTGAGCAGCCCTGTACCTGTTGATAAGAGAGAAATAGAGGCACCAGGCCCACGGGCAAAACGGAAAACTGGACCCCCTCCCATTCCCCCTAAACCATACGCTTCCCAGAAAGGAGGTAAAGAGGGGGTAAAGCCAGGAAACGTTAGTTCTGAGAGTGAGCCACCAAACCCTTCATGAAATTTCATAGTAGTACTGTTAGGTAGAGCTCTTAGTGTAGTATTTAATTATACATTAGCAAGTGCTTTGCTATCGTTTATATAAATTATGCACTATAATTATAGGAGATGCATGCATGCAACAATAATTTACTGTGCCCTCATAATTATGTATTAAAGTTTATATAATAGTTCATTACACAGTACATGCAGACCAGGGGACTGGACTGGAAGTTCGTTTCATTCAACTTCCCTTCAATTTCCCAATTACTGGCCCATGCAGTGTGACTAGCTTTCGAGTTGCAGAGGTGCATAATGAAACATTGAAGCAGCCAGAGCAGATCGACACATGAACCTGCCGGGGTGCATTATGCATCACATCTCCAGCTACAGTAGTTCATGACACACCTTCAGAGAGTAGCTATAGGCAGCATTGCATGTGGCTGTACTGGTAAGATGCAACTAACCAGCACACTTCACACAGTATTACATTTCAGTAAGTACCATAATGAAACAGTAAAAGAGCATGTGGCAAGCAAAGTGTACAATATGCACTCAAATGTAAGGACATGACTACAATAGTGATACAAAACAGCAAATCAACCACAGGTTGGTCAAAACTGCAGGAAAGGAGAATTTAGAGAAGGAGAATTAATGACAACAAAATTATTCCCACATCCATACTGTAAGCACCTACAATACATACCAGTTTGACAGTGGGACTTTCGAACCCAGCTGATAATGACACATCTGATCGGTCGAGGTTTTCCTTATCTGGTGCCAAGGGAGAAAAACACAGTAAAGATATGTAATGGACAACAATGATGCCGCCACACACACCTGGGGAATCTTGAAACACCTTATGTGCAAACTTCTTTCTTAAAGCCTGGGCTATTATTGCTACAGGATCATCCGAAGCAGGTTGCTGACATTCCTGCAGCTTCCTCAGTGGAGTACCTCCAGGTGATCTGAACAAACGAGAGCAGGATATTGATCTCTTGGCCTAACTTGTAGTACGGTCACTATGGCGTATCTTACACGTGAACAAACTCACTTTGCAATTGATCTCAACTTTACGCTTCCAATATCTTTTAGCACTGCAGACATGCCTGACTGTGGTGTAGAACAGTCCTGATGTACGGATGAAGGCAGTTCACCAGACGTCTTTGTAGCCTTGGGCTGGGGTGGGAAAATTAAAAGGGCTAGCTAGGTGAGCTAAACTCACTTCCAGACCATTTCTGCAATCAGATTTTGACCACAGGAGGTAATGACCCAATGAAACAGTTAGCTAAGAATCAGCTGATGTACTCCTTGAGCATCATGTTAATACCATGTGATACAATATTCATGAACGATAGATCTTGTACCATCATGGCACATGGCAACATGTTTGCAATGCACACTCTGGCAATCTTCTTAAGGGCCAGGCAGAGTCTTCTTCAGTTGCCTGAAGATTACTACAGTGTGATTGAAATGTTGCCAATAATGTCAACTACTGTGATAGTCTAAGGTCTACTATTCATTGAAAAGTATAGAATCAGGCATAGCCTGTACCAAGGCTCATTCTGTCTTTTCTGTTAAAAATGAAATAAGCAGCTATGAATAGTTCATCTTTGGTGATGGAAATGGACGAGTAAGTGATCCATACCCAGACACCATTAAGTGTATGTACCTGCACTGGTGCTGGTGTTGCACTGATCATTGGAGGTGGGGGAGGGGGTGGTGCTACATAGGACAGTAAGATGAAGCATACAGTACTGGATAGTTCTCCAAGTTAGGCCCACTTATATGTACGTAAGGAGACACTAGTTATAACTGAGCAACATCTCATACTTCGCTGTAATCATTAAACAGTGTGTGTATCTTTGCTCCAAGTGTATGGCAATGTACCTTCCGGGATGTTCTGTTCATTTTGAGTTTCAGATAGGGCATACACTGCTATCTGAGCCTTGAGTCTAGCCAGTTCACTCTCGAGGGCTGTTATCTTCTGTAGAGTCTCTGCAAGAAAAGAAGATATGATTACCACAAAGTGCACATTAACAAACTTTTCCTGATCAACAGTATAATATTACCAAAAAAACATAAGAACGGGGGGGGAGGGGGCTTGAGTAAGAGCATACTGTCAGTGCTAAAAATAGTAACACATACTGTGCAGCTAGCTATGCATAGACATAACCCATTGTTTCTAAGCATGTGACTGGGTGTTCTATTTTTAGCATGGTTCAATAGGTTTGATTGGACTACAGGCTTCTATTTGAGTTACACGCTCTTACTCAAGTCACTCGTTCTTATGCACTCTTGAACATTACGTAGATTCAAAACTGCTCATAAGACTGGAGGTTTGCTCATATACTAACCTTCCTGCTTCTGTTCATCATCATCCTCTTCTTGCATCTCAAACACATCCTCATTCATCCTACCTTCTTCAACATCTAGCTCCTCAGAGCTACCTCCTCTCTCCCCTTCTTCCTCCACTATAGGGTCCAAACTAAACAACCCAACTGCTTTAGAAATGATCTTGGTGGGTTCTCTCATGTAGCCAGCCAAGGTAAGACCCTCAAGACTTGGTTCAAGTCTTTCTTTAAGAGCAGCATTCCTGGCATTGTTTTCAACCTCACTGTCAGAGGTACTTGGTAACTGTGTGAAGGATGGAGATTCAGGGAGGTAGAAGCTTACAAGCTGCTAACTTAAGGTAAAACTAGAAACACACAAGTGCAGTGCTTCCCTCATGCACATGTTCAATGTACATGTAGTAGGTATGGTAGGTGCTTGGCAATAATTGACAACCTGTGTAGATCCAATGCAAATTAGCTCTATTCTCTAAAGGTCACTTTTAGTTTTTAGTCAATGAATCCATTCATTGTTTGGTTCTGTCAGCTGTCCAGGCACGAAAAGTTTACATAAGACCACTTGCAGTCATCCTGTGCAGAGTCGTGATTCTAATCACACCTACGTACTCATAGCCAGGGTTCTCAGCAAGCAAATGCCTATCTATGCTAGAAACTGCCTTCAGTGCCAGAAACGAAGCCCCTATAAGGTGAGAGGAACATTTTCTTGCGCAAAGGAGGAGAGAAATGGATCACTTTTCACACAAGCAGCCATGTGCTTTTACTCTGTGTCTAAAACCACCCACCTCCCCCTGTCCTATAGCAGAACAGCAGACACCCCTCTACTAGTCCCAATTGTATGCAAACTATGATAATGACCTCCATTATAGGCAGATAGTTGTCTATCTCCCCACCAAGATTGTCCGCAAATGTTGCTAGTACTAGCCTCTGATTAGCCTTTCTCAATAACAGTGGAAATGCAACCATGTTATGCTTACCAGCCCAAATATGCATTGCCATGCCTACCAGAAATATTGAATTACAGAGCACCTCTATACATGTATACTGGACATGCATGAACAATCAACGAACCACATCTCCCTTATAAAACAGGCCTAGATGTTATGCAAAGTCACCCACTGCATGACAATCCAAGGAATCTCTGTCTTAGAGGGGCTCTGTTGCATAGTCAACATTGTAATGGATAGAGATCATTCAAATTACATGTCTTATTGTTCTGCATTTTAACATACAATGTACCCCCATAAGCCACAATGCATTGCTGCTCTTTCACAGAGTAACCATATCATGTACAGTGTGAATGTTGAACACCTAACGTACAAACTATGTAGAAGACAGTGAGCCTCAGTGACTCCTATATTAGTGCAAATTCTGTGACAGTGCACACATGCATGGTGGATACACTAAACCTCTAATTGGGGCTAGCCTGAGCGAGCCCAACACTAGCGTGACTGCATTGCGGAAGTGTGTGTGTATACGTGCTTGCTTGCGGCCATATACCGTAAATTTTAAATGAGCGCATTCAAATATTTCACGAAGACTGAATGAACGTCGGATACTCGGTGAAGGACTACCGCCAGAACGCAGCGTCGACGTGAAAGAAACTCGGAGCAAAGATGACTCAAGTTAACAGACACATGGCAACTGCGGACCGTGACAGACAAGGGCAGGCTACTCACAGACGGTACAAATTACGCCCAGTAGAGTTTAGGTCGCTTGAGGAAGGGCCATGCATAATCAACACTCATAATTAAGCTCCAGAGATTCAGTTCATGACTTCAGTGTGAAGTTTAGTCCATGTTTGTGTGTAGCCGTAGTAGCTTCCTTGACCTGAGAAATGACTGCAATTTGGCAACATGTATGATCATCTATATCTGGTGACAACTAAGTGCTTGGCTACATGAAGTTTTGCTTACCACGTGCGCTCATGGAACAGCAGACATGACAAACCCTGCTGTTATGCATGGTTTGTGTGCCATGAAATCAGCAATGTATTGCTCGCTCAGGCTCGCCCCACGATGATGATATCATCTTACTAGTTTATGTATGTGTACTTCAAACACATGCACACACTGCAATCTTCAATCATGATGAATATTAAAGATTGCATATGGCATGAGAGAAGACCCATTTGCTGAGGGTCAAATTTGTTGTGTTTGTTCTTTAAACTGTGAGTTCCATTAGCTAGCTATCTGACACTTGCTATATTGGTAACATAGTGTCTATGTTCTCACAGATTCGTCCAAGTAGGAGCTATGCACACGAAGATGCTCACATACAGTAGTACTAGAGGTGGTCAAAGCTTCTAGGAGAGAAGGCAAGAATATAGTCTACACACTTGCTTAAGCTGCCATAAAATATCATGCACACCAGCACAGCTGATGAGGCCTGGTATTGGCCGGAATGCATCCTGTGCAGTGGGTGACTTTGTACAACATCTAGGTCCGCCTTTTGTGTAGGGAGATGTGGTTCATTGATTGTTCATGCATTCCTTTTAATTGTAGTACATGCATGGTTGCAGGTTTGGACAATAAATTATTGTCTTCAGTCAATATGAAGCCCTGGATGATAAATATTTGCCATGATGGCTGATGCAATGAACATGGACAACACACTTACCTGAATGAACAATCTTCTCCCTGTGTCTATAGGCAGACAGCTCCCTATGCGGCGCACAATACTTCTTGAGGCACCATGTTTGTGCTGTCAAGGTAAACAAGCATTTCTCTGTCAGACATTAACACAAGAGCTAGTCCCAACAACTGGTATGCCCATGCTGTTTCTACAACCGTCACTTGTAATACACTTACATCAGCTCTTCCATACACATCCACATATATGTATAAACATTGCACCATCCAATTCATGTAATTTGCACATTGCAGTTCTGTGGTTTTTCATAGCAACCATGCTTCGCAAGGAAGGACTTACCCGGTACACCAACCCCATGACATGGATTACGCTGCAATTTGGAAACTAAACAACATGTTTGCATGATCCCTACCTTGAAGGACACTTTCGGTAAACATTTACGGAATATCCACAATGTTTGTACAGAACAGTAATCCATGGAAGCATACTACAGCAGCAATACACCCCAGGATACGTGTATATGGTATTGACTGAAAACAAAAGGACTCAATAGATGAATAGTTTGTCTGTGAGTTCCCGTAACCTTTTCTACGCATTTGGTAAGAGGCCCCATATTCAGGACACTTTTATCTTCAAGCTTTTTCTTCCGGTATAGTTGAACAGCTTTCAGAAATTGTACAGAGCAATAACTACAGCAGCTTCTAACATTAATTTTCGTTTACTAAAAATGGAAAGACAGTGAAAAACTAAGTGTCTATGAATTGGACTGAGAAAGAAAGGGCACCACAATTATCTAACACACACGGACAAAAACAAAACCACTACGGTTCTATAAGACTGGACTAAATCTTTCTAACTCACTTTAACGTACCTTTCCTCTACAGGGGCATCCGAAACTCATGTCGCACTGCGTACTGATTTAGATCGGGTTGTGTAGTGCTCTCTAATTAGAATACGTTGTATTCGCTCGCTGTCCGTCGTTCTCTACAGAGAGCTGATAATTCCAAGCAGTTTAGCGACCTGTTCGCACTTCTCTCCTTAACACGCCGAGTTTCGGTGGGTCGTCACAACACTGAAGCTCTTGGTTGGTATGCTAATACAAATAAATATGGCTGTGTAAGTATTCATACGTAACATTCCTTCAAAATTTGAACTGCCCAATCGGAAAGGTCGAAAGTCTGGAGCTCACGTGAGCTGCAGATGGTCCAAACACTCGAAGACCAGCGACAAGTCTAAGGGCAGGGAAGACTTCGTTAGGTTACTTTTTACGTGCAACTGCTAGTGCAAGATTAGTGGGAGTCGATGGTCCTCTTAATGAGGCAGTGGTTCACTTCTCAACTTTAAACTGGTCCTGAGTATTACATGTGTACCACGACCGTTATCAATCTCCTGTGAGATTTACCTTACCACTCCGACGACTCCCTACTCTGAAGAGACAAACTATGGATGTCTTGAAGGTTGTTCAGCAGCTAAGAGACCTGGCTGTCGACCCCCAGAACAGAGCCACCATTGTTCGAGTAAGATATTCACTTCTTTACACTAAACAAATCTGCATGACCCTTCAAGTACAGTTCTGGCAAACCCATTCCTTGTATGCTCTTCATCTACATGTGGCAGGAACGTAAATCTGTTACCAGAATACATAACGGGCTATCATTGTGACATTGTAGAAGTCTACATTTGCTCACTGTTTTCTAACCTACATTCCAAGGCCTTTCCCAGCTCCAGTTTTTGATCACTTGCTGTATGCAAAATGGAGTATACTGCAAGCAATCAAAAACTGGAGCTGGGAAAGAGGTGGTCTCGTGCCCAGACCCCACCCGCGAGGAGAGGGTCTGGTGACATTCGGCTGATTCCTTGGGCTTCATAAAAACTGTATAGCTCACTGTATGTATAGTTGAGAACTGATAACTAATGTACGCACCAAAGAAGTGCTGTGTCATCAACCTGAAGTAGCCAAGGATATCCGGTGTTGCAACCACAGATTGTGTTTTCTGCAATGTGATTGGTGTTTGGAAAATTCTCCGCAGAAAGAAATCATCGTTAATGAAGCCCAAGGGATCGGTCAAATGTCACCAGACCCTCTCTTCTCGGGTGGGATCTGGGCACGAGACTAGGAAAGAGGCTACTTCTAACCTATGTTCAATTATTGCTGCTATATCCAGCTTTTGATCACCTGATAAGTGACAAGCCCACCGTGTGTGTAGATAAAGGTACATGTGCTAATAACTATGAATGAACAGTGTGTAAATAGAACAATTGACGGGCTCTTGTATTTGGAGATTTGTGATAAATGTTTAACACATTTGCTGTGTTATTTATTTGGTTGCATGTTGATATAGCAATGGATCACACCCACTAGTAAAATGTCATTCTAAATTCTGAGACTTATTCTCCTGGGGCATATTTCTACTATTGCTGACTTTGGACTTCCGTTCTGCAATACGTAAAGACAATCAAAAGGATAATCCAGTGGGAATGGCCTAGCCTCGCTTCCTGTCCTTCATGCATTCATCGCTTGCAGTATGAAATTAGCGCAGAATTTCATACTGCAAGCAACAAACACTACAAAGGCATGCCTTGATCATATTGCCACTAAGTGAGGAAACACTTTTTCTTTTCCCTCTCCTCAAATGGATGTGACATACTTGTAGGTATTATGTGCACATGCCTGTACATGTCTTCTATTGGACTCGAAACACATGAATACATGACACTGTGGCTTCCTCTTCTAGGATCAGGGTTGCCTTCCTGGACTGGTCATCTTCCTGGACAACGATAACCCCCAAGTTGTTCTAACCGCTTTAGAGGTAAGGGCTTGCATGTACGTGTACCGTTAGGTCTGATTAGGGAGACCCAGCTCCAGTTACATTCAAAGTATAGCTTGTCCCGGGGTTTACCCCAGCATTTGTCTCATACCACCAGTGGCGGTACCACGGGGGGGCGCAGGGGGGCGTACGCCCCCCCAAACCGCCCGTCTGGCCTGGTCGCGGGGCGGGCGCCATGCTATTATCTACACGGCCACAGCTAGCTAGCTAGGTACATAGATCAGACATTCTTTGTAAGTCAAGATAAGAGAGAAGTCCACTCATCCAGTCGAAGGAGCAGCAGCCCAGGAGTCCATTGATTCAGTCGAAGGAGCAACAGCCCAGGAGTCCACCGATTCCGTCGAACAACAAACAACCCACTCAGTCCCATCGTCAAGCGGACGTTCAGCTTCTACTCTGAGTGGTGGTGCCGCACATCATAAATTTTGTGCATGCTTCTCCCCCCCAACCCTCTACTGCTGTGCACGCCTATGCATACCACAACAGTATGCTGGGGAGAAAGGAAGACACAAAAGTACATTTCGTGTATGTGGCAGTACCAGATAGAAATTGAATATTATTTCATCACGTATTTTGTTACCAGCTTTCAAAGTGTTTGTTCAGGGTGGGGCTCATACCTCCTTTGTAGACACGTGAATACATGAAGCTTCTATGGAGTGTGTATGAGCCCTGCCCTCAACAGAAGCTCAGTGATACAACGCTTTGAATGTGGAGATGTGAGCTAAATTACACGATGGAATAACGTTTGGTTCTATCCAGGGCTGCCACACATGTGCATTGTTTTCAATGTAAGATTGTTACATATTCTTTTCCTCCTGTATGCAACCTTACAGTGGTACATGTTGTATATCACAAGTGAGGCCACAGCAGCCGGCACTCAATTATTTTGTAACCAGAACCTAATTTGGGATGCCCTTGAAGTGGTCTAGAGTTGAACCTGAATAGAGTGTGTACATTGTGCCCATTTTGGGGAGATTAGAATGTAGTGAAAGAGGGGTGGGTGCTAGTTACATAAACCGGACAAGAAGGCATGTAGTATCCACCTACTTATGGTGTGCATTCTGCCCAAGCTGTGATATTTTCGTAAGCAATGAGTCTCTCTCCCTGCCAGTTCTTGTTCGGTGTTCATAGTAACGATATAGTTGCCAATCAATTGATCGATTGTTGCCATGATCCCGCCTACCAATCTATAGTGCTTGGGCTGTTTTGTGTTCATAAGCAATAAATCTGGTGCCAGTGGGTCTATGTTTAGGACAGACCTGCAGTCATTCCCCCTAGCCTGACATCCTGGACACGAGGATAAATGGTGGCAAATTGACATTAATAAAAATAATTGCTGAGCCAGCAATTGTATCTTGGAGTAGGTACTTCTCAACTCTGTGTAATAACTTGAACAAAAAAAGGGGGTGGGCCCTTGTTAGGTGATGGTACTTTGTGATAACACTGGATATCTTTTGCTTACTGTAGGCATTACACTACTTAGCGCAAGTTCCATCCAACCGACCGCTGATGAAGAATGAAGTTGGCTTGTTAATCAGTGTCAGAAGAATAATGAACAGGTTACCCTGATGTGTTTGGAGCACATTGTATATGTTGAGCCTTGTTCCTGGGTCTCTACACCACATCTTTAATGTTTCTTACAGTCACGGTACTGCAAGAGACTAAAGATGGGGGAGGAGGCCTGGGAAGGAGGCCAGTAGGTGTTTGTTGCTATGTATACTAATGTTAGCTACATCTGCCCAAACACTTTTTCACTATGTAGTGGTGTGTGCGCAGACATGACCAACTGAACTTGTTAGTATTCTATTGTAGTTCTTAGTCATACAAAAGCCCTCTTAAAGGAGAAATAGCTGTTTGAAGATGCTGCTTTCTTTATAAGAATAAGGACAGCCAACTGTCTGCTTTCTTGTGTAAAGTAGCAATCTCCCAGTCATCCCGTGCAGTTGATGAGGCCTGGCAATTGGCTGAAACATGTTCTGTGTAGACTGTGGCTCTTGATGCTACATATGTGGGCCTCCCTTTAACAGAGAGGTGTATGTGGTTCAAAGTGTGATGTATGAATATCTGATACATTTGCATAGCACGTACATGTATGAGCCTCACCCTCAATGTGCATGTATGTATGAGCTTGCCCTCAATGGAAGTTAAGTGATACAGCGCTTCGAACGCAGTAATGTGATAGCCTTGTTCCCAGGCCTGCCCCGTTTTTTGTTCTTCGGTTTGCGTTCAGTATAATACACGGAGGCGGAAGAGCGCAAAAAATGGGGAAGGCCTGGGAACACTTGTCACGTGAATGACGTCTGGTGGATGCAAGGTGGACGTAGGAGGGGGCGGTGCCCAACTACAAATAACGTACTAGACTTCATCATCGAGCGCTCCAACGATAGCCCGGACCCCAGACGTTCACAAGATCGACAGTACTTGACTTCACCGGTAAGAAACTCGGTCTATGGTTTATTGCACACGAATTTGTAGTTGGGCACCGCCCCCCCTACGTCCACCTCGTGTCCACCAGACGTCATTCACGTGACAAGTGTTCCCAGGCCTTCCCCGTTTTTCGCGCTCTTCCGCCTCCGTGTATTATACTGAACGCAAACCGAAGAACAAAAAACGGGGTAGGCCTGGGAATGAGGCTAGTAATGTGATTAAAATACGCAACAGAAAAATATTTCCATTAGGGACTGCCACATACATGCGTGTTCTTAATGCTTCAGTCCAGGCAGCGCGTCTAATGTATAGATGGAGCCGTGATGTGTGTGTACATACATAATGTAGTACACTTTGTACATGGGTTGTTCACACTGTTGTTTGTGTCATGTTGATACATAGTTGCCATGTTAAACACATTAGCTGTGTTCAATGGTCCCTTGCTCTATTCTTGGCAGACAACACTCCTCTCCTGAGCTGAAAAGCTCTGCTCAAAGGGTACATGATCTCCTCATCCCACCAGCAGGGGCAGCTAGGTGAGAACAAATTGTGTATGTGTGCATATACTTGTGTGTGTATGTATAACACTGTGTGTGTGCATGTACATGTATATGTGTGTGCATGTACAGTATGTATATGTGTGTGCATGTACAGTATGTATATGTGTGTACATGTACAGTGGAACCTCGCTTATCCGAACCTCAAATATCCGGCTGCTCGGATTATCCAGCCTCGATCTCTGCACATTCTATTTAACACCCATGCTGCGCACGGAGCAAAGTAGTTGTTCTAGATTGTTGGAACACCCGAAGATGCTGGAATTTTGAATGTTCAAAGCCTGAAGAGGCCGAAATATGATGATTGTTTGCACCGACGATGGATAACATGACAGGAAAAGAAACGACAGTGCTATTAATGATACAATATAGACCCTGTTTGCATGATGACTCACATATCCGGCTATTTCGCTTATCTGGCCATGGTCTGGTCCCGTTGTAGCCGGATAACCGAGGGTCCACTGTATGTGAATGTGTACATGTATGTGAATGTGTGTGTGTGCATGTGTGTGCGTGTGTGCGTGTGTTACCACTATCCCACCTCTCCCCAAGCCCCTGCAAGTACATACATGTGTACAAGATTATGACAACAGTTCTGCATCCCTGTAGTTCTCTCTCACTCACACACACACGCACGCACGCACGCACACACACGCACGCACGCATGCACGCACACACACACACGCACACACACACACACACACAGGCCCTTGTCACAGTCTCGGGCTTCCGGCAGAGGCAATGTCTTCCTAGGAGCGTCCAACAAGAGGGCCAGACTTGTCATCCTTCAGATCGAAGGACTGAAAGATCTGGTAAATAAAGTTGGTGGATGCTGCTTCTCTTGTTCTCTGTATTTCTAGTATACCATTGCTGACTAGACATTTCGTGAGAGACATTTTGGGAATTTTACTCTCGAAAGTTTTGCGGCGTACATGTACTTCAAGTGACAGAAAGCTGGGTGGGGCCTGAGAACCAGGCTAACATGTAAAGCTTTCTGGATTTGTCGGTGGCTGTGGCCCGGTGCTTCAAGTGATTGGGCTGGGCTTTAACTAGAATGCACAATTTATTGTTAGTGCTACACTCCAGTAAACATGTATGCTGAATCATTGTTGTGTGTGGAACATAACCTGTGTCGAGCTTTGTCCAATGGCTGCAAACGGTTACCTACCTATCATTATTGTAGTAGCATGGACAAGCTACACATATAGCCAAGCTACCAAATCCTTCTGGTCTTTCCGATTTTTCGAACGGGCCTGGGGACAATGCTACTTTCCACGATAGTAGCCTTGTTCTCCGTAGTTTCAGCTAATGTGGAAGTGAGGAGCACACTGTAGGAGCAGCTACTTTTCAGTGACAGCCAGTATGCCCTACTGTTCTCGGACTTTCTGTTACAAGAAAGCTCCTCAGTATACCTTGGTAAACCACTGAACCCACTGACCACCACTTCACTGTGTAACAGAGACTAAATGTAGCTTTCCCCCTGTTGACCTTCAAATGTACGAATAGTATTTGTATGTTGCTGAGTCACGAAAATTTGGCAATTAAAATCCCTTGTCATACTGTACAATACCCATTGTGTCAGTAATTATATCTGAATTGTAAGGTACATTGTGTACAGTGATCAGTGAAGCAGTGGATGGAGAACCTCTCTCCTGTCCTTGGTTCGGTTGCGTAAAGTGATGGAGAACCTCTCTCCTGTCCTTGATTCGGTTGCGTAAAGTGATGGAGAACCTCTCTCCTGTCCTTGGTTCGGTTGCGTAAAGTGATGGAGAACCTCTCTCCTGTCCTTGATTCGGTTGCGTAAAGTGATGGAGAACCTCTCTCCTGTCCTTGGTTCGGTTGCGTAAAGTGATGGAGAACCTCTCTCCTGACCTTGGTTCTGTTGCGTAAAGTGATGGAGAACCTCTCTCCTGTCCTTGGTTCTGTTGTGTTAAGTGATATTGTCTTCTTCCACTGTCCAGGACACGAGGAGGCTTGCCGAGGAGCAGTTGTTGCATGTGAGGGGTGTGATCAGCTTCACTTTCAACATGTCCCAGCAGAGATGTACACTAAGAATACGCAGTGATGTCAAACCAGAGGTGGGAGGACATGTACATTGTACACCAGGCTAGTAGTGAGGGGGGAGGGGGGTATTCTCGTACCCAGGTCTGGTCCAACACATCACATACATGTGCAATGACGTGCATGTACATGTATCTGGACTTCAGATGGACGACTTGAGAACATGTATGTCTAGAGGTGTGGCAAAATTACAAAGTAGTCTTTCAGCTGGGTACGGAGAGTGTTATGACAATTGCTTGATGCCTAGTCCTTGTGTGTGAACTAAACGACAAACTGTGGGAAAGTGCCACGTCTCCAAATGTCTATGTGATGTCATCAGTGTTTTTTTTCTTGCTAAACCTTCATACTACAATTGACGAAAGCTAGGTTGAAGGCCTGTGTTACAGCCTTGGGGGAGGGATTTGCTGGTAATCTAGTTATAGTAGGTACGTAACTCAGTTAGGATGATGGACAAATTGACCATGCATGAAATTCCTTACAATGACATCATTCAAAGTTGCACCACATTCCCTCTCTCTCCCTGTAGGTGTTGTGTCGGGCTGTGTCAGCCACTGAGGTGCTGACAGCTCAGCAAGTGGTCAAGAACGAACATGGGGAAGAGGTAAGGACACTGCTCTGTGATTGGAGTAGCCAGTAAATGGTTTACAAATGTGTTCAGAATGAAATTTTGATGCTCCATGTGGCTGAGGAAGCCAGCTGTTTTTCATCAAGTCTAGTACCTAAATCCTGATTGAGTGTGGCACACAATATCCTTAGACTCAGCTGCTAAAACAAGGCTATAATAAGATGTCTGTGCTACACATGCTTTGTTGACCTGCAGGTACTACTGTCGTTTGGTCCCAGTCCTGAAGCATCAGTACACAACGAGAAAGAGAATAAGAAACCTGTTAAGGTGTGGGATTTACAAGCACCTTCGTGTTCACTTACATGTACTGTGTGTTAATTGCCGAGCACAGGGAGGCGTAGCATAAGCATGCACAGCACTAGCGAGGCTTGGTAGTTGCGTTGTGATGTTGGCCATGAATTTATGTCAATGTACGTCACGTTTTTTGCTTCGGGAGTACCCTCACAAGTCTATAGTGATCTCCATCTCTGCCAAGTGAGCAGTGAGCAAGCTCAAGTGTACTAGAGCTACCATAGGTAGTAGAGTAGCTATTTGCTATTTATGGTGCTACTAAGGAAGCGAGCTTGATGTGAGGATCCAGCTCGATCTAAATTACTCAGCAGTTTTTCAACTTGTCGTACATGTATTACAACAACTAGAGCTCTATAGAGCACATACCCCGCGTGCTACGTAGCTATGCATGTGCTTCCTTGAGGATAGGAAACAATCTCACAAATGCACACTGTATAGTGAACCCTAGGAACACTGAAACCGTCGTCTCACATTGTACAGGTGGCCAGGTATCTGGGTGTGGTTGATAGGCGTGCCCATGATGCCAACTCAAAACGTAGGATTTTAAGCGTTTGTAGAGTGTATCCACCAAAAAAAAAGCACAGACAGGGCACTTTTTCAACATTTTGCACAGTTTGAAGGTATTTAGCACTAATATAACGGCCTAGATCTGGAGAACTGGCGTTTTTTGTGCCGACAGACAGACGGTCAGACAAACAGACAACGATGACAGACGGACACGACGATCACAAAAAGCACAGACAGGGCAGTTTTTCAACATTGCACAGTTTGAAGGTATTTAGCACTAATATAACGGCCTGGATCTGGAGAACTGGCGTTTTTTGTGCCGACAGACAGACAGACGGTCAGACAAGCAGACAACAACGACAGGCGGACACGACGATCAATTCCCATTGTGCATGCGCACAGGGTAACTACTGTTCAAGGACAGTCAGGCATTGCAAGCTTTCACTGAATGTTTGCCCCTGTCAGCTATAGTGGATAGGCTCGGTTTTGTGCGCAATGCTTTTACATGCATGTAACCCTAGTTTACATTCTAGCTTGTGTGTGACAGATTATGCATGTACACTACAAGCGAAAATCTTCGTTTCTTGTGATGCAGCTTCCTGAATACTTGCCAGAAGATGAAGAGCGGGAAAAGTGTGATGAGAAGGTACACAGGCACACATACATGTAGCTAGTGTATAGTACCTACTTATAGCCATTGAAGATAACAAAGGGCCCAGCTTTGACATGTTGTTATAAATCCGGCCATGCAGAAGTCTCTTGTATTTCAACCACATTGGGCCTCAGATTGACACTGAGTTTCTTGCTCATGGTCTCACAGCACTTTTTATTGCAGTTTTTGAATAAGAGTTGAGCCTTTGATATGGTGTGCATTATTTGGAACTACAGGCTGCCTGCTTGCTACTATATTGCTATACAGCAGTTACACAATGCTGTACATGTATCAAAGCAGTGATGTATGTTCTTGCACAGGCAATTGAGAGAAGTGGAGCAGTGGAACAGGGAGGTGGATGGTTTAGATCTGTTAGCAATTTCTTATCAAATTCATTCTACTGGTGACAACGTAATCTACTCACTCACTTGTTCCTGACAGTGTTATTGTATTGTGCAATTTGGAGTGTTGTATGTGCTTATTATGTCTCATCAATCTGAACTGAGTGTGTAGATTTGTAGATGTGTTTTCAATTCTCTTCTGATGTATCTATTACATGTACATGTATGCCAGTACAATAATATTAAAAAAGGTAAAACAGTGAGCCATACTGTTTCAATACATGCGATTAGAGCCTCAACCCAGACCACACGTGGTAAAAGGCTAGCAGTATCACACATAGTCACATCTGTGTCTAGTTCACTCTCTCTCTAAGTACCATCAACCTGCTGATGTAGTCCTCTCTGTTTATGTACCCACCACACATCTTCCTCTGACCAGTGAAAGCTGTACGTCCATGTAAGACACGGTGGTTGTTGAATAATAACGCTCGGCCTGGCTCTAATCGAAATCGATACTCAATAGCTTCGTCTTTCATAGTTTGTAAGAATGTTTGGAGAGCTTCGTACACCTTGAAAAGTGCTCGTGTATAGTCGGTCACTCCAAGACGTTGCATTGCTTTGATGGACGTGTTGTCAAAGGGCAGCCTATCTGTGTTGTTGAAATGCACACGACTGACCCTGTCTGTCTTAGGATCAATGATAAAAGCAATGTTGTAGTTGAGAAACTTGTGGTCCGTGTCGGTATGGTGGTATGGAATGGGAACAGAGGATAAGATGCGAAAATGTTCAGGGTTCCTCTTCTGTATCTCCTCTGCCAGTCTGAAGCCATCCACTAGCATGCTTTGCCCTCCTGTTCCTTGGAAGTGAAGGCAGTGAAACATCTGCAACCCTGGATAAATAAACCAGTCTCATGATCAATGTCATAGGTATATACCTTTTGTGCATTTTCAACAGTTCAATAATAGACAATTAAGCCTCAGAGTTGATGTATATAGGTACCTGGTGCTTCTGAGAAGTAATTGCCATCAGTATGAGAGTCAAGATGGAAATTTGTATAAGCTGTATCACTGCATTGAAACAAGAGAGCACGAGTGTTGATGTGAACAATCATATTTTGGCTCACGATGCATGTTGCCAATAGTCGAAATACCAATTCTGTTGAGTTTATCTACTTACTGCCAGTGCTACCTTCACAGGGGGTTGCATACTCTTTATTGCAAGAGGAACACGATTTCTTCCATAACGAAAACTGGTCAGCTGCAGCATGATTAGACCCTCTTTCAGCAAAGATTACACACACACACACACATCTACACATATTTATGTAGCTAACCTGCCATCAAAACTAGGGGAAAAGACCCAGAATGCACCATAAAAGGTATTACGAATCACGCCAATTCTCTCCATTAGTTGCTTTGACAAGTCTGGCTCCAAGGGAGTTTGCTCAACAAAGCAGAAACCATACTTTTCAATCTTTTCCAGCCACTCCAAAACAGCTCGGTCAGTGTTCATCACTGCATCAAACTCAACACACGGTGGATTCAAAGCTACTTCATTACCCCACACAAGAGGCTCATCGTCTGCACCTCTCTCAGGTTCCACTACCTCTCCATGTTCATAGCTGTTCTTCATCAACCATTTCATGGGATACACAGACTTGTGACCATCCTGCCATTGGATCTGCAGCCCACTGTCACTCAAGGATACCTCCTTGGGCTTCACGTCCAGAGGAAGCTGTAGTGTGTCCACAAGGCGCTGATTAGTTTGTGCGTGGAAACAGTGGGAGCAAAGACAGCTGTCTCTGAGCCATATGTGGTGATATCTGCTCCACGCAGTTCTGCATTGACCCTTCCAGTTAACGAGCACAGAGTTATCATCATGAGAACAAGTGGCGTCTTCATCGGACCTTGGCGTACTTGACAACCTTGCTACAGCACCAACACCACAGGGCAGCTTGAAGTGTCCTCTCGAGTGGGACACCAACGTACGAAGACGCGTGATTATCGCAGCCATCCCGACAAATTATCCCATCCCAACAACACAAGCACAAGAGAGAGGACTGCAAGCCACACCCTTCAATTGCCAAAGGTGTGACTGCTAGTTTGATTCCCATGCATAAGCGGAGTAGTCTGGGATCCAAACCAGGAGAACCTTGTAATGGAACTAGCTAGCCTCGTTCCCAGGCCTTCGATCACAGCTAACGCGTTAGCTGTGATCGAAGGCCTGGGAACGAGGCTAGGAACTAGCGGCTAGAGACAGGAATAAAACTTATTAGTAAACTTTGACCCTTTACGCCGCGGTTCCAAACCAATGAGAAAACCTCGTTCCATGCAGACCCAGGTGAGGCCAGTGCCACGTGGCATTTCCATTTGTAAAAGGCGAGGAAGATTGATAGTATTGAGGTGAGTATTGTAGCTGCGCAGATGTAGGGTAGCTACATAGATGACACTAGCTATAGTAAATTTATTTCATGAAAGTAAGTTACTTTTTTATTGAAAATATACAGAGTTGGTAAAACCAGTTCCCCACTGGCCAGTTCTGATGTCAAGTTTTATACACATGACCTAAAGTGGAGAGGAAGTTCATTTCTAACAGTAAGGGGGCAGTTTACAAACTATTTTTTCCCAAAAATAACATTCTGACGTTAAGAGTGAGGGAGTTAGACTCATAGTCTGGCGAAGTGTGTGAGGGTCTGGTCTATATTGCAGCTCCAATCAAATGGCGGAACGCCACGGGAATGTATATAAAACATCTGGTTGATATGTCATAGCTTTGAATGGAAGCGCAAAGGCTGTATCTAGCAACTTTCGTCTACCATAGTTTGGAGGAAGAACAGCTAAAGTTATTAGTAAACTACCTGCAAGAGCGTGATGGCATCGCTGTTCTTTCCACAGGCTAAGGGATGTATCTCTGCCTGGCTTCCTTCCCCTTCCGTTTGGTAAGCTCAGCCCTGGTAGTTCACTGCCTGTATTCAGTACACAGCCAAGATAACATTGTACTGCTTGTCAATCACGTTTCAGACGCAGGCAGAAAGAATGTACATCGATTCCCGTGTTATAATGACATTCATATCATGAATAAGCTTATAATAACCAGTTAATACACATTCCATGATGCGCAGGTCAGGTATAGACATTAGACCAGACCCTTGTGCTGTGCGCTTGGGTCCGGCTTTGCCAGACTAGTAGACTCATTAAAATAAGCCTGTTACATGCAAACAATTACGAAATAGAATATCCCACAGTAGTCTTAGTGCTATAGCTAGATGACCATCATCTGTTTCATACACTGGCCATGGCTACTATTCAAGGACGTTTTACTTCCAATTGTGCAGCTGCTATTTGAGGGCAGTGTCTGATCAGCATTTGATGGTAGGCATGACATTATGAGGCTAGGGGAGGGGGATCACAAATTTATGTCACAGTTACATTATTTGGAAAAATGGTTTGTATATAGATGCCACCTAAAGATGTACACAGTGAGTTAATTCATGCATAGCTCAGAGCAAAATTTGATTGGTATACTTTGCCTGACACTTGTAATGCTTTGTATCTTTCATTTCAGGACTTCGTGCAGCTGTGTTGGAGCTGCAGAGGGATATCACTCACACTGGAGTACAAATGTGCTCAGCAGGCAGAACGTCCTTTTTGCTTGTGTAACCTGTCAACTTCATTCACAAATTGTAATAATAACATTATGCTCCTTGTCCTAAACTCAGTGTTTCTACGTTAATTGAGCCATGATAATACTTCTTAGTAATGGAGTTACAGGTTGTACAGGATAGGGTGGAAGAAAATTGCTGTGGGAGCTATTAGAACAGTGGCATAAGAAGCAGTTTGTGGGGAGATGGGCTGGAAAAAGAAGAAGAGAGATGTGGACAGAGATTCTGGAAGTTTTGGTTAAGAGAGATTGGTGAAACCAGATAATGAAAGAGCCAGGTGTAGGTTGGAGGGAGGAATACGATATACTACTGAGAAAGGCTAAGAGTTAGGGTCGGCAGCACATGCAGCAGTTCAGAAAAGGAAGATAGGAACAAAAAGAACAAAACTGAGCAAACTGTCTAGAACAGGTAGACATGGAAAGTAGTTAAAGAACAGCAGGGGCCAGAGAGGTACATGGGCTCATGGGAAAGACATCTGGCCACGTTAGGTTGAGGTTCTGATTGAAGTCAGGTCCTGCAGGGTTGTTTGAAGATGAGATGTGGATTGGCAGAGGTGGACAGATGTGTGCTTTGTAGCTAGTGGAGGGCAATTTCACAAATTCTGCACCATGCAGCCATTTCTTCAGTCAGTCATTAATGTAATTTCGAAACCAGTCGCATTGCACAGACTAGGAACGAGAAAAGTAGCTCATCGCGGTGCACGCGCGTTCAGATACACAATTATGCACTAGAGGTCAAAGTTCACTAATGGGTTTTATTCCTGTCTCTAGCCACTAGTGTAATGGATGTACATGTACTAGCAATTTTCTGGCCCATTAGAGAATGGACTAGTCAGGTGATTTATGTTAACAACAAGAATAGTGCATGTTGATACAAGTTCCGTACAAGATCAATGTGTGTGTTTGGTGTGGGGTATGCAGTGTTGGTACACAGTCAATGTCTCTAAGATTAACCTTGTCATTGTTGCCATCTCAACTGAGTATTACAGCTACTCAAAATGTTAATGAATCATTGGAAATTGTAGACTTCTCGATCATTCAGGCTCTGTAGGTTACGAAAATTGAAGGTTAGGAGTGTACCACTGTCATCGCTCTCAACCATCCTCAACTTGGCCAGGAACTCCTTGGGAATGTCAATGGTGTTTTTCAAAACAAACCACTGAACAGTCTCATTGCAAAGGGGAGTTGTGAGAGATCCTTCATACTGGTAGTAATCTCGATTTTCTGGGAGGAGATCAGTGTACACAAGATCTGAGACAGGATGGGAGTCTTCGTGCTCAGTTGGAACAGGGCTAAGTTTAGCCCACACTCCACTTATTGGAATATCTGCAGCTTTACAAAGCACAGCAACTACGGAAAAGGTATCACCAGCAGTATCACTAGAAGAAGCACCTTGCTTGAGGTGGACAAAGTGAATCTCAGCAGCATACTGGTTGGCATCAACTCGGTGCTCCGATCCTTCAGATGCACCTTTTCCCCAGTGGAAGTGAAACTGCTTGAGGATATACGTTCCCAGATGGTTAGTTAGGGTAGCTCCAGTCTGCCCGGGGACAAACTCAACATTGGTACCCATGTTCTTAAACTCTCCAGCCACTGGATGGTCATACTTATCAAACTTCAGAGCAATGAGGTCACTCCTCTTCTTTACTTCTTCAGTGTTGATGTTGATTGGAGATTGTCGCTTCCCATCACAATGTGATCCTGGGAATTTCAGCCATGCAGTTTGGTCATGGTAGTTGAACTTGGCACTTTGAGCAGTCCTGTGAAGGCAATATAACACAGCACAATTAAAGCACACAACAAAGGAAACAACTTGGTGTTGTAAGACACTCTTAGTGTTGTAAGCATTGCCATTGTCCACCCTAACTGAAACCGTATTGTAACCATATGCATTGTTCCCAAACCATGTAGCCAGCCATTGTTCTCAAATAAGAGACTTGGTGCTCTCACAACACTGAAAGTGAACCACAATGGAAGGGAGGAATAAATGTGTGCTGGGTTAACCCAAAATCATAAGATTTAAACACAAACATGTAGGGTCACAAGTATGCACGCAAGCAAGGAAAGGATGATAGCTTGAAATTAAAGTTGAGCCCAATATGTATCCTACATCTTACACAGTGATATTTTACCAAATTGCCAGAAGTGCGTTTTGTGATAGGGCAATCAGAGCACAAATTGAGGAATTATGTCAGCCACAATGTGAATGCAAGTATATTTGAAAGGATTTTACAACCATACCATTCACAAAAACATTTTCACAAACATATTTACATCTACATACATTTTTATATGACGTGGTATTTACATTCACAAGAACAGATTCATAGCATATTTAGCTATGTTCTCAACAGCTTTCATACCAGCAACTTCCTATTTATGGATAGCAGTTGTGTTACTTATTAAATTCCAGCCATTCAACACAATGGAACGGCTTACTATGCGACGGTGCCTTGGAGTTTGGAGATACAGTCTGCAGCTGTGTAAGAAGATGACGACCCACATACATTTGGCCCCCAATTGCTGCTGTATATCATATTGATTGAGAGTATGACCCCTGTCTGGCTGTGCCATTCATTAAAGCTTTGAGACAACTGTTCTAACTCCTTTTGCTGGGAAGAGAGGATGTGTGTCATACACCACACTGTATAATGAGTTTTCAATTCATCACCAAATAGCCTTACCCAGGCTGCAAAAAATGTGAAGAGATGGTGGCTTATTCTTGTCCCTTGGTCTTACCCTCTCACAACGAAATGACCGTGTTGCTTGGTGACATAGCCATCTGGTGTATAGAATGGCCAGAAGTTAGCAAGTTAGTAACACACCATGCACTTAGATTTCCAAAACCATGCTGATAGTTGGTCCAGTTGCGATAGAAGTCAACAGACCCATCCATTCTGCGCTGGAACACCGTCCACCCACCACCATCTGCACTACAGTACAAAAGACACCACTGGCAAATACCGGTACATGCAACTACGATCCAACCAGTCATTCTGATGACTACCAAACCAGCTACAGCAGAATGGAGCGGACAACCAAGCAAATTCTATCAGCCTTTGACCTTCAGTGGCATATCACTCTGCTGTGCTGTATTCGACTTCCTGATAATAACATCAACTTGAAATCGTTGGGCCTTTTCTAAAACCCACTAATCTTCCTGGTATTCACTCATGTAGATGACTGCAGTTAATAAAATAACTGACATTTTGGTACCACCCTTCAAAGGATGTCATATTGTTACCAGATCCTTCTGGGTCAGTGGTCTGGGAACAGGTATTACACTGTATAATTATATACTCGGAACTAATTGTTTGTTTAGGCTAACACCAAATAGGGTTGGCTATATAGATCCATGAATAAACTAAGGATTCATATGTAAACTTTCTGGTCTAAAAAATACTTTTATGCTTCATAAAATACCTGAGCTGGTACTCTTGTTTAGTCCAAACAACCAGTCCCGGGTTACCTACGCGATTATTGATAGCCTCTAAAAAACACTTCTTTGTTTGCAAACAAGGTAGCTAGCTACTCTGCATGTGATCTTTCCAGTATCTGGAGCACAAAATTATGGCATAATCGTACTTACAATATACTGCAGTGATAGTATACCCTATATTATATAGGTATATAGCTATATGCTTCTGACAACTGCAATTAAAGCTGCATCTCTAATCCAAGGATTGTCAAAATCACCTGCCTCCACGTACCCCATCAAGCTAGGTAGACGTTCTTGTGAACAGAACGTATTAATACAGTTCGTGAAACCGTTCTTGTGAACTTAATACAACCTTCGTGGAAAACGTTCCAGTGAAGGCGAAGTCAGTAGTCATTTCCGATTCTTCCAAGCTGCGTAACGTTAGCTAATATAGCTAGCTAGCTATTAAACTGGCGTTCGCGCGTTATCGTTGAGACATCCCTCAACTCGCGGTCTGATTGCCCAACCCGCACTTTCTGAAAATTCTGCAGCCGCCATTCTACCACACTTGGCGTTTCATAGTCTAGTCTTAGCTCACTAGTGTAGCTCACCCGTACCTGTGAGACGCCATTTCCGTAGGTCAACAGACAGTAATCAATTAGTGCGCATGCGTGCAAAAACGCCCGGAGACCTGCTATATAGCTCACATGCAGTATGACCTACAAGTATATACATGCTCAGTAATTCAGATCTGATCTGGAATGAGATCCGAACTTTGAGACTAGAGGATTCTCTTTTTTTCTGGATGACAGGGTGAGCCATGCCAAGCTACTTTGGGGCACACCACACAGCTGTGTGTGAGGCACTGAGTCACATGCTTTTTTTCAGGTGTACAAGGATAAAACATATTTAATGAGCTGCTTGAAGTGCTGTACTATTAGTTCTTCACATGCTTGACGCACAATAAAAATCATGTAAGGGAGAGAGGGACAAAGACAGGAACAGAGGGACAGATACACTGGGACAACAACAGAGGGACAGAGACAGGGACAGGGAAAGAAGGACAGGGACAAGGACAGAGGAACATGGAAAAGGAGAGAAGACAGGGACAGGGGAGCAGGGAAAGAAGGACAGGGACAGAAAGACAGGGATGGGGGACAGGGACAAAGGGACAAGGACAGGGACAGAAACAGAGGGACATGGATAAGGAGAGAAAGACAGGGACAGGGGGACAGGGACAGGGACAGAGAGATAGGGACAGAGGAACAGGGAAAAGGAAAGGGACGGGGACAGAGGGACAGGGACAGAGGGACAGCGACAGGGACAAAGGGACAGGGAAAAGGATAGGGACAGCGACAGAGGGACAGGGACGAAGGAACAGCGACAGGGACAAAGGGACAGGGACAGAAAGACAGGAACAAAAACAGGGACAGAAGGAAAGAGAGACAGAGAAAGAGGGTAGGGACAGAGGGACAGGGACTGGGACAGGACAAAAACATGGACAGAAGGACTGTGGGACAGGGACAGAGGGACCAGAACAGGGGAACAGGGACAGAGGGACAGAGACAGGGGGACAGGGACAGGGGAACAGGGACAGGAACAGGGACAGGAACAGGGACAGAGGGACAGGGACAGGGAGACATGTACAGAGAGACAAGGACAGAGGAACAGGGACAGGGACTGGGACAGGACAAAAACATGGACAGAGGGACAAGGAAAAAGAACAGGGGAACAGGGACACAGGGACAGGGACAGAGGGACAGGGACAAAGTGACATGGACAGTGACAGGGACGGGGAGAGGAACAGAGGGGCAGGGACAGCGTGACAGGGACAGGGGGACATTGATAGAGGGACAGATGGACAGGGACAGGGGACATGGACAGATGGACAAGGACAGAGGAAAAGGCACAGAGGAACAGGGACAGGGAAGGAGACAAGGACAGGGACAGATGGACAGGGACAGGGGACATGGACAGGGGACATGGACAGAGGGACAAGGACAGAGGGACAAGGACAGAGGAAAAGGCACAGAGGAACAGGGACAGATGGACAGGGACAGCGACAGGAACAAAAGGACAGGCAGAGGGACAGGGACAGGGAGACAAACAAGAACAGAAATACAGGGACAGACGGACAACAACAGGGACAAAGGGACAGGGACAGGAACAGAGAGACAGGACAGAGAGACAGGGACAGGGAGAGGAATGAAGACAGAAATAGAGGGACAGGGACAGGGAGAGGAACGAGGACAGAAATACAGGGACAGGGACAGGGACAGGGACAAGCAAAGGGACAAGAACAGAGGGAGAGGGAGAGAAGGATAGGGAGACGGACAGGGACAGGGACAGGGACAGGGACAAGGAAAGGGACAAGAACAGAGGGAGTGGGAGAGAAGGATAGGGACAGGGACAGAGGGACAGGGACAAATTGACATGGACAGTGATAGGGACAGGGTGACAGGGACAGGGGGACATTGATAGAGGGACAGGGGCAGAGGAACAGGGACAGAGAAAGAAACAAGCACAGGAACAGATGGACAGGGCCAGAGGGACAGCGACAAGGACAAAAGGACATGGACAGGGACGGAGGGACAGGACAGGGAGACAAACAAGGACAAAAATACAGGGACGGGACAGGGAGACAAACAAGGACAGAAATACAGGGACAGGGACGGGACAGGGGACAAGAAAAGGGACAAGAACAGAGGGAGAGGGACAGATAGATAGGTACAGGGACAGAGAAACAGGGACAGAGGGACAGGGAATGAGACAGGGACAGGGACAAAAACATGGACAGAAGGACAGATGGTAAGGGACAAAGGGTCAAGGACAGGGCAGATGGATAGGGACAGGGACAGAGAAACAGGGACAGAGGGACAGGGAATGAGACAGGGACAGGACAAAAACATGGACAGGAACAAAAACAGGGACAGAAGGAAAGAGAGACAGAGAAAGAGGGTAGGGACAGAGGGACAGGAACTGGGACAGGACAAAAACATGGACAGAAGGACAGGAGAGGGACAGAAGGACAGGGACAGGGACAGGGCACCAAGACAGGGACAGGGACCGAGACAGGGACAGGACAGAGGGACAGGGAATAAGGTGGAGGAACAGGGACAGAGGGACAAGGACAAAGGGACAGGGACAGAGTGATAAGGACAGGGACAGGGACAGAGGGACAAGGACAAAGGGACAGGGACAGAGTGATAAGGACAGGGACAGGGGCAGGGACAGGAACAGGGACAGAGGGATAAGGACATGTAGAGGGAGAAGAACAGGGACAGAAACAGGGACAGGAACAGGGATGGGGACAGGGAGAGGGACAAGAACAGAGGGACAAGGACAGGGACAGTTATACAGAGGGACAGAGATAGAGAGACAGGGACTGGGACATGCAGGGACAGAGGGACAGGGCACCAGGGAAAGGGCCAGGGACAGCGACAGAGGGACAGGGACAGGGACAGGAACAGAGGGACAGGGACAGGTGGACAGGGACAGAGACAGAGACAAAAACAAAGACAGAAGGAAAGAGGGACAGAGAAAGAGGGCAGGGACAGGGACAGAGGGACAGAGGGACAGGGACAGGAGAGGAACGAGGACAGAGACAAGGACAGGGACGGGGACAAGGAATACGACAAGAACAGAGGGACAGGCACAGAAGGATAGGGAGAGGGGCAGAAAGGTAGAGACAGGGACAGAAGGATAGGGAGAGGGGCAGAAGGACAGGGGACAGGGACAGAAGGACAGGGACAGGGACAGAAGGATAGAGATAGGGACAGAAGGATAGGGACAGGGACTGAAGGATAGGGACAGGGACAGAGACACAGGGACAAAAACATGGACAGAAGGACAGATGGAATAGAACAGAGGGACAGGGACAGGGGAACAGGGATCGGGACAGAGGGACAGGGACTGGCTGACAGGGACAGAGAGACAGGGACAGGGACTGGCTAGAGACAGGAACAGGGAAAGGGACAGGGACAAGGATAGAAAGACAGGAAAAGAAACAGAGAGACAAGGACAGCGACAGGGACAGGGGGACAGGGATAGAGAGACAGGGACTGGGACAGGGACAGAGAGAGGGACAGAGGAACAGGGACAGGGAAAGGGCTAGGGACAGCGACAGAGGGACAGGGACAGGAGGTACAGGGACAGAGGCACAAGGACAGGGACAGAAGGAGAGAAACAGGGACAGAAACAGGGACAGAAACAGGGACAGAAACAGGGACAGAAACAGGGACAGAAACAGGGACAGAAACAGGGACAGAAACAGGGACAGAAACAGGGACAGAAACAGGGACAGAAACAGGGACAGAAACAGGACAGAGAGACAGGGACAGGCTCAGAGACAGAGGGGCAGAGGGACAGGGACAGGGAGAGTGTGACATCCACAGACAGGATCAGGGTTGTATGAACACACTCTCTAAGCACTGTCTTCTTTCATACTAGCATCATGCCCAACTGTGCACAGATCAGAGGAAATGCACCAGGTTTGAGGCTACTTCCACACTGTGTGTACAAGATCCCATAATGTTATAAAGGAATTTAGATGTTATGAGGTAAAAATAGAGGAAAGTGAAAAGGTCAGCGGTCACCGGGAGTCGAACCCAGGGCACCTCTGGCTTGAGCCGCCAATGCTCTGCCACTGAGCCATGACAGCCGGACAACCACCAACCCTCACAATCCTCTATATTATATGCACTGCACAGGTGTCTGTCGCACACCTGGCACCCACTCAGTATGTGCTGTAAGAAGTTCGTTAGGGGTTGACCAGAAATTCTCTCCATCAGGAAAGAACCCATACTGAGTGGTTTACTCACTCTAAATGTTCGACTCCCGGCGACTGCTGGCCTTTTCACTTTCCTCTATTTTCGCCTCATAATTCCTTTATTTCCAGCGTGAGGCAAGATGCTCTGAGCATCCCATAATGTTACCTTCACTACCTCAAGAAGAATATTGGAACTGCCTTCAAATTTTGTCAATCTTTAGCTTGCACAGCACCCTCATGCAGCACACCTTTGCCCACAAACATGCCTGCCCTCTCTGCCTCATCTGTTTGTCTCTCATTACTAGGCAAGCTTAATCACCAACAGCACAGTTTACAGTAAAGTCAATGAAGTCATTTGGGTTGTGTTAAAATATGCAGCTTCAATGTATAGTGAAGCATTCACAACCTTCTGAGTATTGTCAATTACTCTATCTGGAGCACTGTAGCCTGAGATGCACTTGCAGCCTTTCATTATAAGTTTCACCATTCTGTGTCACACAATGCCTGCACATTCTCAGTGGTGTTCCATGCGATTCTTTTTTCTACTCTATTCATATTACTAAGTATTATGCACAGGCTCCAGCAACACTCTATTCTGCACAGTCTACTTGTTTCCACACAAATGTTGTCAGTGAAGATTGAGACCAGCGATGGTACAATTTTATTTTCAAACTGTACTTTGTACAGTACAAGTCTTCAAGCAAATGTGAATGTTAATAATGAATAACTGAGTTAGTAGCCCACTATATTGATTTTCCTTACTGGACTAACAGAAATAGTTTTCTGGATCAAAAAGAAACCATGCATTGGCTCACCATTTTCATCAAATCCAATGATGAATAGATTTGAGAATACAATCCACAACAATTGACATGCACTCACTCTTCTCAGACCAACCAAGCAACTCAACAGCAGGTCAATGTCCTTTTGAACTTCAAGGAAATTGGCAAATTTTATTGCACCGAGATATAAATATCCACCTTGTATCAATGACCTTTGTTAGAAATTTCCACAGTAGATAAGTAGATTGTCTGTGCATGATATGGCAAAACGACAATTATACCTTGTTGATAGGTGTGCAGAAGCCAATGGTAGTATAGACTTCTGGTTCTGTTTGCAATTTGACTACATATTTGGTGCATTGCTGTAGCAAGCAATTGGGAAGGTCGGATTTTGGCCTGACCACTTTTCACAGTCCAAACTTACACATGCAGTTGAAACGATCAATAAATGTTACTATAGCTCCTACTCCAGTCCATGTGGACATGTATATAGCAAATTGGAATCCAGCCAAACTGAACCACAGGTAAACGTCTGTGAGTAGGAAAAGACATTTCCATACTTTCTGACCCCAAAAATGGCCTTGGAAGCGATCTAAAAGCATCTTACTTCCCTGGGGGGTAGCTCTACTGCGTACTTCCGCACACCGACTTCAGCCACACCTCTTTCAAGTTGCCAAGTTCATTCACACACACGTACCTGGGCGTACTTGACAACAATCGCAACCTTGTTAGAGCACCGATACCACAGGTCAGCTTGAAGTGTCCTCCCGAGTGGGACACCAACGTACGAAAACATGCAGCCATGACTCGAGTCCTGCAAGCCACACCCTTCGGATAGGAAAGGGGCGCGGTTTGCGAGACGGCTTGACATAGCAGCAAGTGGATTCTGGGGTGGGACCTTTGAGAGAACCTTCTTTGATGTTAGGGTGTTCAACCCCCATGCCCCATCGAACAGACACGCTCAACTCTCGTCCTGCTACAGAAAGCATGAACAGATGAAGAAGCGTGCATATGAACAAAGAATTAGAGAAGTTGAACACGCCTCATTCACCCCCTATAGTGATCTCCACCACGGAAGGACTTGCTAACGAAGCCAGCACGTTCTACAAAAGATTGGCCTCCTTGCTTGCCCCAAAATGGGATCATCCCTACAGCAGCACACTGTGCTGGCTGCGCTGTAGTCTGGCTTTCTCCCTCCTACGCTCTGCTATCCAGTCCATCAGAGGAGCTCAATCGTCGTGCGGACATGCCATCAGAAATGCCATCAGAATCCCACAGCGGTCGACCTCGTTAACGCCGAATCGAACATTTCACCTGATGTTTAACTCATGAACACAAACCTCTGTCACTTATTATTTTTATCTGTCCATCATGACTTTTGTTTTAGCTATATCTGTTCCTCCAATTGTACTTTCACTCGGTATTTATTAACTTCTAGAGTAAGACATAGCTAACTGAAGATTGTGTATGTCAGATTATTTTTCCACATAGATTGCAGGTACACTTTGTATTGCACGAACAATCAACGAACCACATCTCCCTAAACAATAGGCCAAGGTGTTATGACAGTCTGCAGTGCAGACTGTCATAGCACCATGCAATACAAAGTATACCTGCAATCTATATGGAAAAATACGCAATAATCTGACATACACAAATCTTCTTTAGTGTAGCTAGCTATGCCTTGTTTCCGCTCAGTACTACTGATGTTGTTTGTTTCTGTACATAGGACCTCCAGGAAGATTAGCTTCGTGTCGATACCTTCAGTATAGCTAATTATGTGCTTCTGGTAACAGCAGCACGCAATATAATCTAAGCATCATTCTCAGTAGCCTCGCTCCCAATGGGCCTGGGGAAGAGGTTACATTCTCAGGTCTTCTCTCTACCCAGTAAATTACTCGTTCCTTACACTATGCAAAAACAGAAGGAGAATGCTTCAGAATCTGATTGGATGATGTCAATCAGTAGACATAAAGCCTAAAGGATCCCAACCATGCAAGGCAAGGCCGTAGACAAGTGGGTGCTTGGGGGTGCTGAAGCACCCCCAAATTTGTATTTGAACAGTGGCGTAGGAACCGTAGTGGCCGTAGCGGCTTTAAGTTAGCTCAAGCTAGCCTCGTTCTCTGGGAGCGAGGCTAAGGTCAAGCAGCCTCTTCGTTGCATCAGTCTCATATGCAGTTGCTTGGCAGTGAGATGACCCGGTGTAGTGTGTCCGTTAGTGGATGTGGCGGTTAGTGGAGCGATATAAATTGAGCGTGGGCGTACGATTAGTCCGAAGGCCCCACTCATTTCCGGTTTGCGCTGCGTGCAATGCGCGGTCCAGTTGCGCCAACGTTGGCTGCACCGTGCTTCGGTATTCTTTTTTCTGTTGATTTGTGAAGTTTGTCTATACCTATATATGAAGTTGATGTACACTGTGTACTGGCTTAGTACTGCATTATCTTTGTCTTCTGAAAATCTTTTCCGGTGTGTCATCTGGAAGTGCCTTTATCTGTTGCAAGAAATTACATGGCTAAATAAGAGCCTTGCACAAAGCAAAACGTGCAGCTTCCTTGTGACTACTTTTCTTTATACATTATGGCCACAATCCTTGGGAATCCCTTCTGCATGCAACTTGTGTACAGCTATAATTTCTTTTGCTGGTTGTCAAGAAATGTAATTGATATGCACATGATGAACAGTGATACAATAAGTATAGAAAAACAGTGATATAGCAGATGACTGGTTTAAGTTTGTGGGGACATAATCATTACTATAAATCATCAGAATGATAGTGTCATATATTATTCATTCATGACTAGTACCTCAAATTTAATGGGCAATTTATGTATTTTGTTATTCATTACAGTCATGATTGCTAATTGATTGTATTCCTGCATGCATGCACATGCGTAATCAAAGAGTCTTCTCGTCATACATAGCTTTTCCCATGTACCAGTCAATATTGTATGCTTCAACTATTACTGAGATCATGGCCTGCAAGTATAGAAAAGAATAGGCATAGTATGAAGAAGTGAAACACAGGCTGTAATTTCTAATGTACCTCAGGCCAGAGCACCATCTTAGCAACTCTGGAATGTGGATATGAGTGCCCACATTTGACATCTTCTGCAATTGCACAGAGATATAGAAAAACTTCATTTATCTGCATGGGAAGAGAGTGTCTGGATCACTCTAATACAAGGTAATGAGTCCGTGCTATAGAGCTTACAATGATTGAATTTGTAAGGGGCCATGGATTTTCTGGCAGGGATATCTCTTTAAGAGTTTTGCAGATGTTCAATGATGGCCCATAAGGACTTTTCATCGGTTGAGCTGCCAGTATTCTGAGTTGAATCTGTATTAGATTGTCAAGTTTAGTACAGAACACATGCACACAATGACATGAACTTCAATACCTCAGCGTACTTTAAGGCTTTGTGTATCACAGCCCTTGGAATATCACCATCCCTACAGTAACAAGAATTCAATTGTGAGTGATGCTATAGACATTATTACTTGTTGCATACTTTTGTGGAGGTCCAAGACTTGAAGTGACTAGCTGCTGCATTGTGTGAATGTAGCATCTTTTTCGAGTTGTGAAGTGGAACAATTGCTCATCACTGGGAACTCTTTTGGCCTCCTCTGAAAACTCAGGTATTAGCATAGGTATATCTACAGATAATAAAGTGTACAAATATGTCTGCAAATCAATGCATAATTATGTTGACGGAAGTTTTAGATTGTGAATAACCTTCCAATGAATGCCCTCCCTCATTGTCACTGCTTCCATTTGATTCAGAGGTATCAGTGTATGTATCCATGTCACAATCACCTCCTGTGGGTGCAAATCAGGATATCAAATTATTATTAATTGTAGATAACTTTTCTAAAAAGTCAATGTAGTAGTAATACCATTACTGTCCTGCATTTCTCCATCCTACAAAAAAGGCAGAGAGTACAGTCTAATTAAATGAAAATGGTAATTAGAAGTAATAAATTAAAAATTATCTGCATATTTAGGCTTCTCCCCAGTTTTTGCATACTGGATGCAACAAAAGCTGGGGACAAGCTGTATAGGATGAGCCTAATGTTAATATTCAATTCAAAGTGTCTGCATTCCAACACAAGATGAGCTGATCAGGGTTGCATGTGAAAAAAGGAAACAATTATTATGTCCGTGAAATTCTACTAATCTATGGCATATTAGGAAATTATAATGCTTTGGCTTAGCTTTGATGTTACAATCTACTTTCTTACTATGTCTTCATGTCACTATAAAGACTGTAAGGGTAGTGATGTATGTAGCAGGTCAGAACAACATGCTTTTATATTTGTGATAGCTATTGAGACTAAAACCATAGTCTTAACAGCAAGCATGCACTATGCCAAAAACCAGAAATAGTTTTTGCTGCAAAGTGTTAACACTTATAACTGTTGTGCTTTCAATCACGTGAAACAATTTAACTCTATTATCAATTTGGTTGTGGCTATACCTGAAATGTTTTGGTAAAAGTAATTGTCAGGTTTGTGGACAACTCTGCCTTCAGCTTCTCATATCCATTCTCTGCCTGAACCATTTCAGGCTTAGTGACTGGGCTGTACAGAAGGAACATGAGCTGGTAGTGTATGTTGTACATAGTTAACTGCATGTCTGTATACCTCATTATTATCTCTTTCAGTAACCACTGTCTGACATATGCCTGAGTTGGCTAAAGAGCAGTGAAATATTAGTATTGATGCAAAAGCGTCCCGAAAAGCTTATACAAAGTGTGTACCTCAAAAGCAATCTTTTCACCGTGAGTTATGCATGCTGCAAACTGTAGAGGAATACATAACTGCAAGTGTTGTTGAGATCTGCAACAGTATTACCTAATTACCTTGCAGATAAACACTCCACAGTCATCACTATTCTGTTGCTGGGGTAGGCTCTAAAAATGTTTAAGAAGTGTAGCTTTAGACTGAAGGCATAGCCTTACAAATACGTATATACACACCAGCTTTGCTTGCATTCGCCAACTGCAAGGATTCTGTACGTAACCTTCTTCCTTGTAGATCAAGCATAGCACTTCCCTATAAGTATAAAATATAAGCCAAATCATATGGCATTTCACAATTAACATACTATACATATACGCACCCGATCATTGCCATAACATTGGTGTATGGACTTCTTGAAGAAGTCCGGTCACCCATATAAGAGTCATATGAGTATATAGTTTTCCTTTCAATGTCATACACCTGTACACATTTACAAATGCATTTTTTGAAAATACAAAATATTAAGATCAAAGAATTATATCCTACCAACAATATCCAGTGATATCCCAAGTTCACGGGAATCAGTAGCTTTCGAATGCTTGTGATATCCTGTGGAAGACAAGCAGGATACATGCTGGCACTCAGCAGGCAATGACATGCAGACCTACCACTCCTACTGAAATTCTTACAAGGATTTGAATTTGAGTGTTGTGAAGTTTTAAGCAATAATTATGAACTGACCTTGACGTATGCAGCTAATGTGTTTGAAGCTTTACCCCAACGCTTCCACCTTTGCACAGCCTCATAGAAGAAGGATGAGGTACAGACCACTTTCTTTGCAAAGGATCTCTTCACAAGTGAAAGCTATATATTTTGAAGTGTAAAATAACGTGATTAAGTTAACTGTAATGCCACTTTGAGCAATGGTCTACCTTCGCCACTCTGTCACATTCTTCTTGATTCAGAAGTTGTAAAAAGAAGTTGATAACCTGCAAGTTGATATTCCCTACTGTGAGCATACGAAATTGCTCTGTGCATGTATTTAGCTAGTTAAAATTTCACTTACTTTGTCATTTAGCCAGATTCCAGATGTAACCTTTCTGACATCATCTGTTGTCAAATCATACTCACCATGGTTTGGTGGATGAAGTATCAGAACTACAATTAATAAAAAAAAAAAAGATGCATCATGTAATATTTAGGTGACATATTGAGACGACTACATACCCTTTTCGTTTGAATATGAAATAGCACTGTTGGAGGTTGAGTGTTCTATTTCAATAGGAGCATCTTTATTTCCTGCATGTTACATTAATGTGAAGTAAAATTTACCCTTGTAGAAAGTAGGTTGTACCACAAACACTGTCTTACCATTCTCATGGTGTGAATTGCATTCTGCTTTATCTGTATGTGAGTGAAATATGAATACTGGCTACATAATTACTAAAACACATTTAAAAGGCAGATGCAATTACCTGCAGCATGCAACTGAATTTGCAGTGAGGTATGTGCCACATCATGCCTCTCCAGTATGAAGAGAGCAGCAGAAGTGGTACACTTACTGAATTCCTTTTTCAGTATTGTATACAAGTATAATGGTGACAAACTGACAGGTTCATTTCTTCTCGAGTCCAGCCACCACATTGAACCACAACTTTCAATTTGAAGACATGTATAGTGATAACTAACATGCTTTAAGAGCAGCATAGTTAGATTCTGCTCAGGTGTAACAATACTGTCACGCAGTATTTCTGGGGTTGAAATCAAGTAGTGTCCACTTCCATGAACTTGCATGAAATTTCGAATGCTTGGTGTTATATTGACTAGTTTGTCTCCTGCTTTAGCTACAGCAGCATCTAGCACATCAATTGAGTAGTCTCCCATTGTTGATCGCATGGATTGAACTGGCTCAGTTGGGCTCATGCCCATTTCTGTCCAATGTGAATGCCATAAATCATCGGCAATGTCATTTAAATCAGAGAAGAAAAATTGTTCTGTTTGGTACAAGTTGTTCAGGACACAAAGGCCACACAAGTTGCTGTCTGCTTGCTGCTGCAGGAATGGTTCTGCTGGTCTTTTTATGGCATTCAATAAAGGAGTATCGGTTGAACTTTGCAAAACAGAAGAAGCATACCGGACATTCATGGAAAGGTTGTTCTTTTCCTGGCATGTTAGTATTTCCCAACTCTCTAAACACCTGGAACACTTTTCCACAAACACCTCCAATTGTGCATCCGTTAGATGGGCAAGCACAGACTGTATTCTTCTTTTCGAAAGTGTCATTGGATAAAGAGATGCAGACTTTCTCTTGAATAGAACAGTTTGGTCAAATGGAGCTGTTCCACGAAGGACATGTGATCGAGAGTCCCTTTGTTTTACACTGGTAGCAATATGAGTACTACTGGTACTTGAGTATGCACATTTAGGTGCGTATTTGGTACTCTGCTTCTTACATTTGCTTGTGACTTTTGGTTTTGGTTGTCCTTTCTTCCTTTTTGCAGAATAACCTCCAGTGGAAGTAGTTTTTGACCGCTTTCGAGATGCAGCTGTAAGCAGAGGACTAGAGAAGATTTGTGACAGACTCAAAGTATTGGTTTCAGACACTGTAGTAGCATTAATGTCTTCATGAATTATGTACTGTGTCACTCCTGGACTACCTCCTTCAATTTTCTTGATAAAACCACATTTCATTCCAGCCTTTATGTACCACTCTTTGCAGCATGGGTGGTTGCAGGAACACATCCTACTTACACAGTCCATGCATGTGTGTGAAGGTGGAACATAATATGGTAGTGTCTTCTGGGATAGAGACTGCTTCAGGTTTAATTGAGTGTTACTTCTTGATGACTCCCATGCATGAATCCCTGAAAGATAGTACTGAAATTGCTGCTTATGCAAATAACCAAGAATGGCTGTGTGATACTTGCTACAGATTTTTGAAAATTCCACATCTTCAGTAGTGACAGACAAGAAACCCAGATCACAGGAAAAGGAGAAGAGATCAATCATGGCTGAAGGATGGGGCAACTCACAAACCTTCATGCCAATGGAGTCAAATGCAGCTTGCAGTAAGTCATCCCCTTCTGCAACTTGGTATAGGGGCTCAAGGCTAGGGGAGCTGTCTATCTGTGTAGGTGGATGCACTTGACATGAGGATTCGAGGCTGGGGGAGGTGACCACCTGTGCACATGAATGTACATGGCTTGAGGACTCAAGGTTTTCAAGGTGTGCCTGTAGATGTGCCTGGCCATGGCTTGGGGAAGAAAGTCCAGGGGAATTGTCCAAGTGTGCAATAGATAATGCTAAATGGTCAGTGGAGCTATCCTGTGACTGGCCATAAGCATTAGTGGTTACTACTGCTTTTGATGTAAGAGATTCTCGAAGGGTTACGGCAAAGTGTCTTATTCTTGATACAAAGTCCATTCTGTATTCATCTTCATCTGCTACAGCATGTGAAGGAACACATCCATGCATTCCAACCATCATATTACTGTAGAGAACTGTAGAAGCTTCCTTGCCATTGGGAAGTTTGTAAGACACAGAGTAATAGTTAAATGGTAACACCTCACTCACAACACCTTCACAGTTTGGTAGAAGTACAAGACCATGCTGCTCAGGGTAGCGAAACAAAATCTTCTCACCTTTTGAAAATTTTCGTGTTTTTGTTTTCCTGATATAAGCAAGATAATTTTCATAAAACTTTGATTCCATATTTTCTCGAACTGTTAGGTAATATCTGAGTCTTGTCTGTGCTGTGTGATACAAGCTAGCCAGCATTTCATCTGCTAGCGTGTTTGTACAGAACAGCTGTGCATAAATGTTGGCTCCAGATTTACACCTACTGAAGTAACAGATCAAAAATGGCACAAAGATGAGAGACATGGTACATTGAAAGGTAGTTCCTCCACTAACTACCACACTAGGTTGAAGAGTCCGGTGGTTATTAGAAACCACTCCTAAGGTAACAGGAAGATGCTATGATCCATACTTAGACATGGTGTGCAGTTTTAGCATGAAAGCTGGTTCCTCCACTAACTACCGCACTAGGTTGAAGAGTCCGGTGGTTATTAGAAACCACTCCTAATGTGACAGGAAGATGCTATGATCCATACTTAGACTTGGTGTGCAGTTTTAGCATGAAAGCTGGTTCCTCCACTAACTACCGCACTAGGTTGAAGAGTGTGGTGGTTAGTGAACACAACTCCTAAGGTTACTGGAAGATGCTATGATCCATACTTAGACATGGTGTGCAGTTTTAGCATGAAAGCTGGTTCCTCCACTAACTACCGCACTAGGTTGATGAGTCCGGTGGTTATTAGAAACCACTCCTAATGTGACAGGAAGATGCTAGGATCCATACTTAGACATGGTGTGCAGTTTTAGCATGAAAGCTGGTTCCTCCACTAACTACCGCACTAGGTTGATGAGTGCGGTGGTTATTAGAAACCACTCCTAATGTGACAGGAAGATGCTAGGATCCATACTTAGACAAAGTGTGCAGTTTTAGTATGAAAGCTGGTTCCTCCACTAACTACCGCACTAGGTTGTTGAGTGTGGTGGTTATTAGAAACCACTCCTAATGTGACAGGAAGATGCTATGATCCATACTTAGACTTGGTGTGCAGTTTTAGCATGAAAGCTGGTTCCTCCACTAACTACCGCACTAGGTTGAAGAGTGTGGTGGTTAGTGAACACAACTCCTAAGGTTACTGGAAGATGCTATGATCCATACTTAGACATGGTGTGCAGTTTTAGCATGAAAGCTGGTTCCTCCACTAACTACCGCACTAGGTTGATGAGTCCGGTGGTTATTAGAAACCACTCCTAATGTGACAGGAAGATGCTAGGATCCATACTTAGACATGGTGTGCAGTTTTAGCATGAAAGCTGGTTCCTCCACTAACTACCGCACTAGGTTGATGAGTGCGGTGGTTATTAGAAACCACTCCTAATGTGACAGGAAGATGCTAGGATCCATACTTAGACATGGTGTGCAGTTTTAGCATGAAAGCTGGTTCCTCCACTAACTACCGCACTAGGTTGAAGAGTGTGGTGGTTAGTGAACACAACTCCTAAGGTTACTGGAAGATGCTATGATCCATACTTAGACATGGTGTGCAGTTTTAGCATGAAAGCTGGTTCCTCCACTAACTACCGCACTAGGTTGAAGAGTGTGGTGGTTAGTGAACACAACTCCTAAGGTTACTGGAAGATGCTATGATCCATACTTAGACATGGTGTGCAGTTTTAGTATGAAAGCTGGTTCCTCCACTAACTACCGCACTAGGTTGTTGAGTGTGGTGGTTATTAGAAACCACTACTAATGTGACAGGAAGATGCTATGATCCATACTTAGACTTGGTGTGCAGTTTTAGCATGAAAGCTGGTTCCTCCACTAACTACCACACTAGGTTGAAGAGTGTGGTGGTTAGTAGAAACCACTCCTAATGTGACAGGAAGATGCTAGAATCCATACTTAGACTTGGTGTGCAGTTTTAGCATGAAAGCTGGTTCCTCCACTAACTACCGCACTAGGTTGATGAGTGCAGTGGTTAGTGAACACCACTCCTAAAGTTACTGGAAGATGCTATGATCCATACTTAGACATGGTGTGCAGTTTTAGCATGAAAGCTGGTTCCTCCACTAACTACCGCACTAGGTTGATAAGTAGGATGGTTAGTGAAAGCACTTCTACATTAGCAGGCATGCATATTTGAGGATATATACGAAACATGGCATCTGTACCTTGTGTAGTCTGTCTCGTGTTACTCTGAGAGAGGTCCAAGAGCAAAACCCTACCTCCTGGTGTCAGCCTGTCTGTTAGTGTGCATGCAGTGTGTTTCTTCTACAAGATATGATAAAATCATAAAATAAATGAAAAACCCACTGCATGACCATATTTATCTCCCTATCTAAAGTATCAGTATACATGTATTGGTCTAGCATTCTTCCCAAAACTTCCTTTACTTTTATTATACTAGATCTATTATGTATATATTAGTCAGAAATTTGAGTATATACGGCAGTCATCTCTGTGTATATTCGTGCTGCTGCCTTATGAGCCAACTTAGGTACTGACTTAGGTAGGGACAAGGTGTAACAAAATTAATTCTGAGACAGAGTGCATAGTTCCAGCTCCTCCACTAATGAGTAATGCATCGACTCATTCGTAATGCTAGATAATTTGTGTAAACCACCCCAAAGACAACAGGGGGATAGTAAGGCACTTATGTGTATATGAATGCATTTTCCATGTATACACACAATTCTGAAAGTCAGAGATGATTTGCAACTCCACAGGATATTGACCTTGGCATCCCACTACACTTAACAATACAGCTACTAAATAGAGATTTTAGATGTTTCGAGGTGAAATACAGGAAAGTGAAATGGCCGGAGTCACCGGGAAGGAGACTTGGTTTGTACAGCCAGTGCTCTGCCACTGAGCTACAACAACCGGACAACCACCATCCTTACAACTCTAGTATGTGTACTCTTCACTTTCCTCTACATTTCACCTCAAAACATCTAAACACCATGCATCCTTACGTATTCGGAGCTGCGGCGAGTCGAAGCGCAGCAATGATAGCCTTGCACGTGGCTGAGTTTACGCTAACAGAGAAAATTATCGTATGTCGCCCACGCACACATTTCGTATTATACGCACATAACGACAGGGGCTCGTTGCCGCCCACGCTCAATTTATATCGCTCCACTAACCGCCACGTCCACTAACGGACACACTACACCCGGTACGAAGGTAATCAAGCGACGAAAGCTAGCTGGGCGGTCTCCTGGGAACGACGAAGTCAATATAATCTGTTTTCCACATTAATTGAATATTGTACGGTCTGAGAACGAGGCCAGAATATTATGCACCGTTGTTTATTTCGCAGTCTAAAGGTGCACACTTTGAAAAAATTCGCGGCGAAATTATTTCCCATTTTCTTTAGGGATCGTCTAAGTTCACATAGCTCCATGAGGTTACGTCATAAAACATCACATGGGAGTTCCCCGTGCCCACCGAATAATCGCGATAACCCTCTTCCTACGTAATTTAACTTAACTAAAAATTGTTCAGAACTACCATGCATTCAGAGAGTATGCAGCATATCAAGGTAAAAGAGACCAAGTAAGCATAATATCAGTAAGGTGAAGTAGTCAGGATGAAGGTATATATTCGTGGCAGTTGTTGAGGGGGGAAATCGACTGTACAGGACAGAGCTATAGCCTCAAATATAAGGCTGAGTACAGCATTCTTGGTAAAGATGATCATATGAGAGTACAATCAGTCCATGAGGCCTAAATTTGGGCAGTGAAAGCATGTACATGGTAACTTCTTGTCACACACAAGTTGATCAAGATTTCAGGTGTCGGTGTGCATAATTTGTTAGTACCATGGCAAACCTGCTGTGTACAGTTAGCTGTGTGCATTGTGAGCTTGCACTCAAACTATCCATGAAATTTCTACCTTCTCCGCTGACTACTTATGTTGCTTACTTGATTCTATTACACTTGACATGCTAAATTCTCACTCAATGATACTGTCTGTGTCACTGCATACACAGCCAGCCAGGCCCAGCCTCATACTACAAGCCCAAGACCGTGTCACACAAGTATACCAATCATTACTTTATTACACTTGTATGTTTGAAATCAGCCTTGTTGCCAAGCTCCCGCCCAGCTTTCTGTCAGCACTGCAAGTGATGGAAATAAGTAAAGAAGGCCTGGAAATGAGGTTATACTCAACTTGTGTATGCACTCCCCTCTCTTCACCAACAAAGCGACTACACAAATGCACACAAGTTCTAATACCACCAAGAAATAGACTAGGGGAAGCTTCTCCCACACCCCTGAGCCCTGGAGGAGTACTAGGAAATGGCTTTTGTTAAAGACCACCTAAAAAATTAAAAATACAGTTATAGGTCTGATTGCATCGCAAACAATCTCAGAGCACCTAAAACCCACATTTTTGTTGAGGAGCATCGCGGCCCCCAGAACCCCTAGACAATGCTTCAAACAGCTTCCCCCCAAAACTCAAAAGAACCCTCTCCTCTCAAACATGAGGGGACAGACTGCACACAACAGACCTTCCTCTATAGCAACCCTCTTGGAGAAAAAGGAGACATCCTATATTTGATGACAAGCGTCCTGGGTGCATGTTCCAACTCTCACTTCAAGTGTCAGGCATCCCATGACCCATTTGCTGCCCTGTGATCTCTATCTGTGCTGTTCTGGATGGGGCTTAACAGATACTTCCATCACTTATTCACTTGATGAAGCTGGCTGTCTTTAACATGCAGCGACCACTATAGACAGGTTTCACTCTAGTGACAATACATTGAGTGAGAATGCAGCATATCAACTAGTAAGCGGTAGAATATGTCAAAGGAGAAGATACACATTCTACAAAGAGTTTGAGTGCAGCAGAGTTAGTTAGCTTGCAGTACATGCCAATATTAAATGCACACTGTCACTGCTCACTTTGGCCTGGGCTTGCTACGGAACGATGCACACAAATGATCAAAAAGTAATTTGTGTGGAATAGTAAACCTTTTACAAGCCTTTGCTGCCCAATAGAGCACAAATTTAGGGCTCAAAAACAGACTGTACCTTCAAATGGTCATCTCAGTTGATCCAACATGCCTCTTATGGAGGGCTAGCTCTGAGCTGTACAATCCATTTCTCTCTCCCAGCTTCCACGAATATACACCTTCATCCTGACTACTTTATCTTACTGATATTTTCCTTGTTCTCTTTTTCCTTGATATGCTGCATACTCTCTGAATGCATGCTAGTTCAGAACAATTTTTGGTTAAGTTAAATTACGTAGAAAGAGGGTTATCGCGATTATTCGGTGGGCACGGGGAACTCCCATGTGATGTTTTAATGACGTAACCTCATGGAGCTATGTGAACTTTAGCCTCGTCCCCGGCGCGCGCGAAAAACGGAGAAGCGCCTGGTACACACTGTTTGCGCATGCGTTTAATCTCCCCAAGATGTGGGGACTCCGGACTATTTTCTGATTCTTCCGTGTCATGTGACGTCAGAGTTCGGACTCGATATAGTAAACTTGTCAGGATAATATAATGGCGCGTAATGAAAGTTCTGATTTTCAGCAAGCGATTTCTCAAGCCCTTCAGCGATGGTTCTCTAAACTTTCAACTCTCCGCTTGCACTTCGCATACATGAGATTCGGTAAGCCGTCGTCATCGTTCAACGTTATATCCAACAGAGCGCTTATCATGCCTTGATGCTAGTCTTTCCTGGCTAGCCTTTTTACCAAACAATGCTACTCTATGGTGGCTATAAGCCACAGGGGATCCGCAAAGGCGGCACAACAATGCCATTTTCGCTAAATGGGCCACGGTGGGATCTTTACAACTTAAATTTCGTCAGAGCACACGCCCCTAAACAGTGTGAACATCATAAACGTGAGCAACGCCATTTTTAATTAACCGGAAGCGCATCAGTGTGTACCAGGCGCTCTTCCTCCGCGCCGGATACCAGGCTATGTGAACTTAGACGATCCCATTTTCTTTAGCAGCGCTTCACGCGGCACAGCATGGCCTCTACACTCAAAATTTGCTTCCTACGTACGCCTATGTTGAAGGATATAGCACATAGCCACAGCACACAACTGCTTATGATGTGTAGTGAAAGTTAGCACCTCCAAACCATAGATAATACAGTACGCAGTGGATGTGAAACGGTAGGGATGCGCGGAAAGTATACGGAGAATCGCGTACACGTGCGGAGGTCCTGTCTTCATCTGGATCGAAAGACAGTGCCAGGGAGCTGCAAGAGAAGAGAAAGACGACGAACTATTCAGGTAATTATCTCAAATAGGAAGTGAATAACCTATAAATAGCTGTAAAATGGTCTATTCGGGGTAGGTAGGCTGAGATAGCCTATTTTGGTACCTTTGGCATCTTTGTGTAAGATTATTAGCCTCTGTGCTCATATTCTGAATAAAAGCTGTAGAGATTTTGATACTTCAAATGATCAGAAAATGGGAGAAAATCAGGATAACTGCTGTAACTAAGATGAACAAGATATGGGTCATCAAATGTGTCAAAATTGGTTTTGAGTCCGTTTGCTTTGTGTAAGATTATTTCCAAAGCTGTTGAGCTCATGGTTGATTGCTGTAAAGAAATATGTGGCCCATGGCCTGTTTTGGTGGGGGAAAATATATAAATAGATGAGCATAATTTCAAATAATAATGCCAAATAGCACACCCTTTTATCACTGCAGATGGATGACAACTTCAACAAGCCTTGTGGACAAGGGCACCATAAGAGAAGAAAGAATAATAATAATCAACCATGTATTAACTTCAGTATACAAACATTCATGCACTGTACATACATGTACACAGCTCTCAATACACACGTACAGACACACACAGTGCACTGTTGAACATCCACAAAAGTCTCTGTATATCCCAGACCTCCCAGGACCTCTTCATCTATTTCCTCATTCACGTGGTCACTGCTCTGGCTGGAAGATACAAGTACAACATAATTCCTGTATCTAAGACCTATGATGATCCCTTCATGCCATTCAATGACTCTTACCTCCCTACTGAGTACTAAAACGAGTTCACTCCCTCCCTCATCTTTAACTAGTTCGTCAGTATAGATTTCTTCATCATTACTACTGCCAGCGAGCGATGCTGTCTGCGTTAGAAGAGCTGCACACAGTCGTCGTGCTCGTCCTTCAAACATGGCGAATGCTGTTCAAAGCTCGAAATATACGGAAGCTGTAAAACTACTCCGTGACGCGCTGCAATGATTGCATCAGGTATGCGGAAATGTTTCATATCCACGTCCGTACTATATCACCTATGCCCAAACTAAAAAAATTGTCTACGGCCCTGCAAGGGAGTATGTTTCACCCACAAGTGCATGCTTCATCCTGAACAATGAGTGAATAGCTACTTTCAAATGCTCTGGTCTACCACTCTTGGAGCCTTAAGATTCTTCAAACAATTCCCTCACTCTGTGTACCTGATGTCATGCAGGCCTTACCCACATAATAATACAGCTGCTAATGGGCCCAGGGAAGAGGTTACATTCTCAGGTCTTCTCTCCACCCAGTAACTTACTCATTCCTTACACTATGCAAAAACAGAAGGAGAAGGCCTCGGAATCTGATTGGATGATGTCAATGAGACTAGTAGACATAGGGATCCCAACCATGCAAGGGAGTAGCTATGTTTCACCCGCAAGTGCATGCTTCATCCTGAACAATGAGTGGTACTTTGAAATGCTCTGGTCTACCACTCTTGGAGCCTTAAGGTGGTACTTAACCCTGGATTTTCAAGGTCGGCAAACCTGCTCGCCTTCATAAAACTTTTTAGCAAACACTTGGTTTTGGGAGTCTTCAACCGTTCACTGTCCGTAAATTTGGGATTTTCCCAGTTTCCTGTCGGCATTGGCGGTATCCAACTAGTAGTCTAATGCGTTTATAAATAAGTTAGTTAAGATGTGGCCTGGCGGAACCCCTCATGTGGTGGTCGGAACTTTGAAGATAAGTTTCTTTTTTTTGCCAGAAGGCGTTTAGTAGAGTGCTATAGTGTCAGTAGCTGTGAGTAGTACGTAATGCCTGCTTGTGAATGCAAGCTTGTGTCTAGTCTCGCAAGCCAGACCCAACAAACCCCAGCGCGGATCGCTTTCAGTATCACGCACGGGGAAGGAAGGGTCTGGTGACTCTCGGTAGGTTTCCGTGTGCAAGTGGAATGCATTAACGCAGAAAGTCACGAGGTTAATATTCGATAAAGCTGTTAATTAAGTGGGTGCTATGAAAGCTAGCGTGGGTAACGAACTTCGCCACTACGCTCTTCCGTTTCAGCGGTTTCACACGCCGAGATTAGCTCAAAGTTATGTGACCGTAGCCAATCAGATTGTCTACGCGCGAATCGCGACGTAGCACACGGAAACCTACCGAAAGTCACCAGACCCTTCCTTCCCCGTACGTGATACTGAAAGCGATCCGCGCTGGGGTTGGTTGGGTCTGGCTTGCGAGACTAGCTTGTGTCTAGAAGCAGCAGAAAGGCCACAGTGGCCAAGACTGTATAATTTTGTTGAGTAGGCCCAGGTCTCGCAGCCGTATGCCTAGCCTAGTTGGTGACCGTGGCCAGGTGCTTCGAGTGCTGGGCTGGGCCAGACCCGAGCGCGAACCGCGAGGGTCTCAGTCGCAAGCCAATATTGCGTTTTGTATGGTATAGGAATGCAATTATCACGTGATTACGTAATGCCTGATAAGTTTTTGAATTCAGGCTTCGGGTCGTTGTAGCCCAGTTGCTATCTCGGCCGAGCTCTGACCGCTTCTCAAACACTTTCTGAATGTTTGCTACAAGGCAACGTTTGACAAATCCTCGCAAATAACGAAGTCTACTGTTTTCACCGGATGTCAGTATGTTGTAATTGCGCGTTCTGCAATCTGATTGGACTGCAGTATTTCTACAGCTGGGTACAAATCGCAATAGTTTACACGCAGACCCCAGGGCTTCCGTACATTTTATTCCACCACGCAAATCAGATTAGCAATTACAAGTAGTCAACTAAAGTTCAGCTTGTGTAAACTATTACTAGGGATACACATTGTGCAAATGGACCTCGCTCCGCGAACGTCCGCGTTTGCCCTCGTATTTCCCAAGTATAGTTTCTACGTTCTCAATCCACGTATCCTGGGAACCAGACCAGTCTTACCATGTAAAAATGGCTGCTGTTGTAAGCTTGAGTTGGTAGAACAAAGAGCGTGTTTGTCTTATGGTACAGTCGCTATTTGTCTGCCGTGGGTTGCTCACTGGTGGAACTGTCATACCAGTAAGTTTGGTAGCTGTTGTGCCTACCGTTCTGGAGAAATCCGTGTTTTGCGGATATCTCACTCCTGCATCTGTTTCCCTTAGGCTATCGACACAGTTCGCTCACAGTTGTTTAGTAACAGCTAGCGCTTTGATGCCTGCCAGTCTGATAGTGATCCCGTAGACCATTGTTGAGATATCGAAGTTTTTAGGCCAACTTCCGGTTGACGACGACGACGACGACGAAAAATCTCAATTGAACCCGGGTATAGCCTCGCTTCGCTCGGAATTACGCAACAGTTCACAATACGGCTGTCATTCAGTTGCCGTTGCAAGTCCCGCGAACTTCCCGGGAATTTCCAAGCAGATTACTGAACAATATCACGACTTTGCTCAATCATAACTGGAAAAGCACTTGGAGTTTGACTGAGTTATACGACTATTGTGTAGTCGGAGTGGGGAAAAACGTGTCCAGAAATTTACGGAGCTCTTGGCCGTTTTGCCCCTAGTTGGGCGCCAAATCGAAAATCGATCACAGCTGAAAGCGGTCACAAGGGCACTTGCATAAGCGCTTGTATCTCGGAGAGTACGATAGTTATGGAGATTGGACATTTTGTAAGTTATAGCAAAGAGCCAGAAAGGCTATGTAGCGATGGTTGCGCTTTCGTAGCGTGTTCTGTACCATCTCTACGTTCGAGCCTATGAAGCGATTTTTTGCCGATATTGTACACTTAGTATCTACCGTGTGACTTGAGCTTTTAGCTTCTAACTCGACTATGTTACAGTGCTGAATGTACTGTATATACGCTGTGAAGATCGTGTTCTAGCTCCACTTTGCCCCTAGTTGGGCGGTAAATCAAAGATGGCTCAGAATTGTACTTATGTCTTGTGAGCGGATGTAGTCTCTACCGCCGTATGCGGCACCCAGCAGGTACAGTGACACTATGAACTTACACTTGGCGGCCCCCACAACAAGCTGTATAAGTATCATCTCGATCCAGGTTTGCTACTACGAAATATAAAGCTTGAAAGTTGGCCGTGTGTAGAGCTCATTACGTATTCATACCAGATTTGATGACGTCACACGATTACGCGGGTGGAATAAATTTCGGGGTCTGCGTGTAGACCCTCGCGCGCTGAGCTCGGGTCTGGCTTCGCCAGACTAGCTTTAACTACTGAGAATACGCAATTTGTCGTTGGTGCTACGCTCCAGCACCCAAAGGAGCTGAACGGTGGTTGTGTGTGGAACAGAGCCGTGAGTTGTTTAGCGACATGAGGGGGAGAGGTGGGGCAAGTAATGCTTGCTTCCACTCGTGAATTAGCCCCTCCCGCTGTGAATTTTTTGAAATGTGCATTCATTTTGATGCAGTCAAAGCTGTCCATTCCAAGAGTAGTGACAAACATGAGTCTAGCTTGACTTTGAGAGTAGCTCTGAACAAAAGCTGGCACAGATTGATTTTGAGATACTAGTACATTGCTGGTTAGGACGCTACCTACAGTGAGCATGTAGATGAGTCCGTCGAGTGGCAATTTTGGGTTCATGAATATATTAATGAGCTACTAAAAACTTAGGCAAAGCAAGATTTCCCTAAACCAAATCCTAACCCTTAAACTAGGTAACCCTGGTCCTGACTGTAACCCAGGTTTATGTTTTCGTTAACCTCAGCCGACAGACTTCGTTGCCACCCTTCAAGCAACTCCCTCACTCTATGTACCTGATGTCGTGCAGGCCTTACCCACATAATAATGCAGGTGCTAATGGATTAATGGTCAGTCAAGCAATGCAATTAACATTGTAGTATCACTCATAATGATGTTCTTGCATACCAAAACAGCACATAGTTCACTGTATATCTTCATACTTGAGCACAGGTTCACGGTACTGGTCATAACGGATGACCAGTGGCAGTGGCTGTGCCATTTGGCCCTCATCACTGCTTTCCTCACATTCAGACTCAGGAACTTGAAGCAGTGGTTCCTCTGATCTAGCTCAAACATGTTTGTGCTGCTTGTATTGTAGAAAACAACTGCAAACTCTCTGCCACATGGCAGACACTCTGTGATGGTTTATGCACATACAGTGTAGCGACTGAAACTGTACCCAGGTTCAGGTAGAATGAAACTCTAAGCTGTTACAGTATCTCTTCTTGTAAACTTGGTGAAAGATCCCAAACAGCACAGTGAGGGAGAGTGAAGCAATAGTAAATACCAAGAGATTCAAACTGGATTCACCAAGTGTGTTAAATGCAAAGGCTGAGAAAAGAATGTTGCGAACCAGTAGTAGGAATCCTGTCCAGAAGCACTACTTCTCCTGGTAGGGCCCAGTGTAGGCATCAAAGAGTGGCTTCACCTTATCCACCCAGGAGAGAATCTTCCAGTCTGCCTTAGCCTGCAAGCTCTGAACAAAGACCAACACTAGAGTGTACGGCACTTGACTCTACTTGACTCTACTACACTCTACCATGGCTCTACTTGGCTCTACTTGGCTCTCCTACAATCTACCATGAATTTACTACATTCTACCATGGCTGTACTTGACTCTACATGACTCTACTACATTCTACAATGGCTCTACTTGACTCTACTTGATTCTACTACACTCTACCATGGCTCTACTTGGCTCTACTTGACCCTACTACACTCTACCATGGCTGTACTTGGCTCTGCGTGCTTGTACTACAGTTTAGCATGGATCTACTACATTCTCCCATGGCTCTCCTTGACTCTACATGACTCCACCATGGCTCTTACTACGTAGCTCTACTGGACTCTACTACATTCTACCATGGCTCAACTTGATTCTTCATGACTTTCCTACATTCTTTCATCACTCTACATGACTCTACTACACTCTACAATGGCTCTACTTGCTTCTACTTGACTCTATTATACTCTACAACTTAACGGCTCTACTTGAGCCATGACTCTACTTGATTCTCTACTTGGTTCTACTATCCATTCTACCATGGATCTACTACACTCTACCATGGCTCTACTTGGCTCTACTTGGATCTAATACATTCTACCATGGCTCTACTTCACTCTACATCATTCTATTGCACTCTACCATGGCTCTATACTTGGCTCTACATGACTCTATACTACACTCTACCATGGCTCTACTTGGCTCTGCGTGGCTGTACTACAGTCTACCATGGCTCTACTACATACTACCATGGCTCTACGTCACTCTACATCATTCTACTCCATTCTACCATGGCTCTACTTGAGTCTATTTGACCCTGCCCTCTACCATGTTTCTACTTCATTCTACCATGGCTCTACTTGACTCTACATTATTCTTCTACACCCTACTATGGCTCAACTTTACTCTACTTGGCTCTACTACACCCTACCATGGCACCACTACATTCTACCATGTCTGTACTTCACTCTTCATCACTCTACTACATTCTTCCATTGCTCTACTTGACTCTACGTGAGTCTACTTGACTCTACTACACTCTACCATGACTCTACTTGGATCTATACATGACTCTACTACACTCTACCATGGCTCTACTACGTTGTACCATGGCTCTACTTGACTCTACATCATTCTACTGCATTCTACCATGGCTATACTTGTCTCTACTTGACTACTACACTTCACCATGGCTCTACTTGGTGCTACGTGACTCTACTACATTCTACCATGGCTCTACTTGATTCTTGAGTCATGTAGTAGAGTCACGTATAGTCAAGTAGAGCCATGGTAGAATGTAGTAGAGCCATGAGGAGAATGTAGAAGAGTCAAGTAGAGTCAAGCAGACCAATGGTAGACTGTAGTAGTGCCATGGTAGAGTATAGAGCCAAGTAGAGCAAAGTAGAGCGACGGTAGAGTGTTGTAGAGTCTACCATGGCTCTACTTAATTATACTTGACTCTACTACACTCTACAATGGATCTACTTGCCTCTACTTGACTCTACTATACTCTACCACGGCTCTACTTTGCTCTACTTGGTTCTACTATCCACTCTACAATGACTCTATACTACACTGTACCATGGCTCTACTTGGCTCTACTTGGATCTACTACACTCTACCGTGGCTCTCCTCCATTCTACCATGGCTGTACTTCACTCTACATCATTATATTGCATTCTACCATGCCTCTATACATGACTCTACTTGACTCTACTACACTCTACCATGGCTCCACCTGGTTCTACTTGACTCTACTACACTCTACCATGGCTCTACTTGGCTCTACTTGACTCTACTACACTCTACCATGGCTCTACTTTGCTCTACTTGGCTCCACTACACCATCCCATGGCACTACTATACACTCTACCACAGCTCTCTTGGCTCTACTTGATTCTACTATCCACTCTACCATGGCTCTACTACACTCTACCATGGCTCTACTTGGCTCTACTTGGATCTACTACACTCTACCATGGTTCACTTACATTCTACCATGGCTCTACTTCACTCTACATCATTCTATTGCATTCTACCATGTGTCTACTTGACTCCACTTGACTCTACTCCACACTACTATGGCTCTACTTGGGTCTACTTGGACCCACTACACACTACCATGGCTCTACTTGGCTCTGCGTGACTATACTACAGTCTACCATAGCTCTACTACATACTACCTGCCTCTACTTGACTCTACATCATTCTACTCCATTCTACCATGGCTCTACTTGACTCTACTTGACTCTACTGCCCTCTACCATGTTTCTACTTCATTCTACCATGGCTCTACTTGACTCTACATCACTCTAGATCTACTACACTCTACCATTGGTCTGCTTGACTCTGCTTGACTGTACTTCACCCTACCATGCCTGTACTTGTCTCTACTTGACTACTACACTTCACCATGGCTCTACTTGATGCTATGTGACTCTACTACATTCTACCATGGCTCTCCTTGACTCTACATGACTCTACAACACTCTACCGTCCCTCTACTTTGCTCTACTCGGCTCTACTACACTCTACCATGGCACTACTACATTCTACCACGGCTCTACTTGACTCTACATGTCTATAGATCTACTACATTCTACCATTGGTCTGCTTGACTCTACTTGACTCTTCTGCACTCTACCATGGCTCTACTACATTCTACCATGGCTCTACTTGACTATACATGAGTCTACTACATTATACCATGGCTCTACTTAACTACACTTGACTCTACTACACTCTACAATGGCTCTACTTGCCTCTACTTGACTCTACTATACTCTACCACGGCTCTACTTGGCTCTACTTGGTTCTACTATCCACTCTACCATGGCTCTACTTGGCTCTACTTGGATCTACTACACTCTACCATGGCTCTTCTACATTCTACCGTGGCTCTACACTCTACATCATTCTATTGCATTCAACCATGCCTCTACTTGACTCTACTTGACTCCACTACACTCTACCATGCCTCTACCTGGTTCTACTTGAACCTACTACATTCTACCATGGCTCTACTTGACTCTACATCATTCTACTCCATTCCACTTTGGCTCTACTTGAGTCTACATGACTCTACTACACTCTACCATGGCTCTACTTTGCTCTGCTTGGCTGCACTACACCATCCCATGGCACTACTACATTCTCCCATGGCTCTACTTGACTCTTCATCACTCTACTACATTCTTCCGTCGCTCTACTTGACTCTACGTGACTCTACGTGACTCTACTTGACTCCACTCCACTCTACCATGGCTCTACTTGGATCTATATGACTTTACTACACTCTACCATGGCTCTACTACGTTGTTCCATGGCTCTACTTGACTCAACATGACTCTACTACATTCCACCACGGCTATACGTGACTCTACTTCATGGTACCACACTGTACAATGGCTCAACGTGGCTCTAGCTGACTCTACATGACTCTAATACATTCTAAAATGGCTCTCCTTGACTCTACTTGATTCTACTACACTCTACCATGGATCTCCTACATTCTACCATGGCTCTACTTTACTCTACATCATTCTATTGCATTCTACCATGGCTCTACTTAACTCTACTTGACTCTACTACACTCTACCATGCCTCTGCCTTGCTCTACTTGGCTCCACTACACCATCCCATGGCACTACTACACTCTACAATGGCTCTACTTGCCTATACTTGACTGTACTACACTCTACCATGGCTCTCTTGGCTCTACTTGGTCCGACTATCCACTCTACCATGGCTCTACTACACTCTACCAAGGCTCTACTTGGCTCTACTTAATTGGATCTACTACACTCTACCATGGTTAACCTATATTCTACCATCGCTCTACTTTGCTCTAGATCATTCTATTGCATTCTACCATGCATCTACTTGACTCTACTTGACTCTACTACACTCTACTATGGCTCTACTTTGGTCTACTTGTACCTACTACACTCTACCATGGCTCTATTTGGATCTACTTGACTCTATACTACACTCTACCATGGTTCTACTTGACTCTACATCACACTACACCATTCCACCATGGCTCTACTTGAGTCTACTTGACTCTACTGCCTTTTACCATATTTCTACTTCATTCTACCATGCCTCTACTTGACTCTACATGACTCTACTACACTCTACCATGGCTCCACTTTGCTCTACTTGGCTCTACTACACCCTACCATGGTACTACTACATTCTACCATGGCTCTACTTAACTCTACTACATTCTTCCATTGCTCTACTTGACTCTACTTGACTCTACTACACTCTACCATGTCTCTACTTTGCTCTACTTGGATCCACTACACCATCCCATGGCACTACTACACTCTACAATGGCTCTACTTGACTCTACTTGATTCTACTACACTCTACCATGGATCTCTTACCTACATTCTACCATGCCTCTACCTCACTCTACATCATTCTATTGCATTCTACCATGCCTCTACTTGACTCTACTTGACTCTACTACACTCTACCACGGCTCGATCTACTTTGCTGTACTTAGCTCCACTACACCATCCTAACGCACTACTACACTCTACTTGACTCTACTGCACTCTACCACAGCTCTCTTTGCTCTACTTGATTCTACTATCCACTCTACCATGGCTCTACTACACTCTACCATGGCTCTACTTGGCTCTACTTGGATCTACTACACTCTACCATGGTTCACCTACATTCTACCATGACTCTACTTCACTCTACATCATACTATTGCATTCTACCATGTGTCTACTTGACTCCACTTGACTCTACTCCACTCTACTATGGCTCTACTTGGGTCTACTTGGATCCACTACACTCTACCATGGCTCTACTTGGCTCTGCGTGGCTGTACTACAGTCTACCATAGCTCTACTACATACTACCTGCCTCTACTTGACTCTACATCATTCTACTCCATTCTACCATGGCTCTACTTGACTCTACTTGACTCTACTGCCCTCTACCATGTTTCTACTTCATTCTACCATTGCTCTACTTGACTCTACATCACTCTAGATCTACTACATTCTACCATTGGTCTGCTTGACTCGGCTTGACCGTACTTCACCCTACCATGCCTGTACTTGTCTCTACTTAACTACTACACTTCACCATGGCTCTACTTGATGCTACGTGACTCTACTACATTCTACCATGGCTCTCCTTGACTCTACATGACTCTACAACACTCTACTGTTGCTCTACTTTGCTCTACTTGGCTCTACTGCACTCTACCATGGCACTACTACATTCTACCATGGCTCTACTTGATTCTACATGTCTCTAGATCTACTACATTCTACCATTGGTCTGCTTGACTCTACTTGACTCTTCTACACCCTACCATGGCTCTACTACATTCTACCATGGCTCTTCTTGACTATACATGACTCTACTACATTCTACCATGTCTCTACATAACTATACTTGACTCTACCACACTCTACAATGGCTCTACTTGCCTCCGCTTGACTCTACTATACTCTACCATGGCTCTACTTGGCTCTACTTCGTTCTACTATCCACTCTACCATGGCTCTACCTGGCTCTACTTGGACTTGCTACACTCTACCATGGCTCTCCTACATTCAACCATGGCTCTACTTCACTCTATATCGTTCTATTGCATTCTACCATACCTCTACTTGACTCTACTTGACTCTGCTGCACTCTACTATGGCTCTACTTCGCTCTGCGTGGCTGTACTACAGTCTACCATGGTTCTACTACATACTACCATGGCTCTACTTGACTCTACATCATTCTACTCCATTCTATCATGGCTCTACTTGACTCTACTTGACTCTACTGCCCTCTACCATGTTTCTACTTAATTCCACCATGGCTCTACTTGACTCTACATGACTCTAGATCTACTACATTCTACCATGACTCTACTTGGATCTACATGACTCTACCACACACTACCATGACTCTACTACATTGTACCATGGCTCTACGTGACTCAACGTGACTCTACTATATTCTACAATGGCTCTACTTCACTCTACATCATTCTATTGCATTCTACCATGGTTCTACTTGACTCTACTACATTCTACCATGGCTCTACTTTGCTCTACTTGGCTCCACTACACCATCCCATGGCACTACTGTACTCTACAATGGCTCCACTTTGCTCTACTTGGATCTAGTACACCCTACCATGGCACTACATTCTACCATAGCTCTACTTGACTCTTCATCACTCTACAACATTCTTCCATCGCTCTACTTGACTCTACGTGACTCTACTTGACTCTACTACACCCTACCATGGCTCTACTTGCATCTACATGACTCTACTACACTCTACCATGGCTCTACTTGGCTCTACTTGACTCTATACTACACTCTACCATGGCTCTACTTGGCTCTGCGTGGTTGTACTACAGTCTACCATGGCTCTACTACGTACTACCATGGCGCTACTAGACTCTACATCACACTACACTATTCTACCATGGCTCTACTTGAGTCTACTTCACTCTACTCTACCATGTTTCTACTTCATTCTACCATGACTCTACTTGACTCTACATGACTCTATAGATCTACTACATTGTACCATTGGTCTGCTTGACTCTAATTGACCCTACTACACCCTACCATGCCTGTACTTGGCTCTACTTGACCCTAGTACACTCTACCATGCTCTGCTTCACTCTGCGAAGTTGTACTACAGTCTACCTCAAGATGGCTCTACAACATCCTACCTTGGCTCTACTAGACTCTACATCATTCTTCTGCATTGTACCATGGCTATACTTGTCTCTACTTGACTACTACACTTCACCATGGCTCTACTTGGTGCTACGTGACTCTACTACATTCTACCATGGCTCTACTTGACTCTATACATGACACTACAACACTCTACCGTCGCTCTACTTTACTCTACTTGGCTCTACTACACTCTACCATGGCACTACTACGTTCTACCATGGCTCTACTTGATTCTACATGACTCTACAACACTCTACCGTCGCTCTACTTTGTTCTACTTGGCTCTACTACACTCTACCATGGCTCTACTACATTCTACCATGGCTCTTCTTGACTCTACATCACACTACACCATTCCACCATTGCTCTACTTGAGTCTACTTGACTCTACTGCCTTCTACCATATTTCTACTTCATTCTACCATGCCTCTACATGACTCTACTTGACTGTCCTACACTCTACTATGGATCTACTTGGGTCTACTTAGGTCTACTTGGAGCTACTACACTCTACCATGCCTCTACTTGGCTCTACTTGAGCCTACTACATTCTACCATGGCTCTACTTGACTCTTCATCACTCTACTACATTCTTCCATCGCTCTACTTGACTCTACATGACTCTACTTGACTCTACTATACTCTACCATGGCTGTACTTGGATCTACATAACTCTACTACACTCTACCATGGCTCTACTAGGTTTTACCATGGCTCTACTTGACTCAACATGACTCTACCACATTCCACCATGGCTATACGTGACTCTACGTGACACTACTACACTCTACAAGGCTCAACTTGGCTCTACTTGACTCTACATGACTCTACTACATTCTTCAATGGCTCTACTTGACTCTACATGTCTCTAGATCTACTACATTCTACCATTGGTCTGCTTATCTCTACTTGACTCTTCTACAATCTACAATGGCTCTACTACATTCTACCATTGGTCTGCTTGACCCTACTTAACCCTACTACACCCTACCATGCCTGTACTTGGCTCTACTTGACCCTAGTACACTCTACCATGATTCTACTTCACTCTGCGAAGTTGTACTACAGTATACCATAGCTCTACTACATGCTACCATGCCTCTACATCATTCTACTGCATTCTACCATCGCTATACTTGTCTCTACATGACTACTACACTTCACCATGGCTCTACTTGGTGGTACGTGACTCTACTACATTCTTCCATGGCTCTACTTGACTCTACATGACTCTACAACACTCTACCGTCGCTCTATTTTGCTCTACTTGGCTCTACTACACTCTACCATGGCTCTACTACATTCTACCATGGCTCTTCTTGACTATACATGACTCTACTACATTCTACCATGTCTCTACTCTACTTGACTCTACTATACTCTACCACGGCTCTACTTGGCTCTACTTGGTTCTACTATCCACTCTACCATGGCTCTACTACAGTCTACCATGGCTCTACTTGGCTCTATTTGGATCTACTACACTCTACCATGGCTCTACTTCACTATACATCATTCTGTTGCATTCTACCATGCCTCTACATGACTCTACTTGACTCTCCTACACTCTACTATGGATCTGCTTGGGTCTACTACACTCTACCATGCCTCTACTTGGCTCTACTAGAGCCTACTACATTCTACCATGGCTCTACTTGACTCTTCATCACTCAACTACATTCTTCCATCGCTCTACTTGATTCTACATGAGTCTACTTGACTCTACTACACTCTACCATGGCTCTACTTGGATCTACATGACTCTACTACACTCTACCATGGCTCTACTTGGATCTACATGACTCTACTACACTCTACCATGGCTCTACTAGGTTTTACCATGGCTCTACTTGACTCAACATGACTCTACCACATTCCACCACGGCTATACGTGACTCTATACGTGACTCTACTACACTCTACAAGGCTCAACTTGGCTCTACTTGACTCTACATGACTGTACTACCTTCTACAATGGCTCTACTTGACTCTACATGTCTCTAGATCTACTACATTCTACCATTGGTCTGCTTATCTCTACTTGACTCTTCTACACTCTACAATGGCTCTACTACATTCTACCATGGCTCTTCTTGACTATACATGACTCTACTACATTCTACCATGTCTCTACTTAACTATACTTGACTCTACTACACTCTACAATGGCTCTTCTTGCACTCTGCTTGACTCTACTATACTCTACCACGGCTCTACTTGGCTCTACTTGGTTCTACTATCCACTCTACCATGGATCTACTACACTCTACCATGCCTCCACTTGGCTCTACTTGGACTTACTACACTCTACCATGGCTCTCCTACATTCTATCATGGTTCTACTTCACTCTACATCATTCTATTGCATTCTACCATGCCTCTACTTGACTCTACATGACTCTACTACACTCTACTATGGCTCTACTTGGGTCTACTTGGACCTACTACACTGTACCATGGCTCTACTTGGCTCTGCTTGGCTGTACTACAGTCTACCATGGCTGTACTACATACTACCATGGCTCTACTTGACTCTACATCACACTACACCATTCTACAATGGCTCTACTTGACTCTACATCACACTACACCATTCTACCATGGCTCTACTTGAGTCTACTTGACTCTACTGCCTTCTACCATGTTTCTACTTCATTCTACCATGCCTCTACTTGACTCTACATGACTCTACTACACTCTACTATGGCTCTACTTGGGTCTACTTGGACCTACTACACTCTACCATGGCTCTACTTGGCTCTGCGTGGCTGTACTACAGTCTACCATGGCTGTACTACATACTACCATGGCTCTACTTGACTCTACATCACACTACACCATTCTACAATGGCTCTACTTGACTCTACATCACACTACACCATTCTACCATGGCTCTACTTGAGTCTACTTGACTCTACTGCCTTCTACCATGTTTCTACTTCATTCTACCATGGCTCTACTTGACTCTACATGACTCTACTTGACTCTACTACACTCTACCATGGCTTTATTTGGATGACTCTACTACATTCCACCACGGCTATACGTGACTCTACTTGACACTAGTACACTCTACAAGGCTCAACTTGGCTCTACTTGACTCTACATGACTCTACTACATTCTGCAATGGCTCTACATACCTCTACATGATTCTACTACACTCTACCATTGATCTCCTACATTCTACCATGGCTCTACTTCACTCTACATCATTCTATTGTATTCTGCTATACCTCTACTTGAATCTACTTGACTCTACTACAGGCTCTACCTGGTTCTACTTGAACCTACTACATTCTACCATGGCTCTACTTGGCTCTACTTGACTCTACTACACTCTACCATGGCTCTACTTGGCTCTGCGTGGTTGTACTACAGTCTCCCATGGCTCTACTACATCTTACCATGGTGCTACTAGACTCTACATCATTCTACTGCATTCTACCATGTCTATACTTGTCTATACTTGACTACTACACTTCACCATGGCTCTACTTGGTGCTACGTGACTATACTACATTCTACTATGGCTCTACTTGACTCTACATGACTCTACAACACTCTACACAGAAAAAAACTGGTGTGCTATTTGGGTGAAACTGGTGTGCCAAATAAGCACAGAGTGTGCTATTGTATATCTTTAACACACTAAACGGTCAAATCCAGCACTGGAGTGTGCTAAAATGGCATGTTCTGCTGTGCTACATAATATATTAGCACATGCAAGCACTAATTTCCCTATTAGCACCCTCGGTTTGACACACCACATGTGCTAGTTCCTCATCACCAAAACTGTATGACACACTACATGTGCTAGTTCCTCATCACCAAAACTGTATGACACACCACGTGTGCTAGTTTCTCATCATGATCAGCACACTAACACAACAACTGCATGGGGCACACTTGTGATAGTTTGTGTATATGATCAGACTCGGATGCTTGTCATGCAATGGAAATATTGGTATAATATGTGATTGATTGTGATTGTACACACCAACAAGTACCCGATATGTACAAGTGGTAAAATCACAACCGTACCTAGACTCTTTTTGAACCACTCATACCAAAATGAAAACAAACATCAGATTATGAATATACACATCAAATGGAACTGTTTGATACCCATTTTGTATAGTTTGGTCAAGTATTAGCTGTTTTGGGCCTGAAATTGTTAGTTACAAGTGACCGATATGTACAAGTGGTAAAATCACAACCGTACCTAGACTCTTTTTGAACCACTCATACCAAAATGAAAACAAACATCAGATTATGAATGTACACATCAAATGGAACTGTTTGATACCCATTTTGTATAGTTTGGTCAAGTATTAGCTGTTTCGGGCTTGAAATTGTTAGTTACAACTAACCGATATGTACAAGTGGTAAAATCACAACCGTACCTAGACTCTTTTTGAACCACTCATACCAAAATGAAAACAAACATCAGATTATGAATGTACACATCAAATGGAACTGTTTGATACCCATTTTGTATAGTTTGGTCAAGTATTAGCTGTTTTGGGCCTGAAATTGTTAGTTACAAGTGACCGATATGTACAAGTGGTAAAATCACAACCGTACCTAGACTCTTTTTGAACTACTCATACCAAAATGAAAACAAACATCAGATTATGAATGTACACATCAAATGGAACTGTTTGATACCCATTTTGTCTGGTCTGGTCCAGTATTGTCTGTTTCATGGATGATATTGTTAGTTACAACTAACCGATACGTTGGTAAAACCACAATCGTACCCACACAATTTTCAGAACACTTACTCCAAAATGAAAACAAACATCAGATTATGAATGTACACATCAAATGGAACTGTTTGATACCCATTTTGTATAGTTTGGTCAAGTATTGTCTGTTTCATGGATGATATTGTTAGTTACAAGTAACCGATATGTACAAGTGGTAAAACCACAACCGCACCTACACTCTTTTTGAACCACTCATACCAAAATGAAAACAAACATCAGATTATGAATGTACACACCAAATGGAACTGTATGATACCCATTTTGTCTGGTTTGGTCAAGTATTGTCTGTTTCATGGATGATATTGTTAGTTACAAGTAACCGATATGTACAAGTGGTAAAATCACAACCGTACCTAGACTCTTTTTGAACCACTCATACCAAAATGAAAACAAACATCAGATTATGAATGTACACATCAAATGGAACTGTTTGATACCCATTTTGTATAGTTTGGTCAAGTATTAGCTGTTTCGGGCTTGAAATTGTTAGTTACAACTAACCGATATGTACAAGTGGTAAAATCACAACCGTACCTAGACTCTTTTTGAACCACTCATACCAAAATGAAAACAAACATCAGATTATGAATGTACACATCAAATGGAACTGTTTGATACCCATTTTGTATAGTTTGGTCAAGTATTGTCTGTTTCATGGATGATATTGTTAGTTACAAGTAACCGATATGTACAAGTGGTAAAACCACAACCGCACCTACACTCTTTTTGAACTACTCATACCAAAATGAAAACAAACATCAGATTATGAATGTACACATCAAATGGAACTGTTTGATACCCATTTTGTCTGGTCTGGTCCAGTATTGTCTGTTTCATGGATGATATTGTTAGTTACAACTAACCGATACGTTGGTAAAACCACAATCGTACCCACACAATTTTCAGAACACTTACTCCAAAATGAAAACAAACATCAGATTATGAATGTACACATCAAATGGAACTGTTTGATACCCATTTTGTATAGTTTGGTCAAGTATTGTCTGTTTCATGGATGATATTGTTAGTTACAAGTAACCGATATGTACAAGTGGTAAAACCACAACCGCACCTACACTCTTTTTGAACCACTCATACCAAAATGAAAACAAACATCAGATTATGAATGTACACACCAAATGGAACTGTATGATACCCATTTTGTCTGGTTTGGTCAAGTATTGTCTGTTTCATGGATGATATTGTTAGTTACAAGTAACCGATATGTACAAGTAGTAAAACCACAACCGTACCCAGACAATTTTCAGAACACTTACTCCAAAATGAAAACAAACATCAGATTATGAATGTACACATCAAATGGAACTGTATGATACCCATTTTGTCTGGTTTGGTCAAGTATTGTCTGTTTCATGGATGATATTGTTAGTTACAAGTAACCGATATGTACAAGTAGTAAAACCACAACCGTACCCAGACAATTTTCAGAACACTTACTCCAAAATGAAAACAAACATCAGATTATGAATGTACACATCAAATGGAACTGTATGATACCCATTTTGTATAGTTTGGTCAAGTGTTGTCTGTTTCATGGATGATATTGTTAGTTACAAGTAACCGATATGTACAAGTGGTAAAACCACAACCGCACCTACACTCTTTTTGAACCACTCATACCAAAATGAAAACAAACATCAGATTATGAATGTACACACCAAATGGAACTGTATGATACCCATTTTGTCTGGTTTGGTCAAGTATTGTCTGTTTCATGGATGATATTGTTAGTTACAAGTAACCGATATGTACAAGTAGTAAAACCACAACCGTACCCAGACAATTTTCAGAACACTTACTCCAAAATGAAAACAAACATCAGATTATGAATGTACACATCAAATGGAACTGTATGATACCCATTTTGTCTGGTTTGGTCAAGTATTGTCTGTTTCATGGATGATATTGTTAGTTACAAGTAACCGATATGTACAAGTAGTAAAACCACAACCGTACCCAGACAATTTTCAGAACACTTACTCCAAAATGAAAACAAACATCAGATTATGAATGTACACATCAAATGGAACTGTATGATACCCATTTTGTATAGTTTGGTCAAGTGTTGTCTGTTTCATGGATGATATTGTTAGTTACAAGTAACCGATATGTACAAGTGGTAAAACCACAACCGCACCTACACTCTTTTTGAACCACTCATACCAAAATGAAAACAAACATCAGATTATGAATGTACACACCAAATGGAACTGTATGATACCCATTTTGTCTGGTTTGGTCAAGTATTGTCTGTTTCATGGATGATATTGTTAGTTACAAGTAACCGATATGTACAAGTAGTAAAACCACAACCGTACCCAGACAATTTTCAGAACACTTACTCCAAAATGAAAACAAACATCAGATTATGAATGTACACACCAAATGGAACTGTTTGATACCCATTTGGTATAGTTTTGGTCAAGTATTAGCTGTTTCGGACCTGAAATTGTTAGTTACAAGTGACCGGCGTTACTGCGCATGCCCAGTGGGTGTGGCCAAGTGGCGTGTGTGGCTATGGTTGGCGTGGGCAAATGGACTCGATTGTTGAAGGATTGACTCGATTGTTGAAGGATTGACTCAAACAAGGTAGAATCAGAGTGGAACGTGGCACACAATTGAGTCGATGGTTTTGCATCGAGTCGGTTTTTTGACCGAGTCAATTGTGCTGACAATCGAGTCGAACGTGGCCCAAATCGAGTCGATTTTTATCACAATCGAGTCGATTCTGAGGACAATCGAGTCAATTCTGAGCACAATCGAGTCGATTCTGGAGCCGCACACAACACAATTTTCGGATCGACAATTTTGAAACAAACGGCTTGCCATAGGGATTCTGATTGAACAGCAAACCTCGGTTCAATGGAGTGGTAGGTGGGTGTGGGCCTCGAGGTTGAGGGGTCGAGGTAGACAGCAGATAGCTAGATTGGGGTGGGTCTGGTCTAATTGGAAAATCCATATCACATTTCACCCAAAACTGGTGTAATCGGAAAATCCATATCACGTTTCAACCAAAACTGGTCAAAGTGAAATAGCTTAAATCATTTCCACCAAACCTGGTCTAATCGGAAAATCCATATCACATTTCACCCAAAACTGGTCTAATCGGAAAATCCATATCACGTATCTACCAAAACTGGTCCATTCAAATCAACCAATTCTGGTCTGATTGACTCATAAGCATATAGCTAGCATGAACTAAATCAACCAAATTTGGTCCAAAAGGTTCAAGTTGAGTAGCCTATAAGGAATAAAAATGAACTAAATCAATCAAATTTGGTTCAAAAGTTTCAAATTGAGTAGCCTATACGGAATACAAATGAACTAAATCGACCAAATTTGGTCCAAAAGGTTCAAATTGAGTAGCCTATAACAAGGCCAAATCAACCAGATTTGGCACCAGAAGTAGACCACTTAGACCAATATTGGTTGAAAACGGGTATGTGAAAATAGACCAAACAGGGTCTCATGACATAGCTATGCCTCGACCCGACTCTACCTCCTTCTACCACACTCTACCCCGACTCTACCTCACTCTACCACACTCTACCCTGGCTCGACCCGACTCTAGCTCACTCTACCACACTTTACCCTGGCTCGATCCGTCTCTACCTCACTCTACAACACTCTACCCCGACTCTACCTCTCTCTACCCCACTCTACCCTGGCTACACCAGACTCTACCTCACTCTACCACACTCTACCCTGGCTAGACCGGACTCTACCTCTCTCTACCACACTCTACCCCGAATCTACCTCACTCTACCGCACTCTACCCTGGCTCGACCCGACACTACCTCACTCTACCACACTCTACCCTGGCTAGACCACACTCTAACTTACTATACCACACTCTACCCTGGCTCGACCCAACCCTACTTCACTCTACCACACTCTACCCTGGCTCGACATAACTCTAACCTACTCTACCACACTCTACCCTATATCTAGCCGACTCTACCTCACTCTACCACACTCTACCCCGACTCTACCTCACTCTACCACACTCTACCCTGGCTCGACCTGACTCTACCTCACTGTACCACACTCTACCCTGGCTCGACCAGAATCCACCTCACTCTACCACACTCTACCCTGGCTCGACCCGAGTCTACCTCACTCTACCACACTCTACCCTGGCTTGACCCGACTCTACCCCACTCTACCACACTCTACCCCGCCTCTCCCTCACTCTACCACATTCTACCCCGACTCTACCTCACTCTACCACAGTCTGCCCTGGCTCGACCAACTCTACCTCACTCTACCACACTCTACCCTTCCTCGACCTGACTCTACCTCACTCTACCACACTCTACCCTGCCTCGACCCGACTCTACCTCACTCTATCACACACTACCCTGACTCTACCTCACTCTACCACACTCTACCCTGGCTCGACCCTAATCTACCTCACTCTACCATACTCTACCCTTCCTCCACCCAACTCTACCTCACTCTACCACACTCTACCATGGCTCGACCCGACTCTACCTCACTCTATCACAATCCACCCCGACTCTACCTCACTATACCACACTCTACCCTGGCTCGACCCGACTCTACCTCACTCTACCACACTCTGCCCTCCCTCGATCCGACTCTACCTCACTCTACAACACACTACCCCGACTCTACCTCACTCTACCCCACTCTACCCTCGCTCCACCCGATTCTACCTCACTATACCACACTCTACCCTGCCTCGACCCGACTCTACCTCTCTCTACCACACTCTACCCTGAATCTACCTCACTCTACCGCACTCTACCCTGGCTCTACCCGACTCTACCTCACTCTACCACACTCTACCCTGGTTCGACCCGACTCTACCTTACTCTACCACACTCTACCCTGGATCGACCCAACTCTACCTCACTCTACCACACTCTACCCCGACTCTACCTAAATCTACCGCACTCTAGCCTGTTTCAATCCAACTCTATCTCACCCTACCACTCTCTACCCTGGCTCGACCCGACTCTACCTCCCTCTACCACACTCTTCCCCGACTCTACCTCATGATCACTCTACCACACTCTATCCTGGCTCTACCCGACTCTACCTCACTGTGCCACACTCTACCCCGACTCTACCTCACTCTACCACACTCTACCCTTCCTCGACCCGACTCTACCTCACTCTACCACACTCTACCCTGGCTCGACCCGACTCTACCTCACTCTCCCACACTCTACCATGCCTCGACCCGACTCTACCTCACTCTACCACACTCTACCCTGGCTCGACCCGACTCTACCTCACTCTCCCACACTCTACCATGCCTCGGGCCGACACTACCTCACTCTACTACACCCTACCCTGGCTCGACCCAACTCTACCTCACTCTACCACACTCTACCCTGACTCCACCTCACTCTACCACACTCTACCCTGGCTCGACCCGAGTCTACCCCACTCTACCACACTCTACCCTGGCTTGACTCGACTCTACCCCACTCTACCACATTCTACCCCGACTCTACCTCACTCTACCACACACTACCCCGACTCTACCTCACTCTACCACACTCTACCCCGACTCTACCTCACTCTACCACACTCTACCCTGCCTGGACCAATTCTACCTTACTCTACCACACTCTACCCTGGCTCGACCTGACTCTACCTCACTCTACCACACTCTACCCTGCCTCGACCCGACTCTACCTCACTCTATCACACTCTACTCCGACTCTACCTCACTCTACCACACTCTACCCTTGTTCGACCCAACTCTACCTCACTCTGCCACACTCTACCCTGGCTCGATCCGACTCTACCTCACTCTACAACACCCTACCCTAACTCTACCACACTCTACCATACTCTATCCTTCCTCAACCCGACTCTACCTCACTCTACCACACTCCACCCCGACTCTACCTCATTCTACCACACTCTACCCTGGCTTTACCCGAATCTACCTCACTCTACCACACTCTATCCTTACTGAGCCAGCCTCTTCCTCACTCTACCACTCTCTACCCTGGCTCGACCAGACTCTACCTCACTCTACCACACTCTACCCCGACTCTACCTCACTCTACCACACTCTATCCTGGCTATACCCGACTCTACCTAACTCTGCCAGACTCTACCCTGACTCGATCCGACTCTACCTCACTCTACCACACTCTATCCTGGCTATACCAGACTCTACCTCACTCTACCACACTCTACCCTGGCTAGACCCGACTCTACCTCTCTCTACCACACTCTACCCCGAATCTACCTCACTCTACCGCACTCTACCCTGGCTCGACCCGACTCTACCTCACTCTACCACACTCTACCCTGGTTCGACCCGACTCTACCTTACTCTACCACACTCTACCCTGGATCGACCCAACTCTACCTCACTCTACGACACTCTACCCTGGCTCGACATGACTCTACCCCACTCTACCACAACCTACCCTGGCTCGACCTGACTCCACCTCACTCTACCGCACTCTACCCTGGCTATCCGACTCTACCTCACTCTACAACGCTCTACCCCAACTCTACCTCACTCTACCACACTCTACTCTGCCTCGACCCTAATCTACCTCACTTTACCATACTCTACCCTTCCTCAACCCGAGTCTACCTCACTCTACCACATTCTACCATGGCTCGCCCCGACTCTACCTCACTCTATCACACTCTACCCCGACTCTACCTCACTCTACCACACTCTACCCTGGCTCGGCTCGAATCTACCTCACTCTCCCACACTCTACCCTTGCTTAACCCGACTCTACCTCACTCTACCACACTCTACCATGGCTCGACCCAATTCTACCTCACTCTACCACACTCTACCCTGGCTATACCCGACTCTACCTCACTCTACCACACTCTACCCCGACTCCACCTCACTCTACCACACTATACCCTAGTTCGACCCGACTCTACCTCACTCTACCACACTCTACCCGTGCTCGACCCGTCTCTACCTCACTCTACCACACTCTAACCTGGCTCGACCCGGCTCTACCTCACTCTACCACACCCTACTCTGGCTCGACCCGACCCTACCTCATTCTACCACACTCCACCCTTGTTCGACCCAACTCTACCTCACTCTACCTTGGCTTCACCTGACTCTACCTCACTCTACCCCACTCTGCCCTGACGATACCTCACTCTACCACACTCTACCCTGTCTCGACCTGACTCTACCTCACTCTACCACACTCTACCCTGACTCGACCTAACTCTACCTTAGTCTACCTCACTCTACCCTAGCTCGACCCGAGTCTACCTCACTCTACCACACTCTACCCTGGCTCGACCCGACTCTACCTCACTCTACCACACTCTACCCCGACTCTACCTCGCTGTACCACACTCTACCCCGACTATACCTCACTCTACCACTCTCTACCCTGACTCAACCCGACTCTACCTCACTCTACCACACTCTACCCTGGCTCGACCTGACTCTACCTCACTGTACCACACTCTACCCTGGCTCGACCAGAATCCACCTCACTCTACCACACTCTACCCTGGCTCGACCCGAGTCTACCTCACTCTACCACACTCTACCCTGGCTTGACCCGACTCTACCCCACTCTACCACACTCTACCCCGCCTCTCCCTCACTCTACCACATTCTACCCCGACTCTACCTCACTCTACCACAGTCTGCCCTGGCTCGACCAACTCTACCTCACTCTACCACACTCTACCCTTCCTCGACCTGACTCTACCTCACTCTACCACACTCTACCCTGCCTCGACCCGACTCTACCTCACTCTATCACACACTACCCTGACTCTACCTCACTCTACCACACTCTACCCTGGCTCGACCCTAATCTACCTCACTCTACCATACTCTACCCTTCCTCCACCCAACTCTACCTCACTCTACCACACTCTACCATGGCTCGACCCGACTCTACCTCACTCTATCACAATCCACCCCGACTCTACCTCACTATACCACACTCTACCCTGGCTCGACCCGACTCTACCTCACTCTACCACACTCTGCCCTCCCTCGATCCGACTCTACCTCACTCTACAACACACTACCCCGACTCTACCTCACTCTACCCCACTCTACCCTCGCTCCACCCGATTCTACCTCACTATACCACACTCTACCCTGCCTCGACCCGACTCTACCTCTCTCTACCACACTCTACCCTGAATCTACCTCACTCTACCGCACTCTACCCTGGCTCTACCCGACTCTACCTCACTCTACCACACTCTACCCTGGTTCGACCCGACTCTACCTTACTCTACCACACTCTACCCTGGATCGACCCAACTCTACCTCACTCTACCACACTCTACCCCGACTCTACCTAAATCTACCGCACTCTAGCCTGTTTCAATCCAACTCTATCTCACCCTACCACTCTCTACCCTGGCTCGACCCGACTCTACCTCCCTCTACCACACTCTTCCCCGACTCTACCTCATGATCACTCTACCACACTCTATCCTGGCTCTACCCGACTCTACCTCACTGTGCCACACTCTACCCCGACTCTACCTCACTCTACCACACTCTACCCTTCCTCGACCCGACTCTACCTCACTCTACCACACTCTACCCTGGCTCGACCCGACTCTACCTCACTCTCCCACACTCTACCATGCCTCGGGCCGACACTACCTCACTCTACTACACCCTACCCTGGCTCGACCCAACTCTACCTCACTCTACCACACTCTACCCTGACTCCACCTCACTCTACCACACTCTACCCTGGCTCGACCCGAGTCTACCCCACTCTACCACACTCTACCCTGGCTTGACTCGACTCTACCCCACTCTACCACATTCTACCCCGACTCTACCTCACTCTACCACACACTACCCCGACTCTACCTCACTCTACCACACTCTACCCCGACTCTACCTCACTCTACCACACTCTACCCTGCCTGGACCAATTCTACCTTACTCTACCACACTCTACCCTGGCTCGACCTGACTCTACCTCACTCTACCACACTCTACCCTGCCTCGACCCGACTCTACCTCACTCTATCACACTCTACTCCGACTCTACCTCACTCTACCACACTCTACCCTTGTTCGACCCAACTCTACCTCACTCTGCCACACTCTACCCTGGCTCGATCCGACTCTACCTCACTCTACAACACCCTACCCTAACTCTACCACACTCTACCATACTCTATCCTTCCTCAACCCGACTCTACCTCACTCTACCACACTCCACCCCGACTCTACCTCATTCTACCACACTCTACCCTGGCTTTACCCGAATCTACCTCACTCTACCACACTCTATCCTTACTGAGCCAGCCTCTTCCTCACTCTACCACTCTCTACCCTGGCTCGACCAGACTCTACCTCACTCTACCACACTCTACCCCGACTCTACCTCACTCTACCACACTCTATCCTGGCTATACCCGACTCTACCTAACTCTGCCAGACTCTACCCTGACTCGATCCGACTCTACCTCACTCTACCACACTCTATCCTGGCTATACCAGACTCTACCTCACTCTACCACACTCTACCCTGGCTAGACCCGACTCTACCTCTCTCTACCACACTCTACCCCGAATCTACCTCACTCTACCGCACTCTACCCTGGCTCGACCCGACTCTACCTCACTCTACCACACTCTACCCTGGTTCGACCCGACTCTACCTTACTCTACCACACTCTACCCTGGATCGACCCAACTCTACCTCACTCTACGACACTCTACCCTGGCTCGACATGACTCTACCCCACTCTACCACAACCTACCCTGGCTCGACCTGACTCCACCTCACTCTACCGCACTCTACCCTGGCTATCCGACTCTACCTCACTCTACAACGCTCTACCCCAACTCTACCTCACTCTACCACACTCTACTCTGCCTCGACCCTAATCTACCTCACTTTACCATACTCTACCCTTCCTCAACCCGAGTCTACCTCACTCTACCACATTCTACCATGGCTCGCCCCGACTCTACCTCACTCTATCACACTCTACCCCGACTCTACCTCACTCTACCACACTCTACCCTGGCTCGGCTCGAATCTACCTCACTCTCCCACACTCTACCCTTGCTTAACCCGACTCTACCTCACTCTACCACACTCTACCATGGCTCGACCCAATTCTACCTCACTCTACCACACTCTACCCTGGCTATACCCGACTCTACCTCACTCTACCACACTCTACCCCGACTCCACCTCACTCTACCACACTATACCCTAGTTCGACCCGACTCTACCTCACTCTACCACACTCTACCCGTGCTCGACCCGTCTCTACCTCACTCTACCACACTCTAACCTGGCTCGACCCGGCTCTACCTCACTCTACCACACCCTACTCTGGCTCGACCCGACCCTACCTCATTCTACCACACTCCACCCTTGTTCGACCCAACTCTACCTCACTCTACCTTGGCTTCACCTGACTCTACCTCACTCTACCCCACTCTGCCCTGACGATACCTCACTCTACCACACTCTACCCTGTCTCGACCTGACTCTACCTCACTCTACCACACTCTACCCTGACTCGACCTAACTCTACCTTAGTCTACCTCACTCTACCCTAGCTCGACCCGAGTCTACCTCACTCTACCACACTCTACCCTGGCTCGACCCGACTCTACCTCACTCTACCACACTCTACCCCGACTCTACCTCGCTGTACCACACTCTACCCCGACTATACCTCACTCTACCACTCTCTACCCTGACTCAACCCGACTCTACCTCACTCTACCACACTCTACCCTGACTCAACCCGACTCTACCTCACTCTACCACACTCTACCCTGGCTCAACCTGAATCCACCTCACTCTACCACACTCTACCCTGGCTCGACCCGAGTCTACCTCACTCTACCACACTCTACCCTGGCTTGACCCGACTCTACCCCACTCTACCACACTCTACCCCGCCTCTCCCTCACTCTACCACATTCTACCCCGACTCTACCTCACTCTACCACAGTCTGCCCTGGCTCGACCAACTCTACCTCACTCTACCACACTCTACCCTTCCTCGACCTGACTCTACCTCACTCTACCACACTCTACCCTGCCTCGACCCGACTCTACCTCACTCTATCACACACTACCCTGACTCTACCTCACTCTACCACACTCTACCCTGGCTCGACCCTAATCTACCTCACTCTACCATACTCTACCCTTCCTCCACCCAACTCTACCTCACTCTACCACACTCTACCATGGCTCGACCCGACTCTACCTCACTCTATCACAATCCACCCCGACTCTACCTCACTATACCACACTCTACCCTGGCTCGACCCGACTCTACCTCACTCTACCACACTCTGCCCTCCCTCGATCCGACTCTACCTCACTCTACAACACACTACCCCGACTCTACCTCACTCTACCCCACTCTACCCTCGCTCCACCCGATTCTACCTCACTATACCACACTCTACCCTGCCTCGACCCGACTCTACCTCTCTCTACCACACTCTACCCTGAATCTACCTCACTCTACCGCACTCTACCCTGGCTCTACCCGACTCTACCTCACTCTACCACACTCTACCCTGGTTCGACCCGACTCTACCTTACTCTACCACACTCTACCCTGGATCGACCCAACTCTACCTCACTCTACCACACTCTACCCCGACTCTACCTAAATCTACCGCACTCTAGCCTGTTTCAATCCAACTCTATCTCACCCTACCACTCTCTACCCTGGCTCGACCCGACTCTACCTCCCTCTACCACACTCTTCCCCGACTCTACCTCATGATCACTCTACCACACTCTATCCTGGCTCTACCCGACTCTACCTCACTGTGCCACACTCTACCCCGACTCTACCTCACTCTACCACACTCTACCCTTCCTCGACCCGACTCTACCTCACTCTACCACACTCTACCCTGGCTCGACCCGACTCTACCTCACTCTCCCACACTCTACCATGCCTCGGGCCGACACTACCTCACTCTACTACACCCTACCCTGGCTCGACCCAACTCTACCTCACTCTACCACACTCTACCCTGACTCCACCTCACTCTACCACACTCTACCCTGGCTCGACCCGAGTCTACCCCACTCTACCACACTCTACCCTGGCTTGACTCGACTCTACCCCACTCTACCACATTCTACCCCGACTCTACCTCACTCTACCACACACTACCCCGACTCTACCTCACTCTACCACACTCTACCCCGACTCTACCTCACTCTACCACACTCTACCCTGCCTGGACCAATTCTACCTTACTCTACCACACTCTACCCTGGCTCGACCTGACTCTACCTCACTCTACCACACTCTACCCTGCCTCGACCCGACTCTACCTCACTCTATCACACTCTACTCCGACTCTACCTCACTCTACCACACTCTACCCTTGTTCGACCCAACTCTACCTCACTCTGCCACACTCTACCCTGGCTCGATCCGACTCTACCTCACTCTACAACACCCTACCCTAACTCTACCACACTCTACCATACTCTATCCTTCCTCAACCCGACTCTACCTCACTCTACCACACTCCACCCCGACTCTACCTCATTCTACCACACTCTACCCTGGCTTTACCCGAATCTACCTCACTCTACCACACTCTATCCTTACTGAGCCAGCCTCTTCCTCACTCTACCACTCTCTACCCTGGCTCGACCAGACTCTACCTCACTCTACCACACTCTACCCCGACTCTACCTCACTCTACCACACTCTATCCTGGCTATACCCGACTCTACCTAACTCTGCCAGACTCTACCCTGACTCGATCCGACTCTACCTCACTCTACCACACTCTATCCTGGCTATACCAGACTCTACCTCACTCTACCACACTCTACCCTGGCTAGACCCGACTCTACCTCTCTCTACCACACTCTACCCCGAATCTACCTCACTCTACCGCACTCTACCCTGGCTCGACCCGACTCTACCTCACTCTACCACACTCTACCCTGGTTCGACCCGACTCTACCTTACTCTACCACACTCTACCCTGGATCGACCCAACTCTACCTCACTCTACGACACTCTACCCTGGCTCGACATGACTCTACCCCACTCTACCACAACCTACCCTGGCTCGACCTGACTCCACCTCACTCTACCGCACTCTACCCTGGCTATCCGACTCTACCTCACTCTACAACGCTCTACCCCAACTCTACCTCACTCTACCACACTCTACTCTGCCTCGACCCTAATCTACCTCACTTTACCATACTCTACCCTTCCTCAACCCGAGTCTACCTCACTCTACCACATTCTACCATGGCTCGCCCCGACTCTACCTCACTCTATCACACTCTACCCCGACTCTACCTCACTCTACCACACTCTACCCTGGCTCGGCTCGAATCTACCTCACTCTCCCACACTCTACCCTTGCTTAACCCGACTCTACCTCACTCTACCACACTCTACCATGGCTCGACCCAATTCTACCTCACTCTACCACACTCTACCCTGGCTATACCCGACTCTACCTCACTCTACCACACTCTACCCCGACTCCACCTCACTCTACCACACTATACCCTAGTTCGACCCGACTCTACCTCACTCTACCACACTCTACCCGTGCTCGACCCGTCTCTACCTCACTCTACCACACTCTAACCTGGCTCGACCCGGCTCTACCTCACTCTACCACACCCTACTCTGGCTCGACCCGACCCTACCTCATTCTACCACACTCCACCCTTGTTCGACCCAACTCTACCTCACTCTACCTTGGCTTCACCTGACTCTACCTCACTCTACCCCACTCTGCCCTGACGATACCTCACTCTACCACACTCTACCCTGTCTCGACCTGACTCTACCTCACTCTACCACACTCTACCCTGACTCGACCTAACTCTACCTTAGTCTACCTCACTCTACCCTAGCTCGACCCGAGTCTACCTCACTCTACCACACTCTACCCTGGCTCGACCCGACTCTACCTCACTCTACCACACTCTACCCCGACTCTACCTCGCTGTACCACACTCTACCCCGACTATACCTCACTCTACCACTCTCTACCCTGACTCAACCCGACTCTACCTCACTCTACCACACTCTACCCTGACTCAACCCGACTCTACCTCACTCTACCACACTCTACCCTGGCTCAACCTGAATCCACCTCACTCTACCACACTCTACCCTGGCTCGACCCGAGTCTACCTCACTCTACCACACTCTACCCTGGCTTGACCCGACTCTACCCCACTCTACCACACTCTACCCCGCCTCTCCCTCACTCTACCACATTCTACCCCGACTCTACCTCACTCTACCACAGTCTGCCCTGGCTCGACCAACTCTACCTCACTCTACCACACTCTACCCTTCCTCGACCTGACTCTACCTCACTCTACCACACTCTACCCTGCCTCGACCCGACTCTACCTCACTCTATCACACACTACCCTGACTCTACCTCACTCTACCACACTCTACCCTGGCTCGACCCTAATCTACCTCACTCTACCATACTCTACCCTTCCTCCACCCAACTCTACCTCACTCTACCACACTCTACCATGGCTCGACCCGACTCTACCTCACTCTATCACAATCCACCCCGACTCTACCTCACTATACCACACTCTACCCTGGCTCGACCCGACTCTACCTCACTCTACCACACTCTGCCCTCCCTCGATCCGACTCTACCTCACTCTACAACACACTACCCCGACTCTACCTCACTCTACCCCACTCTACCCTCGCTCCACCCGATTCTACCTCACTATACCACACTCTACCCTGCCTCGACCCGACTCTACCTCTCTCTACCACACTCTACCCTGAATCTACCTCACTCTACCGCACTCTACCCTGGCTCTACCCGACTCTACCTCACTCTACCACACTCTACCCTGGTTCGACCCGACTCTACCTTACTCTACCACACTCTACCCTGGATCGACCCAACTCTACCTCACTCTACCACACTCTACCCCGACTCTACCTAAATCTACCGCACTCTAGCCTGTTTCAATCCAACTCTATCTCACCCTACCACTCTCTACCCTGGCTCGACCCGACTCTACCTCCCTCTACCACACTCTTCCCCGACTCTACCTCATGATCACTCTACCACACTCTATCCTGGCTCTACCCGACTCTACCTCACTGTGCCACACTCTACCCCGACTCTACCTCACTCTACCACACTCTACCCTTCCTCGACCCGACTCTACCTCACTCTACCACACTCTACCCTGGCTCGACCCGACTCTACCTCACTCTCCCACACTCTACCATGCCTCGGGCCGACACTACCTCACTCTACTACACCCTACCCTGGCTCGACCCAACTCTACCTCACTCTACCACACTCTACCCTGACTCCACCTCACTCTACCACACTCTACCCTGGCTCGACCCGAGTCTACCCCACTCTACCACACTCTACCCTGGCTTGACTCGACTCTACCCCACTCTACCACATTCTACCCCGACTCTACCTCACTCTACCACACACTACCCCGACTCTACCTCACTCTACCACACTCTACCCCGACTCTACCTCACTCTACCACACTCTACCCTGCCTGGACCAATTCTACCTTACTCTACCACACTCTACCCTGGCTCGACCTGACTCTACCTCACTCTACCACACTCTACCCTGCCTCGACCCGACTCTACCTCACTCTATCACACTCTACTCCGACTCTACCTCACTCTACCACACTCTACCCTTGTTCGACCCAACTCTACCTCACTCTGCCACACTCTACCCTGGCTCGATCCGACTCTACCTCACTCTACAACACCCTACCCTAACTCTACCACACTCTACCATACTCTATCCTTCCTCAACCCGACTCTACCTCACTCTACCACACTCCACCCCGACTCTACCTCATTCTACCACACTCTACCCTGGCTTTACCCGAATCTACCTCACTCTACCACACTCTATCCTTACTGAGCCAGCCTCTTCCTCACTCTACCACTCTCTACCCTGGCTCGACCAGACTCTACCTCACTCTACCACACTCTACCCCGACTCTACCTCACTCTACCACACTCTATCCTGGCTATACCCGACTCTACCTAACTCTGCCAGACTCTACCCTGACTCGATCCGACTCTACCTCACTCTACCACACTCTATCCTGGCTATACCAGACTCTACCTCACTCTACCACACTCTACCCTGGCTAGACCCGACTCTACCTCTCTCTACCACACTCTACCCCGAATCTACCTCACTCTACCGCACTCTACCCTGGCTCGACCCGACTCTACCTCACTCTACCACACTCTACCCTGGTTCGACCCGACTCTACCTTACTCTACCACACTCTACCCTGGATCGACCCAACTCTACCTCACTCTACGACACTCTACCCTGGCTCGACATGACTCTACCCCACTCTACCACAACCTACCCTGGCTCGACCTGACTCCACCTCACTCTACCGCACTCTACCCTGGCTATCCGACTCTACCTCACTCTACAACGCTCTACCCCAACTCTACCTCACTCTACCACACTCTACTCTGCCTCGACCCTAATCTACCTCACTTTACCATACTCTACCCTTCCTCAACCCGAGTCTACCTCACTCTACCACATTCTACCATGGCTCGCCCCGACTCTACCTCACTCTATCACACTCTACCCCGACTCTACCTCACTCTACCACACTCTACCCTGGCTCGGCTCGAATCTACCTCACTCTCCCACACTCTACCCTTGCTTAACCCGACTCTACCTCACTCTACCACACTCTACCATGGCTCGACCCAATTCTACCTCACTCTACCACACTCTACCCTGGCTATACCCGAATCTACCTCACTCTACCACACTCTACCCCGACTCCACCTCACTCTACCACACTATACCCTGGTTCGACCCGACTCTACCTCACTCTACCACACTCTACCCGTGCTCGACCCGTCTCTACCTCACTCTACCACACTCTAACCTGGCTCGACCCGGCTCTACCTCACTCTACCACACCCTACTCTGGCTCGACCCGACCCTACCTCATTCTACCACACTCCACCCTTGTTCGACCCAACTCTACCTCACTCTACCTTGGCTTCACCTGACTCTACCTCACTCTACCCCACTCTACCCTGACGATACCTCACTCTACCACACTCTACCCTGTCTCGACCTGACTCTACCTCACTCTACCACACTCTACCCTGACTCGACCTAACTCTACCTTAGTCTACCTCACTCTACCCTAGCTCGACCCGAGTCTACCTCACTCTACCACACTCTACCCTGGCTCGACCCGACTCTACCTCACTCTACCACACTCTACCCCGACTCTACCTCGCTGTACCACACTCTACCCCGACTATACCTCACTCTACCACTCTCTACCCTGACTCAACCCGACTCTACCTCACTCTACCACACTCTACCCTGACTCAACCCGACTCTACCTCACTCTACCACACTCTACCCTGGCTCAACCTGAATCCACCTCACTCGACCACACTCTACCCTTGGTCGACCCGAGTCTTCCTCACTCTACCACACTCTACCCTGGCTTGACCCGACTCTACCCCACTCTACCACACTCTACCCCGACTCTACCTCACTCTACCACACTCTTCCCCGACTCTACCTCACTCTACCACACTCTACCCCGACTCTACCTCACTCTACCTCACTCTAACCTGGATCGACCAACTCTACCTCAGTCTACAACACTACCCTGGCTAGACCCGACTCTACCTCACTCTACCACACACTACCCTGCCTCGACCCGACTCTACCTCACTCTATCACACTCTACCCCGACTCTCCCTCACTCTCCCACACTCTATTCTGGCTCGACCCGACTCTACCTCATTCTACCACACTCTACCCTGACTCGATCCGACTATACCTCACTATACAACACTCTACCCCAACTCTATCTCACTCTACCACACTGTGCTCTGGCTCGACCCTAATCTACCTGACTCTACCATACTCTACCCTTCCACAACCCGACTCAACCTCACTCTACCACACTCTTCCCTGACTCGACCCGAATCTACCTCACTCTACCATACTCTACCCTTGCTAAACCCGACTCTACCTCACTCTACCATACTCTACCCCGACTCTACCTCACTCTACCACACTCTACGCCGACTCTACCTAAATCTACCACACTCTAGCCTGTTTCGATCCGTCTCTATCTCACTCTACCACTCTCTACAGTGGCTCTACCCGACTCTACCTCACTCTACCACACACTACCCCGACTCTACCTCATGATCACTCTACCACACTCTATCCTGGCTGTACCCGACTCTACCTCACTGTGCCACACTCTACCCCGACTCTACCTCATACCACACTCTACCCTGGCTCGACCCGACTCTACCTCACTCTCCCACACTCTACCCTGGCTCGAGCCGGCACTACCTCACTCTACTACACCCTACCCTGGCTAGACCCAACTCTACCTCAGTCTACCACACTCTACCCCGACTCCACCTCACTCTACCACACTCTACCCTCGGTCGATCCGACTCTACCTCACTCTGCAACACTGTACCCCAACTCTACCTCACTCTACCACACTCTACTCTGGCTCGACCCTAATCTACCTCACTCTACCATTCTCTACCCTTCCTCAACCCGACTCTCCCTCACTCTACCACACTCTACCATCGCTCAACCCAACTCTACCTCACTCTACCACACTCTACCCTGGCTAGACCAGACTGTACCTCACTCTACCACACTCTACCCCGACTCCGCCTCACTCTACCACACTATACCCTGGCTCGACCCGACTCTACCTCACTCTACAACACTCTACCCGTTCTCAACCCGACTCTACCTCACTCTACCACACTCTACCCTGGCTCGACCCGACTCTATCTCACTCTACCACACTCTACTCTTGCTCGACCCGACTCTACCTCATTCTACCACACTCCACCCTTGTTCGACCCAACTCTACCTCACTCTACCTTGGCTTGACCCGACTCTACCTCACTCTACCACACTCTACCCCGACTCTACCTCACTCTACCACACTCTACCCTGTCTCGACCTGACTCTACCTCACTCTACCACACTCTACCCTCGCTCGACCTGACTCTACCTCTCTCTACCTCACTCTACACTAGCTCGACCCGAGTCTACCTCACTCTACCGCACTCTACTCTGGCTATCCGACTCTACCTCACTCTGCAACACTCTACCCCAACTCTACCTCACTCTACCACACTCTACTCTGCCTCGACCCTAATCTACCTCACTCTACCATACTCTACCCTTCCTCAACCCGAGTCTACCTCACTCTACCACATTCTACCATGGCTCGCCCCGACTCTACCTCACTCTATCACACTCTACCCCGACTCTACCTCACTCTACCACACTCTACCCTGGCTCGACTCGAATCTACCTCACTCTCCCACACTCTACCCTTGCTTAACCCGACTCTACCTCACTCTACCACACTCTACCATGGCTCGACCCAATTCTACCTCACTCTATCACACTCTATCCCGGGTTCCCCCGACTCTACCTCACTCTACCACACTCTACCCCGACTCCACCTCACTCTACCACACTATACCCTGGTTCGACCCGACTCTACCTCACTCTACCACACTCTACCCGTGCTCGACCCGTCTCTACCTCACTCTACCACACTCTAACCTGGCTCGACCCGGCTCTACCTCACTCTACCACACTCTACTCTGGCTCGACCCGACCCTAACACATTCTACCACACTCCACCCTTGTTCGACCCAACTCTACCTCACTCTACCTTGGCTTCACCTGACTCTACCTCACTCTACCCCACTCTACCCCGACGATACCTCACTCTACCACACTCTACCCTGTCTCGACCTGACTCTACCTCACTCTACCACACTCTACCCTGACTCGACCTAACTCTACCTTAGTCTACCTCACTCTACCCTAGCTCGACCTGAGTCTACCTCACTCTACCACACTCTACCCTGGCTCGACCCGACTCTACCTCACTCTACCACACTCTACCCCGACTCTACCTCACTGTACCACACTCTACCCCGACTATACCTCACTCTACTCTCTACCCTGGCTCAACCCGACTCTACCTCACTCTACCACACTCTACCCTGACTCAACCCGACTCTACCTCACTCTACCACACTATACCCTGGCTCAACCTGAATCCACCTCACTCGACCACACTCTACCCTTGGTCGACCCGAGTCTTCCTCACTGTACCACACTCTACCCTGGCTTGACCCGACTCTACCCCACTCTACCACATTCTACCCCGACTCCACCTCACTCTACCACACTCTACCCCGACTCTACCTCACTCTACCACACTCTACCCCGACTCTACCTCACTCTACCTCACTCTACCCTGGATCGACCAACTCTACCTCAGTCTACAACACTACCCTGGCTAGACCCGACTCTACCTCACTCTACCACACACTACCCTGCCTCGACCTGACTCTACCTCACTCTATCACACTCTACCCCGACTCTCCCTCACTCTCCCACACTCTATTCTGGCTCGACCCGACTCTACCTCATTCTACCACACTCTACCCTGACTCGATCCGACTATACCTCACTATACAACACTCTACCCCAACTCTACCTCACTCTACCACACTGTGCTCTGGCTCGACCCTAATCTACCTGACTCTACCATACTCTACCCTTCCTCAACCCGACTCAACCTCACTCTACCACACTCTTCCCTGACTCCACCCGAATCTACCTCACTCTACCATACTCTACCCTTGCTAAACCCGACTCTACCTCACTCTACCACACTCTACCAAGGATCGACCCGACTCTACCTCACTCTACCATACTCTACCCCGACTCTACCTCACTCTACCACACTCTAGCCTGTTTCGATCCGTCTCTATCTCACTCTACCACTCTCTACAGTGGCTCTACCCGACTCTACCTCACTCTACCACACACTACCCCGACTCTACCTCATGATCACTCTACCACACTCTATCCTGGCTGTATCCGACTCTACCTCACTGTGCCACACTCTACCCCGACTCTACCTCATACCACACTCTACCCTGGCTCGACCCGACTCTACCTCACTCTCCCACACTCTACCCTGGCTCGAGCCGGCACTACCTCACTCTCCTACACCCTACCCTGGCTAGACCCAACTCTACCTCAGTCTACCACACTCTACCCCGACTCCACCTCACTCTACCACACTCTACCCTCGGTCGATCCGACTCTACCTCACTCTGCAACACTGTACCCCAACTCTACCTCACTCTACCACACTCTACTCTGGCTCGACCCTAATCTACCTCACTCTACCATTCTCTACCCTTCCTCAACCCGACTCTCCCTCACTCTACCACACTCTACCATCGCTCAACCCAACTCTACCTCACTCTACCACACTCTACTCTGGCTCGACCCTAATCTACCTCACTCTACCATTCTCTACCCTTCCTCAACCCGACTCTCCCTCACTCTACCACACTCTACCATCGCTCAACCCAACTCTACCTCACTCTACCACACTCTACCCTGGCTAGACCAGACTCTACCTCACTCTACCACACTCTACCCCGACTCTGCCTCACTCCACCACACTATACCCTGGCTCGACCCAACTCTACCTCACTCTACAACACTCTACCCGTTCTCAACCCGACTCTACCTCACTCTACCACACTCTACCCTGGCTCGACCCGACTCTATCTCACTCTACCACACTCTACTCTTGCTCGACCCGACTCTACCTCATTCTACCACACTCCACCCTTGTTCGACCCAACTCTACCTCACTCTACCTTGGCTTGACCCGACTCTACCTCACTCTACCCCACTCTACCCCGACTCTACCTCACTCTACCACACTCTACCCTGTCTCGACCTGACTCTACCTCACTCTACCACACTCTACCCTCGCTCGACCTGACTGTACCTCTCTCTACCTCACTCTACACTAGCTCGACCCGAGTCTACCTCACTCTACCGCACTCTACTCTGGCTATCCGACTCTACCTCACTCTACAACACTCTACCCCAACTCTACCTCACTCTACCACACTCTACTCTGCCTCGACCCTAATCTACCTCACTCTACCATACTCTACCCTTCCTCAACCCGAGTCTACCTCACTCTACCACATTCTACCATGGCTCGCCCCGACTCTACCTCACTCTATCACACTCTACCCCGACTCTACCTCACTCTACCACACTCTACCCTGGCTCGACTCGAATCTACCTCACTCTCCCACACTCTATCCTTGCTTAACCCGACTCTACCTCACTCTACCACACTCTACCATGGCTCGACCCAATTCTACCTCACTCTACCACACTCTATCCCGGGTTCCCCCGACTCTACCTCACTCTACCACACTCTACCCCGACTCCACCTCACTCTACCACACTATACCCTGGTTCGACCCGACTCTACCTCACTCTACCACACTCTACCCGTGCTCGACCCGTCTCTACCTCACTCTACCACACTCTAACCTGGCTCGACCCGGCTCTACCTCACTCTACCACACTCTACTCTGGCTCGACCCGACCCTACCACATTCTACCACACTCCACCCTTGTTCGACCCAACTCTACCTCACTCTACCTTGGCTTCACCTGACTCTACCTCACTCTACCCCACTCTACCCCGACGATACCTCACTCTACCACACTCTACCCTGTCTCGACCTGACTCTACCTCACTCTACCACACTCTACCCTGACTCGACCTAACTCTACCTTAGTCTACCTCACTCTACCCTAGCTCGACCTGAGTCTACCTAACTCTACCACACTCTACCCTGGCTCGACCCGACTCTACCTCACTCTACCACACTCTACCCCGACTCTACCTCACTGTACCACATTCTACCCCGACTATACCTCACTCTACCACTCTCTACCCTGGCTCAACCCGACTCTACCTCACTCTACCACACTCTACCCTGACTCAACCCGACTCTACCTCACTCTACCACACTCTACCCTGGCTCAACCTGAATCCACCTCACTCGACCACACTCTACCCTTGGTCGACCCAAGTCTTCCTCACTCTACCACACTCTACCCTGGCTTGACCCGACTCTACCCCACTCTACCACACTCTACCCCGACTCTACCTCACTCTACCACACTCTACCCCGACTCTACCTCACTCTACCACACTCTACCCCGACTCTACCTCACTCTACCTCACTCTACCCTGGATCGACCAACTCTACCTCAGTCTACAACACTACCCTGGCTAGACCCGACTCTACCTCACTCTACCACACACTACCCTGCCTCGACCCGACTCTACCTCACTCTATCACACTCTACCCCGACTCTCCCTCACTCTCCCACACTCTATTCTGGCTCGACCCGACTCTACCTCATTCTACCACACTCTACCCTGACTCGATCCGACTATACCTCACTATACAACACTCTACCCCAACTCTACCTCACTCTACCACACTGTGCTCTGGCTCGACCCTAATCTACCTGACTCTACCATACTCTACCCTTCCTCAACCCGACTCAACCTCACTCTACCACACTCTTCCCTGACTCGACCCGAATCTACCTCACTCTACCATACTCTACCCCGACTCTACCTCACTCTACCACACTCTACGCCGACTCTACCTAAATCTACCACACTCTAGCCTGTTTCGATCCGTCTCTATCTCACTCTACAACTCTCTACAGTGGCTCTACCCGACTCTACCTCACTCTACCACACACTACCCCGACTCTACCTCATGATCACTCTACCACACCCTATCCTGGCTGTACCCGACTCTACCTCACTGTGCCACACTCTACCCCGACTCTACCTCATACCACACTCTACCCTGGCTCGACCCGACTCTACCTCACTCTCCCACACTCTACCCTGGCTCGAGCCGGCACTACCTCACTCTACTACACCCTACCCTGGCTAGACCCAACTCTACCTCAGTCTACCACACTCTACCCCGACTCCACCTCACTCTACCACACTCTACCCTCGGTCGATCCGACTCTACCTCACTCTGCAACACTGTACCCCAACTCTACCTCACTCTACCACACTCTACTCTGGCTCGACCCTAATCTACCTCACTCTACCATTCTCTACCCTTCCTCAACCCGACTCTCACTCACTCTACCACACTCTACCATCGCTCAACCCAACTCTACCTCACTCTACCACACTCTACCCTGGCTAGACCAGACTCTACCTCACTCTACCACACTCTACCCCGACTCCGCCTCACTCTACCACACTATACCCTGGCTCGACCCGACTCTACCTCACTCTACAACACTCTACCCGTTCTCAACCCGACTCTACCTCACTCTACCACACTCTACCCTGGCTCGACCCGACTCTATCTCACTCTACCACACTCTACTCTTCCTCGACCCGACTCTACCTCATTCTACCACACTCCACCCTTGTTCGACCCAACTCTACCTCACTCTACCTTGGCTTGACCCGACTCTACCTCACTCTACCCCACTCTACCCCGACTCTACCTCACTCTACCACACTCTACCCTGTCTCGACCTGACTCTACCTCACTCTACCACACTCTACCCTCGCTCGACCTGACTCTACCTCTCTATACCTCACTCTACACTAGCTCGACCCGAGTCTACCTCACTCTACCACACTCTACCCTGGCTCGACCCGACTCTACCTCACTCTACCACACACTACCCCGACCCTACCTCACTCTACCACAGTCTACCCTGGCTCGACCTGACTCTACCTCACTCTACCTCACTTTACCCTAGCTCGACCCGAGTCTACCTCACTCTTCCACACTCTACCCTGGCTTGACCCGACTCTACCTCACTCTACCACACTCTACCACACTCTACCCCGACTACACATCACTCTACCACTCTCTACTCTGGCTCGACCCGACTCTGCCTCATTCTACCACACTCCACCCTTGTTCGACCCAACTCTACCTCACTCTACCTTGGCTTGACCTGCCTCTACCTCACTCTACCCCACTCTACCCCGAGTCTACCTCACTCCACTACACTCTACCCTGTCTCGACCTGACTCTACCTCACTCTACCACACTCTACCCTGGCTCGACCTGACTCTACCTCACTCTACCTCACTCTACCCTAGCTCGACACGAGCCTACCTCACTCTACCACACTCTACACTGGCTCGACCCGACTCTACCTCACTCTACCACACTCTATCCCGACTCTACCTCAATCTACCACACTCTACCCTGCCTCAACCCGACTCTATCTGAGTCTACCACACTCTACCCTGGCTCTCCCCAACTCTACTTCACTCTACCACACTCTACCCTGGCTCGACCCGACTCTACCTCATTCTACCACACTCTACCCTGGCTAAACCCGACTCTACCTCACTCTACAACACTCTACCCCGACTCTATCTGACTCTACCTCACTCTAGCACACTCTACCCCAACTCTACCTCACTCTACAACACTCTAGACCGACTCTACCACACTCTACCACATTCTACCCTATCTCGACCTTACTCTACCTCATTCTACCACACTCTACCCTGGCTAAACCCGACTCTACCTCACTCTACAACACTCTACCCCGACTCTATCTGACTCTACCTCACTCTAGCACACTCTACCCCAACTCTACCTCACTCTACCACACTCTAGACCGACTCTACCTCACTCTACCACATTCTACCCTATCTCGACCTTACTCTACCTCACACTACCACACTCTACCCTGGTTCTCCCCAACTCTACTTCACTCTACCACACTCTACTCTGGCTCGACCCGACCCTACCTCATTCTACCACACTCCACCCTTGTTCGACCCAACTCTACCTCACTCTACCTTGGCTTCACCTGACTCTACCTCACTCTACCCCACTCTACCCTGACGATACCTCACTCTACCACACTCTACCCTGTCTCGACCTGACTCTACCTCACTCTACCACACTCTACCCTGACTCGACCTAACTCTACCTTAGTCTACCTCACTCTACCCTAGCTCGACCCGAGTCTACCTCACTCTACCACACTCTACCCTGGCTCGACCCGACTCTACCTCACTCTACCACACTCTACCCCGACTCTACCTCGCTGTACCACACTCTACCCCGACTATACCTCACTCTACCACTCTCTACCCTGACTCAACCCGACTCTACCTCACTCTACCACACTCTACCCTGACTCAACCCGACTCTACCTCACTCTACCACACTCTACCCTGGCTCAACCTGAATCCACCTCACTCGACCAAACTCTACCCTTGGTCGACCCGAGTCTTCCTCACTCTACCACACTCTACCCTGGCTTGACCCGACTCTACCCCACTCTACCACACTCTACCCCGACTCTACCTCACTCTACCACACTCTACCCCGACTCTACCTCACTCTACCACACTCTACCCCGACTCTACCTCACTCTACCTCACTCTACCCTGGATCGACCAACTCTACCTCAGTCTACAACACTACCCTGGCTAGACCCGACTCTACCTCACTCTACCACACACTACCCTGCCTCGACCCGACTCTACCTCACTCTATCACACTCTACCCCGACTCTCCCTCACTCTCCCACACTCTATTCTGGCTCGACCCGACTCTACCTCATTCTACCACACTCTACCCTGACTCGATCAGACTATACCTCACTATACAACACTCTACCCCAACTCTATCTCACTCTACCACACTGTGCTCTGGCTCGACCCTAATCTACCTGACTCTACCATACTCCACCCTTCCTCAACCCGACTCAACCTCACTCTACCACACTCTTCCCTGACTCGACCCGAATCTACCTCACTCTACCATACTCTACCCTTGCTAAACCCGACTCTACCTCACTCTACCACACTCTACCAAGGATCAACCCGACTCTACCTCACTCTACCATACTCTACCCCGACTCTACCTCACTCTACCACACTCTACGCCGACTCTACCTAAATCTACCACACTCTAGCCTGTTTCGATCCGTCTCTATCTCACTCTACCACTCTCTACAGTGGCTCTACCCGACTCTACCTCACTCTACCACACACTACCCCGACTCTACCTCATGATCACTCTACCACACTCTATCCTGGCTGTACCCGACTCTACCTCACTGTGCCACACTCTACCCCGACTCTACCTCATACCACACTCTACCCTGGCTCGACCCGACTCTACCTCACTCTCCCACACTCTACCCTGGCTCGAGCCGGCACTACCTCACTCTACTACACCCTACCCTGGCTAGACCCAACTCTACCTCAGTCTACCACACTCTACCCCGACTCCACCTCACTCTACCACACTCTACCCTCGGTCGATCCGACTCTACCTCACTCTGCAACACTGTACCCCAACTCTACCTCACTCTACCACACTCTACTCTGGCTCGACCCTAATCTACCTCACTCTACCATTCTCTACCCTTCCTCAACCCGACTCTCCCTCACTCTACCACACTCTACCATCGCTCAACCCAACTCTACCTCACTCTACCACACTCTACCCTGGCTAGACCAGACTCTACCTCACTCTACCACACTCTACCCCGACTCCGCCTCACTCTACCACACTATACCCTGGCTCGACCCGACTCTACCTCACTCTACAACACTCTACCCGTTCTCAACCCGACTCTACCTCACTCTACCACACTCTACCCTGGCTCGACCCGACTCTATCTCACTCTACCACACTCTACTCTTGCTCGACCCGACTCTACCTCATTCTACCACACTCCACCCTTGTTCGACCCAACTCTACCTCACTCTACCTTGGCTTGACCCGACTCTACCTCACTCTACCCCACTCTACCCCGACTCTACCTCACTCTACCACACTCTACCCTGTCTCGACCTGACTCTACCTCACTCTACCACACTCTACCCTCGCTCGACCTGACTCTACCTCTCTCTACCTCACTCTACACTAGCTCGACCCGAGTCTACCTCACTCTACCGCACTCTACTCTGGCTATCCGACTCTACCTCACTCTACAACACTCTACCCCAACTCTACCTCACTCTACCACACTCTACTCTGCCTCGACCCTAATCTACCTCACTCTACCATACTCTACCCTTCCTCAACCCGAGTCTACCTCACTCTACCACATTCTACCATGGCTCGCCCGACTCTACCTCACTCTATCACACTCTACCCCGACTCTACCTCACTCTACCACACTCTACCCTGGCTCGACTCGAATCTACCTCACTCTCCCACACTCCACCCTTGCTTAACCCGACTCTACCTCACTCTACCACACTCTACCATGGCTCGACCCAATTCTACCTCACTCTACCACACTCTATCCCGGGTTCCCCCGACTCTACCTCACTCTACCACACTCTACCCCGACTCCACCTCACTCTACCACACTATACCCTGGTTCGACCCGACTCTACCTCACTCTACCACACTCTACCCGTGCTCGACCCGTCTCTACCTCACTCTACCACACTCTAACCTGGCTCGACCCGGCTCTACCTCACTCTACCACACTCTACTCTGGCTCGACCCGACCCTACCACATTCTACCACACTCCACCCTTGTTCGACCCAACTCTACCTCACTCTACCTTGGCTTCACCTGACTCTACCTCACTCTACCCCACTCTACCCCGACGATACCTCACTCTACCACACTCTACCCTGTCTCGACCTGACTCTACCTCACTCTACCACACTCTACCCTGACTCGACCTAACTCTACCTTAGTCTACCTCACTCTACCCTAGCTCGACCCGAGTCTACCTCACTCTACCACACTCTACCCTGGCTCGACCCGACTCTACCTCACTCTACCACACTCTACCCCGACTCTACCTCACTGTACCACACTCTACCCCGACTATACCTCACTCTACCACTCTCTACCCTTGCTCAACCCGACTCTACCTCACTCTACCACACTCTACCCTGACTCAACCCGACTCTACCTCACTCTACCACACTCTACCCTGGCTCAACCTGAATCCACCTCACTCGACCACACTCTACCCTTGGTCGACCCGAGTCTTCCTCACTCTACCACACTCTACCCTGGCTTGACCCGACTCTACCCCACTCTACCCCGACTCTACCTCACTCTACCACACTCTACCCCGACTCTACCTCACTCTACCACACTCTGCCCCGACTCTACCTCACTCTACCTCACTCTACCCTGGATCGACCAACTCTACCTCAGTCTACAACACTACCCTGGCTAGACCCGACTCTACCTCACTCTACCACACACTACCCTTCCTCGACCCGACTCTACCTCACTCTATCACACTCTACCCCGACTCTCCCTCACTCTCCCACACTCTATTCTGGCTCGACCCGACTCTACCTCATTCTACCACACTCTACCCTGACTCGATCCGACTATACCTCACTATACAACACTCTACCCCAACTCTACCTCACTCTACCACACTGTGCTCTGGCTCGACCCTAATCTACCTGACTCTACCATACTCTACCCTTCCTCAACCCGACTCAACCTCACTCTACCACACTCTTCCCTGACTCGACCCGAATCTACCTCACTCTACCATACTCTACCCTTGCTAAACCCGACTCTACCTCACTCTACCACACTCTACCAAGGATCGACCCGACTCTACCTCACTCTACCATACTCTACCCCGACTCTACCTCACTCTACCACACTCTACGCCGACTCTACCTAAATCTACCACACTCTAGCCTGTTTCGATCCGTCTCTATCTCACTCTACCACTCTCTACAGTGGCTCTACCCGACTCTACCTCACTCTACCACACACTACCCCGACTCTACCTCATGATCACTCTACCACACTCTATCCTGGCTGTACAGGACTCTACCTCACTGTGCCACACTCTACCCCGACTCTACCTCATACCACACTCTACCCTGGCTCGACCCGACTCTACCACTCTCTCCCACACTCTACCCTGGCTCGAGCCGGCACTACCTCACTCTACTACACCCTACCCTGGCTAGACCCAACTCTACCTCAGTCTACCACACTCTACCCCGACTCCACCTCACTCTACCACACTCTACCCTCGGTCGATCCGACTCTACCTCACTCTGCAACACTGTACCCCAACTCTACCTCACTCTACCACACTCTACTCTGGCTCGACCCTAATCTACCTCACTCTACCATTCTCTACCCTTCCTCAACCCGACTCTCCCTCACTCTACCACACTCTACCATCGCTCAACCCAACTCTACCTCACTCTACCACACTCTACCCTGGCTAGACCAGACTCTACCTCACTCTACCACACTCTACCCCGACTCTACCTCACTCTACCACACTCTACGCCGACTCTACCTAAATCTACCACACTCTAGCCTGTTTCGATCCGTCTCTATCTCACTCTACCACTCTCTACAGTGGCTCTACCCGACTCTACCTCACTCTACCGCACACTACCCCGACTCTACCTCATGATCACTCTACCACACTCTATCCTGGCTGTACCCGACTCTACCTCACTGTGCCACACTCTACCCCGACTCTACCTCATACCACACTCTACCCTGGCTCGACCCGACTCTACCTCACTCTCCCACACTCTACCCTGGCTCGAGCCTGCACTACCTCACTCTACTACACCCTACCCTGGCTAGACCCAACTCTACCTCAGTCTACCACACTCTACCCCGACTCCACCTCACTCTACCACACTCTACTTTCGGTCGATCCGACTCTACCTCACTCTGCAACACTGTACCCCAACTCTACCTCACTCTACCACACTCTACTCTGGCTCGACCCTAATCTACCTCACTCTACCATTCTCTACCCTTCCTCAACCCGACTCTCCCTCACTCTACCACACTCTACCATCGCTCAACCCAACTCTACCTCACTCTACCACACTCTACCCTGGCTAGACCAGACTCTACCTCACTCTACCACACTCTACCCCGACTCCGCCTCACTCTACCACACTATACCCTGGCTCGACCCGACTCTACCTCACTCTACAACACTCTACCCGTTCTCAACCCGACTCTACCTCACTCTACCACACTCTACCCTGGCTCGACCCGACTCTATCTCACTCTACCACACTCTACTCTTGCTCGACCCGACTCTACCTCATTCTACCACACTCCACCCTTGTTCGACCCAACTCTACCTCACTCTACCTTGGCTTGACCCGACCCTACCTCACTCTACCCCACTCTACCCCGACTCTACCTCACTCTACCACACTCTACCCTGTCTCGACCTGACTCTACCTCACTCTACCACACTCTACCCTCGCTCGACCTGACTCTACCTCTCTCTACCTCACTCTACGCTAGCTCGACCCGAGTCTACCTCACTCTACCACACTCTACCCTGGCTCGACCCGACTCTACCTCACTCTACCACACGCTTCCCCGACCCTACCTCACTCTACCACACTCTACCCTGGCTCGACCTGACTCTACCTCACTCTACCTCACTTTACCCTAGCTCGACCCGAGTCTACCTCACTCTACCACACTCTACCCTGGCTTGACCCGACTCTACCTCACTCTACCACACTCTACCACACTCTACCCCGACTACACATCACTCTACCACTCTCTACTCTGGCTCGACCCAACTCTGCCTCATTCTACCACACTCCACCCTTGTTCGACCCAACTCTACCTCACTCTACCTTGGCTTGACCTGCCTCTACCTCACTCTACCCCACTCTACCCCGAGTCTACCTCACTCCACTACACTCTACCCTGTCTCGACCTGACTCTACCTCACTCTACCACACTCTACCCTGGCTCGACCTGACTCTACCTCACTCTACCTCACTCTACCCTAGCTCGACACGAGCCTACCTCACTCTACCACACCCTACACTGGCTCGACCCGACTCTACCTCACTCTACCACACTCTACCCCGACTCTACCTCAATCTACCACACTCTACCCTGCCTCAACCCGACTCTACCTGAGTCTACCACACTCTACCCTGGCTCTCCCCAACTCTACTTCACTCTACCACACTCTACCCTGGCTCGACCCGACTCTACCTCATTCTACCACACTCTACCCTGGCTAAACCCGACTCTACCTCACTCTACAACACTCTACCCCGACTCTATCTGACTCTACCTCACTCTAGCACACTCTACCCCAACTCTACCTCACTCTACCACACTCTAGACCGACTCTACCTCACTCTACCACATTCTACCCTATCTCGACCTTACTCTACCTCACTCTACCACACTCTACCCTGGCTCGACCTAACTCAACCTCACTCTACCTGACTCTACCCTAGCTCGACCCGAGTCTACCTCACTCTATCACACTCTACCCTGGCTCGACCTGACTCTACCTCACTGTACCAAACTCTAACCCGACTCCACCTCACTCTACCACATTCTACCCAGACTCTACCTCACTCTACCACTCTCTACCCTGGCTCAACCCGACTCTACCTAACTCTACCACACTCTACCCTGGCTCGACCCGACTCTACCTCACTCTACCACTCTCTACCCCGACTCTGCCTCACTCCACCACACTCTACCGTGGCTCGACCCGACTCTACCTCTCTCTACCACACTCTACCCCGACTCTACCTAACTCTACCACACTCTACCCGGACTCTACCTCACTCTGCCACACTCTGCCACACTCTACCCTGGTTCGACCCGACTCTGCCTCATTCTACCACACACCACCCTTGTTCGACCCGACTCTACCTCACTTTACCGCACTCTACCTTGGCGTGACTCAACTCTACCTCACTCTACCCCACTCTACCCCGACTCTACCTCACTCTACCACACTCTACCCTGTCAAGACCTGACTCTACCTCACTCTACCACAGTCTACCCTGGCTCGTCCTAACTCTACCTCACTCTACCTCACTCTACCCTAGCTCGACCCGAGTCTACCTCACTCTACCGCACTCTACCCTGGTTCGATCCGAGTCTACCTCACTCTACCACACTCTACCCTTGCTCGACCCGACTCTACCTCACTCTACCACACTCTACCCTGGCTCGACCCGACTCTACCTCACTCTACCTCACTCTACCCTAGCTCGACCCGAGTCTACCTCACTGTACCGCACTCTACCCTGGTTCGGCCCGACTCTACCTCTCTCTACCACACTCTACCCCGACTCTGCCTCACTCTACCACACTCTACCCCGACTCTACCTCACTCTACCACTCTCTACCCTGGCTCAACCCGACTCTACCTCACTCTATCACACTCCACCCCGACTCTACCTCACTCTACCAAACCCTACCCTGGCTTGACCCAACTCTATATCACTCTACCACACTCTACCCCTACTCCACCTCACTCTACCACACTCTACCCTGGCTCAACCAACTCTACCTCACTCTACCACACTCTACCCTGGCTTGACCCGACTCTACCCCACTCTTCCACACTCTACCCCGACTCTACCTCACTCTACCACACTCTACCCCGACTCTACCTTACTCTACCACACTCTACCCTGGCTCAACCAAGTCTACCTCACTCTACCACACTCTACCCTGGCTCGACCTGACTCTACCTGACTCTACCACACTCTACCCTGCCTCGACCCGACTCTACCTCACTCTATCACACTCTACCCCGACTCTACCTCACTCTACCACACTCTACCCTTGCTCGACCCGACTCTACCTCACTCTACCACACTCTACCCTGGCTCGATCCGACTCTACCTCACTCTACAACACCCTACCCCAACTCTACCTCACTCTACCATACTCTATCCTCTCTACCACTCTCTACCGTGGCTCGACCCAACTCTACGTCACTCTACCCCACTCTACCCCGACTCTTCCTCACTCTACCCCACTCTATCCTGTCTCTACCCGATTCTACCTCACTCTACCACACTCTACACTGGCTCGATCCGACTCTACTTCACTCTACCACACTCTATTCTGGCTATACCCGACTCTACCTCACTCTACCTCACTCTACCCTAACTCTACCTCACTCTACCACACTCTACCCTTGCTCGACCCGACTCTACCTCATTCTACCACACTCTACCCTGGCTCAACCCGACTCTACCTCACTCTACCTCACTCTACCCTAGCTCGACCCGAGTCTACCTCACTGTACCGCACTCTACCCTGGTTCGACCCGACTCTACCTCTCTCTACCACACTCTACCCCGACTCTGCCTCACTCTACCACACTCTACCCCGACTCTACCTCACTCTACCAGTCTCTACCCTGGCTCAACCCAACTCTACCTCACTCTATCACACTCCACCCCGACTCTGCCTCACTCTACCACACTCTACCCCGACTCTACCTCACTCTACCAGTCTCTACCCTGGCTCAACCCGACTCTACCTCACTCTATCACACTCCACCCCGACTCTACCTCACTCTACCAAACCCTACCCTGGCTCGACCCAACTCTATATCACTCTACCACACTCTACCCCGACTCCACCTCACTCTATCACACTCTAGCCTGGCTCGGCACGACTCTACCTCACTCTATCACAATCTACCCCGACTCTACCTCACTCTACCACACTCTACCCTTGCTCGACCCGACTCTACCTCACTCTACCACACTCTACCCTGGCTCGATCCGATTCTACCTCACTCTACAACACCCTACCCCAACTCTACCTCACTCTACCATTCTCTATCCTTCCTCAAGACGACTCTACCTCACTCTATCACACTCTACCATGGCTCGACTCGAATCTACCTCACTATATCACACTTCATCCCGACTCTACCTCACTCTACCACACTCTACCCTGGCTCGACCCGAATGTACCTCAACCTACCTTACTTTACCCTTGCTCAACCCGACCCTACCTCACTCTACCACTCTCTACCCTGCCTCGACCCAACTCTACCTCACTCTACCACACTCTACCCCGACTCCACCTCACTCTACCACACCCTACCATGGCTCGACCCGACTCTACCTCACTCTATCACACTCCACCCCGACTCTACCTCACTCTACCAACCCTACCCTGGCTGGACCCGACTCTACCTCACTCTACCACACTCTACCCCGACTCCACCTCACTGTACCACACTCTACCCTGGCTTGACCCGAGTCTACCTCACTCTACCACACTCTACCCTGGCTTGACCCGACTCTACCCCACTCTCCCACACTCTACCCCGACTCTACCTCACTCTACCACACTCTACCCCGACTCTACCTCACTCTACCACACTCTACCCCGACTCTACCTTACTCTACCACACTCTACCCTGGCTCAACCAAATCTACCTCACTCTACCACACTCTACCCTGGCTCGACCTGACTCTACCTGACTCTACCACACTCTACCCTGTCTCGACCAGACTCTACCTCACTCTATCACACTCTACCCCGACTCTACCTCACTCTACCAAACTCTACCCTTCGTCGACCCGACTCTACCTCACTCTACCACACTCTACCCTGGCTCGATCCGACTCTACCTCACTATACAACACCCTACCCCAACTCTACCTCACTCTACCATACTCTATCCTCTCTACCACTCTCTACCCTGGCTCGACCCAACTCTACGTCACTCTACCACACTCTACCCTGGCTCGACCTGACTCTACCTCACTCTACCTCACTCTACCCTAGCTCGACACGAGCCTACCTCACTCTACCACACTCTACACTGGCTCGACCCGACTCTACCTCACTCTACCACACTCTACCCCGACTCTACCTCAATCTACCACACTCTACCCTGCCTCAACCCGACTCTATCTGAGTCTACCACACTCTACCCTGGCTCTCCCCAACTCTACTTCACTCTACCACACTCTACCCTGGCTCAACCCGACTCTACCTCATTCTACCACACTCTACCCTGGCTAAACCCGACTCTACCTCACTCTACAACACTCTACCCCGACTCTATCTGACTCTACCTCACTCTAGCACACTCTACCCCAACTCTACCTCACTCTACCACACTCTAGACCGACTCTACCTCACTCTACCACATTCTACCCTATCTCGACCTTACTCTACCTCATTCTACCACACTCTACCCTGGCTCGACCTGACTCTACCTCACTCTCCCACACTCTACCCTGGCTCGAGCCGGCACTACCTCACTCTACTACACCCTACCCTGGCTAGACCCAACTCTACCTCAGTCTACCACACTCTACCCCGACTCCACCTCACTCTACCACACTCTACCCTCGGTCGATCCGACTCTACCTCACTCTGCAACACTGTACCCCAACTCTACCTCACTCTACCACACTCTACTCTGGCTCGACCCTAATCTACCTCACTCTACCATTCTCTACCCTTCCTCAACCCGACTCTCACTCACTCTACCACACTCTACCATCGCTCAACCCAACTCTACCTCACTCTACCACACTCTACCCTGGCTAGACCAGACTCTACCTCACTCTACCACACTCTACCCCGACTCCGCCTCACTCTACCACACTATACCCTGGCTCGACCCGACTCTACCTCACTCTACAACACTCTACCCGTTCTCAACCCGACTCTACCTCACTCTACCACACTCTACCCTGGCTCGACCCGACTCTATCTCACTCTACCACACTCTACTCTTGCTCGACCCGACTCTACCTCATTCTACCACACTCCACCCTTGTTCGACCCAACTCTACCTCACTCTACCTTGGCTTGACCCGACCCTACCTCACTCTACCCCACTCTACCCCGACTCTACCTCACTCTACCACACTCTACCCTGTCTCGACCTGACTCTACCTCACTCTACCACACTCTACCCTCGCTCGACCTGACTCTACCTCTCTCTACCTCACTCTACGCTAGCTCGACCCGAGTCTACCTCACTCTACCACACTCTACCCTGGCTCGACCCGACTCTACCTCACTCTACCACACGCTACCCCGACCCTACCTCACTCTACCACACTCTACCCTGGCTCGACCTGACTCTACCTCACTCTACCTCACTTTACCCTAGCTCGACCCGAGTCTACCTCACTCTACCACACTCTACCCTGGCTTGACCCGACTCTACCTCACTCTACCACACTCTACCACACTCTACCCCGACTACACATCACTCTACCACTCTCTACTCTGGCTCGACCCAACTCTGCCTCATTCTACCACACTCCACCCTTGTTCGACCCAACTCTACCTCACTCTACCTTGGCTTGACCTGCCTCTACCTCACTCTACCCCACTCTACCCCGAGTCTACCTCACTCCACTACACTCTACCCTGTCTCGACCTGACTCTACCTCACTCTACCACACTCTACCCTGGCTCGACCTGACTCTACCTCACTCTACCTCACTCTACCCTAGCTCGACACGAGCCTACCTCACTCTACCACACCCTACACTGGCTCGACCCGACTCTACCTCACTCTACCACACTCTACCCCGACTCTACCTCAATCTACCACACTCTACCCTGCCTCAACCCGACTCTACCTGAGTCTACCACACTCTACCCTGGCTCTCCCCAACTCTACTTCACTCTACCACACTCTACCCTGGCTCGACCCGACTCTACCTCATTCTACCACACTCTACCCTGGCTAAACCCGACTCTACCTCACTCTACAACACTCTACCCCGACTCTATCTGACTCTACCTCACTCTAGCACACTCTACCCCAACTCTACCTCACTCTACCACACTCTAGACCGACTCTACCTCACTCTACCACATTCTACCCTATCTCGACCTTACTCTACCTCACTCTACCACACTCTACCCTGGCTCGACCTAACTCAACCTCACTCTACCTGACTCTACCCTAGCTCGACCCGAGTCTACCTCACTCTATCACACTCTACCCTGGCTCGACCTGACTCTACCTCACTGTACCAAACTCTAACCCGACTCCACCTCACTCTACCACATTCTACCCAGACTCTACCTCACTCTACCACTCTCTACCCTGGCTCAACCCGACTCTACCTAACTCTACCACACTCTACCCTGGCTCGACCCGACTCTACCTCACTCTACCACTCTCTACCCCGACTCTGCCTCACTCCACCACACTCTACCGTGGCTCGACCCGACTCTACCTCTCTCTACCACACTCTACCCCGACTCTACCTAACTCTACCACACTCTACCCGGACTCTACCTCACTCTGCCACACTCTGCCACACTCTACCCTGGTTCGACCCGACTCTGCCTCATTCTACCACACACCACCCTTGTTCGACCCGACTCTACCTCACTTTACCGCACTCTACCTTGGCGTGACTCAACTCTACCTCACTCTACCCCACTCTACCCCGACTCTACCTCACTCTACCACACTCTACCCTGTCTAGACCTGACTCTACCTCACTCTACCACAGTCTACCCTGGCTCGTCCTAACTCTACCTCACTCTACCTCACTCTACCCTAGCTCGACCCGAGTCTACCTCACTCTACCGCACTCTACCCTGGTTCGATCCGAGTCTACCTCACTCTACCACACTCTACCCTTGCTCGACCCGACTCTACCTCACTCTACCGCACTCTACCCTGGCTCGACCCGACTCTACCTCACTCTACCTCACTCTACCCTAGCTCGACCCGAGTCTACCTCACTGTACCACACTCTACCCTGGTTCGGCCCGACTCTACCTCTCTCTACCACACTCTACCCCGACTCTGCCTCACTCTACCACACTCTACCCCGACTCTACCTCACTCTACCACTCTCTACCCTGGCTCAACCCGACTCTACCTCACTCTATCACACTCCACCCCGACTCTACCTCACTCTACCAAACCCTACCCTGGCTTGACCCAACTCTATATCACTCTACCACACTCTACCCCTACTCCACCTCACTCTACCACACTCTACCCTGGCTCAACCAACTCTACCTCACTCTACCACACTCTACCCTGGCTTGACCCGACTCTACCCCACTCTTCCACACTCTACCCCGACTCTACCTCACTCTACCACACTCTACCCCGACTCTACCTTACTCTACCACACTCTACCCTGGCTCAACCAAGTCTACCTCACTCTACCACACTCTACCCTGGCTCGACCTGACTCTACCTGACTCTACCACACTCTACCCTGCCTCGACCCGACTCTACCTCACTCTATCACACTCTACCCCGACTCTACCTCACTCTACCACACTCTACCCTTGCTCGACCCGACTCTACCTCACTCTACCACACTCTACCCTGGCTCGATCCGACTCTACCTCACTCTACATCACCCTACCCCAACTCTACCTCACTCTACCATACTCTATTCTCTCTACCACTCTCTACCGTGGCTCGACCCAACTCTACGTCACTCTACCCCACTCTACCCCGACTCTTCCTCACTCTACCCCACTCTATCCTGTCTCTACCCGATTCTACCTCACTCTACCACACTCTACACTGGCTCGATCCGACTCTACTTCACTCTACCACACTCTATTCTGGCTATACCCGACTCTACCTCACTCTACCTCACTCTACCCTAACTCTACCTCACTCTACCACACTCTACCCTTGCTCGACCCGACTCTACCTCATTCTACCACACTCTACCCTGGCTCAACCCGACTCTACCTCACTCTACCTCACTCTACCCTAGCTCGACCCGAGTCTACCTCACTGTACCGCACTCTACCCTGGTTCGACCCGACTCTACCTCTCTCTACCACACTCTACCCCGACTCTGCCTCACTCTACCACACTCTACCCCGACTCTACCTCACTCTACCAGTCTCTACCCTGGCTCAACCCAACTCTACCTCACTCTATCACACTCCACCCCGACTCTGCCTCACTCTACCACACTCTACCCCGACTCTACCTCACTCTACCAGTCTCTACCCTGGCTCAACCCGACTCTACCTCACTCTATCACACTCCACCCCGACTCTACCTCACTCTACCAAACCCTACCCTGGCTCGACCCAACTCTATATCACTCTACCACACTCTACCCCGACTCCACCTCACTCTATCACACTCTACCCTGGCTCTGCACGACTCTACCTCACTCTATCACAATCTACCCCGACTCTACCTCACTCTACCACACTCTACCCTTGCTCGACCCGACTCTACCTCACTCTACCACACTCTACCCTGGCTCGATCCGATTCTACCTCACTCTACAACACCCTACCCCAACTCTACCTCACTCTACCATTCTCTATCCTTCCTCAAGACGACTCTACCTCACTCTATCACACTCTACCATGGCTCGACTCGACTCTACCTCACTATATCACACTTCATCCCGACTCTACCTCACTCTACCACACTCTACCCTGGCTCGACCCGAATGTACCTCAACCTACCTTACTTTACCCTTGCTCAACCCGACCCTACCTCACTCTACCACTCTCTACCCTGCCTCGACCCGACTCTACCTCACTCTACCACACTCTACCCCGACTCCACCTCACTCTACCACACCCTACCATGGCTCGACCCGACTCTACCTCACTCTATCACACTCCACCCCGACTCTACCTCACTCTACCAACCCTACCCTGGCTGGACCCGACTCTACCTCACTCTACCACACTCTACCCCGACTCCACCTCACTGTACCACACTCTACCCTGGCTTGACCCGAGTCTACCTCACTCTACCACACTCTACCCTGGCTTGACCCGACTCTACCCCACTCTCCCACACTCTACCCCGACTCTACCTCACTCTACCACACTCTACCCCGACTCTACCTCACTCTACCACACTCTACCCCGACTCTACCTTACTCTACCACACTCTACCCTGGCTCAACCAAATCTACCTCACTCTACCACACTCTACCCTGGCTCGACCTGACTCTACCTGACTCTACCACACTCTACCCTGTCTCGACCAGACTCTACCTCACTCTATCACACTCTACCCCGACTCTACCTCACTCTACCAAACTCTACCCTTCGTCGACCCGACTCTACCTCACTCTACCACACTCTACCCTGGCTCGATCCGACTCTACCTCACTATACAACACCCTACCCCAACTCTACCTCACTCTACCATACTCTATCCTCTCTACCACTCTCTACCCTGGCTCGACCCAACTCTACGTCACTCTACCACACTCTACCCCGACTCTTCCTCACTCTACCCCACTCTATCCTGTCTATACCCGACTCTACCTCACTCTGCCACACTCTACCCTGCCTCGATCCGACTCTACTTCACTCTACCACACTCTATTCTGGCTATACCCGACTCTACCTCACTCTACCTCACTCTACCCCAACTCTACCTCACTCTACCACACTCTACCCTTGCTCGACCCGACTCTACCTCATTCTACCAATCTCTACCCTGGCTCAACCCGACTCTACCTCACTCTACCTCACTCTACCCTAGTTCGACCCGAGTCTACCTCACTGTACCGCACTCTACCCTGGTTCGACTCGACTCTACCTCTCTCTACCACACTCTACCCCGACTCTGCCTCACCTTACCACACTCTACCCCGACTCTACCTCACTCTACCAGTCTCTACCCAGGCTCAACCCAACTCTACCTCACTCTATCACACTCCACCCCGACTCTGCCTCACTCTACCACACTCTACCCCGACTCTACCTCACTCTACCAGTCTCTACCCTGGCTCAACCCGACTCTACCTCACTCTATCACACTCCACCCCGACTCTACCTCACTCTACCAAACCCTACCCTGGCTCGACCCAACTCTATATCACTCTACCACACTCTACCCCGACTCCACCTCACTCTATCACACTCTACCCTGGCTCAACCAACTCTACCTCACTATACCACACTCTACCCTGGCTCGACACGACTCTACCTCACTCTGTGACACTCTACCCCGACTCTACCTCTCTCTACCACACTCTACCCCGACTCTGCCTCACCTTACCACACTCTACCCCGACTCTACCTCACTCTACCAGTCTCTACCCAGGCTCAACCCAACTCTACCTCACTCTATCACACTCCACCCCGACTCTGCCTCACTCTACCACACTCTACCCCGACTCTACCTCACTCTACCAGTCTCTACCCTGGCTCAACCCGACTCTACCTCACTCTATCACACTCCACCCCGACTCTACCTCACTCTACCAAACCCTACCCTGGCTCGACCCAACTCTATATCACTCTACCACACTCTACCCCGACTCCACCTCACTCTATCACACTCTACCCTGGCTCAACCAACTCTACCTCACTATACCACACTCTACCCTGGCTCGACACGACTCTACCTCACTCTGTGACACTCTACCCCGACTCTACCTCACTCTACCACACTCTACCCTTGCTCGACCCGACTCTACCTCACTCTACCACACTCTACCCTGGCTCGATCCGACTCTACCTCACTCTACAACACCCTACCCCAACTCTACCTCACTCTACCATACTCTATCCTTCCTCAAGACGACTCTACCTCACTCTACCACACTCTACCATGGCTCGACTCGACTCTACCTCACTATATCACACTTCACCCCGACTCTACCTCACTCTACCACACTCTACCCTGGCTCGACCCGAATGTACCTCAATCTACCTCACTCTACCCTTGCTCAACCCGACTCTACCTCACTCTACCACTCTCTACCCTGCCTCGACCCGACTCTACCTCACTCTACCACACTCTACCCCAACTCCACCTCACTCTACCACACCCTACCATAGCTCGACCCGACTCTACCTCACTCTATCACACTCCACCCCGACTCTACCTCACTCTACCAACCCTACCCTGGCTGGACCCGACTCTACCTCACTCTACCACACTCTACCCCGACTCCACCTCACTGTACCACACTCTACCCTGGCTTGACCCGAGTCTACCTCACTCTACCACACTCTACCCTGGCTTGACCCTACTCTACCCCACTCTTCCGCACTCTACCCCGACTCTACCTCACTCTACCACACTCTACCCCGACTCTACCTCACTCTACCACACTCTACCCCGACTCTACCTTACTCTACCACACTCTACCCTGGCTCAACCAAATCTACCTCACTCTACCACACTCTACCCTGGCTCGACCTGACTCTACCTGACTCTACCACACTCTACCCTGTCTCGACCAGACTCTACCTCACTCTATCACACTCTACCCCGACTCTACCTCACTCTACCAAACTCTACCCTTCCTCGACCCGACTCTACCTCACTCTACCACACTCTACCCTGGCTCGATCCGACTCTACCTCACTATACAACAACCTACCCCAACTCTACCTCACTCTACCATACTCTATCCTCTCTACCACTCTCTACCCTGGCTCGACCCAACTCTACGTCACTCTACCACACTCTACCCCAACTCTTCCTCACTCTATCCCACTCTATCCTGTCTATACCCGACTCTACCTCACTCTGCCACACTCTACCCTGGCTCGATCCGACTCTACTTCACTCTACCACACTCTATTCTGGCTATACCCGACTCTACCTCACTCTACTTCACTCTACCCCAACTCTACCTCACTCTACCACACTCTACCCTTGCTCGACCCGACTCTACCTCATTCTACCACACTCTACCCTGTCTCGACCCGACTCTACCTCACTCTACCACACTCTACCCCGACTCTCCCTCAATCTACCACACTCTACCCTTGCTCAACCCGACTCTACCTGACTCTACCACACTCTACCCTGGCTCGACCCAACTCTACCTCACTCTACCACACTCTACCCTTGCTCGACCCGACTCTACCTCATTCTACCAGATTCCACCCTTGTTCGATCCGACTCTACCTCACTCTACCGCACTCTACCTTGGCTTGACCCGACTCTTCCTCACTCTACCCCACTCTACCCCGACTCTCCCTCACTCTACCACACTCTACCCTATCTCGACCTGAATCTACCTTACTCTACCTCACTCTACACCAGCTCGACCCGACTCTACCTCACTCTACCACACTCTACCCTGGCTACACCCAAATCTACCTCACTCTACCACACTCTACCACACTCTACCCCGACTGCACCTCACTCTACCACACTGTACCCTCGCTCGAGACGACTCTACCTCACTCTACCACACTCTACCCGTGCTCGACCTGACCCTACCTCACTCTACCACACTCTACCCTGGCTCGACCCGACTCTACCTCACTCTACAACACACTACCTCGACTCTACCTGACTCTACCTCACTCTATCACACTCTACGCTGGTTCGACCCGACTCTACCTTACTCTAGCACACTCTACCCCAACTCTACCTCACTCTACCATACTCTACCCCGACTTTACCTCACTCTACCACACTCTACCCTGGCTCGACCAGATTCTACCTCACTCTACCTCACCCAACTCTGCCTCGACCCGACTCTCCCATACTCTACCACCTTCTACCCCGACTCTATCTCACTGTACCACACTCTACCCCGACTCTACCTCACTCTACCACACTCTACCCTGGCTCGATCCGACTCTACCTCATTCTACCACACTCCACCCTTGTTCGACCCGACTCTACCTCTCTCTACCGGAATCCACCTTGGCTTGGCCCGACTCTACCTCACTCTACCCCACTCTACCCTGACTCTACCTCACTCTACCACACTCTACGCTGGTTCGACCCGACTCTACCTTACTCTAGCACACTCTACCCCAACTCTACCTCACTCTACCATACTCCACCCCGACTTTACCTCACTCTACCACACTCTATCCTGGCTCGACCAGATTCTACCTCACTCTACCTCACCCTACTCTGGCTCGACCCGACTCTACCTTTCTCTACCACCCTCTACCCCGACTCTACCTCACTGTACCATACTCTATACCGACTCTACCTCACTCTACCACACTCTACCCTGGCTCGATCCGACTCTACCTCATTCTACCACACTCCACCCTTGTTCGACCCGACTCTACCTCTCTCTACAGGACTCCACCTTGGCTTGGTCCGACTCTACCTCACTCTACCCCACTCTACCCCAACTCCACCTCACTCTACCACACTCTACCCTGCTTCAACCCGACTCTACCTGACTCTACCACACTCTATCCTGCCTCGACCCAACTCTACGTCACTCTACCACACTCTACCATGGCTCGACCCGACTCTACCTCATTCTACCACACTCCACCCTTGTTCGACCCGACTCTACCTCACTCTACCGCACTCTACATTGGCTTGACCCGGCTCTACCTCACTCTACCCCACTCTACCCCGACTCTACCTCACTCTACCACACTCTACCTTGTCTCGACCTGACTCTACCTCACTCTACCACACTCTACCCTGGCTCGACCTGACTCTACCTCACTCTACCTCACTCTATCCTGGCTCGACCCGACTCTACCTCACTCTACAACACACTACCTCGACTCTACCTGACTCTACCTCACTCTATCACACTCTACGCTGGTTCGACCCGACTCTACCTTACTCTAGCACACTCTACCCCAACTCTACCTCACTCTACCATACTCTACCCCGACTTTACCTCACTCTACCACACTCTACCCTGGCTCGACCAGATTCTACCTCACTCTACCTCACCCAACTCTGCCTCGACCCGACTCTCCCATACTCTACCACCTTCTACCCCGACTCTATCTCACTGTACCACACTCTACCCCGACTCTACCTCACTCTACCACACTCTACCCTGGCTCGATCCGACTCTACCTCATTCTACCACACTCCACCCTTGTTCGACCCGACTCTACCTCTCTCTACCGGAATCCACCTTGGCTTGGCCCGACTCTACCTCACTCTACCCCACTCTACCCTGACTCTACCTCACTCTACCACACTCTACGCTGGTTCGACCCGACTCTACCTTACTCTAGCACACTCTACCCCAACTCTACCTCACTCTACCATACTCCACCCCGACTTTACCTCACTCTACCACACTCTATCCTGGCTCGACCAGATTCTACCTCACTCTACCTCACCCTACTCTGGCTCGACCCGACTCTACCTTTCTCTACCACCCTCTACCCCGACTCTACCTCACTGTACCATACTCTATACCGACTCTACCTCACTCTACCACACTCTACCCTGGCTCGATCCGACTCTACCTCATTCTACCACACTCCACCCTTGTTCGACCCGACTCTACCTCTCTCTACAGGACTCCACCTTGGCTTGGTCCGACTCTACCTCACTCTACCCCACTCTACCCCAACTCCACCTCACTCTACCACACTCTACCCTGCTTCAACCCGACTCTACCTGACTCTACCACACTCTATCCTGCCTCGACCCAACTCTACGTCACTCTACCACACTCTACCATGGCTCGACCCGACTCTACCTCATTCTACCACACTCCACCCTTGTTCGACCCGACTCTACCTCACTCTACCGCACTCTACATTGGCTTGACCCGGCTCTACCTCACTCTACCCCACTCTACCCCGACTCTACCTCACTCTACCACACTCTACCTTGTCTCGACCTGACTCTACCTCACTCTACCACACTCTACCCTGGCTCGACCTGACTCTACCTCACTCTACCTCACTCTATCCTAGCTCGACCCGAGTCTACCTCACTCTACCACACTCTACCCTGCCTTGACCCCACTCTACCTCACTCTACCACACTCTACCCTGGCTCGCCCCGACTCTACCTCACTCTACAACACTCTACCCCGACTCTACCTGACTCTACCTCGCTCTATCACCCTCTACGCTGGTTCGACCCGACTCTACCTCACTCTAGCACACTCTACCCCAACTCTACCTCACTCTACCACACTCTACCCCGACTCTACCCCACTTTACCTCACTCTACCCCAACTCTACCTCACTCTACCATACTCTATCCCGACTTTACCTCACTCTACCACACTCTACCCTGGCTCGACCAGATTCTACCTCACTCTACCTCACCCTACTCTGGCTCGACCCGACTCTACCTTACTCTACCACCCTCTAACCCAACTCTACCTCAATCTACCACGCTCTACCCCGACTCTACCTTACTCTACCACACTCTACCCTGGCTCAACCAAATCTACCTCACTCTACCACACTCTACCCTGGCTCGACCTGGCTCGACCTGACTCTACCTGACTCTACCACACTCTACCCTGCCTCGACCCGACTCTACCTCACTCTATCACACTCTACCCCGACTCTACCTCACTCTACCACACTCTAACCTTGCTCGACCCGACTCTACCTCACTCTACCACACTCTACCCTGGCTCGATCCGACTCTACCTCACTCTACAACACCCTACCCCAACTCTACCTCACTCTACCGTACTCTATCCTCTCTACCACTCTCTACCCTGGCTCGACCCAACTCTACGTCACTCTACCACACTCTACCCCGACTCTTCCTCACTCTACCCCACTCTATCCTGTCTCTACCGGACTCTACCTCACTCTGCCACACTCTACACTGGCTCGATCCGACTCTACTTCACTCTACCACACTCTATTCTGGCTATACCCGACTCTACCTCACTCTACCTCACTCTACCACACTCTACCCTTGCTCGACCCGACTCTACCTCATTCTACCACACTCTACCCTGGCTCGACCTCACTCTACCTCACTCTACCTCACTCTACCCTAGCTCGACCCGACTCTACCTCACTGTACCGCACTCTACCCTGGTTCGACCCGACTCTACCTCTCTCTACCACACTCTACCCCGACTCTGCCTCACTCTACCACACTCTACCCTGACTCTACCTCACTCTACCACTCTCTACCCTGGCTAAACCCGACTCTACCTCACTCTATCACTCTCCACCCCGACTCTACCTCACTCTACCAAACCCTACCCTGGCTCGACCCAACTCTATATCACTCTACCACACTCTACCCCGACTCCACCTCACTCTACCACACTCTACCCTGGCTCAACCACCTCTACCTCACTCTACCACACTCTACCCTGGCTTGACCCGACTCTACCCCACTCTTCCACACTCTACCCCGACTCTACCTCACTCTACCACACTCTACCCCGACTCTACCTTACTCTACCACACTCTACCCTGGCTCAACCAAATCTACCTCACTCTACTACACTCTACCCTGGCTCGACCTGACTCTACCTGACTCTACCACACTCTACCCTGCCTCGACCCGACTCTACCTCACTCTATCACACTCTACCCCGACTCTACCTCACTCTACCACACTCTACCCTTGCTCGACCCGACTCTACCTCACTCTACCACACTCTACCCTGGCTCGATCCGACTCTACCTCACTCTACAACACCCTACCCCAACTCTACCTCACTCTACCATACTATATCCTCTCTAACACTCTCTACCCTGACTCGACCCAACTCTGCGTCACTCTACCCCACTCTACCCCGACTCTTCCTCACTCTACCCCACTCTATCCTGTCTCTACCCGACTCTACCTCACTGTGCCACACACTACATTGGCTCGATCCGACTCTACTTCACTCTACCACACTCTATTCTGTCTATACCCGACTCTACCTCACTCTACCCCAACTCTACCTCACTCTACCACACTCTACCCTTGCTCGACCCGACTCTACCTCATTCTACCACACTCTACCCTTGCTCGACCCGACTCTACCTCACTCTACCTCACTCTACCCTAGCTCGACCCGAGTCTACCTCACTGTACCGCACTCTACCCTGGTTCGACCCGACTCTATCTCTCTCTACCACACTCTACCCGGACTCTGCCTCACTCTACCACACTCTACCCCGACTCTACCTCACTCTACCAGTCTCTACCCTGGCTCAACCCGACTCTACCTCACTCTATCACACTCCACCCCGACTCTACCTCACTCTACCAAACCCTACCCTGGCTCGACCCAACTCTATATCACTCTACCACACTCTACCCCGACTCCACCTCACTCTATCACACTCTACCCTGGCTCAACCAACTCTACCTCACTCTACCACACTCTACCCTGGCTCGGCACGACTCTACCTCACTCTATCACACTCTACCCCGACTCTACCTCACTCTACCACACTCTACCCTTGCTCGACCCGACTCTACCTCACTCTACCACACTCTACCCTGGCTCGATCCGACTCTACCTCACTCTACAACACCCTACCCCAACTCTACCTCACTCTACCATACTCTATCCTTCCTCAAGACGACTCTACCTCACTCTACCACACTCTACCATGGCTCGACTCGACTCTACCTCACTATATCACACTTCACCCCGACTCTACCTCACTCTACCACACTCTACCCTGGCTCGACCCGAATGTACCTCAATCTACCTCACTCTACCCTTGCTCAACCCGACTCTACCTCACTCTACCACTCTCTACCCTGCCTCGACCCGACTCTACCTCACTCTACCACACTCTACCCCGACTCCACCTCACTCTACCACACCCTACCATGGCTCGACCCGACTCTACCTCACTCTATCACACTCCACCCCGACTCTACCTCACTCTACCAACCCTACCCTGGCTCGACCCGACTCAACCTCACTCTACCACACTCTACCCCGACTCCACCTCACTGTACCACACTCTACCCTGGCTTGACCCGAGTCTACCTCACTCTACCACACTCTACCCTGGCTTGACCCGACTCTACCCCACTCTTCCACACTCTAACGCAACTCTACCTCACTCTACCACACTCTACTTCGACTCTACCCCACTTTACCACACTCTACCCCAACTCTACCTCACTCTACCATACTCTATCCCGACTTTACCTCACTCTACCACACTCTACCCTGGCTCGACCAGATTCTACCTCACTCTACCTCACCATACTCCTGCTCGACCCGACTCTACCTTACTCTACCACCCTCTACCCCTACTCTACCTCACTCTACCACACTCTACCCCGACTCTACCTTACTCTACCACACTCTTCCCTGGCTCAACCAAATCTACCTCACTCTACCACACTCTACCCTGGCTCGACCTGACTCTACCTGACTCTACCACACTCTACCCTGCCTCGACCCGACTCTACCTCACTCTATCACACTCTACCCCGACTCTACCTCACTCTACCACACTCTAACCTTGCTCGACCCGACTCTACCTCACTCTACCACACTCTACCCTGACTCGATCCGACTCTACCTCACTCTACAACACCCTACCCCAACTCTACCTCACTCTACCGTACTCTATCCTCTCTACCACTCTCTACCCTGGCTCGACCCAACTCTACGTCACTCCACCACACTCTACCCCGACTCTTCCTCACTCTACCCCACTCTATCCTGTCTCTACCCGACTCTACCTCACTCTGCCACACTCTACACTGGCTCGATCCGACTCTACTTCACTCTACCTCACTCCACCCCAACTCTACCTCACTCTACCACACTCTACCCTTGCTCGACCCGACTCTACCTCATTCTACCACACTCTACCCTGACTCGACCCGACTCTACCTCACTCTACGTCACTCTACCCTAGCTCAACCCGACTCTACCTCACTGTACGGCACTCTACCCTGGTTCGACCCGACTCTACCTCTCTCTACCACACTCCACCCCGACTCTGCCTCACTCTACCACACTCTACCCCGACTCTACCTCACTCTACCACTCTCTACCCTGGCTCAACCCGACTCTACCTCACTCTATCACACTCCACCCCGACTCTACCTCACTCTACCAAACCATACCCTGGCTCGACCCAACTCTATATCACTCTACCACACTCTACCCCGACTCCACCTCACTCTACCACACTCTACCCTGGCTCAACCAACTCTACCTCACTCTACCTCACTCTACCCTGGCTTGACCCGACTCTACCCCACTCTTCCACACTCTACCCCGACTCAACCTCACTCTACCACACTCTACCCCGACTCTACCTCACTGTACCACACTCTACCCCGACTCTACCTTACTCTACCACACTCTACCCTGGCTCAACCAAATCTACCTCACTCTACCACACTCTACCCTGGCTCGACCTGACTCTACCTCACTCTACCACACTCTACCACACTCTACCCTTGCTCGACCCGACTCTACCTCACTCTACCACACTCTACCCTGGCTCGATCCGACTCTACCTCAATCTACAACACCCTACCCCAACTCTACCTCACTCTACCATACTATATCCTCTCTAACACTCTCTACCCTGGCTCGACCCAACTCTACGTCACTCTACCCCACTCTACCCCGACTCTTCCTCACTCTACCCCACTCTATCCTGTCTCTACCCGACTCTACCTCACTGTGCCACACTCTACACTGGCTCGACCCGACTCTACCTCACTCTACCACACTCTACCCCGACTCTCCCTCAATCTACCACACTCTACCCTTGCTCAACCCGACTCTACCTGTCTCTGCCACACTCTACCCTAGCTCGACCCAACTCTACCTCACTCTACCACACTCTACCCTTGCTCGACCCGACTCTACCTCATTCTACCAGATTCCACCCTTGTTCGACCCGACTCTACCTCACTCTACCGCACTCTACCTTGGCTTGACCCGACTCTTCCTCACTCTACCCCACTCTACCCCGACTCTCCCTCACTCTACCACACTCTACCCTATCTCGACCTGAATCTACCTTACTCTACCTCACTCTACCCTAGCTCGACCCGAGTCTACCTCACTCTACCACAGTCTACCCTGGCTACACCCGACTCTACCTCACTCTACCACACTCTACCCCGACTCCACCTCACTCTACCACACTGTACCCTCGCTCGAGCCGACTCTACCTCACTCTACCACACTCTACCCGTGCTCGACCTGACCCTACCTCACTCTACCACACTCTACCCTGGCTCGACCCGACTCTACCTCACTCTACAACACACTACCCCGACTCTACCTGACTCTACCTCACTCTATCACACTCTACGCTGGTTCGACCCGACTCTACCTTACTCTAGCACACTCTACCCCAACTCTACCTCACTCTACCATACTCTATCCCGACTTTACCTCACTCTACCACACTCTACCCTGGCTCAACCAGATTCTACCTCACTCTTCCTCACCCTACTCTGGCTCGACCCGAATCTACCTTACTCTACCACCCTCTACCCCGACTCTACCTCACTGTACCACACTCTACTCCGACTCTACCTCACTCTACCACACTCTACCCTGGCTTGATCCGACTCTACCTCATTCTACCACACTCCACCCTTGTTCGACCCGACTCTTCCTCTCTCTACCAGACTCCACCTTGGCTTGGCCCGACTCTACCTCACTCTACCCCACTCTACCCCGACTCTACCTCACTCTACCACACTCTTCCCTGTGTCTACCTGACTATACCTCACTCTACCACTCTCTACCCTGGCTCAACCCGACTCTACCTCACTCTACCACACTGTACCCTGACTCAACCCGAGTCTACCTCACTCTTCCACACTCTACCCTGGCTCGACCCGACTCTCCCTCACTCTACCACACTCTACCCTGGCTAGACCAGGCTCTACCTCACTCTACCACACTCTACCCCAACTCCACCTCACTCTACCACAATCTACCCTGTCTCAACCCGACTCTACCTGACTCTACCACACTCTATCCTGACTCGACCCAACTCTACGTCACTCTACCACACTCTACCCTGGCTCGACCCGACTCTACCTCATTCTACCACACTCCACCCTTGTTCGACCCGACTCTACCTCCTTCTACCGCACTCTACATTGGCTTGACCCGACTCTACCTCACTCTACCCCACTCTACCCCGACTCTACCTCACTCTACCACACTCTACCCTGTGTCGACCTGACTCTACCTCACTCTACCACACTCTACCCTGGCTCGACCTGACTCTACCTCACTCTACCTCACTCTATCCTAGCTCGACCCGAGTCTACCTCACTCTACCTCACTCTACCCTGCCTTGAACCCACTCTACCTCATTCTACCACACTCTACCCTGGCTCGCCCCGACTCTATCTCACTCTACAATACTCTACCCCGACTCTACCTGACTCTACCTCACTCTATCACACTTTACGCTGGTTCGACCCGCCTCTACCTCACTCTAGCACACTCTACCCCAACTCTACCTCACTCTACCACACTCTACCACGACTCTACCTCACTTTACCACACTCTACCCCGACTCTACCTCACTCTACTACACTCTTCCCTGCCTCGACCCAACTCTACCTCACTCTTTCACACTCTACCCTGGCTAGACCCGACTCTACCTCATTCTTCCGCACTCCACCCTTGTTCGATCCGACTCTACCTCTCTCTACCGCACTCTACCTTGGCTTGACCCGACTCTACCTCACTCTACCCCACTCTACCCCGACTCTACCTCACTCTACCACATTCTACCCTGTCTCGACCTGACTCTACCTCACGCTACCACACTCTACCCTGGCTAGACCTGGCTCTTCCTCACTCTACCTCACTCTACCCTAGTTCGACCCGGCTCTAACTGACTCTACCAAACTCTGCCCCGACTCTACCTCACTCTACCTCACTCTACCCCGATTCTACTTCACTCTACCACACTCTATCCTCGGTCGACCCGACTCTACCTTACTCTACCACCCTCTATTCAGATTCTACCTCACTGTACCACACTCTACCCCGACTCTACCTCACTCTACCACACTCTACCCTGGCTTGACCCGACTCTTCCCCACTCTACCCCACACTACCCCGACTCTACCACTCTCTACCACACTCTACCCTTGCTCGACCCGACTCTACCTCACTCTGCCACACTCTACCCTGGCTCGACCCGACTTTACCTCACTCTACGACACTCTACCCTGGCTAGACCAGACTCTACCTCACTCTACCACACTCTAACCCGACTCCACCTCACTCCACCACACCCTACCATGGATCGATCCGACTCTACCTCACTCTATCACACTCCACCCCGACTCTACCTCACTCTATCACACCATATCCCGGCTCGACCCGACTCTACCTCACTCTACCACACTCTACCCTGACTCCACCTCACTCTACCACACTCTACCCGGGTTCGACCCGAGTCTCCCTCACTCTTCCCCACTCTACCACCCTCTACCCCGACTCTACCTCTCTCTACCACACTCTACCCCGACTCTACCTCACTCTACCACACCCTACCATGGCTCGACCCCACTCTACCTCACTCTATCACACTCCACCCAGACTCTACGTCTCTCTACCACACTCTACCCCGACTTTACCTCACTCTACCACACTCTACCCCGACTCTACCTCACTCTACCACACTCTACCATGGCTCGACCCCACTCTACCTCACACTATCACACTCTACCCCGACTCCACCTCACTCTACCACACTGTACCCTCGCTCGAGCCGACTCTACCTCACTCTACCACACTCTACCCGTGCTCGACCTGACCCTACCTCACTCTACCACACTCTACCCTGGCTCGACCCGACTCTACCTCACTCTACAACACACTACCCCGACTCTACCTGACTCTACCTCACTCTATCCTGGCTATACCCGACTCTACCTCACTCTGCCACACTCTACCCTGGCTCGATCCGACTCTACCTCACTCTACCACACTCTATCCTGGCTATACCCGACTCTGCCTCACTCTACCTCACTCTACCCTGGCTCGACCCGACTCTACATCTCTCTACCACATTCTACCCCGAATCTAGCTCACTCTACCGTACTCTACCCTGGCTCGACCCGACTCTACCTCACTCTACCTAACTCTACCCTAGCTCGACCCGAGTCTACCTCACTCTACCACACTCTACCCTGGCTCGACCTGACTCTACCTCACTCTACCTAACTCTACCCTAGCTCGACCCAACTCTACCCCTCTCTACCACACTCTACCCCGACTCTACATCACTCTACCACACACTACCCCGACTCTACCACACACTACCCCGACTCTACCTCACTCTACCACACTCTATCCTGTCTATACCCGAATCTTCCTCACTCTGCCACCCTCTACCCTGGCTCGACCCGACTTTACCTCACTCTACGACACTCTACCCTGGCTAGACCAGACTCTACCTCACTCTAACACACTCTTACCCCGACTATACCTCAATCTACCACACCCTACCATGGCTCGACCCGACTCTACCTCACTCTATCACACTCCACCACGACTCTACCTTACTCTACCACACCCTACCCTGGCTCCACCCAACTCTAACTCACTCTACCACACTCTACCACGACTCCACTTCACCCTTCCACACTCTATCCTGGCTCGACCCGAGTCTACCTCACTCTACCACACTCTACCCCGACTCTACCTCACTCTACCACACTCTATCATGGCTCGACCCCACTCTACCTCACTCTACCACACTCTATCATGGATCGACCCCACTCTACCTCACTCTATCACACTCCACCCAGACTCTACCTCTCTCTACCACACTCTACCCCGACTCTACCTCACTCTACCACACTCTACCCCGACTCTTCCTCACTCTACCACACTCTACCCCGACTCTACCCCGACTCTACCTCACTCTACCACACTCTAGCATGGCTCGACCCCACTCTACCTCACTCTATCACACTCCACCCAGACTCTACCTCTCTCTACCACACTCTACCCCGACTCTATCTCACTCTACCACACTCTACCCCGACTCTACCTCACTCTACCACACTCTCCCATGGCTCGACCCCACTCTATCTCACTCTATCTCACTCTATCACACTCCACCCAGACTCTACCTCACTTTACCACACTCTACCCTGGCTCGACCCCACTTTACCACACTCTACGACACTCTACCCTGGCTTGACCAGACTCTACCTCACTCTACCACACTCTTCCCTGGCTCAACCCGAATCTACCTCACTCTACCTCACTCTACCCTTGCTGAACCCGACTCTACCTCACTCTACCACTCTCTGCCCTGGCTCAACCCGACTCTACCTCACTCTCCCACACTCAACCCAGACTCTACCTCACTCTACCCCACTCTATCCTGGCTATACCCGACTCTACCTCACTCTGCCACACTCTACCCTGGCTCGATCCGACTCTACCTCACTCTACCACACTCTATCCTGACTGTACCCGACTCTGCCTCACTCTACCTCACTCTACCCTGGCTCGAACAGACTCTACATCTCTCTACCACACTCTACCCCGAATCTAGCTCACTCTACCGCACTCTACCCTGGCTCGACCCGACTCTACCTCACTCTACCTAACTCTACCCTAGCTTGACCCGAGTCTACCTCACTCTACCACACTCTACCCTGGCTCGACCTGACTCTACCTCACTCTACCTCACTCTACCCTAGCTCGACCCGACTCTACCTCACTCTACCGCACTCTAACCCGACTCTGCATCACTCTACTAAACTCTACCCCGACTCTACCTCACTCTACCACACTCTATCCTTTCTATACCCGACTCTTCCTCACACTGCCACACTCTACCCTGGCTCGACCCGACTTTACCTCAGTCTACGTCACTCTACCCCGGCTAGACCAGACTCTACCTCACTCTACCGCACTCTACCCCGACTACACCTCAATCTACCACACCCTACCATGGCTCGACCTGACTCAACCTCACTTTATCACACTCCACCCCGTCTCTACCTCACTCTACCACACCATATCCTGGCTCGACCCGACTCTACCTCACTCTACCACACTCTACCCCGACTCCACCTCACTCTACCACACTCTACCCTGGGTCGACCCGAGTCTACCTCACTCTTCCCCACTCTACCACAGTCTACCTTACTCTACCTCTCTCTACCACACTCTACCCCGACTCTACCTCACTCTACCACACTCTACCCCGACTCTACCTCACTCTACCACACTCTACCATGGCTCGACCCCACTCTACCTCACTCTATCACACTCCACCGAGACTCTACCTCTCTCTGCCAAACTCTACCCCGACTCTACCTCACTCTACCACACTCTACCATGGCTCGACCCCACTCTACCTCACTCTATCACACCCCCCCAGACTCTACCTCACTCTACCACACTCTCTCCTGGCTCAACCCGAATCTACCTCACTCTACCACACTCTACCCTTGCTGAACCCGACTCTACCTCACTCTACCACTCTCTGTCCTGGCTCGACCCGACTCTACCTCACTCTACCACACTCTACCCAGACTCTACCTCACTCTACCCCACTCTATCCTGTCTATACCCGAATCTTCCTCACTCTGCCACACTCTACCCTGTCTCGACCCGACTTTAACTCACTCTACGACACTCTACCCTGGCTAGACCAGACTCTACCTCACTCTACCACACTCTACCCCGACTACACCTCAATCTACCATACCCTACCATGGCTCGACCCGACTCTACCTCACTCTATCACACTCCACCCCGACTCTACCTTACTCTACCACACCCTACCCTGGCTCAACCCGACTCTAACTCACTCTACCACACTCTACCACGACTCTACCTCACTCTACCACACTCTAGCATGGCTCGACCCCACTCTACCTCACTTTATCACACTACACCCAGACTCTACCTCTCTCTACCACACTCTACCCCGACTCTATCTCACTCTACCACACTCTACCCCGACTCTACCTCACTCTACCACACTCTCCCATGTCTCGACCCCACTCTACCTCACTCTATCACACTCCACCCAGACTCTACCTCACTTTACCACACTCTACCCTGGCTCGACCCCACTTTACCTCACTCTACGACACTCTACCCTGGGTAGACCAGACTCTACCTCACTCTACCACACTCTACCCCGACTACACCTCATTCTACCACACCCTACCATGGCTCGACCTGACTCTACCTCACTCTATCATACTCCACCCCGACTCTACCTCACTGTACCACACAATATCCTGGCTCGACCCGACTCTCCCTCACTCTACCACACTCTACCCCGACTCCACCTCACTCTACCACACTCTACCCTGGCTCGACCCGACTCTACCTCACTCTTCCCCACTCTACCACACTCTACCCCGACTCTACCTCTCTCTACCACACCCTACCCCGACTCTACCTCACTCTACCACACTCTATCCCGACTCTACCTCACTCTACCACACTCTACCATGGGTCGACCCCACTCTACCTCACTCTATCACACTCCACCCAGACTCTACCTCTCTCTACCACACTCTACCACGTCTCTACCTCACTCTACAACACCCTACCACGACTCTACCTCACTCTACCACACTCTACCATGGCTCGTCCCCACTCTACCTCACTCTACCACACTCCCCCAAGACTCTACCTCACTCTACCACACTCTACCCTGGCTCAACCCGAATCTACCTCACTCTACCAAACTCTACCCTTGCTGAACCCGACTCTACCTTACTCTACCAGTCTCTGCCCTGGCTCGACCCGACTCTACCTCACTCTACCACACTCTACCCCGACTCAACCTCACTCTACCCCAATCTATCCTGGCTACACCCGACTCTACCTCACTCTGCCACACTCTACCCTGGCTTGATCCGACTCTACCTCACTCTACCACACTCTATCCTGTCTATACCCGACTCTGCCTCACTCTACCTCACTCTACCCTGGCTCGACCCGACTCTACGTCTCTCTACCACACTCTACCCCGAATCTAGCTCACTCTACCGCACTCTACCCTGGCTCGATCCGACTCTACCTCACTCTACCGAACTCTACCCTAGCTCGACCCGACTCTACCTCACTCTACCGAGCTCTACCCTAGCTCGACCCGAGTCTACCTCACTGTACCACACTCTACCCTTGCTCGACCTGACTCTACCTCACTCTACCTCATTCTACCCCAACTCTACATCACTCTACCACACTCTACCCCGACTCTACCTCACTCTACCACACTCTATCCTGTCTATACCCGACTCTTCCTCACTCTGCCTCACTCTACCCTGGCTCAATCCGACTTTACATCAGTCTACGACACTCTACCCAGGCTAGACCAGACTCTACATCACTCTACCACACTCTACCCCGACTGCACCTCAATCTACCACACCCTATCATGGCTCGACCCGACTCTACCTCACTCTATCACACTCCAACCCGACTCTACCTTACTCTACCACACCCTACCCTGGCTCGACCAAACTCTAACTCACTCTACCACACTCTACCACGACTCCACCTCACTCTACCACACTCTACCCTGGCTCGATCCGAGTCTACCTCACTCTACCACACTCTGTCCTGGCTTGACCTGACTCTACCCCACTCTACCACACTCTACCCCGACTCTACCTCACTCTACCACACTCTACACCGACTTTACCTCACTCTACCACACTCTACCATGGCTCGACCCCACTCTACCTCACTCTATCACACTCCACCGAGACTCTACCTCTCTCTACCACCCTCTAGCCCGACTCTATCTAACTCTACCACACTCTACCCCGACTCTACCTCACTCTACCACACTCTACCATGGCTCGACCCCACTCTACCTCACTCTATCACACTCCATCAAGACTCTACCTCACTCTACCACACTCTACCCTGGCTCAACCCAAATCTACCTCACTCTACCACACTCTACCCTTGCTGAACCCGACTCTACCTCACTCTACCACTCTCTGCCCTGGCTCGACCCGACTCTACCTCACTCTACCACACTCTACCCCGACTCTACCTCACTCTACCTCACTCTCTCCTGGCTATACCCGACTCTACGTCACTCTACCACACTCTATCCTGGCTATACCCGACTCTGCCTCACTCTACCTCACTCTACCCTGGCTCGTCCCGACTCTACCTCACTCCACCTAACTCTACCCTAGCTTGACCCGAGTCTACCTCACTCTACCCTGGCTCGACCTAACTCTACCTCACTCTCCCACGCTCTACCCTGCCTCGACCCAACTCTACCTCACTCTATCACACTCTACCCCGACTCTACCTCACTCTACGACACTCTACCCTTGCTCAACCCGACTCTACCTCACTCTACCACACTCTACCCTTGCTGAACCCGACTCTACCTCACTCTACCACTCTCTACCCTGGCTCGACCCGACTGTACCTCACTCTACCACACTCTACCCCGACTCTACCTCACTCTACCCCACTCTATCCTGGCTATCCCCGACTCTACCTCACTCTGCCACACTCTACCCTGCCTCGATCCGACTCTACCTCACTCTACCACACTCTATCCTGGCTATACCCGACTCTACCTCATTCTTGCTCACTCTACCCTGACTCGATCCGACTCTACCTCTCTCTACCACACTCTAGCCCGAATCTACCTCATTCTACCGCACTCTACCCTGGCTCGCCCAGACTCTACTTCTCTCTACCACACTCTACCCTGGCTCGACCCGACTCTACCTTACCTTACCACACTCTATCCTGGATCGACCCAGCTCTACCTCACTCTATCACACTCTAACCTGGCTCGACATGGCTCTACCCTACTCTACCACACCCTACTCTGGCTCGACCCGACTCTACGTCACTCTACCACACTCTACCCTGTCTCGATCCGACTCTACCTCACTCTACAACACTCTACCCCGACTCTACCTCACTCTACGACACTCTACCCTTGCTCAACCCGACTCTACCTCACTCTACCACACTCTACCCTTGCTGAACCCGACTCTACCTCACTCTACCACTCTCTACCCTGGCTCGACCCGACTGTACCTCACTCTACCACACTCTACCCCGACTCTACCTCACTCTACCCCACTCTATCCTGGCTATCCCCGACTCTACCTCACTCTGCCACACTCTACCCTGCCTCGATCCGACTCTACCTCACTCTACCACACTCTATCCTGGCTATACCCGACTCTACCTCATTCTTGCTCACTCTACCCTGACTCGATCCGACTCTACCTCTCTCTACCACACTCTAGCCCGAATCTACCTCACTCTACCGCACTCTACCACACTCTACCCTGGATCGACCCGACTCTACCTTACTCTACCACCAGCTACCCCGACTCTACCTCACTGTACCACACTCTACCCTGACTCTACCTCACTCTACCACACTCTACCCTGCCTCGACCCAACTCTACCTCACTCTACCATACTCTATCCTGGCTCGACACGACTCTACCACATTCTACCACACTCCTCCCTTGTTCGACCCGACTCTACCTATGTTTACCACACTCTACCTTCAATTGACCCGACTCTACCTCACTCTACCCCACTCTACCCCGACTCTACCTCACTCTACCACACTCTACCCTGTCTCGACCTGACTCTACCTCACTCTACCACACTCTACCCTGTCTCGACCTGACTCTACCTCACTCTACCTCACTCTACCCTAGCTCGACCCGAGTCTACCTCACTCTACCACACTCTACCCTGGCTGACCCTGACTCTATCTCACTCTACCTCACTCTACCACACTCTACCCTGGCTGACCTGACTCTATCTCACTGTACCTCACTCTACCCTAGCTCGACCCGACTCTACCTCACTCTACCACTCTCTACCCTGGCTCAACCAGACTCTACCTCACTCTACCATACTCCACCCTGGTTCAACCCGACTCTACCTCATTCTACCACACTCTAACCTGGCACGACCCGACCCTCCCTCACTCTACCACACTCTACCCTTGCTAGACCCGACTCTACCTCACACTACAACACTCTACCCCGACTCTACCTGACTCTACCTCACTTATCACACTCTACGCTGGTTCAACCCGACTCTACCTCACTCTAGCACACTCTACCCCAACTCTACCTCACTCTACCACACTCTACCCCGACTCTACCTCACTCTACCACACTCTACTCTATCTCGACCTTACTCAACCTCACTCTACCACACTCTACCCTGGCTCTACCTGACTCTACCTCACTCTGTAGCCAGACACCCAGACTCTACCTCACTCTACCACACTCTACCCTGGCTCAACCCGAATCTACCTCACTCTACCACACTCTACCCTTGCTGAACCCGACTCTACCTCACTCTACCACTCTCTACCCTGGCTCGACCCGACTGTACCTCACTCTGCCGCACTCTACCCCGACTCTACCTCACTCTACCCCACTCTATCCTGGCTATTCCCGACTCTACCTCACTCTGCCACACTCTACCTTGCCTCGATCCGACTCCACCTCACTCTACCACACTCTATCCTGGCTATACCCGACTCTACCTTACTCTACCTCACTCTACCCTGGCTCGATCCGACTCTACCTCTCTCTACCACACTCTACCCCGAATCTCCCTCACTCTACCGCACTCTACCCTGGCTCGCCCAGACTCTACCTCTCTCTACCACACTCTTCCCTGGCTCGACCCGACTCTACCTTACTCTACCACACTCTATCCTGGATCAACCCAGCTCTACCTCACTCTACCACACTCTACCCTGGCTCGACATGGCTCTACCCTACTCTACCACACCCTACCCTGGCTCGACCCGACTCTACGTCACTCTACCACACTCTACCCTGTCTCGATCCGACTCTACCTCACTCTACAACACTCTACCCCGACTCTACCTCACTCTACCACACTCTACCCTGGGTCGACTCGAGTCTACCTCACTCTACCACACCCTATCCCGAATCTACCGCACTCTACCACACTCTACCGTGGATCGACCCGACTCTACCTTACTGTACCACCAGCTACCCCGACTCAACCTCACTGTACCACACTCTACCCTGACTCTACCTCACTCTACCACACTCTACCCTGCCTCGACCCAACTCTACCTCACTCTACCTTACTCTACCCTGACACGACTCTACCTCATTCTACCACACTCCTCCCTTGTTCGACCCGACTCTACCTCTGTTTACCACACTCTACCTTGACTTGACCCGACTCTACCTCACTCTACCCCACTCTACCCCGACTCTACCTCACTCTACCACACTCTACCCTGTCTCGACCTGACTCTACCTCACTCTACCACACTCTACCCTGGCTCGACCTGACTCTACCTCACTCTACCTCACTCTACCCTAGCTCGACCTGAGTCTACCTCACTCTACCACACTCTACCCTGGCTGACCCTGACTCTATCTCACTCTACCTCACTCTACCACACTCTACCCTGGCTGACCCTGACTCTATCTCACTGTACTTCACTCTACCCTAGCTCGACCCGACTCTACCTCACTCTACCACACTCTACCCCGTCTCTACCTCACTCTACCACTCTCTACTCTGACTCTACCTCACTCTACCACTCTCTACCCTGGCTCAACCAGACTCTACCTCACTCTACCATACTCTACCCTGGTTCAACCCGACTCTACCTCATTCTACCACACTCTAACCTGGCTCGACCCGACTCTCCCTCACTCTACCACACTCTACCCTTGCTAGACCCGATTCTACCTCACACTACAACACTCTACCCCGACTCTACCTGACTCTACCTCACTCTATCACACTCTACGCTGGTTCAACCCGACTCTACCTCACTCTAGCACACTCTACCCCAACTCTACCTCACTCTACCACACTCTACCCCAACTCTACCTCACTCTACCACACTCTACTCTATCTCGACCTTACTCAACCTCACTCTACCACACTCTACCCTGGCTCGACCTGACTGTACCTCACTCTACCTCAGTCTACCCTAGCTGGACCCGAGTCTACCTCACTCTACCTCACTCTACCCTGGGTCGACCCGACTCTACCTCACTCTACCACACTCTACCCCGACTCTACCTCACTCTACCACGCTCTACCCAGACTCTACCTCACTCTACCACTCTCTACCCTGGCTCAACCCGACTCTCCCTCACTCTACCACACTCTACCCTTGCTAGACCCGATTCTACCTCACACTACAACACTCTACCCCGACTCTACCTGACTCTACCTCACTCTATCACACTCTACGCTGGTTCAACCCGACTCTACCTCACTCTAGCACACTCTACCCCAACTCTACCTCACTCTACCACACTCTACCCCGACTCTACCTCACTCTACCACACTCTACTCTATCTCGACCTTACTCAACCTCACTCTACCACACTCTACCCTGGCTCGACCTGACTCTACCTCACTCTACCTCAGTCTACCCTAGCTGGACCCGAGTCTACCTCACTCTACCTCACTCTACCCTGGGTCGACCCGATTCTACCTCACTCTACCACACTCTACCCCGACTCTACCTCACTCTACCACGCTCTACCCAGACTCTACCTCACTCTACCACTCTCTACCCTGGCTCAACCCGACTCTACCTCACTCTACCACACTCTACCCTGGCTCGACCTGACTCTACCTTACTCTACCACTCTCTACCCCTACTCTACCTCACTCAACCACACTCTACCCTGGCTGGACCCGACTCTACCTCTCTCTACCACACTCTACCCCGACTCTACCTCACTCTACCACACTCTACCCGGACTCTTCCAAAGTCTACCACACTCTACCCTGGCTCAACCTGACTCTACCTCCCTTTACCACACTCTACCCTGGCTCGACACAACTCTACCTCACTCTACCGCTCTCTACCCTGGCTCGACCCGACTCTGCCTCATTCTACCACACACCACCCTTGTTCGACCCGACTCTACCTCACTCTATCGCACTCTACCTTTGGGGTGACCCAACTCTACCTCACTCTACCCCACTCTACCCTGACTCTACCTCAGTCTACCACACTCTACCCTGTCTAGACCTGACTCTACCTCACTCTACCACACTCTACCCTAGCTCGACCTGACTCTACCTCACTCTACCTCACTCTACCCTAGCTCGACCCGAGTCTACCTCACTCTACGTCACTCTACCCTGGTTCGACCCGACTCTACCTCTCTCTACCACACTCTACCCCGACTCTACCCCACTCTACCACACTCTATCCCGACTCTACCACTCTCTACCCTGGCTCAACCCGAATCTACCTCACACTATCGCACTCTACCCTGGATCGAGCCGACTCTCCCTCACTTTACCACACTCTCCCCTGCCTTGACCCGACTCTACCTCAATCTACCATACCCTACCATGGCTCGACCCGACTCTACCTCACTCTATCACACTCCACCCCGACTCTACCTTACTCTACCACACCCTACCCTGGCTCGACCCGACTCTAACTCACTCTACCACACACTACCACGACTCCACCTCACTCTACCACAATCTACCCTGGCTCGACCCGAGTCTACCTCACTCTACCACACTCTACCCTGGCTTGACCCGACTCTACCCCACTCTACCACACTCTACCCCGACTCTACCTCACTCTACCACACCCTAACCCGACTCTACCTCACTCTACCTCACTCTACCCCGACTCTACCTCACTCTACCACACTCTACCCTGGCTCGATCCGACTCTACCTCACTCTACAACACCCTACCCCAACTCTACCTCACTCTACCACTCCCTACCTTGGCTCGACCAGATTCTTCCTCACTTACCACACTCAACCCCGACTCTACCTCACTCTACCGCACTCTATCACACTCTACCCCGACTCTGCCTCACTCTACCACACTCTAACCTTGCTCGCCCCGACTGTACCTGACTCTACCACACCCTACCCCAACTCTACCTCACTCTCCCACACTCTACCCTTACTGAACCCGACTCTACCTCACTCTACCACTCTCTACCGTGGCTCGACCCGACTCTACCTCACTCTACCACACTCAACCCCGACTCTACCTCACTCTACCCCACTCTTTCCTGGCTATACCCGATTCTACCTCACTCTGCCACACTCTACCCTGACTCGATCCGACTCTACCTCACTCTACCACACTCTATCCTCGCTATATCCGACTCTACCTCACTCTACCTCACTCTACCCTGGCTCGACCCGACTCTACCTCTCTCTACCACACTCTACCCCGAATCTACCTCACTCTACCGCACTCTACCCTGGATCGACCCGATTCTACCTCACTCTACCGCACTCTACCCTTGTTCAACCCGACTCTAACTCACTCTACCACACTCTACAATGGCTCGACCCGACTCTACCTCACTCTGCCACACTATACCATGGCTCAACCCGATTCTACCTCACTCTACCACACTCTACCCTGAATAGACGCGACTCTACCTCACTCTACCACACTCTACCCCGACTCCACCTCACTCTACCACACTGTACCCTGGCTTAACCCGACTCTACCTCACTGTACCACACTCTACCCTAGCTCAACCCGACTCTACCTCAGTCTACCACACTCTATTCTGGCTCGACCCGACTCTACCTCATTCTACCACACTCCACCCTAATTCGACCCAACTCTACCTCACACTACCTTGGCTTGACCCGACTCTACCTCACTCTACCCCAATCTACCCCGACTCTACCTCACTCTGCCACACTCTACCCTGTCTCGACCCGACTCTACCTCACTCTACCACACTCTACCCCAAGTACACCTCAATCTACCATACCCTACCATGGATCGACCCGACTCTACCTCACTCTATCACACTCCACCCCGACTCTACCTTACTCTACCACACCCTACCCTGGCTCAACCCGACTCTAACTCACTCTACCACACTCTACCACGACTCCACCTCACTCTACCACACTCTTCCCTGGCTCGACCTGAATCTACCTCACTCTACCAAACTCTATCCTGGCTGGACCCGACTCTACCCCACTCTACCATACTCTACCCCGACTCTACCCAGACTCTACCTCACCCTACCACACTGTACCCCGACTCTACCTCACTCTACCACACTCTAGCATGGCTCGACCCCACTCTACCTCACTCTATCACACTCCACCCAGACTCTACCTCTCTCTACCACACTCTACCCCGACTCTATCTCACTCTACCACACTCTACCCCGACTCTACCTCACTCTACCACACTCTCCCATGGCTCGACCCCACTCTATCTCACTCTATCACACTCCACCCAGACTCTACCTCACTTTACCACACTCTACCCTGGCTCGACCCCACTTTCCCACACTCTACGACACTCTACCCTGGCTTGACCAGACTCTACCTCACTCTACCACACTCTACCCTGGCTCAACCCGAATCTACCTCACTCTACCACACTCTACCCTTGCTGAACCCGACTCTACCTCACTCTACCACTCTCTGCTCTGGCTCAACCCGACTCTACCTCACTCTCCTACACTCAACCCTGACTCTACCTCACTCTACCCCACTCTATCCTGGCTATACCCGACTCTACCTCACTCTGCCACACTCTACCCTGGCTCGATCCGACTCTACCTCACTCTACCACACTCTATCCTGACTGTACCCGACTCTGCCTCACTCTACCTCACTCTACCCTGGCTCGAACAGACTCTACATCTCTCTACCACACTCTACCCCGAATCTAGCTCACTCTACCGCACTCTACCCTGGCTCGACCCGACTCTACCTCACTCTACCTAACTCTACCCTAGCTCGACCCGAGTCTACCTCACTCTACCACACTCTACCCTGGCTCGACCTGACTCTACCTCACTCTACCTCACTCTACCCTAGCTCGACCCGACTCTACCTCACTCTACCACACTCTAACCCGATTCTGCATCGACCCCACTCTATCTCACTCTATCACACTCCACCCAGACTCTACCTCACTTTACCACACTCTACCCTGGCTCGACCCCACTTTCCCACACTCTACGACACTCTACCCTGGCTTGACCAGACTCTACCTCACTCTACCACACTCTACCCTGGCTCAACCCGAATCTACCTCACTCTACCACACTCTACCCTTGCTGAACCCGACTCTACCTCACTCTACCACTCTCTGCCCTGGCTCAACCCGACTCTACCTCACTCTCCTACACTCAACCCTGACTCTACCTCACTCTACCCCACTCTATCCTGGCTATACCCGACTCTACCTCACTCTGCCACACTCTACCCTGGCTCGATCCGACTCTACCTCACTCTACCACACTCTATCCTGACTGTACCTGACTCTGCCTCACTCTACCTCACTCTACCCTGGCTCGAACAGACTCTACATCTCTCTACTACACTCTACCCCGAATCTAGCTCACTCTACCGCACTCTACCCTGGCTCGACCCGACTCTACCTCACTCTACCTAACTCTACCCTAGCTCGACCCGAGTCTACCTCACTCCACCACACTCTACCCTGGCTCGACCTGACTCTACCTCACTCTACCTCACTCTACCCTAGCTCGACCCGACTCTACCTCACTCTACCACACTCTAACCCGACTCTACATCACTCTACTAAACTCTACCCCGACTCTACCTCACTCTACCACACTCTATCCTTTCTATACCCGACTCTTCCTCACACTGCCACACTCTACCCTGGCTCGACCCGACTTTACCTCAGTCTACGTCACTCTACCCCGGCTAGACCAGACTCTACCTCACTCTACCGCACTCTACCCCGACTACACCTCAATCTACCACACCCTACCATGGCTCGACCTGACTCTACCTCACTTTATCACACTCCACCCCGTCTCTACCTCACTCTACCACACCATATCCTGGCTCGACCCGACTCTACCTCACTCTACCACACTCTACCCCGACTCCACCTCACTCTACCACACTCTACCCTGGGTTGACCCGAGTCTACCTCACTCTTCCCCACTCTACCACAGTCTACCCCGACTCTACCTCTCTCCACCACACTCTACCCCGACTCTACCTCACTCTACCACACTCTGCCCCGACTCTACCTCACTCTACCACACTCTACCATGGCTCGACCCCACTCTACCTCACTCTATCACACTCCACCGAGACTCTACCTCTCTCTGCCACACTCTACCCCGACTCTACCTCACTCTACCACACTCTACCATGGCTCGACCCCACTCTACCTCACTCTATCACACACCCCCAGACTCTACCTCACTCTACCACACTCTCTCCTGGCTCAACCCGAATCTACCTCACTCTACCACTCTCTGTCCTGGCTCGACCCGACTCTACCTCACTCTACCACACTCTATCCCGGCTCTACCTCACTCTACCCCACTCTATCCTGTCTATACCCGAATCTTCCTCACTCTGCCACACTCTACCCTGTCTCGACCCGACTTTAACTCACTCTACGACACTCTACCCTGGCTAGACCAGGCTCTACCTCACTCTACCACACTCTACCCCGACTACACCTCAATCTACCATACCCTACCATGGCTCGACCCGACTCTACCTCACTCTATCACACTCCACCCCGACTCTACCTTACTCTACCACACCCTACCCTGGCTCAACCCGACTCTAACTCACTCTACCACACTCTACCACGACTCTACCTCACTCTACCACACTCTAGAATGGCTCGACCCCACTCTACCTCACTCTATCACACTACACCCAGACTCTACCTCTCTCTACCACACTCTACCCCGACTCTATCTCACTCTACCACGCTCTACCCCGACTCTACCTCACTCTACCACACTCTCCCATGTCTCGACCCCACTCTACCTCACTCTATCACACTCCACCCAGACTCTACCTCACTTTACCACACTCTACCCTGGCTCGACCCCACTTTACCTCACTCTACGACACTCTACCCTGGGTAGACCAGACTCTACCTCACTCTACCACACTCTACCCCGACTACACCTCAATCTACCACACCCTACCATGGCTCGACCTGACTCTACCTCACTCTATCATACTCCACCCCGACTCTACCTCACTGTACCACACCATATCCTGGCTCGACCCGACTCTCCCTCACTCTACCACACTCTACCCCGACTCCACCTCACTCTACCACACTCTACCCTGGCTCGACCCGACTCTACCTCACTCTTCCCCACTCTACCACACTCTACCCCGACTCTACCTCTCTCTACCACACCCTACCCCGACTCTACCTCACTCTACCACACTCTATCCCGACTCTACCTCACTCTACCACACTCTGCCATGGGTCGATCCCACTCTACCTAACTCTATCATACTCAACCCAGACTCTACCTCTCTCTACCACACACTACCACGTCTCTACCTCACTCTACAACACCCTACCACGACTCTACCTCACTCTACCACACTCTACCATGGCTCGTCCCCACTCTACCTCACTCTACCACACTCCCCCAAGACTCTACCTCACTCTACCACACTCTACCCTGGCTCAACCCGAATCTACCTCACTCTACCAAACTCTACCCTTGCTGAACCCGACTCTACGTCTCTCTACCACACTCTGCCCCGAATCTAGCTCACTCTACCGCACTCTACCCTGGCTCGACCCGACTCTACCTCACTCTACCGAACTCTACCCTAGCTCGACCCGACTCTACCTCACTCTACCGAGCTCTACCCTAGCTCGACCCGAGTCTACCTCACTCTACCACACTCTACCCTGGCTCGACCTGACTCTACCTCACTCTACCTCATTCTACCCCAACTCTACATCACTCTACCACACTCTATCCCGACTCTACCTCACTCTACCACACTCTATCCTGTCTATACCCGACTCTTCCTCACTCTGCCTCACTCTACCCTGGCTCAATCCGACTTTACCTCACTCTACGACACTCTACCCTGGCTAGACCAGACTCTACATCACTCTACCACACTCTACCCCGACTGCACCTCAATGTACCACACCCTACCATGGCTCGACCCGACTCTACCTCACTCTATCACACTCCACCCCGACTCTACCTTCCTCTACCACACCCTACCCTGGCTCGACTAAACTCTAACTCACTCTACCACACTCTACCACGACTCCACCTCACTCTACCACACTCTACCCTGCCTCGACCCGAGTCTACCTCACTCTACCACACTCTGTCCTGGCTTGACCTGACTCTACCCCACTCTACCACACTCTACCCCGACTCTACCTCACTCTACCACACTCTACACCGACTTTACCTCACTCTACCACACTCTACCATGGCTCGACACAACTCTACCTCACTCTATCACACTCCACCGAGGCTCTACCTCTCTCTGCCACCCTCTAGCCCGACTCTATCTAACTCTACCACACTCTACCCCGACTCTACCTCACTCTACCACACTCTACCATGGCTCGACCCCACTCTACCTCACTCTATCACACTCCATCAAGACTCTACCTCACTCTACCACACTCTACCCTGGCTCAACCCGAATCTACCTCACTCTACCACACTCTACCCTTGCTGAACCCGACTCTACCTCACTCTACCACTCTCTGCCCTGGCTCGACCCGACTCTACCTCACTCTACCACACTCTACCCCGACTCTACCTCACTCTACCTCACTCTCTCCTGGCTATACCCGACTCTACGTCACTCTACCACACTCTATCCTGGCTATACCCGACTCTGCCTCACTCTACCTCACTCTACCCTGGCTCGACCCGACTCTACCTCACTCCACCTAACTCTACCCTAGCTCGACCCGAGTCTACCTCACTCTACCCTGGCTCGACCTAACTCTACCTCACTCTACCACGCTCTACCCTGCCTCAATCCAATTCTACCTCACTCTATCACACTCTACCCCGACTCTACCTCACTCTACGACACTCTACCCTTGCTCAACCTGACTCTACCTCACTCTACCACACTCTACCCAGGCTCGATCCAACTCTACCTCACTCTACCATACTCTATCCTTTCTGAACCTGACTCTACCTCACTCTACCACATTCTACCATGGCTCGACCCAACTCTACCTCACTCTGTAGCCCTACACCCAGACTCTACCTCACTCTACCACACTCTACCCTGGCTCAACCCGACTCTACCTCACTCTACCACACTCTACCCTTGCTGAACCCGACTCTACCTCACTCTACCACTCTCTACCCTGGCTCGACCCGACTGTACCTTACTCTACCACACTCTACCCCGACTGTACCTCACTCTACCCCACTCTATCCTGGCTATACCCGACTCTACCTCACTCTGCCACACTCTACCCTGCCTCGATCCGACTCTACCTCACTCTACCACACTCTATCCTGGCTATACCCGACTCTACCTCATTCTTGCTCACTCTACCCTGGCTCGATCCGACTCTACCTCTCTCTACCACACTCTACCCCGAATCTACCTCACTCTACCGCACTCTACCCTGGCTCGCCCAAACTCTACTTCTCTCTACCACACTCTACCCTGGCTCGACCCGACTCTACCTTACCTTACCACACTCTATCCTGGATCGACGCAGCTCTACCTCACTCTACCACACTCTACCCTGGCTCGACATGGCTCTACCCTACTCTACCACACCCTACTCTGGCTCGACCCGACTCTACGTCACTCTACCACACTCTACCCTGTCTCGATCCGACTCTACCTCACTCTACAACACTCTACCCCGACTCTACCTCACTCTACCACACTCTACCCTGGGTCGACTCGAATCTACCTCACTCTACCACACCCTACCCCGACTCTACCGCACTCTACCACACTCTACCCTGGATCGACCCAACTCTACCTTACTCTACCACCAGCTACCCCGACTCTACCTCACTGTACCACACTCTACCCTGACTCTACCTCACTCTACCACACTCTACCCTGCCTCGACCCAACTCTACCTCACTCTACCATACTCTACCCTGGCTCGACACGACTCTACCACATTCTACCACACTCCTCCCTTGTTCGACCCGACTCTACCTCTGTTTACCACACTCTACCTTCAATTGACCCGACTCTACCTCACTCTACCCCACTCTACCCCGACTCTACCTCACTCTACCACACTCTACCCTGTCTCGACCTGACTCTACCTCACTCTACCACACTCTACCCTGTCTCGACCTGACTCTACCTCACTCTACCTCACTCTACCCTAGCTCGACCCGAGTCTACCTCACTCTACCACACTCTACCCTGGCTGACCCTGACTCTATCTCACTCTACCTCACTCTACCACACTCTACCCTGGCTGACCCTGACTCTATCTCACTGTAGCTCACTCTACCCTAGCTCGAACCGACTCTACGTCACTCTACCACACTCTACCCCGTGTCTACCTCACTCTACCACACTCTACCCCGTCTCTACCTCACTCTACCACTCTCTACCCTGGCTCAACCAGACTCTACCTCACTCTACCATACTCTACCCTGGTTCAACCCGACTCTACCTCATTCCACCACACTCTAACCTGGCTCGACCCGACTCTCCCTCACTCTACCACACTCTACCCTTGCTAGACCCGACTCTACCTCACACTACAACACTCTACCCCGACTCTACCTGACTCTACCTCACTTATCACACTCTACGCTGGTTCAACCCGACTCTACCTCACTCTAGCACACTCTACCCCAACTCTACCTCACTCTACCACACTCTACCCCGACTCTACCTCACTCTACCACACTCTACTCTATCTCGACCTTACTCAACCTCACTCTACCACACTCTACCCTGGCTCGACCTGACTCTACCTCACTCTGTAGCCAGACTCCCAGACTCTACCTCACTCTACCACACTCTACCCTGGCTCAACCCGAATCTACCTCACTCTACCACACTCTACCCTTGCTGAACCCGACTCTACCTCACTCTACCACTCTCTACCCTGGCTCGACCCGACTGTACCTCACTCTACCGCACTCTACCCCGACTCTACCTCACTCTACCCCACTCTATCCTGGCTATTCCCGACTCTACCTCACTCTGCCACACTCTACCCTGCCTCGATCCGACTCCACCTCACTCTACCACACTCTATCCTGGCTATACCCGAATCTCCCTCACTCTACCGCACTCTACCCTGGCTCGCCCAGACTCTACCTCTCTCTACCACACTCTTCCCTGGCTCGACCCGACTCTACCTTACTCTACCACACTCTATCCTGGATCAACCCAGCTCTACCTCACTCTACCACACTCTACCCTGGCTTCACATGGCTGTACCCTACTCTACCACACCCTACCCTGGCTCGACCCGACTCTACGTCACTCTACCACACTCTACCCTGTCTCGATCCGACTCTACCTCACTCTACAACACTCTACCCCGACTCTACCTCACTCTACCACACTCTACCCTGGGTCGACTCGAATCTACCTCACTCTAACACACCCTACCCCGACTCTACCGCACTCTACCACACTCTACCGTGGATCGACCCGACTCTACCTTACTCTACCACCAGCTACCCCGACTCTACCTCACTGTACCACACTCTACCCTGACTCTACCTCACTCAACCACACTCTACCCTGCCTCGACCCAACTCTACCTCACTCTACCATACTCTACCCTGGCTCGACACGACTCTACCACATTCTACCACACTCCTCCCTTGTTCGACCCGACTCTACCTCTGTTTACCACACTCTACCTTGACTTGACCCGACTCTACCTCACTCTACCACACTCTACCCTGTCTCGACCTGACTCTACCTCACTCTACCACGCTCTACCCTGGCTCGACCTGACTCTACCTCACTCTACCTCACTCTACCCTAGCTCGACCCGAGTCTACCTCACTCTACCACACTCTACCCTGGCTGACCCTGACTCTATCTCACTCTACCTCACTCTACCACACTCTACCCTGGCTGACCCTGACTCTATCTCACTGTACCTCACTCTACCCTAGCTCGACCCGACTTCTACCTTACTCTACCACACTCTACCCCGTCTCTACCTCACTCTACCACACTCTACCCCGACTCTACCTCACTCTACCACTCTCTACCCTGGCTCAACCAGACTCTACCTCACTCTACCATACTCTAACCTGGTTCAACCCGACTCTACCTCATTCTACCACACTCTAACCTGGCTCGACCCGACTCTCCCTCACTCTACCACACTCTACCCTTGCTAGACCCGATTCTACCTCACACTACAACACTCTACCCCGACTCTACCTGACTCTACCTCACTCTTTCACACTCTACGCTGGTTCAACCTGACTCTACCTCACTCTAGCACACTCTACCCCAACTCTACCTCACTCTACCACACTCTACCCCGACTCTACCTCACTCTACCACACTCTACTCTATCTCGACCTTACTCAACCTCACTCTACCACACTCTACCCTGGCTCGACCTGACTCTACCTCACTCTACCTCAGTCTACCCTAGCTGGACCCGAGTCTACCTCACTCTACCTCACTCTACCCTGGGTCGACCCGACTCTACCTCACTCTACCACACTCTACCCCGACTCTACCTCACTCTACCACGCTCTACCCAGACTCTACCTCACTCTACCACTCTCTACCCTGGCTCAACCCGACTCTACCTCACTCTACCACACTCTACCCTGGCTCGACCTGACTCTACCTTACTCTACCACTCTCTACCCCGACTCTACCTCACTCAACCGCACTCTACCCTGGCTGGACCCGACTCTACCTCTCTCTACCACACTCTACCCCGACTCTACCTCACTCTACCACACTCTACCCGGACTCTTCCTAAGTCTACCACACTCTACCCTGGCTCAACCTGACTCTACCTCCCTTTACCACACTCTACCCTGGCTCGACACAACTCTACCTCACTCTACCACTCTCTACCCTGGCTCGACCCGACTCTGCCTCATTCTACCACACACCACCCTTGTTCGACCCGACTCTACCTCATTCTATCGCACTCTACCTTTGGGGTGACCCAACTCTACCTCACTCTACCCCACTCTACCCCGACTCTACCTCAGTCTACCACACTCTACCCTGTCTAGACCTGACTCTACCTCACTCTACCACACTCTACCCTAGCTCGACCTGACTCTACCTCACTCTACCTCACTCTACCCTAGCTCGACCCAAGTCTACCTCACTCTACGTCACTCTACCCTGCTTCGACCCGACTCTACCTCTCTCTACCACACTCTACCCCGACTCTACCCCACTCTACCACACTCTATCCCGACTCTACCACTCTCTACCCTGGCTCAACCCGAATCTACCTCACACTATCGCACTCTACCCTGGAACGAGCCGACTCTCCCTCACTTTACCACACTCTACCCTGCCTTGACCCGACTCTACCTCAATCTACCATACCCTACCATGGCTCGACCCGACTCTACCTCACTCTATCACACTCCACCCCTACTCTACCTTACTCTACCACACCCTACCCTGGCTCGACCCGACTCTAACTCACTCTACCACACACTACCACGACTCCACCTCACTCTACCACAATCTACCCTGGCTCAACCCGAGTCTACCTCACTCTACCACACTCTACCCTGGCTTGACCCGACTCTACCCCACTCTACCACACTCTACCCCGACTCTACCTCACTCTACCACACCCTAACCCGACTCTACCTCACTCTACCTCACTCTACCCCGACTCTACCTCACTCTACAACACCCTACCCCAACTCTACCTCACTCTACCATACTCTACCCTTACTGAACCCGACTCTACCTCACTCTACCACTCCCTACCTTGGCTCGACCCGACTCTTCCTCACTTACCACACTCAACCCCGACTCTACCTCACTCTACCGCACTCTATCACACTCTACCCCGACTCTGCCTCACTCTACCACACTCTACCCTTGCTCGACCCGACTCTACCTGACTCTCCCACACCCTACCCCAACTCTACCTTACTCTACCACACTCTACCCTTACTGAACCCGACTCTACCTCACTCTACCACTCTCTACCGTGGGTCGACCCGACTCTACCTCACTCTACCACACTCAACCCCGACTCTACCTCACTCTACCCCACTCTTTCCTGGCTATACCCGATTCTACCTCACTCTGCCACACTCTACCCTGACTTGATCCGACTCTACCTCACTCTACCACACTCTATCCTCGCTATACCCGACTCTACCTCACTCTACCGCACTCTAACCTGGATCGACCCGACTCTACCTCACTCTACCGCACTCTACCCTTGCTCAACCCGACTCTAACTCACTCTACCACACTCTACAATGGCTCGATCTGACTCAACCTCACTCTGCCACACTCTACCCTGAATAGACCCAACTCTACCTCACTCTACTGCACTCTACCCCGACTCCACCTCGCTCTACCACACTGTACCCTGGCTTGACCCGACTCTACCTCACTCTACCACACTCTACCCTAGCTCAACCCGACTCTACCTCACTCTACCACACTCTATTCTGGGTCGACCCGACTCTACCTCATTCTACCACACTCCACCCTGATTCGACCCAACTCTACCTCACACTACCTTGGCTTGACCCGACTCTACCTCACTCTACCCCACTCTACCCTGTCTCGACCCGACTCTACCTCACTCTACCACACTCTACCCCGACTACACCTCAATCTACCACACCCTACCATGGCTCGACCCGACTCTACCTCACTCTATCACACTCCACCCCGACTCTACCTTACTCTACCACACCCTACCCTGACTCGACCCGACTCTAACTCACTCTACTACACTCTACCACGACTCCACCTCACTCTACCACAATCTTCCCTGGCTCGACCCGAGTCTACCACACTCTACCCTGGCTAGACCAGAGTCTACCGCACTCTACCACACTCTACCACGACTCCACCTCACTCTACCACACTCTACTCTGTCTCGACCCGACTCTACCTCATTCTAGCACACTCTAACCCAACTCTACCTCAATCTACCACACTCTACACTGTTTCGACCCGACTCTACCTCACTCTACCACACTCTACCCTGGCTCGACCTGACTCTACCTCATTCTACCTCACACCACCCTTGTTAGACCCGACTCTACCTCACTCTGCCGCATTCTACCTTGGCTTGACCCGACTCTACCTCACTCTACCCTACTCTACCCCGACTCTACCTCACTCTTCCACACTCTACCCTGACTAGACCTGACTCTACCTCATTCTACCACATTCTACCCTGGCTCGACCTGACTCTACCTCACTCTACCTCAATCTACCCTAGCTCGACACGAGTCTACCTCACTCCACCACACTCTACCCTGGCTCGACCCGACTCTACCTCTCTCTACGACACTCTACCCCGACTCTACCTCACTCTACCGCACTCTACCCCGACTCTACCTCACTCTACCACTCTCTACCCTGGCTAAACCCGACTCTACCTCACTGTACCACACTCTACCCTGGCTCGACCCGACTCTACCTCACTCTACCACATTCTACCCTGGCTAGATCCGACCCTCCCTCACTCTACCACACTCTACCCTGGTTCGACCCGACTTTACCTCACTCTACGACACTCTACCTTGGCTGGACCAGACTCTACCTCACTCTACCACACTCTACCCCAACTCCACATCACTCTACCAGACTCTACCATGGCTCGACCCGACTCTACCTCACTCTATCACTCTCCACCCCGACTCTACCTCACTCTACCACACTCTCCCCTGGCTCGACCCGAATCTACCTCATTCTACCACACTCTACCCTTGCTGAACCTGTCTCTACCTCACTCTGCCACACTCTACCCCGACTCTACCTCAATCTACCACACTGTACCCTGTTTCGACCTGACTCTACCTCTCTCTACCACACTCTACCCCGAATCTACCTCACTCTACCTCACTCTAATCTCGCTCCACCTGATTCTACCTCACTCTACCACACTCTACCCTGGCTTAACCCGACTCTACCTCACGCTACCACACTCTACCATGGCTCGACCCGACTCTACCTCACTCTACAACACTCAGCCCTGGCTCAACCCGAGTTACCTCACTCTACCACACTCTACCCTGGCTCGACTCGAATCTACCTCACCCTTCCACACTCTACCCCGACTCTACCTCATTCTACCACTCTCTAACCTGGCTCAAGCCGACTCTACCTCACTCTACCACAGTCTACCCTCGCTCAACCCGACTCTACTTCACTCTACCACACTCTACCCTGTTTTGACCCGACTCTACCTATCTCTACTACACTCTACCACGACTCTACCTCACACTACCACATTCTACCCTGGCTCGACCCGACTCTCCCTCACTCTACCACACTCTTCCATGGCTCGACCCGATTCTACCTCACTCTACCACACTCTACCCTGGCTAGACCCAACTCTACCTCACTCTACCACACTCTACCCTGGCTAGACCCGACTCTACCTCACTCTTCCACACTCTATCCCGACTCTACCTCACTCTACCACACTCTACCCTGGCTCGACCCGAATCTACCTCACTCTACCACACTCTACCCTGGCTCAACCCGACTCTACTTCACTCTACCACACTCTTCCCTGTTTCGACCCGACTCTACTTAACTCTACCACACTCTACCCCGACTCTGCCTCACTCTACCACACTCTACCCTGGCTCGACCCGACTCTACCTCACTCTACCACACTCTACCCTTGCTCAACCCGACTCGCTCTCACTCTACCACACTCTAACCTTGCTTGACCCGACTCTACCTTACTCTACAACACTCTACCCTGGTTAGACCCGACACTACCTCACTCTTCCACACTCTGCCCCGACTCTACCTCACTCTACCACACTCTACCCTTGCTCGACCCGAATATACCTCATTCTACCACACTCTACCCTGGCTCAACCCGACTCTATCTCACTCTACCACACTATACCCTGGGTCGTCCTGACTCTACCTCACTCTACCACACTCTACCCTGTTTCGACCCGACTCTACCTCACTCTACCATACTCTACCCTGGCTCAACCATGGCTCAACCCGAGTCTACCTCACTCTACCACAATCTACCCTGGCTCGACCCGACTGTCCCTCACTCTACCACACTCTACCATGGCTCCACCCGACTCTACCTCACTCTACCACACTCAACCCTGGCTCGACATGAGTTACCTCACTCTACCACACTCTACCCTGGCTCAACCCGACTCTACCTCACTCTACCCCACACTACCACGGCTCTACCTCACTCTACCACTCTCTAACCTGGCTCAACCCGAATGTACCTCACTCTACCACAGTCTACCCTGGCTATACCCGACTCTACCTCACTCTACCACACTCTACCCTGTCTCGACCAAACTCTCCCTCACTCTACCACACTCTACCATGTCTAGACCCGACTCAACCTCACTCTACCACACTCTACCCTGGCTAGACCCGACTCTACCTCACTCTTCCACACTCTATCCCGAATCTACCTCACTCTACCACTCTCTACCCTGGCTCGACCCGACTCTACCTCACTCTACCACACTCTACCCCGACTCTACCTCACTCTACACCACTCTACCCCGACTCTACCTCACTCTACCACACTCTACCCTGTCTCGACCTGACTCTACCTCACTCTACCACACTCTACCCTGGCTCGACCCGAGTCTACTTCACTCTACCATACTCTACCCTTCCTCAACCCGACTCTACCTCACTCTACCAAACTGTACCCCGACTCTACCTCACTCTACCACAGTCTACCCCGACTCTACCTCACTCTACCACTCTCTACACTGGCTCAACCCGACTCTACCTCACTCTGCCACACTCTACAATGGCTCAACCCGACTCTACCTCACTCTTCCACACTCTACCCTGGCTCCACCCGACTCTCCCTCACTCTACCACACTCTACCCTGGCTCGACCCAACTTTACCTCACTCTACCACACTCTACCCCGACTCTACCTCAATCTACCACACTCTACCGTGGCTCAACCCGACTCTACCTGAATCTACCAAACTCTACCCTGGCTCGACCCAAATCTACCTCACTCTACCACACTCTACCCTGGCTCGACCCGACTCTACCTCATTCTACTACACTCCACCCTTGTTTGACCCGACTTTACCTCACTCTACCGCTCTCTACCTTGTCTTGACCCGACTCTACCTCACTCTACCCCACTCTACCCCGACTGTATCTCACTCTACCACACTCTACCCTGTCTCGACCTGACTACCTCTCTCTACCTCTCTCTACCCTAGCTCAACCCGAGTCTACCTCATTCTACCACACTCTACCCTGGCTGCACACGACTGTACCTCACTCTACCACACTCTACCCCGACTCCACCTCACTCTACCACACTGTACCCTGGCTCGACCCGACTCTAGCTCACTCTACCACACTCTACCCGTGCTCGACCCGACTCTACCACACTCTACCACACTCTACCATGGCTAGACCCGACTCTACCTCACTCTACCACACTCTACCCCGACTACACCTCAATCTACCACACCCTACCATGGCTCGACCCGACTCTACCTCACTCTATCACACTCCACCCCGACTCTACCTTACTCTACCACACCCTACCCTGAGTCGACCCGACTCTAACTCACTCTACTACACTCTACCACGACTCCACCTCACTCTAGCACACTCTTCCCTGGCTCGACCCGAGTCTACCACACTCTACCCTGGCTAGACCAGGGTCTACCACACTCTACCACACTCTACCACGACTCCACCTCACTCTACCACACTCTACTCTGTCTCGACCCGACTCTACCTCACTCTAGCACACTCTAACCCGACTCTACCTCAATCTACCACACTCTACACTGTTTCGACCCGACTCTACCTCACTCTACCACACTCTACCCTGGCTCGACCTGACTCTACCTCATTCTACCACACACCACCCTTGTTAGACCCGACTCTACCTCACTCTCCCGCATTCTACCTTGGCTTGACCCGACTCTACCTCACTCTACCCTACTCTACCCCAACTCTACCTCACTCTTCCACACTCTACCCTGACTAGACCTGACTCTACCTCATTCTACCACATTCTACCCTGGCTCGACCTGACTCTACCTCACTCTACCTCAATCTACCCTAGCTCGACACGAGTCTACCTCACTCCACCACACTCTACCCTGGCTCGACCCGACTCTACCTCTCTCTACGACACTCTACCCCGACTCTACCTCACTCTACCGCACTCTACCCCGACTCTACCTCACTCTACCACTCTCTACCCTGGCCAAACCCGACTCTACCTCACTGTACCACACTCTACCCTTGCTCGACCCGACTCTACCTCACTCTACCACATTCTACCCTGGCTAGATCCGACCCTCCCTCACTCTACCACACTCTACCCTGGTTCGACCCGACTTTACCTCACTCTACGACACTCTACCCTGGCTGGACCAGACTCTACCTCACTCTACCACACTCTACCCCAACTCCACATCACTCTACCAGACTCTACCATGGCTCAACCCGACTCTACCTCACTCTACCACACTCTCCCCTGGCTCGACCCGAATCTACCTCATTCTACCACACTCTACCCTTGCTGAACCTGTCTCTACCTCACTCTGCCACACTCTACCCCGACTCTACCTCAATCTACCACACTGTACCCTATTTCGACCTGACTCTACCTCTCTCTACCACACTCTACCCCGAATCTACCTCACTCTACCTCACTCTAATCTCGCTCCACCTGATTCTACCTCACTCTACCACACTCTACCCTGGCTTAACCCGACTCTACCTCACGCTACCACACTCTACCATGGCTCGACCCGACTCTACCTCACTCTACAACACTCAGCCCTGGCTCAACCCGAGTTACCTCACTCTACCACACTCTACCCTGGCTCGACTCGAATCTACCTCACTCTTCCACACTCTACCCCGACTCTACCTCATTCTACCACTCTCTAACCTGGCTCAAACCGACTCTACCTCACTCTACCACAGTCTACCCTCGCTCAACCCGACTCTACTTCACTCTACCACACTCTACCCTGTTTTGACCCGACTCTACCTATCTCTACCACACTCTACCACGACTCTACCTCACACTACCACATTCTACCCTGGCTCGACCCGACTCTCCCTCACTCTACCACACTCTTCCATGGCTCGACCCGATTCTACCTCACTCTACCACACTCTACCCTTGCTAGACCCGACTCTACCTCACTCTTCCACACTCTATCCCGACTCTACCTCACTCTACCACACTCTACCCTGGCTCGACCCGAATCTACCTCACTCTACCACACTCTACCCTGGCTCAACCCGACTCTACTTCACTCTACCACACTCTTCCCTGTTTCGACCCGACTCTACCTAACTCTACCACACTCTACCCCGACTCTGCCTCACTCTACCACACTCTACCCTGGCTCGACCCGACTCTACCTCACTCTACCACACTCTACCCTTGCTCAACCCGACTCGCTCTCACTCTACCACACTCTAACCTTGCTTGACCCGACTCTACCTTACTCTACAACACTCTACCCTGGCTAGACCCGACACTACCTCACTCTTCCACACTCTGCCCCGACTCTACCTCACTCTACCACACTCTACCCTTGCTCGACCCGAATATACCTCATTCTACCACACTCTACCCTGGCTCAACCCGACTCTATCTCACTCTACCACACTATACCCTGGGTCGTCCTGACTCTACCTCACTCTACCACACTCTACCCTGTTTCGACCCGACTCTACCTCACTCTACCATACTCTACCCTGGCTCAACCATGGCTCAACCATGGCTCAACCCGAGTCTACCTCACTCTACCACACTCTACCCTGGCTCGACCCGACTGTCCCTCACTCTACCACACTCTACCATGGCTCCACCCGACTCTACCTCACTCTACCACACTCAACCCTGGCTCGATACGAGTTACCTCACTCTACCACACTCTACCCTGGCTCGACCCCACTCTACCTCACTCTACCCCACTCTACCACGGCTCTACCTCACTCTACCACTCTCTAACCTGGCTCAACCCGAATGTACCTCACTCTACCACAGTCTACCCTGGCTCTACCCGACTCTACCTCACTCTACCACACTCTACCCTGTCTCGACCAAACTCTCCCTCACTCTACCACACTCTACCATGTCTAGACCCGACTCAACCTCACTCTACCACACTCTACCCTGGCTAGACCCGACTCTACCTCACTCTTCCACACTCTATCCCGAATCTACCTCACTCTACCACTCTCTACCCTGGCTCGACCCGACTCTACCTCACTCTACCACACTCTACCCTGACTCTACCTCACTCTACACCACTCTACCCCGACTCTACCTCACTCTACCACACTCTACCCTGTCTCGACCTGACTCTACCTCACTCTACCACACTCTACCCTGGCTCGACCCGAGTCTACTTCACTCTACCATACTCTACCCTTGCTCAACCCGACTCTACCTCACTCTACCAAACTGTACCCCGACTCTACCTCACTCTACCACAGTATACTCCGACTCTACCTCACTCTACCACTCTCTACCCTCGCTCAACCCGGTTTGGTAGAAGATGACACTATTTAGCGAACTATTCCTTATATTAAGGGGAAAAACTGTGTACCCCATACACAGTTTTTTCCCTTATTATTAAGGGAAAAAACTGTGCCTGGGTTATTTGAAACACAGCTGCTGCATCCCTTATATAAAGGGAAAAAACTGTGTACCCCCACACAGAATGTTCCCTTATTATTAAAGGAAAAAACTGTGTACCCCCACACAGAATGTTCCCTTATTATTAAGGGGAAAAACTGTGTACCCCCACACAGAATGTTCCCTTATATAAAGGGAAAAACTGTGTACCCCCACACAGAATGTTCCCTTATATAAAGGGGAAAAACTGTGTACCCCCACACAGAATGTTCCCTTATATAAAGGGAAAAAACTGTGTACCCCCACACAGAATTAAGGGGACAAGGGACGCCCACACACATAATTACAATCACATGGAAAATTAAAGGCATTGTTCAGTTTTCACTGAGTAAGAAACTGTTATGAAAGCTGCATAATAATGACACATGGAATAGAATCGTAAAAGTTATGCACATCACTTTACATGTTTTAACTGGCAAGAAGTACATAGCCACTTAGTACTGCGGTCAAAAACACAGGTGTTCACATCAACACAAATGTCCACATGAAAGAACTCCCTACAAACGGAACACTCTATCATGGCGCAATCAGACCTTTTAGGCATACGGCAAGTGCAAAATACAGGGACCTTTACAGTGGACTTTATTTTCTTCAGTTTTCTTCGAGATTTCTTGACGGCAAATCGCTCTGCTTTTCCTGTTTCAAGGCACCTGATCAGGTGGGGTCGCATCTGCTCCTGATCAAAGACAAAGCTGCCTGGCTCCTCTCCATTGGCTAGTGCTGTGGCTGATGCTAGAGCGAACAGTCCACAGTCCGCAGTTCCATTCTGGATCACCATGTCAATGTACCTGCACAAGAAAAGGAATACATAAACATATTTTCTTGAAATAGAGTGACAGTAACTATTCACCTTAAAGTTATGCACTTGAGAGGAGTGGCCAGTAGTGCCGCAATCTGCCACTTGAGGTCACAGGTTGGAGCTGGTGGAAGGCTGTCAAAAATGTCTACCTCTCCCGGGGCACAACCAATAGTGGAAACTGTCACCCAGTGATCAGAACCTGTGTGGAGGACTTGGACAAACTCAGCGAACTCAATTTCAAAGCTGAGAGTCTGGCCCAGGGAGACATCTTGAAGACCAGAAAGGTGAGGAAGCTGTTGCTTAAGCAACTTCAGAAAAGCAGTTATAAGCTTATCGTTAAGCCATTCTCCTTCTGTTACCAGCCTTCGATCATCCTGAGACAGACCAACTACCCACGGCTGTAGTGGTTTGACATCCTTGGGGATGTGTGCATCAGCATCAATGATGTCAGTTGGTGTCTTCTTGATGCTGTTCTTCTGTCGTAGTTGTAGGGCCAATCTCTTAGCTTTGATGTTGATCTTAGAAGAATTAGAGTTAGAGGACTTTGACTCAATCTGCGATTTGTCTTGTGGCTTTGATACATCCGAATTCTCTTTCTCATTAGCCACATTAAGCTTCCTCCGCTTCCTTCCCTTCTTGGTGTCATCTATAAGGTACGAAAAAGTATTCATGTACAGTCATACAGTGTATACTTTTAGCACATGAAGGCCAGAGGACAACACTATGTATATAGTACTACTATGTATACATTTTATGCATATACACACTTGTTGGATGTTGCTTAGCAACCAACTATTTGAACTTGAATAACACGAAGTAGAATCGGTGGAGGCAATAATGGGTGTAGCAGTGAGTTGCTAAGAGTAACTAACATCCAATTAATGAGTTACATTCCCCAGACAGATCAGCGTTTGCCCTTTGGGCTCTTTCTGATCTGTCTGGAGAATGTAACTATCATATACATTTTATGCATACATACATACCTTGAAAATCACGCTGCTTGTCAGGTGGACCCTCAGCATCATCAACTTCTCTAGCTCTTCGCTTTCTGCGTGCCTCATTCTGCTTAGAGGCCCGCTTCTTCTGCGCTTCCAGAGACCGATCTTCATACGATGTAGAGATCCCTTTGAGGCAAGCAAGATGCTCTAATGCAGCAAGCATCTAGATAGATCTACACTGTTTGGTAACTCATCCCTTATATTAAGGGGAAAACCTGTGTATGGGGTACACAGTTTTTCCCCTTAATATAAGGGATGAGTCACCAAACAGTGTAGATCTATTTGAACCCGCTCAACCCGACTCTACCTCACTCTACCACTGTCTACCTTGGCTCAACCCGACTCTACCTCACTCTTCCTCACTCTACCTTGCCTCGACCCGACTCTCCCTCACTCTACCACACTCTACCCTGGTTCGACACGACTCTACCTCACTCTACAACACTCTACCCTGGCTTGACCCGACTCTACCTCACTCTACCACACTCTATCCCGACTCTACCTCACTCTACACCACTCTACCCGACTTTACCTCACTCTACCACACTCTACCCTGTCTCGACCTGACTCTACCTCACTCTACCACACTCTACCCTGGCTCGACCCGAGTCTACCTCCCTCTACCATACTCTACCCTTGCTCGACCCGACTCTACCTCACTCTACCAAACTGTACCCCGACTCTACCTCACTCTACCACAGTCTACCCCGACTCTACCTCACTCTACCACTCTCTACCCTCGCTCAACCCGACTCTACCTCACTCTACCACTGTCTACCTTGGCTCAACCCGACTCTACCTCACTCTTCCACACTCTACCCTGGCTCGACCCGACTCTCCCTCACTCTACCACACTCTACCCTGGCTCGACATGACTCTGCCTCACTCTACAACACTCTACCCTGGCTTGACCCGACTCTACCTCACTCTTCCACACTCTACCCCGACTATACCTCACTCTACCACACTCTACCCTGGCTCGACCCGAATCTACCTCACTCTATCACACTCTACCCTGCCTCAACCCGACTCTATGTCACTCTACCACACTCTACCCTCGGTCGTCCTGACTCTACCTCACTCTACCACACTCTACCCTGTTTCGACCCGACTCTACCTCACTCTAGCACACTCTACCCTGGTTCAACCCTGGCTCAACCCGACTCTACCTCACTCTACGACAATCTACCCTGGCTCGACATGACTCTCCCTCACTCTACCACACTCTACCGTGGCTCGACCCGACTCTACCTCACTCTACCAGGCTCGAACCGAGTTACCTCACTCTACCACACTCTACCCTGGCTCGACCCGACTCTACCTCACTCTTCCACACTCTACCCTAACTCTACCTCACTCTACCACTCTCTAACCTGACTCAAACCGACTCTATCTCACTCTACCACAGTCTACGCTGGCTCAACCCGACTCTACTTCACTCTATCACACTCTACCATGTTTTGACCCGACTCTACCTAACTCTACCACACTCTACCACGACTCTACCTCACTCTACCACACTCTACCGACTCTACATCCCTGTACCACACCCTATCCTTGCTCTACCCGACTCTACCTCACTCTACCACACTCTACTCCGACTCTTCCTCACTTACCACACTCTACCCTGGCTCGACCCGTATCTATCTCACTCTACCACACTCTATCCTGGCTCGACCCGACTCTACCTCACTCTACCACACTCAACCCTGGCTCGACCCGAGTTACCTCACTCTACCACACTCTACCCTGGCTCCACCCGACTCTACCTCACTCTTCCACACTCTACCCCGACTCTACCTCACTCTACCACTCTCTAACCTGGCTCAAACCGACTCTACCTCACTCTACCACAGTCTACCCTGGCTCAACCCGACTCTACTTCACTCTACCACACTCTACCCTGTTTTGACCCGACTCTACCTAACTCTACCACACTCTACCATGACTCTACCTCACTCTACCACACTCTACCGACTCTACATCACTGTACCACACCCTATCCTCGCTCTACTTGACTGTACCTCACTCTACCTCACTCTACCCCGACTCTTCCTCACTTACCACACTCTACCCTGGCTCGACCCGTATCTACCTAACTCTACCACACTCTACCCCGACTCTACCTCGCTCTACCACACCCTATCCTGGCTCTACCCGACTCTACCTTGCTCTACCGCACTCTACCCCGGCTCTTCCTCACTCTACCCCACTGTACCCAGACTCTACCTCACTCTACCACACTCTACCCTGTCTCGACCTGTCTCTACCTCACTCTACCACACTGTACCCTGGCTCGACCCGAATCTACCTCACTCTACCACACTCTACCCTGGCTCATCCCGACTCTACCTCACTCTACCACACTCATCCCAGACTCAAACTCATTCTACCACACTCTACCCCGACTGTACCTCACTCTACCACTCTCTACCCTGGCTCAACCCGACTGTACTTTACTCTACCACACTCTACCCTGGCTCAACCTGACTCTCCCTCACTCTACCACTCTCTACCCTGGCTCTACCCGACTCTCCCTCACTCTACCGCAATCTACCCTGGCTCGACCCGACTTTACCTCACTCTACCACACTATACCCTGGGTAGACACGACTCTACCTCACTCTACCAAACTCTACTTGACTCCACCTCACTCTACCACAGTCTACCCAGGCTCCATCCGACTCTACCTCACTCTACCACACTCTACCCCGACTCTACCTCTATCTACCACACTCTACCCTGTTTCAACCTGACACTACCTCACTCTACCACACTCAACCCTGGCTCGACCCGACTGTATCTCACTCTACCACACTCTACCCAGTTTCCACCCGACTCTACCTCACTCTACCACACTCTACCCTGGCTCAACCCGACTCTACCTCACTCCATCACACTCTACCCTGGCTCGTCCCAACTCTACCTCACTCTACCACACTCTATCCTGGCTCGATCCGATTCTACCTCACTCTACCACACCCTACCCTGGCTCGAGCCGACTCTACCTTACTCTACCACCCTCTACCCCGACTCTACTTCACTGTACCACTCTCTACCCCGACTCCACCTCACTCTACCACTCTCTAACCTGGCTCAAACCGACTCTACCTCACTCTACCACAGTCTACCCTGGCTCAACCCGACTCTACTTCACTCTACCACACTCTACCCTGTTTTGACCCGACTCTACCTAACTCTACCACACTCTACCACGACTCTACCTCACTCTACCACACTCTACCGACTCTACATCACTGTACGACACCCTATCCTCGCTCTACTTGACTCTAACTCACTCTACCACACTCTACCCCAACTCTTCCTCACTTACCACATTCTACCCTGGCTCGACCCGTATCTACCTCACTCTACCACAATCTACCCCGACTCTACCTCACTCTACCACACCCTATCCTGGCTCTACCCGACTCTACCTTGCTCTACCGCACTCTACCCCTGCTCTTCCTCACTCTACCCCACTGTACCCAGACTCTACCTCACTCTACCACACTCTACCCTGTCTCGACCTGTCTCTACCTCACTCTACCACACTGTACCCTGGCTCGACCCGAATCTACCTCACTCTACCACACTCTACCCTGGCTCATCCCGACTCTACCTCACTCTACCACACTCATCCCAGACTCAACCTCATTCTACCACACTCTACCCCGACTGTACCTCACTCTACCACTCTCTACCCTGGCTCAACCCGACTGTACTTTACTCTACCACACTCTACCCTGGCTCGACCCGACTGTATCTCACTCTACCACACTCTACCCAGTTTCCACCCGACTCTACCTCACTGTACCACACTCTACCCTGGCTCAACCCGACTCTACCTCACTCTATCACACTCTACCCTGGCTCGTCCCAACTCTACCTCACTCTACCACACTCTATCCTGGCTCGATCCGATTCTACCTCACTCTACCACACCCTACCCTGGCTCGAGCCGACTCTACCTTACTCTACCACCCTCTACCCCGACTCTACTTCACTGTACCACTCTCTACCCCGACTCCACCTCACTCTACCACTCTCTAACCTGGCTCAAACCGACTCTACCTCACTCTACCACAGTCTACCCTGGCTCAACCCGACTCTACTTCACTCTACCACACTCTACCCTGTTTTGACCCGACTCTACCTAACTCTACCACACTCTACCACGACTCTACCTCACTCTACCACACTCTACCGACTCTACATCACTGTACGTCACCCTATCCTCGCTCTACTTGACGCTAACTCACTCTACCACACTCTACCCCAACTCTTCCTCACTTACCACACTCTACCCTGGCTCGACCCGTATCTACCTCACTCTACCACAATCTACCCCGACTCTACCTCACTCTACCACACCCTATCCAGGCTCTACCCGACTCTACCTTGCTCTACCGCACTCTACCCCTTCTCTTCCTCACTCTACCCCACTGTACCCAGACTCTACCTCACTCTACCACACTCTACCCTGTCTCGACCTGTCTCTACCTCACTCTACCACACTCTACCCTGGATCGACCCGAATCTACCTCACTCTACCACACTCTACCCTGGCTCAACCCGACTCTACCTCACTCTACCACACTCATCCCAGACTCAAACTGATTCTACCACACTCTACCCCGACTGTACCTCACTCTACCACTCTCTACCCTGGCTCAACCCGACTGTACGTTACTCTACCACACTCTACCCTGGCTCAACCTGACTCTCCCTCACTCTACCACTCTCTACCCTGGCTCGATCCGACTTTACCTCACTCTACCACACTATAACCTGTGTAGACACGACTCTACCTCACTCTACCAAACTCTACCCCGACTCCACCTCACTCTACCACAGTCTACCCAGGCTCCACCCGACTCTACCTCACTCTACCACACTCAACCCTGGCTCGACCCGACTCTATCTCACTCTACCACACTCTACCCAGTTTCCACCCGACTCTACCTCACTCTACCACATTCTACCCTGGCTCAACCCGACTCTACCTCACTCCATCACACTCTACCCTGGCTCCTCCCAACTCTACCTCACTCTACCACACTCTATCCTGGCTCGATCCGATTCTACCTCACTCTACCACACCCTACCCTGGATCGACCCGACTCTACCTTACTCTACCACCCTCTACCCCGAGTCTACTTCACTGTACCACACTATACCCCGACTCCACCTCACTCTACCACTCTCTACCCTGGCTCAACCCGACTCTACCTCACTCTACCACTGTCTACCTTGGCTCAACCCGACTCTACCTCACTCTACCACACTCCACCCTGGCTCGACCCGACTCTCCCTCATTCTACTACACTATACCCTGACTCGACGCGACTCTACCTCACTCTACAACACTCTACCCTGGCTTGACCCGACTCTACCTCACACTTCCACACTCTACCTCAACTATACCTCACTCTACCACACTCTACCCTGGCTCGACCCGAATCTACCTCACTCTACCACACTCTGCCCTGGCTCAACCCGACTCTATTTCTCTCTACCACACTCTACCCTGAGTCGTCCTGACTCTACCTCACTCTACCACACTCTACCCTGTTTCGACCTGACTATACCTCACTCTACCACACTCTACCCTGTTTCGACCTGACTCTACCTCACTCTAACACACTCTACCCTGGCTCGATCCGACTCTACCTCACTCTCTCACACTCTACCCTGGCTCATCCCACCTCTACCTCAATGTACCACACCCTACCCCGATTTTACCTCACTCTACCACACTCTACCCAGGCTCAACCCGACTCTACCTCACTCTACCACAGTCTACCATGGCTCAACCCGACTCTACCTCACTCTACCACACTCTACCCTGGCTCAACCCGACTCTCCCTCACTCTACCACACTCTACCCTGGCTTGACCCGACTCTACCTCAACCTACAACACTTTACCCTGGCTAGACCCGACTCTACCTCACTCTTCCACACTCTACACCGACTCTACCTCACTCTACCACACTCTACCCAGTCTCGACCCGAATATACCTCACTCTAACATACTCTACCCTGGCTAAACCCGACTCTATCTCACTCTACCACACTATACTCTAGTTCGTCCTGACTCTACCTCACTCTACCACCCTCTACCCTGGTTCAACCCTGGCTCGACCCGACTCTCCCTCACTCTACCACACTCTACCATGGCTCGACCCGACTCTACCTAACTCTACCACACTCAACCCTGGCTAGACACGAGTTACCTCACTCTACCACACTCTACCCTGGCTCGACCCGACTCTACCTCACTCTTCCACACTCTACCCCTACTCTTCCTCACTCTACCACTCTCTAACCTGGCTCAAACCGACTCTACCTCACTCTACCACAGTCTACCCTGGGTCAACCCGATTCTACTTCACTCTACCACACTCTACCCTGTTTTGACCTGACTCTACCTATCTCTACCACACTCTACCACGACTCTACCTCACTCTACCACACTCCACCCTAGCTCGACCCGACTCTACCTCACTCTACCACATTCTACCGACTCTACATGACTGTACCACACCCTATCCTGGCTCTACCCGACTCTACCTCACTCTACCCTGGCTCGACCCGAGTCTACCTCACTCTAGCACACTCTACCCTAGCTCGACCCAACCCTACCTCTCTCTACAACACTCTACCCCGACTCTACCTCACTCTACCACACTCTACCCCGTCTCTACCTCACTCTACCACTCTCTACCCTGCCTCAATCCGACTTTACCTCACTCTACCAGAGTCTACCTTGTCTCAACCTGACTCTACCTCACTCTACCTCACTCTACCCTGGCTCGACCCGACTCTCCCTCACTCTACCACACTCTACCCTGGCTCGACCGGACTCTACCTCACTCTACAGCACTCTACCCTGGATTTACCCGACTCTACCTCACTCTTCCACACTCTACCCCGATTCTACCTCACTCTACGACACTCTACCCTAGCTCGACCCGAATCTACCTCACTCTACCACACTCTACCCTGCCTCGACCCGACTCTATCTCACTCTTCCACACTCTACCCTGGGTCATCATGACTCTACCTCACTCTACCACACTCTACCCTGTTTCGACCCGACTCGATCTCACTCTACCACACTCTACCCTGGCTCGACCCGACTCTACCTCACTCTATCACACTCTAACCTGGCTCGTCCCACCTCTACCTCACTCTACCTCACTCTACCACACTCTACCGTGACTCGACCCGATTTTACCTCAATCTACCACACCCTACCCTGGCTCGAGTGGACTCTACCTCTCTGTACCACACTCTACCCCGACTCTCCCTCACTCTACCACACTCTACCCTGTCTCGACCTGACTCTACCTCACTCTACCATTCTCTACCCTGGCTTGACCTGACTCTACCTCACTCTACCATAGCTCGACCCGACTCTACCTCATTCTACCACACTCTACCCTTCCTCGACCCGACTCTACCTCACTCTATCCTACTCTATCCTGGCTCGACCCGACTCTCCCTCACTCTACCACTCTCTACCCTGGATCGACCCGACTGTACCTCACCCTACCGCACTCTACCCTGGCTCGATCCGAATCTACCTCACTGTATCACACTCTACCCTGGCTCATCCCACCTCTACCTCACTGTACCACACCCTACCCCGATTCTACCTCACTCTACCACACTCTACCCTGGCTGAACCCAACTCTACCTCACTCTACCACATTCTACCATGGCTCAACCCGACTCTACCTCACTCTACCACACTCTACCCTGGCTCAACCCGACTCTCCCTCACTCTACCACACTCTACCCTGGCTTGACCCGACTCTCCCTCACTCTACAACACTCTACCCTGGCTCGACCCGAATATACCTCACTCTACCATAGTCTACCCTTGCTAAACCCGACTCTATCTCACTCTACCACACTCTACCCGGGTTCGTCCTGACTCTACCTCACTCTACCACACTCTACCCTGTTTCGACCCGACTCTACCTCACTCTACCACACACTACCCTGGTTCAACCCTGGCTCAACCCGACTCTACCTCACTCTACCATACTCTACCCTGGCTCGATCCGACTCTACCTCACTCTATCACACTCTACCCTGTCTCATCCCACCTCTACCTCACTGTACCACACCCTACCCCAATTCTACCTCACTCTACCACACTCTACCCTGGCTGAAGCCGACTCTCCCTCACTCTACCACACTCTACCCTGGCTTGACCCGACTCTACCTCACTCTACAACACTGTACTCTGGATAGACCCGACTCTATCTCACTCTTCCACACTCTACCCCGACTCTACCTCACTCTACAACACTCTACCCTGGCTCGATCCGAATATACCTCACTCTACCATAGTCTACCCTTGCTAAACCCGACTCTATCTCACTCTACCACACTCTACCCTCGGTCGTCCTGACTCTACCTCACTCTAACACACTCTACCCTGTTTCGACCTGACTCTACCTCACTCTACCACACTCTACCCTGGCTCGACCCGACTCTACCTCACTCTTCCACACTCTACCCCGACTCTACCTCACTCTACCACTCTCTAACCTGGCTCAAACCGACTCTACCTCACTCTACCACAGTCTACCCTGGCTCAACCCGACTCTACTTCACTCTATCACACTCTACCCTGTTTTGACCTGACTCTACCTAACTCTACTACACTCTACCACGACTCTACCTCACTCTACCACACTCTACCGACTCTACATCACTGTACCACACCCTATCCTGACTCTTCCCGACTCTACCTCACTCTACCACATTCTACCATGGCTCAACCCGACTCTACCTCACTCTACCACACTCTACCCTGGCTCAACCCGACTCTCCCTCACTCTACCACACTCTACCCTGGCTTGACCCGACTCTCCCTCACTCTACAACACTCTACTCTGGATAGACCTGACTCTATCTCACTCTTCCACACTCTACCCCGACTCTACCTCACTCTACCACACTCTACCCTGGCTCGACCCGAATATACCTCACTCTACCATAGTCTACCCTTGCTAAACCCGACTCTATCTCACTCTACCACACTCTACCCGGGTTCGTCCTGACTCTACCTCACTCTACCACACTCTACCCTGTTTCGACCCGACTCTACCTCACTCTACCACACACTACCCTGGTTCAACCCTGGCTCAACCCGACTCTACCTCACTCTACCATACTCTACCCTGGCTCGATCCGACTCTACCTCACCCTATCACACTCTACCCTGTCTCATCCCACCTCTACCTCACTGTACCACACCCTACCCCAATTCTACCTCACTCTACCACACTCTACCCTGGCTCAAGCCGACTCTACATCACTCTACCACACTCTACCCTGGCTTGACCCGACTCTACCTCACTCTACAACACTGTACTCTGGATAGACCCGACTCTATCTCACTCTTCCACACTCTACCCCGACTCTACCTCACTCTACCACACTCTACCCTGGCTCGATCCGAATATACCTCACTCTACCATAGTCTACCCTTGCTAAACCCGACTCTATCTCACTCTACCACACTCTACCCTCGGTCGTCCTGACTCTACCTCACTCTAACACACTCTACCCTGTTTCGACCTGACTCTACCTCACTCTACCACACTCAACCCTGGCTCTAACCGAGTTACCTCACTCTACCACACTCTACCCTGGCTCGACCCGACTCTACCTCACTCTTCCACACTCTACCCCGACTCTACCTCACTCTACCACTCTCTAACCTGGCTCAAACCGACTCTACCTCACTCTACCACAGTCTACCCTGGCTCAACCCGACTCTACTTCACTCTATCACACTCTACCCTGTTTTGACCTGACTCTACCTAACTCTACTACACTCTACCACGACTCTACCTCACTCTACCACACTCTACCGACTCTACATCACTGTACCACACCCTATCCTGACTCTTCCCGACTCTACCTCACTCTACCACACTCTACCCCGACTATACCTCACTCTACCACACTCTACCATGGCTCGACCCGAATCTACCTCACTCTACCACACTCTACCCTGGCTCGACCCGACTCTATCTCACTCTACCACACTCTACCCTGAGTCGTCCTGACTCTACCTCCCTCTACCACACTCTACCCTGTTTCGACCAGACTCTACCTCACTCTACCACACTCTACCCTGGCTAGATCCGACTCTACCTCACTCTATCACACTCTACCCTGGCTCATCCCACCTCTACCTCACTGTACCACACCCTAGCCCGATTCTACCTCACTCTACCACACTCTACCCTAGCTCGACCCGAATCTACCTCACTCTACCACACTCTACCCTGCCTCGACCCGACTCTATCTCACTCTTCCACACTCTACCCTGGGTCATCATGACTCTACCTCACTCTACCACACTCTACCCTGTTTCGACCCGACTCGATCTCACTCTACCACACTCTACCCTGGCTCGACCCGACTCTACCTCACTCTATCACACTCTAACCTGGCTCGTCCCACCTCTACCTCACTCTACCTCACTCTACCACACTCTACCGTGACTCGACCCGATTTTACCTCAATCTACCACACCCTACCCTGGCTCGAGTGGACTCTACCTCTCTGTACCACACTCTACCCCGACTCTCCCTCACTCTACCACACTCTACCCTGTCTCGACCTGACTCTACCTCACTCTACCATTCTCTACCCTGGCTTGACCTGACTCTACCTCACTCTACCATAGCTCGACCCGACTCTACCTCATTCTACCACACTCTACCCTTCCTCGACCCGACTCTACCTCACTCTATCCTACTCTATCCTGGCTCGACCCGACTCTCCCTCACTCTACCACTCTCTACCCTGGATCGACCCGACTGTACCTCACCCTACCGCACTCTACCCTGGCTCGATCCGAATCTACCTCACTGTATCACACTCTACCCTGGCTCATCCCACCTCTACCTCACTGTACCACACCCTACCCCGATTCTACCTCACTCTACCACACTCTACCCTGGCTGAACCCAACTCTACCTCACTCTACCACATTCTACCATGGCTCAACCCGACTCTACCTCACTCTACCACACTCTACCCTGGCTCAACCCGACTCTCCCTCACTCTACCACACTCTACCCTGGCTTGACCCGACTCTCCCTCACTCTACAACACTCTACCCTGGCTCGACCCGAATATACCTCACTCTACCATAGTCTACCCTTGCTAAACCCGACTCTATCTCACTCTACCACACTCTACCCGGGTTCGTCCTGACTCTACCTCACTCTACCACACTCTACCCTGTTTCGACCCGACTCTACCTCACTCTACCACACACTACCCTGGTTCAACCCTGGCTCAACCCGACTCTACCTCACTCTACCATACTCTACCCTGGCTCGATCCGACTCTACCTCACTCTATCACACTCTACCCTGTCTCATCCCACCTCTACCTCACTGTACCACACCCTACCCCAATTCTACCTCACTCTACCACACTCTACCCTGGCTGAAGCCGACTCTCCCTCACTCTACCACACTCTACCCTGGCTTGACCCGACTCTACCTCACTCTACAACACTGTACTCTGGATAGACCCGACTCTATCTCACTCTTCCACACTCTACCCCGACTCTACCTCACTCTACAACACTCTACCCTGGCTCGATCCGAATATACCTCACTCTACCATAGTCTACCCTTGCTAAACCCGACTCTATCTCACTCTACCACACTCTACCCTCGGTCGTCCTGACTCTACCTCACTCTAACACACTCTACCCTGTTTCGACCTGACTCTACCTCACTCTACCACACTCTACCCTGGCTCGACCCGACTCTACCTCACTCTTCCACACTCTACCCCGACTCTACCTCACTCTACCACTCTCTAACCTGGCTCAAACCGACTCTACCTCACTCTACCACAGTCTACCCTGGCTCAACCCGACTCTACTTCACTCTATCACACTCTACCCTGTTTTGACCTGACTCTACCTAACTCTACTACACTCTACCACGACTCTACCTCACTCTACCACACTCTACCGACTCTACATCACTGTACCACACCCTATCCTGACTCTTCCCGACTCTACCTCACTCTACCACATTCTACCATGGCTCAACCCGACTCTACCTCACTCTACCACACTCTACCCTGGCTCAACCCGACTCTCCCTCACTCTACCACACTCTACCCTGGCTTGACCCGACTCTCCCTCACTCTACAACACTCTACTCTGGATAGACCTGACTCTATCTCACTCTTCCACACTCTACCCCGACTCTACCTCACTCTACCACACTCTACCCTGGCTCGACCCGAATATACCTCACTCTACCATAGTCTACCCTTGCTAAACCCGACTCTATCTCACTCTACCACACTCTACCCGGGTTCGTCCTGACTCTACCTCACTCTACCACACTCTACCCTGTTTCGACCCGACTCTACCTCACTCTACCACACACTACCCTGGTTCAACCCTGGCTCAACCCGACTCTACCTCACTCTACCATACTCTACCCTGGCTCGATCCGACTCTACCTCACCCTATCACACTCTACCCTGTCTCATCCCACCTCTACCTCACTGTACCACACCCTACCCCAATTCTACCTCACTCTACCACACTCTACCCTGGCTCAAGCCGACTCTACATCACTCTACCACACTCTACCCTGGCTTGACCCGACTCTACCTCACTCTACAACACTGTACTCTGGATAGACCCGACTCTATCTCACTCTTCCACACTCTACCCCGACTCTACCTCACTCTACCACACTCTACCCTGGCTCGATCCGAATATACCTCACTCTACCATAGTCTACCCTTGCTAAACCCGACTCTATCTCACTCTACCACACTCTACCCTCGGTCGTCCTGACTCTACCTCACTCTAACACACTCTACCCTGTTTCGACCTGACTCTACCTCACTCTACCACACTCAACCCTGGCTCTAACCGAGTTACCTCACTCTACCACACTCTACCCTGGCTCGACCCGACTCTACCTCACTCTTCCACACTCTACCCCGACTCTACCTCACTCTACCACTCTCTAACCTGGCTCAAACCGACTCTACCTCACTCTACCACAGTCTACCCTGGCTCAACCCGACTCTACTTCACTCTATCACACTCTACCCTGTTTTGACCTGACTCTACCTAACTCTACTACACTCTACCACGACTCTACCTCACTCTACCACACTCTACCGACTCTACATCACTGTACCACACCCTATCCTGACTCTTCCCGACTCTACCTCACTCTACCACACTCTACCCCGACTATACCTCACTCTACCACACTCTACCATGGCTCGACCCGAATCTACCTCACTCTACCACACTCTACCCTGGCTCGACCCGACTCTATCTCACTCTACCACACTCTACCCTGAGTCGTCCTGACTCTACCTCCCTCTACCACACTCTACCCTGTTTCGACCAGACTCTACCTCACTCTACCACACTCTACCCTGGCTAGATCCGACTCTACCTCACTCTATCACACTCTACCCTGGCTCATCCCACCTCTACCTCACTGTACCACACCCTAGCCCGATTCTACCTCACTCTACCACACTCTACCCTGGCTCAACCCGACTCTACCTCACTCTACCACAGTCTACCGTGGCTCAACCCGACTCTTCCTCACTCTTCCACACTCTACCCTGACTCAACTAGACTCTCCCTCAATCTACCACACTCTACCCTGGCTTGACCCGACTCTACCTCAATCTACAACACTCTACCCTGGATTGACCCGACTCTACCTCACTCTTCCACACTCTACCCCTACTCTACCTCACTCTACCACACTCTACCCTGGCTCGGCCCGAATATACCTTACTCTACCATAGTCTACCCTTGCAAAACCCGATTCTACCTCAGTCTACCACACTCTACCCTGGCTAGACTGACTCTACCTCACTCTTCCGCACTCTATCCCGACTCTACCTCACTCTACCACACTGTACCCTGTTTCGACCCGACTCTACCTCACTCTACCATTCTCTACCCTGGCTTGACCTGACTCTACCTCACTCTACGTCACTCTACCATAGCTCGACCCGACTCTACCTCATTCTACCACACTCTACCCTTCCTCGACCCGACTCTACCTCACTCTATCCTACTCTATCCTGGCTCGACCCGACTCTCCCTCACTCTACCACTCTCTACCCTGGATCGACCCGACTGTACCTCACCCTACCGCACTCTACCCTGGCTCGATCCGAATCTACCTCGCTGTATCACACTCTACCCTGGCTCATCCCACCTCTACCTCACTGTACCACACCCTACCCCGATTCTACCTCACTCTACCACACTCTACCCTGGCTGAACCCAACTCTACCTCACTCTACCACATTCTACCATGGCTCAACCCGACTCTACCTCACTCTACCACACTCTACCCTGGCTCAACCCGACTCTCCCTCACTCTACCACACTCTACCCTGGCTTGACCCGACTCTCCCTCACTCTACAACACTCTACCCTGGCTCGACCCGAATATACCTCACTCTACCATAGTCTACCCTTGCTAAACCCGACTCTATCTCACTCTACCACACTCTACCCGGGTTCGTCCTGACTCTACCTCACTCTACCACACTCTACCCTGTTTCGACCCGACTCTACCTCACTCTACCACACACTACCCTGGTTCAACCCTGGCTCAACCCGACTCTACCTCACTCTACCATACTCTACCCTGGCTCGATCCGACTCTACCTCACTCTATCACACTCTACCCTGTCTCATCCCACCTCTACCTCACTGTACCACACCCTACCCCAATTCTACCTCACTCTACCACACTCTACCCTGGCTGAAGCCGACTCTCCCTCACTCTACCACACTCTACCCTGGCTTGACCCGACTCTACCTCACTCTACAACACTGTACTCTGGATAGACCCGACTCTATCTCACTCTTCCACACTCTACCCCGACTCTACCACACTCTACAACACTCTACCCTGGCTCGATCCGAATATACCTCACTCTACCATAGTCTACCCTTGCTAAACCCGACTCTATCTCACTCTACCACACTCTACCCTCGGTCGTCCTGACTCTACCTCACTCTAACACACTCTACCCTGTTTCGACCTGACTCTACCTCACTCTACCACACTCTACCCTGGCTCGACCCGACTCTACCTCACTCTTCCACACTCTACCCCGACTCTACCTCACTCTACCACTCTCTAACCTGGCTCAAACCGACTCTACCTCACTCTACCACAGTCTACCCTGGCTCAACCCGACTCTACTTCACTCTATCACACTCTACCCTGTTTTGACCTGACTCTACCTAACTCTACTACACTCTACCACGACTCTACCTCACTCTACCACACTCTACCGACTCTACATCACTGTACCACACCCTATCCTGACTCTTCCCGACTCTACCTCACTCTACCACATTCTACCATGGCTCAACCCGACTCTACCTCACTCTACCACACTCTACCCTGGCTCAACCCGACTCTCCCTCACTCTACCACACTCTACCCTGGCTTGACCCGACTCTCCCTCACTCTACAACACTCTACTCTGGATAGACCTGACTCTATCTCACTCTTCCACACTCTACCCCGACTCTACCTCACTCTACCACACTCTACCCTGGCTCGACCCGAATATACCTCACTCTACCATAGTCTACCCTTGCTAAACCCGACTCTATCTCACTCTACCACACTCTACCCGGGTTCGTCCTGACTCTACCTCACTCTACCACACTCTACCCTGTTTCGACCCGACTCTACCTCACTCTACCACACACTACCCTGGTTCAACCCTGGCTCAACCCGACTCTACCTCACTCTACCATACTCTACCCTGGCTCGATCCGACTCTACCTCACCCTATCACACTCTACCCTGTCTCATCCCACCTCTACCTCACTGTACCACACCCTACCCCAATTCTACCTCACTCTACCACACTCTACCCTGGCTGAAGCCGACTCTCCCTCACTCTACCACACTCTACCCTGGCTTGACCCGACTCTACCTCACTCTACAACACTGTACTCTGGATAGACCCGACTCTATCTCACTCTTCCACACTCTACCCCGACTCTACCTCACTCTACAACACTCTACCCTGGCTCGATCCGAATATACCTCACTCTACCATAGTCTACCCTTGCTAAACCCGACTCTATCTCACTCTACCACACTCTACCCTCGGTCGTCCTGACTCTACCTCACTCTAACACACTCTACCCTGTTTCGACCTGACTCTACCTCACTCTACCACACTCTACCCTGGCTCGACCCGACTCTACCTCACTCTTCCACACTCTACCCCGACTCTACCTCACTCTACCACTCTCTAACCTGGCTCAAACCGACTCTACCTCACTCTACCACAGTCTACCCTGGCTCAACCCGACTCTACTTCACTCTATCACACTCTACCCTGTTTTGACCTGACTCTACCTAACTCTACTACACTCTACCACAACTCTACCTCACTCTACCACACTCTACCGACTCTACATCACTGTACCACACCCTATCCTGACTCTTCCCGACTCTACCTCACTCTACCACATTCTACCATGGCTCAACCCGACTCTACCTCACTCTACCACACTCTACCCTGGCTCAACCCGACTCTCCCTCACTCTACCACACTCTACCCTGGCTTGACCCGACTCTCCCTCACTCTACAACACTCTACTCTGGATAGACCTGACTCTATCTCACTCTTCCACACTCTACCCCGACTCTACCTCACTCTACCACACTCTACCCTGGCTCGACCCGAATATACCTCACTCTACCATAGTCTACCCTTGCTAAACCCGACTCTATCTCACTCTACCACACTCTACCCGGGTTCGTCCTGACTCTACCTCACTCTACCACACTCTACCCTGTTTCGACCTGACTCTACCTCACTCTACCACACACTACCCTGGTTCAACCCTGGCTCAACCCGACTCTACCTCACTCTACCATACTCTACCCTGGCTCGATCCGACTCTACCTCACCCTATCACACTCTACCCTGTCTCATCCCACCTCTACCTCACTGTACCACACCCTACCCCAATTCTACCTCACTCTACCACACTCTACCCTGGCTCAAGCCGACTCTACATCACTCTACCACACTCTACCCTGGCTTGACCCGACTCTACCTCACTCTACAACACTGTACTCTGGATAGACCCGACTCTATCTCACTCTTCCACACTCTACCCCGACTCTACCTCACTCTACCACACTCTACCCTGGCTCGATCCGAATATACCTCACTCTACCATAGTCTACCCTTGCTAAACCCGACTCTATCTCACTCTACCACACTCTACCCTCGGTCGTCCTGACTCTACCTCACTCTAACACACTCTACCCTGTTTCGACCTGACTCTACCTCACTCTACCACACTCAACCCTGGCTCTAACCGAGTTACCTCACTCTACCACACTCTACCCTGGCTCGACCCGACTCTACCTCACTCTTCCACACTCTACCCCGACTCTACCTCACTCTACCACTCTCTAACCTGGCTCAAACCGACTCTACCTCACTCTACCACAGTCTACCCTGGCTCAACCCGACTCTACTTCACTCTATCACACTCTACCCTGTTTTGACCTGACTCTACCTAACTCTACTACACTCTACCACGACTCTACCTCACTCTACCACACTCTACCGACTCTACATCACTGTACCACACCCTATCCTGACTCTTCCCGACTCTACCTCACTCTACCACACTCTACCCCGACTATACCTCACTCTACCACACTCTACCATGGCTCGACCCGAATCTACCTCACTCTACCACACTCTACCCTGGCTCGACCCGACTCTATCTCACTCTACCACACTCTACCCTGAGTCGTCCTGACTCTACCTCCCTCTACCACACTCTACCCTGTTTCGACCAGACTCTACCTCACTCTACCACACTCTACCCTGGCTAGATCCGACTCTACCTCACTCTATCACACTCTACCCTGGCTCATCCCACCTCTACCTCACTGTACCACACCCTAGCCCGATTCCACCTCACTCTACCACACTCTACCCTGGCTCAACCCGACTCTACCTCACTCTACCACAGTCTACCGTGGCTCAACCCGACTCTTCCTCACTCTTCCACACTCTACCCTGACTCAACCAGACTCTCCCTCACTCTACCACACTCTACCCTGGCTTGACCCGACTCTACCTCACTCTACAACACTCTACCCTGGATTGACCCGACTCTACCTCACTCTTCCACACTCTACCCCTACTCTACCTCACTCTACCACACTCTACCCTGGCTCGGCCCGAATATACCTTACTCTACCATAGTCTACCCTTGCAAAACCCGATTCTACCTCAGTCTACCACACTCTACCCTGGCTAGACTGACTCTACCTCACTCTTCCGCACTCTATCCCGACTCTACCTCACTCTACCACACTCTACCCTGTTTCGACCCGACTCTACCTCACTCTACCACACTCTACCCTGGCTCGATCCGACTCTACCTCACTCTATCACACTCTACCCTGGCACATCCCACCTCTACCTCACTGTACCACACCCAAGCCCGATTCTACCTCACTCTACCACACTCTACCCTGGCTCAACCCGACTCTACCACACTCTACCACAGTCTTCCATGGCTCAACCCGACTCTACCTCACTCTACCACACTCTCCCCTTGCTTAACCAGACTCTCCCTCACTCTACCGTACTCTACCCTGGCTTGACCCGACTCTACCTCACTCTACAACACTCTACCCTGGATAGACCCGACTCTACCTCACTCTTCCACACTCTACCCCGACTCTACCTCACTCTACCACACTCTACCCAGCCTCGACCCGAATATACCTTACTCTACCATAGTCTACCCTTGCAAAACCCGATTCTACCTCAGTCTACCACACTCTACCCTGGCTAGACCCGACTCTACCTCACTCTTCCGCACTCTATCCCGACTCTACCTCACTCTACCACACTCTACCCTGGCTCGACCCGACTCTACCTCACTCTACCACACTCTACCCTTGCTCAACCCGACTCGTCCTCACTCTACCACACTCTAACCTTGCTTGACCCGACTCTACCTTACTCTACAACACTCTACCCTGGCTAGACCCGACACTACCTCACTCTTCTACACTCTACCCCGACTCTACCTCACTCTGCCACACTCTAACCTTGCTCGAACCGAATATACCTCATTCTACCACACTCTACCCTGGTTCAACCCGACTCTATCTCACTATACCACACTATACCCTGGGGCGTCCTAACTCTACCTCACTCTACCACACTCTACCCTGTTTCGACCCAACTCTACCCCACTCTACCACACTCTACCCTGGCTCAACCATGGCTCAACCCGAGTCTACCTCACTCTACCACACTCTACCCTGGCTCGACCCGACTGTCCCTCACTCTACCACACTCTACCATGGCTCGACCCGACTCTACCTCACTTTACCACACTCAACCCTGGCTCGACACGACTTACCTCACTCTACCACACTCTACCCTGGGTCGACGCGACTCTACCTCACTCTACTCCACACTACCACGACTCTACCTCACTCTACCACTCTCTACCCTGGTTCAACCCGAATCTACTTCACTCTTCCACAGTCTACCCTGGCTCTACCCGACTCTACCTCACTCTACCACACTCTACCCTGCCTCGACCCGACTGTCCCTCACTCTACCACACTCTACCATGGTTCGACCCGACTCAACCTCACTCTACCACACTCTACCCTGGCTACACCCGACTCTACCTCACTCTTCCACACTCTATCCCGACTCAACCTCACTCTACCACACTCTACCCTGGCTCGACCCGAATCTACCTCTGTCTACCACACTCTACCCTGTCTCGACCTGACTCTACCTCACTCTACCACACTATACCCTGGGTGGACACGACTCTACCTCACTCTACCACACTCTACCCTGTCTCGACCTGACTCTACCTCACGCTACCACACTCTACCTTGTCTCGACCTGACTCTACCTCACTCTACCACATTCTACCCTGGCTCGACCCGAGTCTACCTCACTCTACCACACTCTACCCTGTTTCGACCCGACTCTACCTCACTCTACCACACTTTACCCTGGCTCAACCATGGCTCAACCCGAGTCTACCTCACTCTACCACACTCTACCCTGGCTCGACCCGACTGTCCCTCACTCTACCACACTCTACCATGGCTCGACCCGGCTCTACCTCACTCTACCACACTCAACCCTGGCTCGACACGAGTTACCTCACTCTATCACACTCTACCCTGTCTCGACCCGACTCTACCTCACTCTACCCCACACTACCACGACTGTACCTCACTCTACCACCCTCAACCCTCGCTCAACCCAAATCTACCTCACTCTACCACAGTCTACACTGGCTCTACCCGACTCTACCTCACTCTACCACACTCAACCCTGGCTCGACGCGAATTACCTCACTCTACCACACTCTACCCTGGCTCGACCCGACTCTACCTCACTCTACCCCACACTACCACGACTCTACCTCACTCTACCACTCTCTACCCTGGCTCGACCCGACTGTTCCTCACACTACCACACTCTACCATGGCTCGACCCGACTTAACCTCACTCTACCACACTCTACCCTGGCTAGACCCGACTCTACCTCACTCTTCCACACTCTATCCCGACTATACCTCACTCTACCACACTCTACCCTGGCTCGACCCGAATCTACCTCTGTCTACCACACTCTACCCTGGCTCGACCCGACTCTACCTCACTCTACCACACTCTACCCTGGCTCAAAACGACTCTACCTCACTCTACAATACTCTACCCTGGCTTGACCCGACTCTGCCTCACTCTTCCACACTCTATCCCGACTATACCTCACTCTACCACACTCTACCCTGGCTCGACACGAATCTACCTCACTCTATCACACTCTACCCTGCCTCAACCCGACTCTATGTCACTCTACCACACTCTACCCTGGGTCGTCCTGACTCTACCTAACTCTACCACACTCTACCCTGTTTCGACCCTACTCTACCTCACTCTAGCACACTCTACCCTAGTTCAACCCTGGCTCAACCCGAGTCTACCTCACTCTACGACACTCTACCCTGGCTCGACCCGACTCTCCCTCACTCTACCACACTCTACCGTGGCTCGACCCGACTCTACCTCACTCTACCACACTCAACCCTGGCTCGACCCGAGTTACCTCACTTTACCACACTCTACCCTGGCTAGACCCGACTCTACCTCAGTCTTCCACACTCTACCCCGACTCTACCTCACTCTACCACTCTCTAACCTGGCTCAAACTGACTCTACCTCACTCTACCGCAGTCTACCCTGGCTCAACCTGACTCTACATCACTCTACCACACTCTACCCTGTTTTGACCCGACTCTACCTAACTCTACCACTCTCTACCGACTCTACATCACTGTACCACACCCTATCCTCGCTCTACCCGACTCTACCTCACTCTACCACACTCTACCCCGACTCTTCCTCACTTACCACACTCTACCCTGGCTAGACCCGTATCTACCTCACTCTACCTCACTCTACCCTGGTTCGACCTGACTCTACCTCAGTCTACCACTCTCAACCCTGGCTCGACCCGAGTTACCTCACTCTACCACAATCTACCCTGGCTCGACCCGACTCTACCTCACTCTTCCACACTCTACCCCGACTCTACCTCACTCTACCACTCTCTAACCTGGCTCAAACCGACTCTACCTCACTCTACCACAGTCTACCCTGGCTCGACCCGACTCTACTTCACTCTACCACACTCTACCCTGTTTTTACCTGACTCTGCCTAACTCTACCACACTCTACCACGACTCTACCTCACTCTACCACACTCTACCGACTCTACATCACTGTACCACACCCTATCCTCGCTCTACCCGACTCTACCTCACTCTACCACACTCTAACCCGACTCTTCCTCACTTACCACACTCTACCATGGCTCGAACCGTATCTACCTCACTCTACCACACTCTACCCCGACTCTACCTCACTCTACCCCACCCTATCCTGGCTCTACCCGACTCTACCTTTCTCTACCACACTCTACCCCGGCTCTTCCTCACTCTACCCCAATGTACCCAGACTGTACCTCGCTCCACCACACTCTACCCTGTCTCGACCTGACTCTACCTCACTCTACCACACTCTACCCTGGCTCGACCCGAGTCTACCTCACTCTACCAAACTCAACTCTGGCTAAACCCGACTCTACCTCACTCTACCACACTCATCCCAGTCTCTACCTCATTCTACCACACTCTACCCCGACTCTACCTCACTCTACCACTCTCTACCCTGTCTCGACCCGACTGTACGTTACTCTACCACACTCTACCCTGGCACAACCTGACTCTCCCTCACTCTGCTACTCTCTACCCTGGCTCTACCCTACTCTCCCTCACTCTACCACAATCTACCCTGGCTCGACCCGACTTTACCTCACTCTACGACACTATACCCTGGGTAGACCCGTCTCTACCTCACTCTACCACACTCTACCCTGTCTCGACCTGACTCTACCTCACTCTACCACACTCTACCCTGTCTCGACCTGATTCTACCTCACTCTACCACACTCTATCCTGGGTAGACACGACTCTACCTCACTCTACCACACTCTACCCTGTCTCGACCTGACTCTACCTCACTCTACCACACTCTACCCTGTCTCGACCTGACTCTACCTCACTCTACGACACTATACCCTGGGTAGACCCGACTCTACCTCACTCTACCACACTCTACCCTGTCTCGACCTGACTCTACCTCACTCTACCACACTATACCCTGCGTAGACACGACTCTACCTCACTCTACCACACTCTACCCTGTCTCGACCTGACTCTACCTCACTCTACCACACTCTACCCTGTCTCGACCTGACTCTACCTCACTCTACGACACTATACCCTGGGTAGACCCGACTCTACCTCACTCTACCACACTCTACCCTGTCTCGACCTGACTCTACCTCACTCTACCACACTATACCCTGCGTAGACACGACTCTACCTCACTCTACCACACTCTACCCTGTCTCGACCTGACTCTACCTCACTCTACCACACTCTACCCTGTCTTGACCTGACTCTACCTCACTCTACCACACTCTACCCTGTCTCTACCTGACTCTACCTCACTCTACCACACTATACCCTGGATAGACACGACTCTACCTCACTCTACCACACTCTACCCTGTCTCGACCTGACTCTACCTCACTCTACCACACTCTACCCTGGGTAGACACGACTCTATCTCACCCTACCACACTCTACCCTGTCTCGACGTGACTCTACCTCACTCTACCACACTCTAACTTGTCTCGACCTGACTCTACCTCACTCTACCACACTCTACCCTGGCTCGACCCGAGTCTACCTCACTCCACCACACTCTACCCTGTTTTGACCCGACTCTACCTCACTCTACCACACTCTACCCTTGCTCAACCATGGCTCAAGCCGAGTCTACCTCTCTCTACCACACTCTACCCTGGCTCGACCCGACTGTCCCTCAATCTACCACCCTCTACCATGGCTCGACCCGGCTCTACCTCACTGTACCACACTCATCCCTGGCTCGACACGAGTTACCTCACTCTTCCACACTCTACCCTGTCTCGACCCGACTCTACCTCACACAACCCCACACTACCACGACTGTACCTCACTCTACCACTCTCTACCCTGGCTCAACCCGAATCTACCTCACTCTACCTCAGTCTACCCTGGCTCTACCCGACTTTACCTCACTCTACCACACTCTACCCTGGCTCGACCCGACTGTCCCTCACTCTACCACACTCTACCATGGCTCGACCCGACTCAACCTCACTCTACCACACTCTACCCTGGCTAGACCCGAGTCTACCTCACTCTTCCACACTCTATCCCGACTGTACCTCACTCTACTACCCTCTACCCTGGCTCAACCCGAATTTACCTCTGTCTACCACACTCTACCCTGGTTCGACCCGACTCTACCTCACTCTACCACACTCTACCCCGACTCTACCTCACTCTACCAAACCCTATCCTAGCTCTACCCGACTCTACCTCACTCCACCACACTCTACCCCGACTCTACCTCACTCTACACCACTCTAACCCGACTCTACCTCACTCTACCACACTCTACCCTGTCTCGACCTGACTCTACCTCACTCTACCACACTCTACCCTGGCTCGACCCGAGTCTACCTGACTCTACCATACTCTACCCTAGCTCAACCCGACTCTACCTCACTCTACCACACTGTACCCCGATTCTACCTCACTCCTACCATAGTCTACCCCGACTCTACCTCACTCTACCACTCTCTACCCTCGCTCAACCCGACTGTACCTTACTCTACCACACTCTACCCTGGCTCGACACGACTCTCCCTCACTCTACAACACTCTACCCTGGCTCGACACGACTCTACCGCACTCTACCACACTCATCCCAGACTCTACCTCATTCTACCACACTCTACCCCAACTCTACCTCACTCTACCACTCTCTACCCTGGCTCAACACGACTGTACGTTACTCTACCACACTCTACCCTGGCTCAACCTGACTCTCCCTCACTCTACCACTCTCTACCGTGGCTCTACCCGACTCTCCCTCACTCTACCACAATCTACCCTGGCTTGATCCGACTTTACCTCACTCTACCACACTCTACCCAGTTTCCACCCGACTCTACTTCACTCTACCACAATCTACCCTGGCTCAACCCGACTCTACCTCACTCTATCACACTCTACCTTGGCTCGTCGCAACTCTACCTCACTCTACCACACTCTACCCTGGCTCGATCCGATTCTACCTCACTCTATCACACTCTACCCTGGCTCGTCCCAACTCTACCTCACTCTACCACACTCTACCACACCCTACCCTGGCTCGACCCGACTCTACCTCACTCTACCACCCTCTACCCCGACTCTACTTCACTGTACCACACTCTACCCCGACTCTACCTCACTCTACCACTCTCTACCCTGGCTCAACCCGACTCTACCTCACTCTACCACTGTGTACCTTGGCTCAACCCGACTCTACCTCACTCTACCTCACTCTACCACACTCTCCCATGGCTTGACCCGACTCTCCCTCACTCTACCACACTCTATCCTGGCTCGACGTGACTCTACCTCACTCTACAACACTCTACCGTGGCTTGACCCGACTCTACCTCACTCTTCCACACTCTAACCCGACTATACCTCACTCTACCACACTCTACCCTGGCTTTAACCGAATCTACCTCACTCTACCACACTCTACCCTGGCTCAACCCGACTCTATCTCACTCTACCACACTCTACCCTGAGTCGTCCTGACTCTACCTCACTCTACCACACTCTACCCTGTTTCAACCTGACTCTACCTCACTGTACCACACCCTACCCCGATTCTACGTCACTCTACCACACTCTACCCTGGCTCAACCCGACTCTACCTCACTCTACCACAGTCTACCATGGCTCAACCCGACTCTACCTCACTCTACCACACTCTACCCTGGCTCAACCCGACTCTCCCTCACTCTACCACACTCTACCCTGGCTTGACCCGACTCTACCTCAACCTACAACACTCTACCCTGGCTAGACCCGACTCTACCTCACTCTTCCACACTCTACCCCGACTCTACCTCACTCTACCACACTCTACCCAGGCTCGACCCGAATATACCTCACTCTAACATACTCTACCCTGGCTAAACCCGACTCTATCTCACTCTACCACACTGTACCCTGGGTCGTCCTGACTCTACCTCACTCTACCACACTCTACCCTGTTTCGACCCGACTCTACCTCACTCTACCACACTCTACCCTGGTTCAACCCTGGCTCAACCCGACTCTACCTCACTCTACGACACTCTACCCTCGCTCGACCCGACTCTCCCTCACTCTACCACACTCTACCATGGCTCGACCCCACTCTACCTCACTCTACCACACTCAACCCTGTCTCGACCCGAGTTACCTCACTCTACCACACTCTACCCTGGCTCGACCCGACTCTACCTCACTCTTCCACACTCTACCCCGACTCTACCTCACTCTACCACTCTTTAACCTGGCTCACACCGACTCTACCTCACTCTACCACAGTCTACCCTGGGTCAACCCGATTCTACTTCCCTCTACCACACTCTACCCTGTTTTGACTTGACTCTACATAACTCTACCACACTCTACCACGACTCTACCTCACTCTACCACACTCTACCCTGGCTCGACCCGACTCTACCTCACTCTACCACACTCTACCGACTCTACATCACTGTACCACACCCTATCCTGGGTCTACCCGACTCTACCTCACTCCACCACACTCTACCCCAACTCTTCCTCACTTACCACACTCTACCCTTGCTCAACCTGTCTCTCCCTCACTCTACCACTCTCTGCCCTGGCTCTACCCGACTCTCCCTCACTCTACCACAATCTACCCTGGCTTGACCCGACTTTACCTCACTCTACCACACCATACCCTGGGTAGACACGACTCTACCTCACCCTACCAAACTCTACCTCGACTCCACCTCACTCTACCACAGTCTACCCTGGCTTCACCCGATTCTACCTCACTCTACCACACTCTACCCCGACTCTACCTCTATCTACCACACTCTACCCTGTTTCAACCTGACTCTACCTCACTCTACCACACTCTACCCTGGCTCAACCCGACTCTATCTCACTCTACCACACTCTACCCAGTTTCCACCCGACTCTACCTCACTCTACCACACTCTACCCTGGCTCAACCCGACTATACCTCACTCTATCACACTCTACCCTGGCTCGTCCCAAATTTACCTCACTCTACCACACTCTCCCCTAGCTCGATCCGACTCAACTTCACTTTACCACACTCTACCCCGACTCTACCTCACTCTACCACTCTCTACCCTGGCTCAACCCGACTCTACCTCACTCTACCACTGTCTACCTTGGCTCAACCCGACTCTACCTCAATCTACCACACTCTACTCTGGCTCGCCCCGACTCTCCCTCACTCTACAACACTCTATCCTGGCTTGACCCGACTCTACCTCAGTCTTCCACACTCTAACCCGACTACACCTCACTCTACCACACTCTACCCTTGCTCGACCCGAATCTACCTCACTCTACCACACTCTACCCTGGCTCAACCCGACTCTATCTCACTCTACCACACTCTACCCTGAGTCGTCCTGACTCTACCTCACTCTACCACACTCTACCCTGTTTCGACCTGACTCTACCTCACTCTAACACACTCTAACCTGGCTCGATCCGACTCTACCTCACTCTATCACACTCTACCCTGGCTCATCCCACCTCTACCTCACTGTACCACACCCTACCCCGAGTCTCCCTCACTCTACCACACTCTACCCTGGCTCAACCCGACTCTACCTCACTCTACCGCAGTCTACCATGGCTCAACCCGACTCTACCTCACTCTACCACACTCTACCCTGGCTCAACCCGACTCTCCTTCACTCTACCACACTCTACCCTGGTTTGACCCGACTCTACATCAACCTACAACACTCTACCCTGGCTAGACCCGACTCTACCTCACTCTTCCACACTCTACCCCGACTCTACCTCACTCTACCACACTCTACCCAGGCTCGACCCGAATATACCTCACTCTAACATACTCTACCCTTGCTAAACCCGACTCTATCTCACTCTACCACACTCTACCCTGGGTCGTCCTGACTTTCTTCACTCTACCACACTCTACCCTGTTTCGACCTGACTCTACCTCATTCTACCACACTCTACCCTGGTTCAACCCTGGCTCAACCCGACTCTACCTCACTCTACGACACTCTACTCTGGCTCGACCCGACTCTCCCTCACTCTACCACACTCTACCATGGATCGACCTGACTTTAACTCACTCTACCACACTCAACCCTGTCTCGACCCGAGTTACCTCACTCTACCACACTCTACCCTGGGTCGACCCGACTCTACCTCACTCTTCCACACTCTACCCCGACTCTACCTCACTCTACCACTCTCTAACCTGGCTCAAACCGACTCTACCTCACTCTACCACAGTCTACCCTGGCTCAACCCGATTCTACTTCCCTGTACCACACTCTACCCTGTTTTGACCTGACTCTACCTAACTCTACCACACTCTACCACGACTCTACCTCACTCTACCACACTCTACCCTGGCTCGACCCGACTCTACCTCACTCTACCACACTCTACCTACTCTACATCACTGTACCACACCCTATCCTGGCTCTACCCGACTCTACCATACTCTACCCCACACTACCCCGGCTCTACCTCACTCTACCCCACTCTACCCCGACTCTACCTCACTCTACCACACTCTACCCCGTCTCGACCTTACTCTACCTCACTCTAGCACACTCTACCCTGGCTCGACCCGAGTCTACCTCACTCTACCACACTCTACCCTAGCTCGACCCGGCTCTACCTCGCTCTACCACACTCTACCCCGACTCTACCTCACTCTACCACACTCTACCCCGACTCTACCTCACTCTACCACTCTCTACCCTGTCTCAATCCGACTTTACCTCACTCTACAAGAGTCTACCTTGGCTTAACCCGACTCTCCCTCACTTTACCACACTCTACCATGGCTCGACCCGACTCTACCTCACTCTACCACACTCTACCCTGGCTCGACCCGAGTTATCTCACTCTAACACACTCTACCCCGGCTCGACCCGACTCTACCTCACTCTTCCACACTCTACCCCGACTCTACGTCACTCTACCTCTCTCTAACCTGGCTAAAACCGACTCTACCTCACTCTACCACAGTCTACCCTGACTCAACCCGATTCTACTTCCCTCTACCACACTCTACCCTGTTTCGACCTGACTCTACCTCACTCTAACACACTCTAACCTGGCTCGATCCGACTCTACCTCACTCTATCACACTCTACCCTGGCTAATCCCACCTCTACCTCACTGTACCACACCCTACCCCGATTCTACCTCACTCTACCACACTCTACCCTGGCTCAACCCGACTCTACCTCACTCTACCACAGTCTACCATGGCTCAACCCGACTCTACCTCACTCTACCACACTCTACCCTGGCTCAACCCGACTCTCCCTCACTCTACCACACTCTACCCTGGCTTGACCGGAGTTACCTCACTATACCACACTCTACCCTGGCTCGACCCGACTCTACCTCACTCTTCCACACCCTACCCCGTCTCTACCTCACTCTACCACTCTCTAACCTGGCTCAAACCGACTCTACCTCACTCTACCACAGTCTACCCTCGCTCAACCCGATTCTACTTCCCTCTACCACACTCTACCCTGTTTTGACCTCACTCTACCTAACTCTACCACACTCTACTACGACTCTACCTCACTCTACCACACTCTACCCTGGCTCGACCCGACTCTACCTCACTCTACCGCACTCTACCTACTCTACATCACTGTACCACACCCTATCCTGGCTCTACCCGAGTCTACCTGACTCTACCACACTCTACCCCGACTCTTCCTCACTTACCACACTCTACCCTGGCTAGACCCGTATCTACCTCACTCTACCACACTCTACCCCGACTCTGCCTCACTCTACCACACCCTATCCTGGCTCTACCCGACTCTACCTTACTCTACCCCACTCTACCCCGGCTCTACCTCACTCTACCCCACTCTACCCCGACTCTACCTCAGTCTACCACACTCTACCCTGTCTCGACCTGACTCTACCTCACTCTACCACACTCTACCCTGGCTCGACCCGAGTCTTCCTCACTCTACCACACTCTACCCTGAATCGTCCTGACTCTACCTCACTCTACCACACTCTACCTACTCTACATCACTGTACCACACCCTATCCTGGCTCTACCCGACTCTATCTCACTCTACCACACTCTACCCCGACTCTTCCTCACTTACCACACTCTACCCTGGCTAGACCCGTATCTACCTCACTCTACCACACTCTACCCCGACTCTACCTCACTCTACCACACCCTATCGTGGCTCTACCCGACTCTAACTTACTCTACCCCACTCTACCCCGGCTCTACCTCACTCTACCCCACTCTACCCCGACTCTACCTCACTCTTCCACACTCTACTCCGTCTCGACCTGACTGTACCTCACTCTACCACATTCTACCCTGTCTCGACCCGAGTCTACCTGACTCTACCACACTCTACCCTAGCTCGACCCGACTCTACCTCGCTCTACCACACTCTACCCCGACTCTACCTCACTCTACCACACTCTACCCCAACTCTACCTCTCTCTACCCTGGCTGAATCCGACTTTACCTCACTCTACCAGAGTCTACCTTGGCTCAACCCGACTCTACCTCACTCTACCACACTCTACCCTGTCTCGACCCGACTCTCCCTCACTCTACCACACTCTACCCTGGCTCGACCGGACTCTACCTCACTCTACAGCACTCTATCCTGGATTGACCCGACTCTACCTCACTCTTCCACACTCTACCCCGACTCTACCTCACTCTACGACACTCTACCCTGGCTCGACCCGAATCTACCTCACTCTACCACACTCTACACTGGCTCAACCCGACTCTACCTGACTCTACCACACTCTACCCTGTTTCGACCCGCCTCGACCTCACTCTACGACACTCTACCCTGTCTCGACCCGACTCTACCTCACTCTATCACACTCTAACCTTGCTCTTCCCACCTCTACATCACTCTACCACACTCTACCGAGACTCGACCCGATTTTACCTAATTCTACCACACCCTACCCTGGCTCGACCCGACTCTACCTCTCTGTACCACACTCTACCCCGACTCTATATCACTCTACCACACTCTACCCTGTCTCGACCTGACTCTACCTCACTCTACCATTCTCTACCCTGGCTTGACCTGACTCTACCTCACTCTACCACTCTCTACCCTGGGTCAATCCGACTTTACCTCACTCTACCAGAGTCTACCTTGGCTCAACCCGACTCTACCTCACTCTACCACACTCTACCCTGGCTTGACCCGACTCTCCCTCACTCTACATCACTCTACCCTGGCTCGACCGGACTCTACCTCACTCTACGACACTCTACCCTGGCTCGACCCTACTCTCCCTCACTCTACCACAATCTACCCTTGCTTGACCCTACTTTACCTCACTCTACCACACTATACCCTGGGTAGACATGACTCTACCTCACTCTACCAAACTCTACCTCGACTCCACCTCACTCTACCACAGTCTACCCTGGCTCCACCCGACTCTACCTCACTGTACCACACTCTACCCCGACTCTACCTCTATCTACCACACTCTACCCTGTTTCAACCTGACTCTACCTCACTCTACCACACTCTACCCTGGCTCAACCCGACTCTATCTCACTCTACCACACTCTACCCAGTTTCCACCCGACTCTACCTCACTCTACCACACTCTACCCTGGCTCAACCCGACTCTATCTCGCTCTATCACACTCTACCCTGGCTCGTCCCAACTTTACCTCACTCTACCACACTCTACCCTGGCTCGATCCGATTCTACCTCACTCTACCACACCCTACCCTGGCTCGACCCGACTCTACCTTACTCTACCACCCTCTACCCCGACTCTACTTCACTGTACCACACTCTACCCCGACCCTACCTCACTCTACAACTCTCTACCCTGGCTCAACCCGACTCTACCTCACTCTACCACTGTCTACCTTGGCTCAACCCGACTCTACCTCACTCTACCACACTCTACCCTGGCACGACCCGACTCTCCCTCACTCTACAATACTCTACCCTGGCTTGACCCGAATCTACCTCACTCTACCACACTCTACCCTGGCTCAACCCGACTCTATCTCACTCTACCACACTCTACCCTGAGTCGTCCTGCCTCTACCTCACTCTACCACACTCTACCCTGTTTCGACCTGACTCTACCTCACTCTAACACACTATAACCTGGCTCGATCCGACTCTACCTCACTCTATCACACTCTACCCTGGCTCATCCCACCTCTACCTCACTGTACCACACCCTACCCCGATTCTACCTCACTCTACCACACTCTACCCTGGCTCAACCCGACTCTACCTCACTCTACCCAGGCTCGACCCGAATATACCTCATTCTAACATACTCTACCCTGGCTAAACCCGACTCTATCTCACTCTACCACACTCTACCCTGGGTCGTCCTGACTCTACCTCACTCTACCACACTCTACCCTGTTTCGACCTGACTCTACCTCACTCTACCACACTCTACCCTGGTTCAACCCTGGCTCAACCTGACTCTACCTCACTCTACAACACTCTACCCTGCCTCGACCCGACTCTCCCTCACTCTACCACACTGTACCACACTCTACCCCGTCTCGACCTGACTCTACCTCACTCTACCACACTCTACCCTGGCTCGACCCGAGTCTACCTCACTCTACCACACTCTACCCTGAGTCGTCCTGACTCTACCTCACTCTACCACACTCTACCTACTCTACATCACTGTACCACACCCTATCCTGGTTCTACCCGACTCTATCTCACTCTACCACACTCTACCCTGACTCTTCCTCACTTACCACACTCTACCCTGGCTAGACCCGTATCTACCTCACTCTACCACACCCTATCCTGGCTCTACCCGACTCTACCTTACTCTACCCTACTCTACCCCGGCTCTACCTCACTCTACCACACTCTACCCCGTCTCGACCTGACTGTACCTCACTCTACCACACTCTACCCTGGCTCGACCCGAGTCTACCTCACTCTACCACACTCTACCCTAGCTCGACCCGACTCTACCTCGCTCTACCACACTCTACCCCGACTCTACCTCACTCTACCACACTCTACCCCGACTCTACCTCTCTCTACCCTGGCTGAATCCGACTTTACCTCACTCTACCAGAGTCTACCTTGGCTCAACCCGACTCTACCTCACTCTACCACACTCTACCCTGGCTCGACCCGACTCTCCCTCACTCTACCACACTCTACCCTGGCTCGACCGGACTCTACCTCACTGTACAGCATTCTATCCTGGATTGACCCGACTCTACCTCACTCTTCCACACTCTACCCCGACTCTACCTCACTCTACGACACTCTACCCTGGCTCGACCCGAATCTACCTCACTCTACCACACTCTACACTGGCTCAACCCGACTCTACCTCACTCTACCACACTCTACCCTGTTTCGACCCGACTCGACCTCACTCTACGACACTCTACCCTGGCTCGACCCGACTCTACCTCACTCTATCATGCTCTGTCCTGGCTCGACCCGACTCTACCTCACTCTACCACACTCTACCCTGGCTTGACCTGACTCTACCTCACTCTAACACACACTTCCCTGACTCTACCTCACTCTACCACACTCTACCCTGGATCGACCCGACTGTACCTCACCCTACCGCATTCTACCCTTTCTCGATCCGATTCTACCTCACTCTATCACACTCTACCCTGGCTCATCCCACCTCTACCTCACTGTACCACACCCTACCCCGATTCTACCTCACTCTACCACACTCTACCCTGGCTTAACCCGACTCTACCTCACTCTACCACAGTCTACCATGGCTCAACCCGACTCTACCTCACTCTACCACACTCTACCCTGGCTAGACCCGACTCTACCTCACTCTACCACACTCTACCGACTCTACATCACTGTACCACACCCTATCCTGACTCTACCCGACTCTACCTCACTCTACCACACTCTACCCCGACTCTTCCTCACTTACCACACTCTACCCTGGCTAGATCCGTATCTACCTCACTATACCACACTCTACCTCGACTCTACCTCACTCTGCCACACCCTATCCTGGCTCTACCCGACTCTACCTTACTCTACCACACTCTACCCCTGCTCTACCTCACTCTACCCCACTCTACCCCGGCTGTACCTCACTCTACCACATTCTACCCCGTCTCGACCTGACTCTACCTCACTCTACCACACTCTACCCTGGCTCGACCCGAGTCTACCTCACTCTACCACACTCTACCCTAGTTCGACCCGACTCTACCTCGCTCTACCACACTCTACCCCGACTCTACCTCACTCTACCACACTCTATCCCGACTCTACCTCACTCTACCACTCTCTACCCTGCCTGAATCCGACTTTCCCTCACTCTACCAGAGTCTACCTTGGCTAAACCCGACTCTACCTCACTCTACCACACTCTACCCTGGCTCGACCCGACTCTCCCTCACTCTACCACACTCTACCCTGGCTCGACCGGACTCTACCTCACTCTACAGCACTCTACCCTGGATTGACCCGACTCTACCTCACTCTTCCACACCCTACCCCGACTCTACCTCACTCTACGACACTCTACCCTGACTCAACCCGAATCTACCTCACTCTACCACACTCTACCCTGGCTCAACCCGACTCTATCTCACTCTTCCACACTCTACCCTGGGTCATCATGACTCTACTTCACTCTACCACACTCTACCCTGTTTCGACCCGACTCAACCTCACTCTACCACACTCTACCCTGGCTCGACCCGACTCTTCCTCACTCTATCACACTCTAACCGGCTCGTCCCACCTCTACCTTACTCTACCACACTCTACCGTGACTCGACCCGATTTTACCTCACTCTACCACACCCTACCCTGGCTCGACCCGACTCTACCTCTCTGTACCACACTGTACCCTTACTCTACCTCACTCTACCACACTCTACCCTGTCTCGACCTGACTCTACCTCACTCTACCATTCTCTACCCTGGCTTGACCTGACTCTACCTCACTCTTCGTCACTCTACCATAGCTCGACCCGACTCTACCTCATTCTACCACACTCTACCCTTCCTCGACCCGACTCAACCTCACTCTATCATACTCTATCCTGGCTCGACCCGACTCTACCTCACTCTACCACACTCTACCCTGGCTCAACCCGACACTCCCTCACTCTACCACACTCTACCCTGGCTTGACACGATTCTACCTCACTCTACAACACTCTACTCTTGATAGACCGGACTCTACCTCACTCTTCCACACTCTACCCCGACTCTACCTCACGCTACCACACTCTGCCCTGGCTCGACACGACTATACCTCACTCTACCATAGTCTACCCTTGCTAAACCCGACTCTATCTTACTCTACCACACTCTATCCTGGGTCGTCCTGACTCTACCTCACTCTACCACACTCTACCACACTCTACCCTGTTTTGACCCGACTCTACCTCACTCTACCACACTCTACCCTGGCTCAACCCGACTCTTCCTCACTCTATCACACTCTACCCTGGCTCGTCCCAACTTTACCTCATTCTACCACACTCTACCCTGGCTCGATCCGATTCTACCTCACTCTACCACACCCTACCCTGGCTCGACCCGACTCTACCTTACTCTACCACCCTCTACCCCGACTCTACTTCTCTGTACCACACTCTAACCCGACTCTACTTCACTCTACCACTCTCTACCCTGGCTCAACCCGACTCTACCTCACTCTACCACTGTCTACCTTGGCTCAACCCGAATCTACCTCACTCTATGACACTCTACCCTGGCTCGACCCGACTCTCCCTCACTCTACCACACTCTACCATGGCTCGACCCGACTCTACCTCACTCTACCACACTCAACCCTGGCTCGACCCGAGTTACCTCACTCTACCACACTCTACCCTGGCTCGACCCGACTCTACCTCACTCTTCCACACTCTACCCCGACTCTACCTCACTCTACCACTCTCTAACCTGGTTCAAACCGAGTCTACCTCACTGTACCACAGTCTACCCTGGCTCAACCCGATTCTACTTCCCTCTACCACACTCTACCCTGTTTTGACTTGACTCTACCTAACTCTACCACACTCTACAACGACTCTACCTCACTCTACCACACTCTACCCTGGCTCGACCCAACTCTACCTCACTCTACCACACTCTACCGACTCTACATCACTGTACCACACCCTATGCTGGCTCTACCCGACTCTACCTTACTCTACCACACTCTACCCCGACTCTTCCTCACTTACCACACTCTACCCTGGCTAGACCCGTATCTACCTCACTCTACCACACTCTACCCCGACTCTACCTCACTCTACCACACCCTATCCTGGCTCTACCCAACTCTACCTTACTCTACCACACTCTACCCCGGCTCTACCTCACCCTACCCCACTCTACCCCGACTCTACCTCACTCTACCACACTCTACCCCGTCTCGACCTGACTCTACCTCACTCTACCACACTCTACCCAGGCTCGACCCAAGTCTACCTCACTCTACCACACTCTACCCTAGCTCGACCCGACTCTACCTCGCTCTACCACACTCTACCCCGACTCTACCTCACTCTACCACACTCTACCCCGACTCTACCTCACTCTACCACTCTCTACCCTAGCTCAATCCGACTTTACCTCACTCTACCAGAGTCTACCTTGGCTCAACCAGAGTCTACCTCACTCTACCACACTCTACCCTGGCTCGATCCGACTCTCCCTCACTCTACCACACTCTACCCTGGCTCGACTGGACTCTACCTCACTCTACAGCACTCAACCCTGGATTGACCCGACTCTACCTCACTCTTCCACACTCTACCCCGACTCTACCTCACTCTACGACTCTCTACCCTGGCTCGACCCGAATCTACCTCACTCTACCACACTCTACCCTGGCTCAACCCGACTCTATCTCACTCTTCCACGCTCTACCCTGGGTCATCATGACTCTACCTCACTCTACCACACTCTACCCTGTTTCAACCTGACTCAACCTCACTCTACCACACTCTACCCTGTCTCAACCCGACTCTACCTCACTCTATCACACTCTAACCTGGCTCGTCCCACCTCTACCTCACTCTACCACACTCTACCGTGACTCGACCCGATTTTACCTCACTCTACCACACCCTACGCTGGCTCGACCCGCCTCTACCTCTCTGTACCACACTCTACCCCGACTCTACCTCTCTCTACCACACTCTACCCTGTCTCGACCTGACTCTACCTCACTCTACCATTCTCTAAACTGGCTTGACCTGACTCAACCTCACTCTACGTCACTCTACCATAGCTCGACCCGACTCTACCTCATTCTACCACACTCTACCCTTCCTCGACCCGACTCTACCTCACTCTATCATACTCTATCCTGGCTCTACCCGACTCTACTTCACTCTACCACACTCTACCCTGGCTCGACCCGACTCTCCCTCACTCTACCACACTCTACCCTGGCTTGACACGACTCTACCTCACTCTACAACACTCTACTCTGGATAAACCTGACTCTACCTCACTCTTCCACACTCTACCCCGACTCTACCTCACGCTACCACACTCTACCCTGGCTCGACACTAATATACCTCACTCTACCATAGTCTACCCTTGCTAAACCCGACTCTATCTCACTCTACCACACTCTACCCTGGGTCGTCCTGACTCTACCTCACTCTACCACACTCTACCCTTTTTCGACCCGACTCAACCTCACTCTACCACACTCTACCCTGGCTCGATCCGACTCTACCTCACTCTATCACACTCTACCCTGGCTCATCCCACCTCTACCTCACTGTACCACACCCTACCCCGATTCTACCTCACTCTACCACACTCTACCCTGGCTCAACCCGACTCTACCTCACTCTACCACAGTCTACCATGGCTCAACCCGACTCTACCTCACTCTACCACACTCTACCCTGGCTCAACCCAACTCTCCCTCACTCTACCACACTCTACCCTGGCTTGACCCGACTCTACCTCAACCTACAACACTCTACCCTGGCTAGACCCGACTCTACCTCACTCTTCCACACTCTACCCCGACTCTACCTCACTCTACCACACTCTACCCAGGCTCGACCCGAATATACCTCACTCGAACATACTCTACCCTGGCTAAACCCGACTCTACCTCACTCTACCACACTCTACCCTGTTTCGACCCGATTCTACCTCACTCTACCACACTCTACCCTGGTTCAACCATGGCTCGACCCGACTCTACCTCACTCTACCACACTCAACCCTGGCTCGACCCGTGTTACCTCACTCTACCACACTCTACCCTGGCTCGACCCGACTCTACCTCACTCTTCCACACTCTACCCCGACTCTACCTCACTCTACCACTCTCTAACCTGGCTCAAACCGACTCTACCTCACTCTACCACAGTCTACCCTGTCTAAACCCGATTCTACTTCCCTCTACCACACTCTACCCTGTTTTGACCTGACTCTACCTAACTCTACCACACTCTACCACGACTCTACCTCACTCTACCACACTCTACCATGGCTCGACCCGACTCTACCTCACTCTACCACACTCTACCGACTCTACATCACTGTACCACTCCCTATCCTGGCTCTACCCGACTCTACCTCACTCTACCACACTCTACCCCAACTCTTCCTCACTTACCACACTCTACCCTGGCTAGACCCATATCTACCTCACTCTACCACACTCTACCCCAACTCTACCTCACTCTACCACACCCTATCCTGGCTCTACCCGACTCTACCTTACTCTACCCCACTCTACCCCTGCTCTACCTCACTCTACCCCACTCTACCCCGACTCTACCTCACTCTACCACACTCTACCCTGTCTCGACCTGACTCTACCTCACTCTACCACACTCTACCCTGGCTCGACCCGAGTCTACCACACTCTACCACACTCTACCCTAGCTCGACCCGACTTTACCTCGCTCTACCACACTCTACCCCGACTCTACCTCACTCTACCACTCTCTACCCTGGCTCAATCCGACTTTACCTCACTCTACCAGAGTCTACCTTTCCTCAACCCGACTCTACCTCACTCTACCACACTCTACCCTGGCTCGACCCGACTCTCCCTCACTCTACCACACTCTACCCTGGCTCGACCGGACTCTACCTCACTCTGCAGCACTCCATCCTGGATTGACCCGACTCTACCTCACTCTTCCACACTCTACCCCGACTCTACCTCACTCTACGACACTCTACCCTGGCTCGACCCGAATCTACCTCACTCTACCACACTCTATCCTGGCTCAACCCGACTCTATCTCACTCTTCCACACTCTACCCTGGGTCATCATGACTCTACCTCACTCTACCACACTCTACCCTGTTTTGACCTGACCCTACCTAACTCTACCACACTCTACCACGACTCTACCTCACTCTACCATACTCTACCCTGGGTAGACCCGACTCTACCTCACTCTACAACACTCTACCACAATCTACCCTGGGTAGACCCGACTCTACCTCACTCTACAACACTCTACCGACTCTACCACACTCTACCGACTCTACATCACTGTACCACACCCTATCCTGACTCTACCCGACTCTACCTCACTCTACCACACTCTACCCAGACTCTTCCTCAGTTACCACACTCTACCCTGGCTAGATCCATATCTACCTAACTCTACCACACTCTACCCCGACTCTACCTCACTCTGCCACACCCTATCCTGGCTCTACCCGACTCTACCTTACTCTACCACACTCTACCCCTGCTCTACCTCACTCTACCCCACTCTACCCCGACTGTACCTCACTCTACCACATTCTACCCCGTCTCGACCTGACTCTACCTCACTCTACCACACTCTACCCTGGCTCGACCCGAGTCTACCTCACTCTACCACACTCTACCCTAGCTCGACCCGACTCTACCTCGCTCTACCACACTCTACCCCGACTCTACCTCACTCTACCACACTGTATCCCGACTCTACCTCACTCTACCACTCTCTACCCTGGCTGAATCCGACTTTACCTCACTCTACCAGAGTCTACCTTGGCTAAACCCGACTCTACCTCACTCTACCACACTCTACCCTGGCTCGACCCGACTCTCCCTCACTCTACCACACTCTACCCTGGCTCGACCGGACTCTACCTCACTCTACAGCACTCTACCCTGGATTGACCCGACTCTACCTCACTCTTCCACACCCTACTCCGACTCTACCTCACTCTACGACACTCTACCCTGACTCGACCCGAATCTACCTCACTCTGCCACACTCTACCCTGGCTCAACCCGACTCTATCTCACTCTTCCACACTCTACCCTGGGTCATCATGACTCTACCTCGCTCTACCACACTCTACCCTGTTTCGACCCGACTCAACCTCACTCTACCACACTCTACCCTGGCTCGACCCGACTCTTCCTCACTCTATCACACTCTAACCTGGCTCGTCCCACCTCTACCTCACTCTACCACACTCTACCGTGACTCGACCCGATTTTACCTCACTCTACCACACCCTACCCTGGCTCGACCCGACTCTACCTCTCTGTACCACACTCTACCCTTACTCTACCTCACTCTACCACACTCTACCCTGTCTCGACCTGACTCTACCTCACTCTACCATTCTCTACCCTGGCTTGACCTGACTCTACCTCACTCTTCGTCACTCTACCATAGCTCGACCCGACTCTACCTCATTCTACCACACTCTACCCTTCCTCGACCCGACTCAACCTCACTCTATCATACTCTATCCTGGCTCGACCCGACTCTACCTCACTCTACCACACTCTACCCTGGCTCAACCCGACACTCCCTCACTCTACCACACTCTACCCTGGCTTGACACGACTCTACCTCACTCTACAACACTCTACTCTTGATAGACCGGACTCTACCTCACTCTTCCACACTCTACCCCGACTCTACCTCACGCTACCACACTCTGCCCTGGCTGGACACGACTATACCTCACTCTACCATAGTCTACCCTTGCTAAACCCGACTCTATCTCACTCTACCACACTCTACCCTGGGTCGTCCTGACTCTACCTCACTCTACCACACTCTACCCTGTTTTGACCCGACTCTACCTCACTCTACCACACCCTACCCTGGCTCAACCCGACTCTACCTCACTCTACCACTGTCTACCTTGGCTCAACCCGACTCTACCTCACTCTATGACACTCTACCCTGGCTCGACCCGACTCTCCCTCACTCTACCACACTCTACCATGGCTCGACCCGACTCTACCTCACTCTACCACACTCAACCCTGGCTCGACCCGAGTTACCTCACTCTACCACACTCTACCCTGGCTCGACCCGACTCTACCTCACTCTTCCACACTCTACCCCGACTCTACCTCACTCTTCCACTCTCTAACCTGGTTCAAACCGAGTCTACCTCACTCTACCACACTCTACCCTAGCTCGACCCGACTCTACCTCGCTCTACCACACTCTACCCCGACTCTACCTCACTCTACCACACTCTATCCCGACTCTACCTCACTCTACCACTCTCTACCCTGGCTGAATCCGACTTTACCTCACTCTACCAGAGTCTACCTTGGCTAAACCCGACTCTACCTCACTCTACCACACTCTACCCTGGCTCGACCCGACTCTCCCTCACTCTACCACACTCTACCCTGGCTCGACCGGACTCTACCTCACTCTACAGCACTCTACCCTGGATTGACCCGACTCTACCTCACTCTTCCACACCCTACTCCGACTCTACCTCACTCTACGACACTCTACCCTGACTCGACCCGAATCTACCTCACTCTACCACACTCTACCCTGGCTCAACCCGACTCTATCTCACTCTTCCACACTCTACCCTGGGTCATCATGACTCTACCTCGCTCTACCACACTCTACCCTGTTTCGACCCGACTCAACCTCACTCTACCACACTCTACCCTGGCTCGACCCGACTCTTCCTCACTCTATCACACTCTAACCTGGCTCGTCCCACCTCTACCTCACTCTACCACACTCTACCGTGACTCGACCCGATTTTACCTCACTCTACCACACCCTACCCTGGCTCGACCCGACTCTACCTCTCTGTACCACACTCTACCCTTACTCTACCTCACTCTACCACACTCTACCCTGTCTCGACCTGACTCTACCTCACTCTACCATTCTCTACCCTGGCTTGACCTGACTCTACCTCACTCTTCGTCACTCTACCATAGCTCGACCCGACTCTACCTCATTCTACCACACTCTACCCTTCCTCGACCCGACTCAACCTCACTCTATCATACTCTATCCTGGCTCGACCCGACTCTACCTCACTCTACCACACTCTACCCTGGCTCAACCCGACACTCCCTCACTCTACCACACTCTACCCTGGCTTGACACGACTCTACCTCACTCTACAACACTCTACTCTTGATAGACCGGACTCTACCTCACTCTTCCACACTCTACCCCGACTCTACCTCACGCTACCACACTCTGCCCTGGCTCGACACGACTATACCTCACTCTACCATAGTCTACCCTTGCTAAACCCGACTCTATCTCACTCTACCACACTCTACCCTGGGTCGTCCTGACTCTACCTCACTCTACCACACTCTACCCTGTTTTGACCCGACTCTACCTCACTCTACCACACTCTACCCTGGCTCAACCCGACTCTTCCTCACTCTATCACACTCTACCCTGGCTCGTCCCAACTTTACCTCATTCTACCACACTCTACCCTGGCTCGATCCGATTCTACCTCACTCTACCACACCCTACCCTGGCTCGACCCGACTCTACCTTACTCTACCACCCTCTACCCCGACTCTACTTCACTGTACCACACTCTAACCCGACTCTACTTCACTCTACCACTCTATACCCTGGCTCTACCCGACTCTACCTCACTCTACCACTGTCTACCTTGGCTCAACCCGACTCTACCTCACTCTATGACACTCTACCCTGGCTCGACCCAACTCTCCCTCACTCTACCACACTCTACCATGGCTCGACCCGACTCTACCTCACTCTACCACACTCAACCCTGGCTCGACCCGAGTTACCTCACTCTACCACACTCTACCCTGGCTCGACCCGACTCTACCTCACTCTTCCACACTCTACCCCGACTCTACCTCACTCTACCACTCTCTAACCTGGTTCAAACCGAGTCTACCTCACTCTACCACAGTGTACCCTGGCTCAACCCGATTCTACTTCCCTCTACCACACTCTACCCTGTTTTGACTTGACTCTACCTAACTCTACCACACTCTACCACGACTCTACCTCACTCTACCACACTCTACCCTGGCTCGACCCAACTCTACCTCACTCTACCACACTCTACCGAATCTACATCACTGTACCACACCCTATGCTGGCTCTACCCGACTCTACCTTACTCTACCACACTCTACCCCGCCTCTTCCTCACTTACCACACTCTACCCTGGCTAGACCCGTATCTACCTCACTCTACCACACTCTACCCCGACTCTACCTCACTCTACCACACCCTATCCTGGCTCTACCCGACTCTACCTTACTCTACCCCACTCTACCCCTGCTCTACCTCACTCTACCCCACTCTACCCCGACTCTACCTCACTCTACCACACTCTACCCCGTCTCGACTTAACTCTACCTCACTCTACCACACTCTACCCTGGCTCGACCCGAGTCTACCTCACTCTACCACACTCTACCCTAGCTCGACCCGACTCTACCTCACTCTACCACACTCTACCCTTTTTCGACCCGACTCAACCTCACTCTACCACACTCTACCCTGGCTCGATCCGACTCTACCTCACTCTATCACACTCTACCCTGGCTCATCCCACCTCTACCTCACTGTACCACACCCTACCCCGATTCTACCTCACTCTACCACACTCTACCCTGGCTCAACCCGACTCTACCTCACTCTACCACAGTCTACCATGGCTCAACCCGACTCTACCTCACTCTACCACACTCTACCCTGGCTCAACCCAACTCTCCCTCACTCTACTGCACTCTACCCTGGCTTGACCCGACTCTACCTCAACCTACAACACTCTACCCTGGCTAGACCCGACTCTACCTCACTCTTCCACACTCTACCCCGACTCTACCTCACTCTACCACACTCTACCCAGGCTCGACCCGAATATACCTCACTCGAACATACTCTACCCTGGCTAAACCCGACTCTACCTCACTCTACCACACTCTACCCTGTTTCGACCCGACTCTACCTCACTCTACCACACTCTACCCTGGTTCAACCCTGGCTCAACCCGACTCTACCTCACTCTACGACACTCTACCCTGGCTCAACCCGACTCTCCCTCACTCTATCACACTCTAACCTGGCTCGTCCCACCTCTACCTCACTCTACCACACTCTACCGTGACTCGACCCGATTTTACCTCACTCTACCACACTCTACCCTGGCTCAACCCGACTCTTCCTCACTCTATCACACTCTAACCTGGCTCGTCCCACCTCTACCTCACTCTACCACACTCTACCGTGACTCGACCCGATTTTACCTCACTCTACCACACCCTACCCTGGCTCGACCCGACTCTACCTCTCTGTACCACACTCTACCCTTACTCTACCTCACTCTACCACACTCTACCCTGTCTCGACCTGACTCTACCTCACTCTACCATTCTCTACCCTGGCTTGACCTGACTCTACCTCACTCTTCGTCACTCTACCATAGCTCGACCCGACTCTACCTCATTCTACCACACACTACCCTTCCTCGACCCGACTCAACCTCACTCTATCATACTCTATCCTGGCTCGACCCGACTCTACCTCACTCTACCACACTCTACCCTGGCTCAACCCGACACTCCCTCACTCTACCACACTCTACCCTGGCTTGACACGACTCTACCTCACTCTACAACACTCTACTCTTGATAGACCGGACTCTACCTCACTCTTCCACACTCTACCCCGACTCTACCTCACGCTACCACACTCTGCCCTGGCTCGACACGACTATACCTCACTCTACCATAGTCTACCCTTGCTAAACCCGACTCTATCTCACTCTACCACACTCTACCCTGGGTCGTCCTGACTCTACCTCACTCTACCACACTCTACCCTGTTTTGACCCGACTCTACCTCACTCTACCACACTCTACCCTGGCTCAACCCGACTCTTCCTCACTCTATCACACTCTACCCTGGCTCGTCCCAACTTTACCTCATTCTACCACACTCTACCCTGGCTCGATCCGATTCTACCTCACTCTACCACACCCTACCCTGGCTCGACCCGACTCTACCTTACTCTACCACCCTCTACCCCGACTCTACTTCACTGTACCACACTCTAACCCGACTCTACTTCACTCTACCACTCTATACCCTGGCTCTACCCGACTCTACCTCACTCTACCACTGTCTACCTTGGCTCAACCCGACTCTACCTCACTCTATGACACTCTACCCTGGCTCGACCCAACTCTCCCTCACTCTACCACACTCTACCATGGCTCGACCCGACTCTACCTCACTCTACCACACTCAACCCTGGCTCGACCCGAGTTACCTCACTCTACCACACTCTACCCTGGCTCGACCCGACTCTACCTCACTCTTCCACACTCTACCCCGACTCTACCTCACTCTACCACTCTCTAACCTGGTTCAAACCGAGTCTACCTCACTCTACCACAGTGTACCCTGGCTCAACCCGATTCTACTTCCCTCTACCACACTCTACCCTGTTTTGACTTGACTCTACCTAACTCTACCACACTCTACCACGACTCTACCTCACTCTACCACACTCTACCCTGGCTCGACCCAACTCTACCTCACTCTACCACACTCTACCGAATCTACATCACTGTACCACACCCTATGCTGGCTCTACCCGACTCTACCTTACTCTACCACACTCTACCCCGCCTCTTCCTCACTTACCACACTCTACCCTGGCTAGACCCGTATCTACCTCACTCTACCACACTCTACCCCGACTCTACCTCACTCTACCACACCCTATCCTGGCTCTACCCGACTCTACCTTACTCTACCCCACTCTACCCCTGCTCTACCTCACTCTACCCCACTCTACCCCGACTCTACCTCACTCTACCACACTCTACCCCGTCTCGACTTAACTCTACCTCACTCTACCACACTCTACCCTGGCTCGACCCGAGTCTACCTCACTCTACCACACTCTACCCTAGCTCGACCCGACTCTACCTCACTCTACCACACTCTACCCTTTTTCGACCCGACTCAACCTCACTCTACCACACTCTACCCTGGCTCGATCCGACTCTACCTCACTCTATCACACTCTACCCTGGCTCATCCCACCTCTACCTCACTGTACCACACCCTACCCCGATTCTACCTCACTCTACCACACTCTACCCTGGCTCAACCCGACTCTACCTCACTCTACCACAGTCTACCATGGCTCAACCCGACTCTACCTCACTCTACCACACTCTACCCTGGCTCAACCCAACTCTCCCTCACTCTACTGCACTCTACCCTGGCTTGACCCGACTCTACCTCAACCTACAACACTCTACCCTGGCTAGACCCGACTCTACCTCACTCTTCCACACTCTACCCCGACTCTACCTCACTCTACCACACTCTACCCAGGCTCGACCCGAATATACCTCACTCGAACATACTCTACCCTGGCTAAACCCGACTCTACCTCACTCTACCACACTCTACCCTGTTTCGACCCGACTCTACCTCACTCTACCACACTCTACCCTGGTTCAACCCTGGCTCAACCCGACTCTACCTCACTCTACGACACTCTACCCTGGCTCAACCCGACTCTCCCTCACTCTACCGCACTGTACCATGGCTCGACCCTACTCTACCTCACTCTACCACACTCAACCCTGGCTCGACCCGTGTTACCTCACTCTACCACACTCTACCCTGGCTCGACCCGACTCTACCTCACTCTTCCACACTCTACCCCGACTCTACCTCACTCTACCACTCTCTAACCTGGCTCAAACCGACTCTACCTCACTCTACCACAGTCTACCCTGTCTAAACCCGATTCTACTTCCCTCTACCACACTCTACCCTGTTTTGACCTGACTCTACCTAACTCTACCACACTCTACCACGACTCTACCTCACTCTACCACACTCTACCATGGCTCGACCCGACTCTACCTCACTCTACCACACTCTACCGACTCTACATCACTGTACCACACCATATCCTGGCTCTACCCGACTCTACTTCACTCTACCACGCTCTACCCCAACTCTTCCTCACTTACCACACTCTACCCTGGCTAGACCCGTATCTACCTCACTCTACCACACTCTACCCCGACTCTACCTCACTCTACCACACCCTATCCTGGCTCTACCCGACTCTACCTTACTCTACCCCACTCTACCCCTGCTCTACCTCACTCTACCCCACTCTACCCCGACTTTACCTCACTCTACCACACTCTACCCCGTCTCGACCTGACTCTACCTCACTCTACCACACTCTACCCTGGCTTGACCCGAGTCTACCTCACTCTACCACACTCTACCCTAGCTCGACCCGACTCTACCTCGCTCTACCACACTCTACCCCGACTCTACCTCACTCTACCACTCTCTACCCTGGCTCAATCCGGCTTTACCTCACTCTACCAGAGTCTACCTTTCCTCAACCCGACTCTACCTCACTCTACCACACTCTACCCTGGCTCGACCCGACTCTCCCTCACTCTACCACACTCTACCCTGGCTCGACCGGACTCTACCTCACTCTGCAGCACTCCATCCTGGATTGACCCGACTCTACCTCACTCTTCCACACTCTACCCCGACTCTACCTCACTCTACGACACTCTACCCTGGCTCGACCCGAATCTACCTCACTCTACCACACTCTATCCTGGCTCAACCCGACTCTATCTCACTCTTCCACACTCTACCCTGGGTCATCATGACTCTACCTCACTCTACCACACTCTACCCTGTTTCGACCCGACTCGACCTCACTCTACCACACTCTACCCTGGCTCGACCCGACTCTACCTCACTCTATCACACTCTAACCTGGCTCGTCCCACCTCTACCTCACTCTACCACACTCTACCGTGACTCGACCCGATTTTACCTAACTCTACCACACCCTACCCTGGCTCGACCCGACTCTACCTCTCTGTACCACACTCTACCCTGACTCTACCTCACTCTACCACACTCTACCCTGTCTCGACCTGACTCTACCTCACTCTACCATTCTCTACCCAGGCTTGACCTGACTCTACCTCACTCTATGTCACTCTACCACAGCTCAACCCGACTCTACCTCATTCTACCACACTCTACCCTTCCTCGACCCGACTCTACCTCACTCTATCATGCTCTATCCTGGCTTGACCCAACTCTACCTCACTCTACCACACTCTACCCTGGCTTGACCTGACTCTACCTCACTCTAACGCACACTTCCCTGACTCTACCTCACTCTACCACACTCTACCCTGGAACGACCCGACTGTACCTCACCCTACCGCACTCTACCCTTTCTCGATCCGATTCTACCTCACTCTATCACACTCTACCCTGGCTCATCCCACCTCTACCTCACTGTACCACACCCTACCCTGATTCTACCTCACTCTACCACACTCTACCCTGGCTTAACCCGACTCTACCTCACTCTACCACAGTCTACCATGGCTCAACCCGACTCTATCTCACTCTACCACACTCTACCCTGGCTCAACCCGACTCTCGCTCACTCTACCACACTCTACCCTGGCTTGACCCGACTCTACCTCACTCTACAACACTCTACTCTGGATTGACCCGACTCTACCTCACTCTTCCACACTCTACCCTGGCTCATCCCACCTCTACCTCACTGTATCACACTCTACCCCGATTCTACCTCACTCTACCACACTCTACCCTGGCTCAACCCGACTCTACCTCACTCTACCACAGTCTACCACGGCTCAACCCGACTCTACCTCACTCTACCACTCTCTACCCTGGCTCGACCCGACTCTGCCTCACTCTTCCACACTCTACCCCGACTCTACCTCACTCTACCACTCTCTAACCTGGCTCAAACCGAATCTACCTCACTCTACCAGAGTCTACCCTGGCTCAACCCGATTCTACTTCCCTCTACCACACTCTACCCTGTTTTGACCTGACTCTACCTAACTCTACCACACTCTACCACGACTCTACTTCACTCTACCACACTCTACCCTGGCTCGACCCGACTCTACCTCACTCTACCACACTCTACCGACTCTACATCACTGTACCACACCCTATCCTGGCTCTACCCGACTCTACCTCACTCTACCACACTCTACCCCGACTCTTCCTCACTTACCACACTCTACCCTGGCTAGACCCGTATCTACCTCACTCTACCACACTCTACCCCGACTCTACCTTACTCTACCACACCCTATCCTGGCTCTACCCGACTCTACCTTACTCTACCCCACTCTACACCTGCTCTACCTCACTCTACCCCACTCTACCCCGACTCTACCTCACTCTACCACACTCTACCCCGTCTCGACCTGACTCTACCTCACTCTACCACACTCTACCCTGGCTCGACCCGAGTCTACCTCACTCTACCACACTCTACCTTAGCTCGACCCGACTCTACCTCGCTCTACCTCACTCTGCCCCGACTCTACCTCACTCTACCACTCTCTACCCTGGCTCAATCCGACTTTACCTCACTCTACCAGAGTCTACCTTGTCTCAACCCGACTCTACCTCACTCTACCACACTCTGCCCTGGCTCGACCCGACTCTCCCTCACTCTACCACACTCTAACCTGGCTCAACCGGACTCTACCTCACTCTACAGCACTCTATCCTGGATTGACCCGACACTACCTCACTCTTCCACACTGTACCCCGACTCTACCTCACTCTACGACACTCTACCCTGGCTCGACCCGAATCTACCTCACTCTACCACACTCTATCCTGGCTGAACCCGACTCTATCTCACTCTTCCACACTCTACCCTGGGTCATCATGACTCTACCTCACTCTACCACACTCTACCCTGTTTCAACCCGACTCGACGTCACTCTACCACACTCTACCCTGGCTCGACCCGACTCTACCTCACTCTATCACACTCTAACCTGGCTCGTCCCACCTCTACCTCACTCTACCACACTCTACCATGACTCGACCCGATTTTACCTAACTCTACCACACCCTACCCTGGCTCGACCCGACTCTACCTCTCTGTACCACACTCTACCCTGACTCTACCTCACTCTACCACACTCTACCCTGTCTCGACCTGACTCTACCTCACTCTACCATTCTCTACCCTGGCTTGACCTGACTCTACCTCACTCTACGTCACTCTACCATAGCTCAAGGCGACTCTACCTCATTCTAGCACACTCTACCCTTCTTCGACCCGACTCTACCTCACTATATCATGCTCTATCCTGGCTCGACCCAACTCTACCTCACTCTACCACACTCTACCCTGGCTCGACCTGACTCTACCTCACTCTAACACACACTTCCCTGACTCTACCTCACTCTACCACACTCTACCCTGGAACGAGCCGACTGTACCTCACCCTACCGCACTCTACCCTTTCTCGATCCGATTCTACCTCACTCTATCACACTCTACCCTGGTTCATCCCACCTCTACCTCACTGTACCATACCCTACCCCGATTCTACCTCACTCTACCACACTCTACCCTGGCTTAACCCGACTCTACCTCACTCTACCACAGTCTACCATGGCTCAACCCGATTCTACTTCCCTCTACCACACTCTACCCTGGCTCAACCCGACTCTCGCTTACTCTACCACACTCTACCCTGGCTTGAACCGACTCTACCTCACTCTACAACACTCTACTCTGGATAGACCCGACTCTACCTCACTCTTTCACACTCTACCCTGGCTCATCCCACCTCTACCTCACTGTACCACACCCTACCCCGATTCTACCTCACTCTACCACACTCTAACCTGGCTCAACCCGACTCTACCTCACTCTACCACAGTCTACCATGGCTCAACCCGACTCTACCTCACTCTACCACACTCTACCCTGGCTCGACCCGACTCTACCTCACTCTTCCACACTCTACCCCGACTCTACCTCACTCTACCACTCTCAAACCTGGCTGAAACCGACTCTACCTCACTCTACCACAGTCTACCCTGGCTCAACCCGATTCTACTTCCCTCTACCACACTCTACCCTGTTTTGACCTGACTCTACCTAACTCTACCTCACTCTACCACGACTCTACCTCACTCTACCACACTCTACCCTGGCTCAACCCGACTCTACCTCACTCTACCATAGTCTACCATGGCTCAACCCGACTCTACCTCACTCTACCACACTCTACCCTGGCTCGACCCGACTCTGCCTCACTCTTCCACACCCTACCCCGATTCTACCTCACTCTACCACTCTCTAACCTGGCTCAAACCGAATCTACCTCACTCTACCACAGTCTACCCTGGCTCAACCCGATTCTACTTCCCTCTACCACACTCTACCCTGTTTTGACCTGACTCTACCTAACTCTACCACACTCTACCACGACTTTACCTCACTCTACCACACTCTACCCTGGCTCGACCCGACTCTACCTCACTCTACCACACTCTACCGACTCTACATCACTGTACCACACCCTATCCTGGCTCTACCCGACTCTACCTCACTCTACCACACTCTACCCCGACTCTTCCTCACTTACCACACTCTACCCTGGCTAGACCCGTATCTACCTCACTCTACCACACTCTACCCCGACTCTACCTTACTCTACCACACCCTATCCTGGCTCTACCCGACTCTACCTTACTCTACCCCACTCTACCCCTGCTCTACCTCACTCTACCCCACTCTACCCCGACTCTACCTCACTCTACCACACTCTACCCCGTCTCGACTTAACTCTACCTCACTCTACCACACTCTACCCTGGCTCGACCCGAGTCTACCTCACTCTACCACACTCTACCCTAGCTCGACCCGACTCTACCTCGCTCTACCACACTCTGCCCCGACTCTACCTCACTCTACCACTCTCTACCCTGGCTCAATCCGACTTTACCTCACTCTACCAGAGTCTACCTTGGCTCAACCCGACTCTACCTCACTCTACCACACTCTACCCTGGCTCGACCCGACTCTCCCTCACTCTACCACACTCTAACCTGGCTCGACCGGACTCTATCCCACTCTACAACACTCTATCCTGGATTGACCCGACACTACCTCACTCTTCCACAATCTACCTCGACTCTACCTCACTCTACGACACTCTACCCTGGCTCGACCCGAATCAACCTCACTCTACCACATTCTATCCTGGCTCAACCCGACTCTATCTCACTCTTCCACACTCTACCCTGGGTCATCATGACTCTACCTCACTCTACCGCACTCTACCCTGTTTCAACCCGACTCGACCTCACTCTACCACACTCTACCATGGCTCGACCCGACTCTACCTCACTCTATCACACTCTAACCTGGCTCGTCCCACCTCTACCTCACTCTACCACACTCTACCGTGACTCGACCCGATTTTACCTAACTCTACCACACCCTACCCTGGCTCGACCCGACTCTACCTCTCTGTACCACACTCTACCCTGACTCTACCTCACTCTACCACACTCTACCCTGTCTCGACCTGACTCTACCTCACTCTACCATTCTCTACCCTGGCTTGACCTGACTCTACCTCACTCTACGTCACTCTACCATAGCTCAACTCGACTCTACCTCATTCTACCACACTCTACCCTTCTTCGACCCGACTCTACCTCACTCTATCATGCTCTATCCTGGCTCGACCCAACTCTACCTCACTCTACCACACTCTACCCTGGCTCGACCTGACTCTACCTCACTCTAACGCACACTTCCCTGACTCTACCTCACTCTACCACACTCTACCCTGGAATGACCCGACTGTACCTCACCCTACCGCACTCTACCCTTTCTCGATCGGATTCTACCTCACTCTATCACACTCTACCCTGGTTCATCCCACCTCTACCTCACTGTACCATACCCTACCCCGATTCTACCTCACTCTACCACACTCTACCCTGGCTTAACCCGACTCTACCTCACTCTACCACAGTCTACCATGGCTCAACCCGACTCTACCTCACTCTACCACACTCTACCCTGGCTCAACCCGACTCTCGCTTACTCTACCACACTCTACCCTGGCTTGAAACGACTCTACCTCACTCTACAACACTCTACTCTGGATAGACCCGACTCTACCTCACTCTTTCACACTCTACCCTGGCTCATCCCACCTCTACCTCACTGTACCACACCCTACCCCGATTCTACCTCACTCTACCACACTCTACCCTGGCTCAACCCGACTCTACCTCACTCTACCACAGTCTACCATGGCTCAACCCGACTCTACCTCACTCTACCACACTCTACCCTGGCTCGACCCGACTCTGCCTCACTCTTCCACTCTCTACCCCGACTCTACCTCACTCTACCACTCTCAAACCTGGCTGAAACCGACTCTACCTCACTCTACCACAGTCTACCCTTGCTCAACCCGATTCTACTTCCCTCTACCACACTCTACCCTGTTTTGACCTGACTCTACTTAACTCTACCACACTCTACCACGACTCTACCTCACTCTACCACACTCTACCCTGGCTCGACCCGACTCTACCTCACTCTACCACACTCTACCGACTCTACATCACTGTACCACACGCTATCCTGGCTCTACCCGATTCTACCTCACTCTACCACACTCTACCCCGACTCTTCCTCACTTACCACACTCTACCCTGGCTAGACCCGTATCTACCTCACTCTACATCACTCTACCCCGACTCTACCTCACTCTACCACACCCTATCCTGGCTCTACCCGACTCTACCATACTCTACCCCACTCTGCCCCTGCTCTACCTCACTCTACCCCACTCTATCCAGACTCTACCTCACTCTACCACACTCTACCCCGTCTCGACCTGACTCTACCTCACTCTACCACACTCTACCTGGCTCGACCCGTGTCTACCTCACTCTACCACACTCTACCCTACCTCGACCCGACTCTACCTCGCTCTACCACACTCTACCCCGACTCTACCTCACTCTACCACTCTCTATCCTGGCTCAATCCGACTTTACCTCACTCTACCAGAGTCTACCTTGGCTCAACCCGACTCTACCTCACTCTACCAAACTCTACCCTGGCTCGACCCGACTCTCCCTCACTCTACCACACTCTACCCTGGCTCGACCGGACTCTACCTCACTCTACAGCACTCTATCCTGGATTGACCCGACTCTACCTCACTCTTCCACACTCTACCCCGACTCTACCTCACTCTACGACACTCTATCCTGGCTCTACCCGACTCTACCTCACTCTACCACACTCTACCCTGGCTCGACCCGACTCTACCTCACTCTATCACACTCTAACCTGGCTCGTCCCACCTCTACCTCACTCTACCACACTCTACCGTGACTCGACCCGATTTTACCTAACTCTACCACACCCTACCCTGGCTCGACCCGACTCTACCTCTCTGTACCACACTCTACCCTGACTCTACCTCACTCTACCACACTCTACCCTGTCTCGACCTGACTCTACCTCACTCTACCATTCTCTACCCTGGCTTGACCTGACTCTACCTCACTCTACGTCACTCTACCATAGCTCGACCCGACTCTACCTCATTCTACCACACTCTACCCTTCCTCGACCCGACTCTACCTCACTCTATCATGCTCTATCCTGGCTCTACCCAACTCTACCTCACTCTACCACACTCTACCCTGGCTCGACCTGACTCTACCTCACTCTAACACACACTTCCCTGACTCTACCTCACTCTACCACACTCTACCCTGGAACGACCCGACTGTACCTCACCCTACCACACTCTACCCTTTCTCGATCCGATTCTACCTCACTCTATCACACTCTACCCTGGCTCATCCCACCTCTACCTCACTGTACCACACCCTACCATGATTCTACCTCACTCTACCACACTCTACCCTGGCTTAACCCGAATCTACCTCACTCTACCACAGTCTACCATGGCTCAACCCGACTCTACCTCACTCTACCACACTCTACCCTGGTTCAACCCGACTCTCGCTCACTCTACCGCACTCTACCCTGGCTTTACCCGACTCTACCTCACTCTACAACACTCTACTCTGGATAGACCCGACTCTACCCTCACTCTACCACAGTCTACCCTGGCTCAACCCGATTCTACTTCCCTCTACCACACTCTACCCTGTTTTGACCTGACTCTACCTAACTCTACCACACTCTACCACGACTCTACCTCACTCTACCACACTCTACCCTGGCTCGACCCGACTCTACCTCACTCTACCACACTCTACCGACTCTACATCACTGTACCACACCCTATCCTGGCTCTACCCGATTCTACCTCACTCTACCACACTCTACCCCGACTCTTCCTCACTTACCACACTCTACCCTGGCTAGACCCGTATCTACCTCACTCTACCACACTCTAACCCGACTCTACCTCACTCTACCACACCCTATCCTGGCTCTACCCGACTCTACCTTACTCTACCCCACTCTGCCCCTGCTCTACCTCACTCTACCCCACTCTACCCCGACTCTACCTCACTCTACCACACTCTACCCCGTCTCGACCTGACTCTACCTCACTGTACCACACTCTACCTCACTGTACCACACTCTACCCTGGCTCGACCCGAGTCTACCTCACTCTACCACACTCTACCCTAGCTCGACCCGACTCTACCTCGCTCTACCACACTCTACCCCGACTCTACCTCACTCTACCACTCTCTATCCTGGCTCAATCCGACTTTACCTCACTCTACCAGAGTCTACCTTGGCTCAACCCGACTCTACCTCACTCTACCAAACTCTACCCTGGCTCGACCCGATTCTCCCTCACTCTACCACACTCTACCCTGGCTCGACCGGACTCTACCTCACTCTACAGCACTCTATCCTGGATTGACCCGACTCTACCTCACTCTTCCACACTCTACCCCGACTCTACCTCACTCTACGACACTCTATCCGGGCTCTACCCGACTCTACCTCACTCTACCACACTCTACCCTGGCTCGACCCGACTCTACCTCACTCTATCACACTCTACCCTGGCTCGTCCCACCTCTACCTCACTCTACCACACTCTACCGTGACTCGACCCGATTTTACCTAACTCTACCACACCCTACCCTGGCTCGACCCGACTCTACCTCTCTGTACCACACTCTACCCTGACTCTACCTCACTCTACCATACTCTACCCTGTCTCGACCTGACTCTACCTCACTCTACCATTCTCTACCCTGGCTTGACCTGACTCTACCTCACTCTACGTCACTCTACCATAGCTCGACCCGACTCTACCTCATTCTACCACACTCTACCCTTCCTCGACCCGACTCTACCTCACTCTATCATGCTCTATCCTGGCTCGACCCAACTCTACCTCACTCTACCACACTCTACCCTGGCTCGACCTGACTCTACCTCACTCTAACACACACTTCCCTGACTCTACCTCACTCTACCACACTCTACCCTGGAACGACCCGACTGTACCTCACCCTACCGCACTCTACCCTTTCTCGATCCGATTCTACCTCACTCTATCACACTCTACCCTGGCTCATCCCACCTCTACCTCACTGTACCACACCCTACCATGATTCTACCTCACTCTACCACACTCTACCCTGGCTTAACCCGACTCTACCTCACTCTACCACAGTCTACCATGGCTCAACCCGATTCTACCTCACTCTACCACACTCTACCCTGGTTCAACCCGACTCTCGCTCACTCTACCACACTCTACCCTGGCTTGACCCGACTCTACCTCACTCTACAACACTCTACTCTGGATAGACCCGACTCTACCCTCACTCTTCCACACTCTACCCTGGCTCATCCCACCTCTACCTCACTGTACCACACCCTACACCGTTTCTACCTCACTCTACCACACTCTACCCTGGCTCAACCCGACTCTACCTCACTCTACCACAGTCTACCATGGCTCTACCTCACTCTACCACACTCTACCCTGGCTCAACCCGACTCTCCCTCACTGTACCACACTCTACCCTGGCTTGACCTGACTCTACCTGAACCTACAACACTCTACCCTAGCTCGACCCGACTCTACCTCATTCTACCACACTCTACCCTGGCTCAACCCGACTCTCCCTCACTCTACCACACTCTACCCTGGCTTGACCCGACTCTACATCAACCTACAACACTCTTCCCTGGCTAGACCCGACTCTACGTCACTCTTTCACACTCTACCCCGATTCTACCTCACTCTACCACACTCTACCCATGCTCGACCCGAATATACCTCACTCTAACATACTCTACCCTGGCTAAACCCGACTCTCCCTCACTCTACCACACTCTACCCTGGCTTGACCCGACTCTACCTCACTCTGCAACACTCTACCCTGGATAGACCCGACTCTACCTCTCTCTTCCACACTCTACCTCGACTCTACCTCACTCTACCACACTCTACCCTGGCTCGACCCGAATATACCTCACTCTACCATAGTCTACCCTTGCTAAACCCGACTCTATCTCATCGTACCACACTCTACCCTGGTTCGTCCTGACTCTACCTCACTCTACCACACTCTACCCTGGCTCAACCCGACTCTCCCTCACTCTACCACACTCTACCCTGGCTTGACCCGACTGTACCTCAACCTACAACACTCTATCCTGGCTAGACCGGACTCTACGTCACTCTTCCACACTCTACCCCGATTCTACCTCACTCTACCACACTCTACCCAGGCTCGACCCGAATATACCTCACTCTAACATACTCTACCCTGGCTAAACCCGACTCTCCCTCACTCTACCACACTCTACCCTGCCGTGACCCGACTCTACCTCACTCTGCAACACTCTACCCTGGATAGACCCGACTCTACCTCACTCTTCCACACTGTAGCTCGACTCTACCTCACTCTACGACACTCTACCCTGGCTCGACCCGAATATACCTCACTCTACCATAGTCTACCCTTGCTAAACCCGACTCTATCTCACTGTACCACACTCTACCCTGGTTCGTCCTTACTCTACCTCACTCTACCACACTCTACCCTGTTTCGACCCGACTCTACCTCACTCTACCACACACTACCCTGGTTCAACCCTGGCTCAACCCGACTCTACCTCACTATACGACACTCTACCCTGGCTAGAACCGACTCTACGTCACTCTATCACACTCTAACCTGGCTCATCCCACCTCTACCTCACTGTACCACACCCTACCCCGATTCTACCTCACTCTACCACACTCTACCCTGGCTCAACCCGACTCTACCTCACTCTACCACAGTCTACCATGGCGCAACCCGACTCTATCTCACTCTACCACACTCTACCCTCGCTAAACCCGACTCTCCCTCATTCTACCACACTCTACCCTGGCTTGACCCGACTCTACCTCAACTTACAACACTCTACCCTGGCTAGACCCGACTGAACCTCACTCTTCCACACTCTACCCCGACTCTACCTCACTCTACCACACTCTACCCAGGCTCGACCCGAATATACCTCACTCGAACGTACTCTACCCTGGCTAAACCCGACTCTACCTCACTCTACCACAGTCTACCATGGCTCAACCCGACTCTACCTCACTCTACCACACTCTACCCTGGCTCAACCCGACTCTCCCTCATTCTACCACACTCTACCCTGGCTTGACCCGACTCTACCTCAACTTACAACACTCTACCCTGGCTAGACCCGACTGAACCTCACTCTTCCACACTCTACCCCGACTCTACCTCACTCTACCACACTCTACCCAGGCTCGACCCGAATATACCTCACTCGAGCGTACTCTACCCTGGCTAAACCCGACTCTACCTCACTCTACCACACTCTACCCTGTTTCGACCCGACTCTACCTCACTCTACCACACTCTACCCTGGTTCAACCCTGACTCAACCCGACTCTACGTCACTCTACGACACTCTACCCTGGCTCAACCCGACTCTCCCTCACTCTACCACACTGTACCATGGCTCGACCCCACTCTACCTCACTCTACCACACTCTACCCTGTTTCGACCCGACTCGACCTCACTCTACCACACTCTACCCTGGCTCGACCCGACTCTACCTCACTCTATCACACTCTAACCTGGCTCGTCCCACCTCTACCTCACTCTACCACACTCTACCGTGACTCGACCCGATTTTACCTAACTCTACCACACCCTACCCTGGCTCGACCCGACTCTACCTCTCTGTACCACACTCTACCCTGACTCTACCTCACTCTACCACACTCTACCCTGGCTCGACCTGACTCTACCTCACTCTAACACACACTTCCCTGACTCTACCTCACTCTACCATACTCTACCCTGGAACGACCCGACTGTACCTCACCCTACCGCACTCTACCCTTTCTCGATCCGATTCAACCTCACTCTATCACACTCTACCCTTGCTCATCCCACCTCTACCTCACTGTACCACACCCTACCCCGATTCTACCTCACTGTACCACACTCTACTTGGCTTAACCCGACTCTACCTCACTCTAGCACAGTCTACCATGGCTCAACGCGACTCTACCTCACTCTACCACACTCTACCCTGGCTCAACCCGATTCTCGCTCACTCTACCACACTCTACCCTGGCTTGACCCGACTCTACCTCACTCTACAACACTGCACTCTGGATAGACCCGACTCTACCTCACTCTTCCACACTCTACCCTGGCTCATCCCACCTCTACCTCACTGTACCACACCCTACCCCGATTCTACCTCACTCTACCACACTCTACCCTGGCTCAACCCGACTCTACCTCACTCTACCACAGTCTACCTTGGCTCAACCCGACTCTACTTCACTCTACCACAATCTACCCTGGCTCAACCCGACTCTCCCTCACTCTACCACACTCTACCCTGGCTTGACCCGACTCTACCTGAACCTACAACACTCTACCCTGGCTCGACCCGACTCTACCTCATTCTACCACACTCTACCCTGGCTCAACCCGACTCTTCCTCACTCTACCACACTCTACCCTGGCTTGACCCGACTCTACCTCAACCTACAACACTCTACCTTGGCTAGACCCGACTCTACGTCACTCTTCCACACTCTACCCCGATTCTACCTCACTCTACCACACTCTACCCAGGCTCGGCACGAATATACCTCACTCTAACATACTCTACCCTGGCTAAACCCGACTCTCCCTCACTCTACCACACTCTACCCTGGCTTGACCCGACTCTACCTCACTCTGCAACACTCTACCCTGGATAGACCCGACTCTACCTCACTCTTCCACACTCTACCTCGACTCTACCTCACTCTACCTCACTCTACCCTGGCTCGACCCGAATATACCTCACTCTACCATAGTCTACCCTTGCTAAACCCGACTCGATCTCACTGTACCACACTCTACCCTGGTTCGTACTGACTCTACCTCACTCTACCACACTCTACCCTGGCTCAACCCGACTCTCCCTCACTTTACCACACTCTACCCTGGCTTGACCCGACTCTACCTCAACTTACAACACTCTACCCTGGCTAGAACCGACTCTACGTCACCCTTCCACACTCTACCCCGATTCTACCTCAGTCTACCACACTCTACCCAGGCTCGACCCGAATATACCTCACTCTAATATACTCTACCCTGGCTAAACCCGACTCTCCCTCACTCTACCACACTCTACCCTGGCTTGACCCGACTCTACCTCACTCTGCAACACTCTACCCTGGATAGACCCGACTCTACCTCACTCTTCCACACTCTACCTCAACTCTACCTTACTCTACCACACTCTACCCTGGCTCGACCCGAATATACCTCACTCTACCATAGTCTACCCTTGCTAAACCCGACTCTATCTCACTGTACCACACTCTACCCTGGTTCGTCCTGACTCTACCTCACTCTACCACACTCTACCCTGTTTCGACCCGACTCTACCTCACTCTACCACACACTACCCTGGTTCAACCCTGGCTCAACCCGACTCTACCTCACTCTACGACACTCTACCCTGGCTCGACCCGACTCTCCCTCACTCTACCACACTCTACCATGGCTCGACCCGACTCTACATCACTCTACCACACTCAACCCTGGCTCGACCCGACTCTACCTCACTCTACCACACTCTACCCTGGCTCGACCCGACTCTACCTCACTCTTCCACACTCTACCCCGACTCTACCTCACTCTACCACTCTCTAACCTGGCTCAAACCGACTCTACCTCACTCTACCACGGTCTACCCTGGCTCAACCCGATTCTACTTCCCTCTACCACACTCTACCCTGTTTTGACCTGACTCTACCTAACTCTACCACACTCTACCACGACTCTACCTCACTCTACCACACTCTACCCTGGCTCGACCCGACTCTACCTCACTCTACCACACTCTACCGACTCTACATCACTGTACCACACCCTATCCTGGCTCTATCCGACTCTACCTCACTCTACCACACTCTACCCCGACTCTTCCTCACTTACCACACTCTACCCTGGCTAGACCCGTATCTACCTCACTCTACCTCACTCTACCCCGACTCTACCTCACTCTACCACACCCTATCCTGGCTCTACCCGACTCTACCTTACTCTACCACACTCTACCCCGGGTCTACCTCACTCTACCCCACTCTACCCCGACTCTACCTCACTCTACCCCACTCTACCCCGACTCTACCTCACTCTACCCCACTCTACCCCGACTCTACCTCACTCTACCACACTCTACCCAGGCTCGACCCGAATATACCTCACTCTAACATACTCTACCCTGGCTAAACCCGACTCTCCCTCACTCTACCACACTCTACCCTGGCTTGACCCGACTCTACCTCACTCTGCAACACTCTACCCTGGATAGACCCGACTCTACCTCACTCTTCCACACTCTACCTCGACTCTACCTCACTCTACCACACTCTACCCTGGCTCGACCAGAATATACCTCACTCTACCATAGTCTACCCTTGCTAAACCCGACTCTATCTCACTGTACCACACTCTACCCTGGTTCGTCCTGATTCTACCTCACTCTACCACACTCTACCCTGGCTCAACCCGACTCTCCCTCACTCTACCACACTCTACCCTGGCTTGACCCGACTCTACCTCAACCTACAACACTCTACCCTGGCTAGACCCGACTCTACGTCATTCTTCCACACTCTACCCCGATTCTACCTCACTCTACCACACTCTACCCAGGCTCGACCCGAATATACCTCACTCTAACATACTCTACCCTGGCTAAACCCGACTCTCCCTCACTCTACCACACTCTACCCTTGCTTGACCCGACTCTACCTCACTCTACCACTGTCTACCCTGGCTCAACCCGATTCTACTTCCCTCTACCACACTCTACCCTGTTTTGATCTGACTCTACCTAACTCTACCACACTCTACCACGACTCTACCTCACTCTACCACACTCTACCCTGGCTCGACCCGACTCTACCTCACTCTACCACACTCTACCGACTCTACATCACTGTACCACACCCTATCCTGGCTCTACCCGACTCTACCTCACTCTACCACACTCTACCCAGACTCTTCCTCACTTACCACACTCTACCCTGGCTAGACCCGTATCTACCTCACTCTACCACACTCTACCCCGACTCTACCTCACTCTACCACACCCTATCCTGGCTCTACCCGACTCTACCTTACTCTACCACACTCTACCCCGGCTCTACCTCACTCTACCCCACTCTACCCCGACTCCACCTCACTCTACCACACTCTACCCTGTCTCGACCTGACTCTACCTCACTCTACCACACTCTACCCTGGCTCGACCCGAGTCTACCTCACTCTACCACACTCTACCCTAGCTCGACACGACTCTACCTCACTCTACCACACTCAACCCCGACTCTACCTCACTCTACCACACTCTATCCCGACTCTACCTCACTCTACCACTCTCTACCCTGGCTCAATCCGACTCTACCTCACTCTACCAGAGTCTACCTTGGCTCAACCCGACTCTACTTCACTCTACCACAGTCTACCATGGCTCGACCCGACTGTCCCTCACTCTACCACACTCTACCCTGGCTCGACCGGACTCTACCTCACTCTTCCACACTCTACTCCGACTCTAGCTCACTCTACCACTCTCTACCCTGGCTCAATCCGACTCTACCTCACTCTACCAGAGTCTACCTTGGCTCAACCCGACTCTACTTCACTCTACCACAGTCTACCATGGCTCGACCCGACTCTCCCTCACTCTACCACACTCTACCCTGGCTCGACCCGACTCTACCTCACTCTTCCACACTCTATCCCGACTCTACCTCACTCTACCACTCTCAAACCTGGCTGAAACCGACTCTACCTCACTCTACCACAGTCTACCCTGGCTCAACCCGATTCTACTTCCCTCTACCACACTCTACCCTGTTTTGACCTGACTCTACCTAACTCTACCACACTCTACCACGACTCTACCTCACTCTACCACACTCTACCCTGGCTCAACCCGACTCTACCTCACTCTACCATAGTCTACCATGGCTCAACCCGACTCTACCTCACTCTACCACACTCTACCCTGGCTCGACCCGACTCTGCCTCACTCTTCCACACCCTACCCCGACTCTACCTCACTCTACCACTCTCTAACCTGGCTCAAACCGAATCTACCTCACTCTACCACAGTCTACCCTGGCTCAACCCGATTCTACTTCCCTCTACCACACTCTACCCTGTTTTGACCTGACTCTACCTAACTCTACCACACTCTACCACGACTTTACCTCACTCTACCACACTCTACCCTGGCTCGACCCGACTCTACCTCACTCTACCACACTCTACCGACTCTACATCACTGTACCACACCCTATCCTGGCTCTACCCGACTCTACCTCACTCTACCACACTCTACCCCGACTCTTCCTCACTTACCACACTCTACCCTGGCTAGACCCGTATCTACCTCACTCTACCACACTCTACCCCGACTCTACCTTACTCTACCACACCCTATCCTGGCTCTACCCGACTCTACCTAAGTCTACCCCACTCTACCCCTGCTCTACCTCACTCTACCCCACTCAACCCCGACTCTACCTCACTCTACCACACTCTACCCCGTCTCGACTTAACTCTACCTCACTCTACCACACTCTACCCTGGCTCGACCCGAGTCTACCTCACTCTACCACACTCTACCCTAGCTCGACCCGACTCTACCTCGCTCTACCACACTCTGCCCCGACTCTACCTCACTCTACCACTCTCTACCCTGGCTCAATCCGACTTTACCTCACTCTACCAGAGTCTACCTTGGCTCAACCCGACTCTACCTCACCCTACCACACTCTACCCTGGCTCGACCCGACTCTCCCTCACTCTACCACACTCTAACCTGGCTCGACCGGACTCTACCTCACTCTACAACACTCTATCCTGGATTGACCCGACACTACCTCACTCTTCCACACTCTACCCCGACTCTACCTCACTCTACGACACTCTACCCTGGCTCGACCCGAATCTACCTCACTCTACCACATTCTATCCTGGCTCAACCCGACTCTATCTCACTCTTCCACACTCTACCCTGGGTCATGACTCTACCTCACTCTACCGCACTCTACCCTGTTTCAACCCGACTCGACCTCACTCTACCACACTCTACCCTGGCTCGACCCGACTCTACCTCACTCTATCACACTCTAACCTGGCTCGTCCCACCTCTACCTCACTCTACCACACTCTACCGTGACTCGACCCGATTTTACCTAACTCTACCACACCCTACCCTGGCTCGACCCGACTCTACCTCTCTGTACCACACTCTACCCTGACTCTACCTCACTCTACCACACTCTACCCTGTCTCGACCTGACTCTACCTCACTCTACCATTCTCTACCCTGGCTTGACCTGACTCTACCTCACTCTACGTCACTCTACCATAGCTCAACTCGACTCTACCTCATTCTACCACACTCTACCCTTCTTCGACCCAACTCTACCTCACTCTACCACACTCTACCCTGGCTCGACCTGACTCTACCTCACTCTAACACACACTTCCCTGACTCTACCTCACTCTACCACACTCTACCCTGGAACGACCCGACTGTACCTCACCCTACCGCACTCTACCCTTTCTCGATCGGATTCTACCTCACTCTATCACACTCTACCCTGGTTCATCCCACCTCTACCTCACTGTACCATACCCTATCCCGATTCTACCTCACTCTACCACACTCTACCCTGGCTTAACCCGACTCTACCTCACTCTACCACAGTCTACCATGGCTCAACCCGACTCTACCTCACTCTACCACACTCTACCCTGGCTCAACCCGACTCTCGCTTACTCTACCACACTCTACCCTGGCTTGAACCGACTCTACCTCACTCTACAACACTCTACTCTGGATAGACCCGACTCTACCTCACTGTTTCACACTCTACCCTGGCTCATCCCACCTCTACCTCACTGTACCACACCCTACCCCGATTCTACCTCACTCTACCACACTCTACCCTGGCTCAAACCGACTCTACCTCACTCTACCACAGTCTACCATGGCTCAACCCGACTCTACCTCACTCTACCACACTCTACCCTGACTCGACCCGACTCTACCTCACTCTTCCACACACTACCCCGACTCTACCTCACTCTACCACTCTCAAACCTGGCTGAAACCGACTCTACCTCACTCTACCACAGTCTACCCTGGCTCAACCCGATTGTACTTCCCTCTACCACACTCTACCCTGTTTTGACCTGACTCTACCTAACTCTACCACACTCTACCACGACTCTACCTCACTCTACCACACTCTACCCTGGCTCGACCCGACTAACCTCACTCTACCACACTCTACCGACTCTACATCACTGTACCACACCCTATCCTGGCTCTACCCGATTCTACCTCACTCTACCACACTCTACCCCGACTCTTCCTCACTTACCACACTCTACCCTGGTTAGACCCGTATCTACCTCACTCTACCACACTCTACCCCGACTCTACCTCACTCTACCACACCCTATCCTGGCTCTACCCGACTCTATCTTACTCTACCCCACTCTGCCCCTGCTCTACCTCACTCTACCCCACTCTACCCCGACTCTACCTCACTCTACCACACTTTACCCCGTCTCGACCTGACTCTACCTCACTCTACCATACTCTACCCTGGTTCTACCCGAGTCTACCTCACTCTACCACTCTCTACCCTAGCTCGACCTGACTACCTCGCTCTACCACACTCTACCCCGACTCTACCTCACTCTACCACTCTCTATCCTGGCTCAATCCGACTTTACCTCACTCTACCAGAGTCTACCTTGGCTCAACCCGACTCTACCTCACTCTACCAAACTCTACCCTGGCTCGACCCGACTCTCCCTCACTCTACCACACTCTACCCTGGCTCGACCGGACTCTACCTCACTCTACAGCACTCTATCCTGGATTGACCCGACTCTACCTCACTCTTCCACACTCTACCCCGACTCTACCTCACTCTACGACACTCTATCCTGGCTCTACCCGACTCTACCTCACTCTACCACAGTCTACCATGGCTCAACCCGACTCTACCTCACTCTACCACACTCTACCCTGGCTCAACCCGACTCTCCCTCACTGTACCACACTCTACCCTGGCTTGGCCCGACTCTACCTGAACCTACAACACTCTACCCTAGCTCGACCCGACTCTACCTCATTTTACCACACTCTACCCTGGCTCAACCCGACTCTCCCTCACTCTACCACACTCTACCCTGGCTTGACCCGACTCTACATCAACTTACAACACTCTACCCTGGCTAGACCCGACTCTACGTCACTGTTCCACACTCTACCCCGATTCTACCTCACTCTACCACACTCTACCCAGGCTCGACCCGAATATACCTCACTCTAACATACTCTACCCTGGCTAAACCCGACTCTCCCTCACTCTACCACACTCTACCCTGGCTTGACCCGACTCTACCTCACTCTGCAACACTCTACCCTGGATAGACCCGACTCTACCTCTCTCTTCCACACTCTACCTCGACTCTACCTCACTCTACCACACTCTACCCTGGCTCGACCCGAATATACCTCACTCTACCATAGTCTACCCTTGCTAAACCCGACTCTATCTCATTGTACCACACTCTACCCTGGTTCGTCCTGACTCTACCTCACTCTACCACACTCTACCCTGGCTCAACCCGACTCTCCCTCACTCTACCACACTCTACCCTGGCTTGACCCGACTCTACCTCAACCTACAACACTCTACCCTGGCTAGACCGGACTCTACGTCACTCTTCCACACTCTTCCCCGATTCTACCTCACTCTACCCCACACTACCACGACTGTACCTCACTCTACCACCCTCAACCCTCGCTCAACCCAAATCTACCTCACTCTACCTCAGTCTACCGTGGCTCAACCCGACTCTACCTCACTCTTCCACACTCTACCCTGACTCAACCAGACTCTCCCTCACTCTACCACACTCTACCCTGGCTTGACCCGACTCTACCTCACTCTACAACACTCTACCCTGGATTGACCCGACTCTACCTCACTCTTCCACACTCTACCCCTACTCTACCTCACTCTACCACACTCTACCCTGGCTCGACCCGAATATACCTTACTCTACCATAGTCTACCCTTGCAAAACCCGATTCTACCTCAGTCTACCACACTCTACCCTGGCTAGACTGACTCTACCTCACTCTTCCGCACTCTATCCCGACTCTACCTCACTCTACCACACTCTACCCTGTTTCGACCCGACTCTACCTCACTCTACCACACTCTACCCTGGCTCGATCCGACTCTACCTCACTCTATCACACTCTACCCTGGCACATCCCACCTCTACCTCACTGTACCACACCCAAGCCCGATTCTACCTCACTCTACCACACTCTACCCTGGCTCAACCCGACTCTACCTCACTCTACCACAGTGTTCCATGGCTCAACCCGACTCTACCTCACTCTACCACACTCTCCCCTTGCTTAACCAGACTCTCCCTCACTCTACCGTACTCTACCCTGGCTTTACCCGACTCTACCTCACCCTACAACACTCTACCCTGGATAGACCCGACTCTACCTCACTCTTCCACACTCTACCCTGACTCTACCTCACTCTACCACACTCTACCCTGGCTCGACCCGAATATACCTTACTCTACCATAGTCTACCCTTGCAAAACCCGATTCTACCTCAGTCTACCACACTCTACCCTGGCTAGACCCGACTCTACCTCACTCTTCCGCACTCTATCCCGACTCTACCTCACTCTACCACACTCTACCCTGGCTCGACCCAACTCTACCTCACTCTACCACACTCTACCCTTGCTCAACCCGACTCGCCCTCACTCTACCACACTCTAACCTTGCTTGACCCGACTCTACCTTACTCTACAACACTCTACCCTGGCTAGACCCGACACTACCTCACTCTTCTACACTCTACCCCGACTCTACCTCACTCTGCCACACTCTAACCTTGCTCGAACCGAACATACCTCATTCTACCACACTCTACCCTGGCTCAACCCGACTCTATCTCACTATACCACACTATACCCTGGGTCGTCCTAACTCTACCTCACTCTACCACACTCTGCCCTGTTTCGACCCAACTCTACCCCACTCTACCACACTCTACCCTGGCTCAACCATGGCTCAACCCGAGTCTACCTCACTCTACCACACTCTACCCTGGCTCGACCCGACTGTCCCTCACTCTACCACACTCTACCATGGCTCGACCTGACTCTACCTCACTTTACCACACTCAACCCTGGCTCGACACGACTTACCTCACTCTACCACACTCTACCCTGGGTCGACCCGACTCTACCTCACTCTACTCCACACTACCACGACTCTACCTCACTCTACCACTCTCTACCCTGGTTCAACCCGAATCTACTTCACTCTTCCACAGTCTACCCTGGCTCTACCCGACTCTACCTCACTCTAGCACACTCTACCCTGGCTCGACCCGACTGTCTCTCACTCTACCACACTCTACCATGGCTCGACCCGACTCAACCTCACTCTACCACACTCTACCCTGGCTAGACCCGACTCTACCTCACTCTTCCACACTCTATCCCGACTCAACCTCACTCTACCACACTCTACCCTGGCTCGACCCGAATCTACCTCTGTCTACCACACTCTACCCTGGCTCGACCCGACTCTACGTCACTCTACCACACTCTACCCCGACTCTACCTCACTCTAACAAACCCTATCCTAGCTCTACCCGACTCTACCTCACTCCACCACACTCTACCCAGACTCTACCTCACTCTACACCACTCTACCCCGACTCTACCTCACTCTACCACACTCTAACCTGTCTCGACCTGACTCTACCTCATTCTACCACACTCTACCCTGGCTCGACCCGAGTCTACCTCACTCTACCATACTCTACCCTAGCTCGACCCGACTCTACCTCACTCTACCACACTGTACCACGACTCTACCTCACTCTACCACTCTCTACCCTCGCTCAACCCGACTCTACCTCACTCTACCACTGTCTACCTTCGCTCAACCCGACTATACCTCACTCTACCACACTCTACCCTGATTCGACCCGACTCTCCCTCACTCTACCACACTCTGCCCTGGCTCAACACGACTCTACCGCAGTCTACAACACTCTACCCTGGCTTGACCCAACTCTACCTCACTCTTTCACACTCCACCCCGACTATACCTCACTCTACCACACTCTACCCTAGCTCGACCCGAATCTACCTCACTCTATCACACTCTACCCTGCCTCAACCCGACTCTATGTCACTCTACCACACTCTACTCTGGGTCGTCCTGACTCTACCTCACTCTACCACACTCTACCCTGTTTCGACCCGACTCTACCTCACTCTACCACACTCTACCCTGGTTCAACCCTGGCTCAACCCGACTCTACCTCACTCTACGACACTCTACCCTGGCTCGACCCGACTCTCCCTCACTCTACCACACTCTACCGTGGCTCGACACGACTCTACCTCACTCTACCACACTCAACCCTGGCTCGACCCGAGTTACCTCACTATACCACACTCTACCCTTGCTAGACCCGACTCTACCTCACTCTTCCACACTCTACCCCGACCCTACCTCACTCTACCACTCTCTAACCTGGCTCAAACCGACTCTACCTCACTCTACCACACTCTACCCTGTTTTGACCCGACTCTACCACACTCTACCACGACTCTACCTCACTCTACCCCACTCTACTGACTCTACATCCCTGTACCACACCCTATCCTCGCTCTACCCGACTCTACCTCACTCTACCACACTCTACCCCGACTCTTCCTCACTTACCACACTCTACCCTGGCTCGACCGGTATCTACCTCACTCTACCACACTCTACCCTGGCTCGACCCGACTCTACCTCACTCTACCACACTCAACCCTGGCTCGACCCGAGTTACCTCACTCTACCACACTCTACCCTGGCTCGACCCGACTCTACCTCACTCTTCCACACTCTACCCCGACTCTACCTCACTCTACCACTCTCTAACCTGTCTCAAACCGACTCTACCTCACTCTACCACAGTCTACCCTGGCTCGACCCGACTCTACTTCACTCTACCCTGTTTTGACCCCAACTCTGCCTAACTCTACCACACTCAACCACGACTCTACCTCACTCTACCACACTCTACCGACTCTACACCACTGTACCACACCGTATCCTCGATCTACCCGACTCTACCTCACTCCACCACACTCTACCCCGACTCTTCCTAACTTACCACACTCTACCCTGGCTCGACCTGTATCTACCTCACTCTACCACACTCTACCCTGGCTCGACCCGACTCTACCTCACTCTACCACACTCAACCCTGGCTCGACCCGAGTTACCTCACTCTACCACACTCTACCCTGGCTCGACCCGACTCTACCTCACTCTTCCACAATCTACCCCGACTCTACCTCACTCTACCGCTCTCTAACCTGTCTCAAACCGACTCTACCTCACTCTACCACAGTGTACCCTGGCTCGACCCGACTCTACTTCACTCTATCCTGTTTTGACCCCAACTCTGCCTAACTCTACCACACTCTACCACGACTCTACCTCACTCTACCACACTCTACCGACTCTACACCACTGTACCACACCGTATCCTCGATCTACCCGACTCTACCTCACTCTACCACACTCTACTCCGACTCTTCCTAACTTACCACACTCTACCCTGGCTCGACCTGTATCTACCTCACTCTACCACACTCTACCCCGACTCTACCTCACTTTACCACACCCTATCCTGGCTCTACCCGACTCTACATTACTCTACCGCACTCTACCCCGTCTCTTCCTCACTCTACCCCACTGTTCCCAGACTGTACCTCACTCTACCACACTCTACCCTGTCTCGACCTGACTCTACCATACTCTACCACACTCTACCCTCGCTCGACCCGAGTCTACCTCACTCTACCACACTCTACCCCGACTCTACCTCACTCTACCACACTCTACCCTGGCTCGACCCGAATATACCTTACTCTACCATAGTCTACCCTTGCAAAACCCGATTCTACCTCAGTCTACCACACTCTACCCTGGCTAGACCCGACTCTACCTCACTCTTCCGCACTCTATCCCGACTCTACCTCACTCTACCACACTCTACCCTGGCTCGACCCGACTCTACCTCACTCTACCACACTCTACCCTTGCTCAACCCGACTCGCCCTCACTCTACCACACTCTAACCTTGCTTGACCCGACTCTACCTTACTCTACAACACTCTACCCTGGCTAGACCCGACACTACCTCACTCTTCTACACTCTACCCCGACTCTACCTCACTCTGCCACACTCTAACCTTGCTCGAACCGAACATACCTCATTCTACCACACTCTACCCTGGCTCAACCCGACTCTATCTCACTATACCACACTATACCCTGGGTCGTCCTAACTCTACCTCACTCTACCACACTCTACCCTGTTTCGACCCAACTCTACCACACTCTACCCTGGCTCAACCATGGTTCAACCCGAGTCTACCTCACTCTACCACACTCTACCCTGGCTCGACCCGACTGTCCCTCACTCTACCACACTCTACCATGGCTCGACCCGACTCTACCTCACTTTACCACACTCAACCCTGGCTCGACACGACTTACCTCACTCTACCACACTCTACCCTGGGTCGACCCGACTCTACCTCACTCTACGCCACACTACCACGACTCTACCTCACTCTACCACTCTCTACCCTGGTTCAACCCGAATCTACTTCACTCTTCCACAGTCTACCCTGGCTCTACCCGACTCTACCTCACTCTAGCACACTCTACCCTGGCTCGACCCGACTGTCCCTCACTCTACCACACTCTACCATGGCTCGACCCGACTCAACCTCACTCTACCACACTCTACCCTGGCTAGACCCGACTCTACCTCACTCTTCCACACTCTATCCCGACTCAACCTCACTCTACCACACTCTACCCTGGCTCGACCCGAATCTACCTCTGTCTACCACACTCTACCCTGGCTCGACCCGACTCTACGTCACTCTACCACACTCTACCCCGACTCTACCTCACTCTAACAAACCCTATCCTAGCTCTACCCGACTCTACCTCACTCAACCACACTCTACCCAGACTCTACCTGACTCTACACCACTCTACCCCGACTCTACCTCACTCTACCACACTCTACCCTGTCTCGACCTGACTCTACCTCATTCTACCACACTCTACCCTGGCTCGACCCGAGTCTACCTCACTCTACCATACTCTACCCTAGCTCGACCCGACTCTACCTCACTCTACCACACTGTACCACGACTCTACCTCACTCTACCACTCTCTACCCTCGCTCAACCCGACTCTACCTCACTCTACCACTGTCTACCTTCGCTCAACCCGACTATACCTCACTCTACCACAATCTACCCTGACTCGACCCGACTCTCCCTCACTCTACCACACTCTGCCCTGGCTCAACACGACTCTACCGCACTCTACAACACTCTACCCTGGCTTGACCCAACTCTACCTCACTCTTCCACACTCCACCCCGATTATACCTCACTCTACCACACTCTACCCTAGCTCGACCCAAATCTACCTCACTCTATCACACTCTACCCTGCCTCAACCCGACTCTATGTCACTCTACCACACTCTACTCTGGGTCGTCCTGACTCTACCTCACTCTACCACACTCTACCCTGTTTCGACCCGACTCTACCTCACTCTACCACACTCTACCCTGGTTCAACCCTGGCTCAACCCGACTCTACCTCACTCTACGACACTCTACCCTGGCTCGACCCGACTCTCCCTCACTCTACCACACTCTACCGTGGCTCGACCCGACTCTACCTCACTCTACCACACTCAACCCTGGCTCGACCCGAGTTACCTCACTATACCACACTCTACCCTTGCTAGATCCGACTCTACCTCACTCTTCCACACTCTACCCCGACCCTACCTCACTCTACCACTCTCTAACCTGGCTCAAACCGACTCTACCTCACTCTACCACACTCTACCCTGTTTTGACCCGACTCTACCTAACTCTACCACACTCTACCACGACTCTACCTCACTCTACCCCACTCTACCGACTCTACATCCCAGTACCACACCCTATCCTTGCTCTACCCGACTCTACCTCACTCTACCACACTCTACCCCGACTCTTCCTCACTTACCACACTCTACCCTGGCTAGACCGGTATCTACCTCACTCTACCACACTCTACCCTGGCTCGACCCGACTCTACCTCACTCTACCACACTCAACCCTGGCTCGACCCGAGTTACCTCACTCTACCACACTCTACCCTGGCTCGACCCGACTCTACCTCACTCTTCCACACTCTACCACAACTCTACCTCACTCTACCACTCTCTAACCTGTCTCAAACCGACTCTACCTCACTCTACCACAGTCTACCCTGGCTCGACCCGACTCTACTTCACTCTACCCTGTTTTGACCCCAACTCTGCCTAACTCTACCACACTCTACCACGACTCTACCTCACTCTACCACACTCTACCGACTCTACACCACTGTACCTCACCGTATCCTCGATCTACCCGACTCTACCTCACTCTACCACACTCTACTCCGACTCTTCCTAACTTACCACACTCTACCCTGGCTCGACCTGTATCTACCTCACTCTACCACACTCTACCCCGACTCTACCTCACTTTACCACACCCTATCCTGGCTCTACCCGACTCTACATTACTCTACCGCACTCTACCCCGTCTCTTCCTCACTCTACCCCACTGTTCCCAGACTGTACCTCACTCTACCACACTCTACCCTGTCTCGACCTGACTCTACCATACTCTACCACACTCTACCCTCGCTCGACCCGAGTCTACCTCACTCTACCACACTCTACCCCGACTCAACCTCACTCTACCACACTCTACCCTGGCTCGACCCGAATCTACCTCTGTCTACCACACTCTACCCTGGCTCGACCCGACTCTACGTCACTCTACCACACTCTACCCCGACTCTACCTCACTCTAACAAACCCTATCCTAGCTCTACCCGACTCTACCTCACTCCACCACACTCTACCCAGACTCTACCTCACTCTACACCACTCTACCCCGACTCTACCTCACTCTACCACACTCTACCCTGTCTCGACCTGACTCTACCTCATTCTACCACACTCTACCCTGGCTCGACCCGAGTCTACCTCACTCTACCATACTCTACCCTAGCTCGACCCGACTCTACCTCACTCTACCACACTGTACCACGACTCTACCTCACTCTACCACTCTCTACCCTCGCTCAACCCGACTCTACCTCACTCTACCACTGTCTACCTTCGCTCAACCCGACTATACCTCACTCTACCACACTCTACCCTGATTCGACCCGACTCTCCCTCACTCTACCACACTCTGCCCTGGCTCAACACGACTCTACCGCACTCTACAACACTCTACCCTGACTTGACCCAACTCTACCTCACTCTTTCACACTCCACCCCGACTATACCTCACTCTACCACACTCTACCCTAGCTCGACCCGAATCTACCTCACTCTATCACACTCTACCCTGCCTCAACCCGACTCTATGTCACTCTACCACACTCTACTCTGGGTCGTCCTGACTCTACCTCACTCTACCACACTCTACCCTGTTTCGACCCGACTCTACCTCACTCTACCACACTCTACCCTGGTTCAACCCTGGCTCAACCCGACTCTACCTCACTCTACGACACTCTACCCTGGCTCGACCCGACTCTCCCTCACTCTACCACACTCTACCGTGGCTCGACCCGACTCTACCTCACTCTACCACACTCAACCCTGGCTCGACCCGAGTTACCTCACTATACCACACTCTACCCTTGCTAGACCCGACTCTACCTCACTCTTCCACACTCTACCCCGACCCTACCTCACTCTACCACTCTCTAACCTGGCTCAAACCGACTCTACCTCACTCTACCACAGTCTACCCTGGCTCAACCCGACTCTACATCACTCTACCACACTCTACCCTGTTTTGACCCGACTCTACCACACTCTACCACGACTCTACCTCACTCTACCCCACTCTACTGACTCTACATCCCTGTACCACACCCTATCCTCGCTCTACCCGACTCTACCTCACTCTACCACACTCTACCCCGACTCTTCCTCACTTACCACACTCTACCCTGGCTCGACCGGTATCTACCTCACTCTACCACACTCTACCCTGGCTCGACCCGACTCTACCTCACTCTACCACACTCAACCCTGGCTCGACCCGAGTTACCTCACTCTACCACACTCTACCCTGGCTCGACCCGACTCTACCTCACTCTTCCACACTCTACCCCGACTCTACCTCACTCTACCACTCTCTAACCTGTCTCAAACCGACTCTACCTCACTCTACCACAGTCTACCCTGGCTCGACCCGACTCTACTTCACTCTACCCTGTTTTGACCCCAACTCTGCCTAACTCTACCACACTCTACCACGACTCTACCTCACTCTACCACACTCTACCGACTCTACACCACTGTACCACACCGTATCCTCGATCTACCCGACTCTACCTCACTCCACCACACTCTACTCCGACTCTTCCTAACTTACCACACTCTACCCTGGCTCGACCTGTATCTACCTCACTCTACCACACTCTACCCTGGCTCGACCCGACTCTACCTCACTCTACCACACTCAACCCTGGCTCGACCCGAGTTACCTCACTCTACCACACTCTACCCTGGCTCGACCCGACTCTACCTCACTCTTCCACAATCTACCCCGACTCTACCTCACTCTACCACTCTCTAACCTGTCTCAAACCGACTCTACCTCACTCTACCACAGTCTACCCTGGCTCGACCCGACTCTACTTCACTCTACCCTGTTTTGACCCCAACTCTGCCTAACTCTACCACACTCTACCACGACTCTACCTCACTCTACCACACTCTACCGACTCTACACCACTGTACCACACCGTATCCTCGATCTACCCGACTCTACCTCACTCTACCACACTCTACTCCGACTCTTCCTAACTTACCACACTCTACCCTGGCTCGACCTGTATCTACCTCACTCTACCACACTCTACCCCGACTCTACCTCACTTTACCACACCCTATCCTGGCTCTACCCGACTCTACATTACTCTACCGCACTCTACCCCGTCTCTTCCTCACTCTACCCCACTGTTCCCAGACTGTACCTCACTCTACCACACTCTACCCTGTCTCGACCTGACTCTACCATACTCTACCACACTCTACCCTCGCTCGACCCGAGTCTACCTCACTCTACCACACTCTACCCCGACTCTACCTCACTCTACCACACTCTACCCTGGCTCGACCCGAATATACCTTACTCTACCATAGTCTACCCTTGCAAAACCCGATTCTACCTCAGTCTACCACACTCTACCCTGGCTAGACCCGACTCTACCTCACTCTTCCGCACTCTATCCCGACTCTACCTCACTCTACCACACTCTACCCTGGCTCGACCCGACTCTACCTCACTCTACCACACTCTACCCTTGCTCAACCCGACTCGCCCTCACTCTACCACACTCTAACCTTGCTTGACCCGACTCTACCTTACTCTACAACACTCTACCCTGGCTAGACCCGACACTACCTCACTCTTCTACACTCTACCCCGACTCTACCTCACTCTGCCACACTCTAACCTTGCTCGAACCGAACATACCTCATTCTACGCCACACTACCACGACTCTACCTCACTCTACCACTCTCTACCCTGGTTCAACCCGAATCTACTTCACTCTTCCACAGTCTACCCTGGCTCTTCCCGACTCTACCTCACTCTAGCACACTCTACCCTGTCTCGACCCGACTGTCCCTCACTCTACCACACTCTACCATGGCTCGACCCGACTCAACCTCACTCTACCACACTCTACCCTGGCTAGACCCGACTCTACCTCACTCTTCCACACTCTATCCCGACTCAACCTCACTCTACCACACTCTACCCTGGCTCGACCCGAATCTACCTCTGTCTACCACACTCTACCCTGGCTCGACCCGACTCTACGTCACTCTACCACACTCTACCCTGACTCTACCTCACTCTAACAAACCCTATCCTAGCTCTACCCGACTCTACCTCACTCCACCACACTCTACCCAGACTCTACCTGACTCTACACCACTCTACCCCGACTCTACCTCACTCTACCACACTCTACCCTGTCTCGACCTGACTCTACCTCACTCTACCACACTCTACCCTGGCTCGACCCGAGTCTACCTCACTCTACCATACTCTACCCTAGCTCGACCCGACTCTACCTCACTCTACCACACTGTACCACGACTCTACCTCACTCTACCACTCTCTACCCTCGCTCAACCCGACTCTACCTCACTCTACCACTGTCTACCTTCGCTCAACCCGACTATACCTCACTCTACCACAATCTACCCTGACTCGACCCGACTCTCCCTCACTCTACCACACTCTGCCCTGGCTCAACACGACTCTACCGCACTCTACAACACTCTACCCTGGCTTGACCCAACTCTACCTCACTCTTCCACACTCCACCCCGATTATACCTCACTCTACCACACTCTACCCTAGCTCGACCCGAATCTACCTCACTCTATCACACTCTACCCTGCCTCAACCCGACTCTATGTCACTCTACCACACTCTACTCTGGGTCGTCCTGACTCTACCTCACTCTACCACACTCTACCCTGTTTCGACCCGACTCTACCTCACTCTACCACACTCTACCCTGGTTCAACCCTGGCTCAACCCGACTCTACCTCACTCTACGACACTCTACCCTGGCTCGACCCGACTCTCCCTCACTCTACCACACTCTACCGTGGCTCGACCCGACTCTACCTCATTCTACCACACTCAACCCTGGCTCGACCCGAGTTACCTCACTATACCACACTCTACCCTTGCTAGATCCGACTCTACCTCACTCTTCCACACTCTACCCCGACCCTACCTCACTCTACCACTCTCTAACCTGGCTCAAACCGACTCTACCTCACTCTACCACACTCTACCCTGTTTTGACCCGACTCTACCTAACTCTACCACACTCTACCACGACTCTACCTCACTCTACCCCACTCTACCGACTCTACATCCCAGTACCACACCCTATCCTTGCTCTACCCGACTCTACCTCACTCTACCACACTCTACCCCGACTCTTCCTCACTTACCACACTCTACCCTGGCTAGACCGGTATCTACCTCACTCTACCACACTCTACCCTGGCTCGACCCGACTCTACCTCACTCTACCACACTCAACCCTGGCTCGACCCGAGTTACCTCACTCTACCACACTCTACCCTGGCTCGACCCGACTCTACCTCACTCTTCCACACTCTACCCCGACTCTACCTCACTCTACCACTCTCTAACCTGTCTCAAACCGACTCTACCTCACTCTACCACAGTCTACCCTGGCTCGACCCGACTCTACTTCACTCTACCCTGTTTTGACCCGACTCTGCCTAACTCTACCACACTCTACCACGACTCTACCTCACTCTACCACACTCTACCCCGACTCTTCCTCACTTACCACACTCTACCCTGGCTAGACCGGTATCTACCTCACTCTACCACACTCTACCCTGGCTCGACCCGACTCTACCTCACTCTACCACACTCAACCCTGGCTCGACCCGAGTTACCTCACTCTACCACACTCTACCCTGGCTCGACCCGACTCTACCTCACTCTTCCACACTCTACCCCGACTCTACCTCACTCTACCACTCTCTAACCTGTCTCAAACCGACTCTACCTCACTCTACCACAGTCTACCCTGGCTCGACCCGACTCTACTTCACTCTACCCTGTTTTGACCCGACTCTGCCTAACTCTACCACACTCTACCACGACTCTACCTCACTCTACCACACTCTACCGACTCTACACCACTGTACCACACCGTATCCTTGATCTACCCGACTCTACCTCACTCTACCACACTCTACCCCGACTCTTCCTAACTTACCACACTCTACCCTGGCTCGACCTGTATCTACCTCACTCTACCACACTCTACCCCGACTCTACCTCACTTTACCACACCCTATCCTGGCTCTACCCGACTCTACCTTACTCTACCGCACTCTACCTCGGCTCTTCCTCACTCTACCCCACTGTTCCCAGACTGTACCTCACTCTACCACACTCTACCCTGTCTCGACCTGACTCTACCATACTCTACCACACTCTACCCTCGCTCGACCCGAGTCTACCTCACTCTACCACACTCTACCCTGCCTCAACCCGACTCTACCTCACTCTACCACACTGATCCCAGACTCTACCTCATTCTACCACACTCTACCCCGACTCTACCTCACTCTACCACTCTCTACCCTGGCTCGACCCGACTGTACGTTACTCTACCACAGTCTACCCTGGCTCAACCTGACTCTCCCTCACTCTACCACTCTTTACCCTGGCTCTACCAGACACTCCCTCACTCTACCACAATCTACCCTGGCTCGACCCGACTTTACCTCACTCTACGACACTATACCCTGGGTAGAACCGTCTCTACCTCACTCTACCACACTCTACCCTGTTTAGACCCAACTCTACCCCACTCTACCACACTCTACCCTGGCTCAACCATGGCTCAACCCGAGTCTACCTCACTCTACCACACTCTACCCTGGCTCGACCCGACTGTCCCTCACTCTACCACACTCTACCTGGCTCGACCCGACTCTACCTCACTTTACCACACTCAACCATTGCTCGACACGACTTACCTCACTCTACCACACTCTACCCTTGGTCGACCCGACTCTACCTCACTCTACGCCACACTACCACGACTCTACCTCACTCTACCACTCTCTACCCTGGCTCAACCCGAATCTACTTCACTCTTCCACTGTCTACCCTGGCTCTACCCGACTCTATCTCACTCTACCACACTCTACCCGGGCTCGACCCGACTATCCCTCACTCTACCACACTCTACCATGGCTCGACCAGACGCAACCTCACTCTACCACACTCTACCCTAGCTAGACCCGACTCTACCTCACTCTTCCACACTCTATCCCGACTCTACCTCACTGTACCACACTCTACCCTGGCTCGACCCGAATCTACCTCGCTCTACCACACTCTACCCTGGCTCGACCCGACTCTACGTCACTCTACCACACTCTACCCCGACTCTACCTCACTCTACCAAACCCTATCCTAGCTCTACCCGACTCTACCTCACTCCACCACACTCTACCCAGACTCTACCTCACTGTACACCACTCTACCCCGACTCTACCTCACTGTACCACACTCTACCCTGTCTCGACCTGACTCTACCTCATTCTACCACACTCTACCCTGGCTCGACCCGAGTCTACCTCACTCTACCATACTCTACCCTAGCTCAAACTGACTCTACCTCACTCTACCACACTGTACCCCGCCTCTACCTCACTCTACCACTCTCTACCTTCGCTCAACCCGACTCTACCTCACTCTACCACACTCTACCCTGACTCGACCCGACTCTCCCTCACTCTACCACACTCTGCCCTGGCTCGACACGACTCTACCTCACTCTACAACACTCTACCCTGGCTTGACCCGACTCTACCTCACTCTTCCACACTCTACCCCGAGTATACCTCACTCTACCACACTCTACCCTAGCTCGACCCGAATCTACCTCACTCTATCACACTCTACCCTGCCTCAACCCGACTCTATGTCACTCTACCACACTCTACCCTGGGTCGTCCTGTCTCTACCTCACTCTACCACACTCTACCCTGTTTCGACCCGACTCTACCTCACTCTACCACACTCTATCCTGGTTCCAACCTGGCTCAAACCGACTCTACCTCACTCTACCACAGTCTACCCTGGCTCAACCCGACTCTACATCACTCTACCACACTCTACCCTGTTTTGACCCGACTCTACCTAACTCTACCACACTCTACCACGACTCTACCTCACTCTACCCCACTCTACCGAGTCTACATCCCTGTACCACACCCTATCCTCGCTCTACCCGACTCTACCTCACTCTACCACACTCTACCCCGACTCTTCCTCACTTACCACACTCTACCCTGGCTCGACCCGTATCTACCTCACTCTACCACACTCTACCCTGGCTCGACCCGACTCTACCTCACTCTACCACACTCAACCCTAGATCGATCCGAGTTACCTCACTCTACCACACTCTACCCTGGCTCGACCCGACTCTACCTCACTCTTCCACACTCTACACCGACTCTACCTCACTCTACCACTCTCTAACCTGGCTCAAACCGACTCTACCTCACTCTACCACAGTCTACCCTGGCTCGACCCGACTCTACTTCACTCTACCCTGTTTTGACCCGACTCTACCTAACTCTACCACACTCTACCGACTCTACATCACTGTACCACACCCTATCCTCGATCTACCCGACTCTACCTCACTCTACCACCCTCTACCCCGACTCTTCCTAACTTACCACACTCTACCCTGGCTCGACCCGTATCTACCTCACTCTACCACACTCTACCCCGACTCTACCTCACTCTACCACACCCTATCCTGGCTCTGCCCGACTCTACCTTACTCTACCGCACTCTACCCCGGCTCTTCCTCACTCTACCCCACTGTTCGTAGACTGTACCTCACTCTAACACACTCTACCCTGTCTCGACCTGACTCTACCTCACTCTACCACACTCTACCCTCGCTCGACCCGTGTCTACCTCACTCTACCCCACTCATCCCAGACTCTACCTCATTCTACCACACTCTACCCCGACTCTACCTTACTCTACCACTCTCTACCCTGGCTCGACCCGACTGTACGTTACTCTACCACACTGTACCCTGGCTCAACCTGACTCTCCCTCACTCTACCACTCTCTACCCTGGCTCTACCCGACACTCCCTCACTCTACCACAATCTATCCTGGCTCGACCCGACTTTACCTCATTCTACGACACTATACCCTGGGTAGACCCGACTCTACCTCACTATACCACACTCTACCATGTCTCGACCTGACTCTACCTCACTCTACCACACTCTACCCTGTCTCGACCTGACTCTACCTCACTCTACCACACTCTACCCTGTTTCGACCCGACTCTACCTCACTCTACCACACTCTACCCTGGTTCAACCCGAATCTACTTCACTCTTCCACAGTCTACCCTGGCTCTTCCCGACTCTACCTCACTCTAGCACACTCTACCCTGGCTCGACCCGACTGTCCCTCACTCTACCACACTCTAAGATGGCTCGACCCGACTCAACCTCACTCTACCACACTCTACCCTGGCTAGACCCGACTCTACCTCACTCTTCCACACTCTATCCCGACTCAACCTCACCCTACCACACTCTACCCTGGCTCGACCCGAATCTACCTCTGTCTACCACACTCTACCCTGGCTCGACCCGACTCTACGTCACTCTACCACACTCTACCCCGACTCTACCTCACTCTAACAAACCCTATCCTAGCTCTACCCGACTCTACCTCACTCCACCACACTCTACCCAGACTCTACCTGACTCTACACCACTCTACCCCGACTCTACCTCACTCTACCACACTCTACCCTGTCTCGACCTGACTCTACCTCATTCTACCACACTCTACCCTGGCTCGACCCGAGTCTACCTCACTCTACCATACTCTACCCTAGCTCGACCCGACTCTACCTCACTCTACCACACTGTACCACGACTCTACCTCACTCTACCACTCTCTACCCTCGCTCAACCCGACTCTACCTCACTCTACCACTGTCTACCTTCGCTCAACCCGACTATACCTCACTCTACCACAATCTACCCTGACTCGACCCGACTCTCCCTCACTCTACCACACTCTGCCCTGGCTCAACACGACTCTACCGCACTCTACAACACTCTACCCTGGCTTGACCCAACTCTACCTCACTCTTCCACACTCCACCCCGATTATACCTCACTCTACCACACTCTACCCTAGCTCGACCCGAATCTACCTCACTCTATCACACTCTACCCTGCCTCAACCCGACTCTATGTCACTCTACCACACTCTACCCTGGGTCGTCCTGACTCTACCTCACTCTACCACACTCTACCCTGTTTCGACCCGACTCTACCTCACTCTACCACACTCTACCCTGGTTCAACCCTGGCTCAACCCGACTCTACCTCACTCTACGACACTCTACCCTGGCTCGACCCGACTCTCCCTCACTCTACCACACTCTACCGTGGCTTGACCCGACTCTACCTCACTCTACCACACTCAACCCTGGCTCGACCCGAGTTACCTCACTATACCACACTCTACCCTTGCTAGATCCGACTCTACCTCACTCTTCCACACTCTACCCCGACCCTACCTCACTCTACCACTCTCTAACCTGGCTCAAACCGACTCTACCTCACTCTACCACACTCTACCCTGTTTTGACCCGACTCTACCTAACTCTACCACACTCTACCACGACTCTACCTCACTCTACCCCACTCTACCGACTCTACATCCCAGTACCACACCCTATCCTTGCTCTACCCGACTCTACCTCACTCTACCACACTCTACCCCGACTCTTCCTCACTTACCACACTCTACCCTGGCTAGACCGGTATCTACCTCACTCTACCACACTCTACCCTGGCTCGACCCGACTCTACCTCACTCTACCACACTCAACCCTGGCTCGACCCGAGTTACCTCACTCTACCACACTCTACCCTGGCTCGACCCGACTCTACCTCACTCTTCCACACTCTACCCCAACTCTACCTCACTCTACCACTCTCTAACCTGTCTCAAACCGACTCTACCTCACTCTACCACAGTCTACCCTGGCTCGACCCGACTCTACTTCACTCTACCCTGTTTCGACCCGACTCTACCTCACTCTACCACACTCTACCCTGGTTCAACCCTGGCTCAACCCGACTCTACCTCACTCTACGACACTCTACCCTGGCTCGACCCGACTCTCCCTCACTCTACCACACTCTACCGTGGCTCGACCCGACTCTACCTCATTCTACCACACTCAACCCTGGCTCGACCCGAGTTACCTCACTATACCACACTCTACCCTTGCTAGATCCGACTCTACCTCACTCTTCCACACTCTACCCCGACCCTACCTCACTCTACCACTCTCTAACCTTGCTCAAACCGACTCTACCTCACTCTACCACACTCTACCCTGTTTTGACCCGACTCTACCTAACTCTACCACACTCTACCACGACTCTACCTCACTCTACCCCACTCTACCGACTCTACATCCCAGTACCACACCCTATCCTTGCTCTACCCGACTCTACCTCACTCTACCACACTCTACCCCGACTCTTCCTCACTTACCACACTCTACCCTGGCTAGACCGGTATCTACCTCACTCTACCACACTCTACCCTGGCTCGACCCGACTCTACCTCACTCTACCACACTCAACCCTGGCTCGACCCGAGTTACCTCACTCTACCACACTCTACCCTGGCTCGACCCGACTCTACCTCACTCTTCCACACTCTACCCCGACTCTACCTCACTCTACCACTCTCTAACCTGTCTCAAACCGACTCTACCTCACTCTACCACAGTCTACCCTGGCTCGACCCGACTCTACTTCACTCTACCCTGTTTTGACCCGACTCTGCCTAACTCTACCACACTCTACCACGACTCTACCTCACTCTACCACACTCTACCGACTCTACACCACTGTACCACACCGTATCCTCGATCTACCCGACTCTACCTCACTCTACCACACTCTACCCCGACTCTTCCTAACTTACCACACTCTACCCTGGCTCGACCTGTATCTACCTCACTCTACCACACTCTACCCCGACTCTACCTCACTTTACCACACCCTATCCTGGCTCTACCCGACTCTACCTTACTCTACCGCACTCTACCTCGGCTCTTCCTCACTCTACCCCACTGTTCCCAGACTGTACCTCACTCTACCACACTCTACCCTGTCTCGACCTGACTCTACCATACTCTACCACACTCTACCCTCGCTCGACCCGAGTCTACCTCACTCTACCACACTCTACCCTGCCTCAACCCGACTCTACCTCACTCTACCACACTGATCCCAGACTCTACCTCATTCTACCACACTCTACCCCGACTCTACCTCACTCTACCACTCTCTACCCTGGCTCGACCCGACTGTACGTTACTCTACTACAGTCTACCCTGGCTCAACCTGACTCTCCCTCACTCTACCACTCTTTACCCTGGCTCTACCAGACACTCCCTCACTCTACCAGACACTCCCTCACTCTACCACAATCTACCCTGGCTCGACCCGACTTTACCTCACTCTACGACACTATACCCTGGGTAGAACCGTCTCTACCTCACTCTACCACACTCTACCCTGTTTAGACCCAACTCTACCCCACTCTACCACACTCTACTCTGGCTCAACCATGGCTCAACCCGAGTCTACCTCACTCTACCACACTCTACCCTGGCTCGACCCGACTGTCCCTCACTCTACCACACTCTACCTGGCTCGACCCGACTCTACCTCACTTTACCACACTCAACCATTGTTCGACACGACTTACCTCACTCTACCACACTCTACCCTTGGTCGACCCGACTCTACCTCACTCTACGCCACACTACCACGACTCTACCTCACTCTACCACTCTCTACCCTGGCTCAACCCGAATCTACTTTACTCTTCCACTGTCTACCCTGGCTCTACCCGACTCTATCTCACTCTACCACACTCTACCCGGGCTCGACCCGACTGTCCCTCACTCTACCACACTCTACCATGGCTCGACCCGACGCAACCTCACTCTACCACACTCTACCCTAGCTAGACCCGACTCTACCTCACTCTTCCACACTCTATCCCGACTCTACCTCACTGTACCACACTCTACCCTGGCTCGACCCGAATCTACCTCGCTCTACCACACTCTACCCTGGCTCGACCCGACTCTATGTCACTCTACCACACTCTACCCCGACTCTACCTCACTCTACCAAACCCTATCCTAGCTCTACCCGACTCTACCTCACTACACCACACTCTACCCAGACTCTACCTCACTCTACACCACTCTACCCCGACTCTACCTCACTGTACCACACTCTACCCTGTCTCGACCTGACTCTACCTCATTCTACCACACTCTACCCTGGCTCGACCCGAGTCTACCTCACTCTACCATACTCTACCCTAGCTCAAACTGACTCTACCTCACTCTACCACACTGTACCCCGCCTCTACCTCACTCTACCACTCTCTACCTTCGCTCAACCCGACTCTACCTCACTCTACCACACTCTACCCTGACTCGACCCGACTCTCCCTCACTCTACCACACTCTGCCCTGGCTCGACACGACTCTACCTCACTCTACAACACTCTACCCTGGCTTGACCCGACTCTACCTCACTCTTCCACACTCTACCCCGAGTATACCTCACTCTACCACACTCTACCCTAGCTCGACCCGAATCTACCTCACTCTATCACACTCTACCCTGCCTCAACCCGACTCTATGTCACTCTACCACACTCTACCCTGGGTCGTCCTGTCTCTACCTCACTCTACCACACTCTACCCTGTTTCGACCCGACTCTACCTCACTCTACCACACTCTATCCTGGTTCCAACCTGGCTCAAACCGACTCTACCTCACTCTACCACAGTCTACCCTGGCTCAACCCGACTCTACATCACTCTACCACACTCTACCCTGTTTTGACCCGACTCTACCTAACTCTACCACACTCTACCACGACTCTACCTCACTCTACCCCACTCTACCGAGTCTACATCCCTGTACCACACCCTATCCTCGCTCTACCCGACTCTACCTCACTCTACCACACTCTACCCCGACTCTTCCTCACTTACCACACTCTACCCTGGCTCGACCCGTATCTACCTCACTCTACCACACTCTACCCTGGCTCGACCCGACTCTACCTCACTCTACCACACTCAACCCTAGATCGACCCGAGTTACCTCACTCTACCACACTCTACCCTGGCTCGACCCGCCTCTACCTCACTCTTCCACACTCTACACCGACTCTACCTCACTCTACCACTCTCTAACCTGGCTCAAACCGACTCTACCTCACTCTACCACAGTCTATCCTGGCTCGACCCGACTCTACTTCACTCTACCCTGTTTTGACCCGACTCTACCTAACTCTACCACACTCTACCGACTCTACATCACTGTACCACACCCTATCCTCGATCTACCCGACTCTACCTCACTCTACCACCCTCTACCCCGACTCTTCCTAACTTACCACACTCTACCCTGGCTCGACCCGTATCTACCTCACTCTACCACACTCTACCCCGACTCTACCTCACTCTACCACACCCTATCCTGGCTCTGCCCGACTCTACCTTACTCTACCGCACTCTACCCCGGCTCTTCCTCACTCTACCCCACTGTTCGTAGACTGTACCTCACTCTAACACACTCTACCCTGTCTCGACCTGACTCTACCTCACTCTACCACACTCTACCCTCGCTCGACCCGTGTCTACCTCACTCTACCCCACTCATCCCAGACTCTACCTCATTCTACCACACTCTACCCCGACTCTACCTTACTCTACCACTCTCTACCCTGGCTCGACCCGACTGTACGTTACTCTACCACACTGTACCCTGGCTCAACCTGACTCTCCCTCACTCTACCACTCTCTACCCTGGCTCTACCCGACACTCCCTCACTCTACCACAATCTATCCTGGCTCGACCCGACTTTACCTCATTCTACGACACTATACCCTGGGTAGACCCGACTCTACCTCACTATACCACACTCTACCATGTCTCGACCTGACTCTACCTCACTCTACCACACTCTACCCTGTCTCGACCTGACTCTACCTCACTCTACCACACTCTACCCTGTTTCGACCCGACTCTACCTCACTCTACCACACTCTACCCTGGTTCCAACCTGGCTCAAACCGACTCTACCTCACTCTACCACAATCTACCCTGGCTCAACCCGACTCTACATCACTCTACCACACTCTACCCTGTTTTGACCCGACTCTACCTAACTCTACCACACTCTACCACGACTCTACCTCACTCTACCCCACTCTACCGAGTCTACATCCCTGTACCACACCCTATCCTCGCTCTACCCGACTCTACCTCACTCTACCACACTCTACCCCGACTCTTCCTCACTTACCACACTCTACCCTGGCTCGACCCGTATCTACCTCACTCTACCACACTCTACCCTGGCTCGACCCGACTCTACCTCACTCTACCACACTCAACCCTAGATCGACCCGAGTTACCTCACTCTACCACACTCTACCCTGGCTCGACCCGACTCTACCTCACTCTTCCACACTCTACACCGACTCTACCTCACTCTACCACTCTCTAACCTGTCTCAAACCGACTCTACCTCACTCTACCACTCTCTAACCTGTCTCAAACCGACTCTACCTCACTCTACCACAGTCTACCCTGGCTCGACCCGACTCTACTTCACTCTACCCTGTTTTGACCCGACTCTACCTAACTCTACCACACTCTACCATGACTCTACCTCACTCTACCACACTCTACCGACTCTACATCACTGTACCACACCCTATCCTCGATCTACTCGACTCTACCTCACTCTACCACCCTCTACCCCGACTCTTCCTAACTTACCACACTCTACCCTGGCTCGACCCGTATCTACCTCACTCTACCACACTCTACCCCGACTCTACCTCACTCTACCACACCCTATCCTGGCTCTACCCGACTCTACCTTACTCTACCGCACTCTACCCCGGCTCTTCCTCACTCTACCCCACTGTTCGTAGACTGTACCTCACTCTAACACACTCTACCCTGTCTCGACCTGACTCTACCTCACTCTACCACACTCTACCCTCGCTCGACCCGTGTCTACCTCACTCTAACCCACTCATCCCAGACTCTACCTCATTCTACCACACTCTACCCCGACTCTACCTCACTCTACCACTCTCTACCCTGGCTCGACCCGACTGTACGTTACTCTACCACACTGTACCCTGGCTCAACCTGACTCTCCCTCACTCTACCACTCTCTACCCTGGCTCTACCCGACACTCCCTCACTCTACCACAATCTATCCTGGCTCGACCCGACTTTACCTCATTCTACGACACTATACCCTGGGTAGACCCGACTCTACCTCACTATACCACACTCTACCATGTCTCGACCTGACTCTACCTCACTCTACCACACTCTACCCTGTCTCGACCTGACTCTACCTCACTCTACCACACTCTACCCTGTCTCGACCTGACTCTACCTCACTCTACCACACTCTACCCTGTCTCGACCTGACTCTACCTCACTCTACCACACTCTACCCTGGGTATACACGACTCTACCTCACTCTACCACACTCTACCCTGTCTCGACCTGACTCTACCTCACTCCACCACACTCTACCCTGTCTCGACCTGACTCTCCCTCACTCTACGACACTATACACTGGGTAGACACGACTCTACCTCACTCTACCTCACTCTACCCTGTTTCGACTTGACTCTACCTCACTGTACCACACTCTACCCTGTCTCGACCTGACTCTACCTCACTCTACCACACTATACCCTGGCTTAACCCGACTCTACCTCACTCTACCACAGTCTACCATGGCTCAACCCGACTCTACCTCACTGTACCACACTCTACCCTGGTTCAACCCGACTCTCGCTCACTCTACCACACTCTACCCTGGCTTTACCTGACTCTACCTCACTCTACAACACTCTACTCTGGATAGACCCGACTCTACCCTCACTCTTCCACACTCTACCCTGGCTCATCCCACCTCTACCTCACTGTACCACACCCTACACCGATTCTACCTCACTCTACCACACTCTACCCTGGCTCAACCCGACTCTACCTCACTCTACCACAGTCTACCATGGCTCAACCCGACTCTACCTCACTCTACCACACTCTACCCTTGCTCAACCCGACTCTCCCTCACTGTACCACACTCTACCCTGGCTTGACCAGACTCTACCTGAACCTACAACACTCTACCCTAGCTCGACCCGACTGTACCTCATTCTAACACACTCTACCCTGTCTCGACCTGACTCTACCTCACTCTACCACACTCTACCCTCGCTCGACCCGTGTCTACCTCACTCTACCCCACTCATCCCAGACTCTACCTCATTCTACCACACTCTACCCCGACTCTACCTTACTCTACCACTCTCTACCCTGGCTCGACCCGACTGTACGTTACTCTACCACACTGTACCCTGGCTCAACCTGACTCTCCCTCACTCTACCACTCTCTACCCTGGCTCTACCCGACACTCCCTCACTCTACCACAATCTATCCTGGCTCGACCCGACTTTACCTCATTCTACGACACTATACCCTGGGTAGACCCGACTCTACCTCACTATACCACACTCTACCATGTCTCGACCTGACTCTACCTCACTCTACCACACTCTACCCTGTCTCGACCTGACTCTACCTCACTCTACCACACTCTACCCTGTTTCGACCCGACTCTACCTCACTCTACCACACTCTACCCTGGTTCCAACCTGGCTCAAACCGACTCTACCTCACTCTACCACAATCTACCCTGGCTCAACCCGACTCTACATCACTCTACCACACTCTACCCTGTTTTGACCCGACTCTACCTAACTCTACCACACTCTACCACGACTCTACCTCACTCTACCCCACTCTACCGAGTCTACATCCCTGTACCACACCCTATCCTCGCTCTACCCGACTCTACCTCACTCTACCACACTCTACCCCGACTCTTCCTCACTTACCACACTCTACCCTGGCTCGACCCGTATCTACCTCACTCTACCACACTCTACCCTGGCTCGACCCGACTCTACCTCACTCTACCACACTCAACCCTAGATCGACCCGAGTTACCTCACTCTACCACACTCTACCCTGGCTCGACCCGACTCTACCTCACTCTTCCACACTCTACACCGACTCTACCTCACTCTACCACTCTCTAACCTGTCTCAAACCGACTCTACCTCACTCTACCACAGTCTACCCTGGCTCGACCCGACTCTACTTCACTCTACCCTGTTTTGACCCGACTCTACCTAACTCTACCACACTCTACCATGACTCTACCTCACTCTACCACACTCTACCGACTCTACATCACTGTACCACACCCTATCCTCGATCTACTCGACTCTACCTCACTCTACCACCCTCTACCCCGACTCTTCCTAACTTACCACACTCTACCCTGGCTCGACCCGTATCTACCTCACTCTACCACACTCTACCCCGACTCTACCTCACTCTACCACACCCTATCCTGGCTCTACCCGACTCTACCTTACTCTACCGCACTCTACCCCGGCTCTTCCTCACTCTACCCCACTGTTCGTAGACTGTACCTCACTCTAACACACTCTACCCTGTCTCGACCTGACTCTACCTCACTCTACCACACTCTACCCTCGCTCGACCCGTGTCTACCTCACTCTAACCCACTCATCCCAGACTCTACCTCATTCTACCACACTCTACCCCGACTCTACCTCACTCTACCACTCTCTACCCTGGCTCGACCCGACTGTACGTTACTCTACCACACTGTACCCTGGCTCAACCTGACTCTCCCTCACTCTACCACTCTCTACCCTGGCTCTACCCGACACTCCCTCACTCTACCACAATCTATCCTGGCTCGACCCGACTTTACCTCATTCTACGACACTATACCCTGGGTAGACCCGACTCTACCTCACTATACCACACTCTACCATGTCTCGACCTGACTCTACCTCACTCTACCACACTCTACCCTGTCTCGACCTGACTCTACCTCACTCTACCACACTCTACCCTGTCTCGACCTGACTCTACCTCACTCTACCACACTCTACCCTGTCTCGACCTGACTCTACCTCACTCTACCACACTCTACCCTGGGTATACACGACTCTACCTCACTCTACCACACTCTACCCTGTCTCGACCTGACTCTACCTCACTCCACCACACTCTACCCTGTCTCGACCTGACTCTCCCTCACTCTACGACACTATACACTGGGTAGACACGACTCTACCTCACTCTACCTCACTCTACCCTGTTTCGACTTGACTCTACCTCACTGTACCACACTCTACCCTGTCTCGACCTGACTCTACCTCACTCTACCACACTATACCCTGGCTTAACCCGACTCTACCTCACTCTACCACAGTCTACCATGGCTCAACCCGACTCTACCTCACTCTACCACACTCTACCCTGGTTCAACCCGACTCTCGCTCACTCTACCACACTCTACCCTGGCTTTACCTGACTCTACCTCACTCTACAACACTCTACTCTGGATAGACCCGACTCTACCCTCACTCTTCCACACTCTACCCTGGCTCATCCCACCTCTACCTCATTGTACCACACCCTACACCGATTCTACCTCACTCTACCACACTCTACCCTGGCTCAACCCGACTCTACCTCACTCTACCACAGTCTACCATGGCTCAACCCGACTCTACCTCACTCTACCACACTCTACCCTTGCTCAACCCGACTCTCCCTCACTGTACCACACTCTACCCTGGCTTGACCAGACTCTACCTGAACCTACAACACTCTACCCTAGCTCGACCCGACTGTACCTCATTCTACCGCACTCTACCCTGGCTCAACCCGACTCTCCCTCACTCTACCACACTCTACCCTGGCTTGACCCGACTCTACATCAACCTACAACACTCTACCCTTGCTAGACCCGACTCTACGTCACTCTTCCACACTCTACCCCGATTCTACCTCACTCTACCACACTCTACCCAGGCTCGACCCGAATATACCTCACTCTAACATACTCTACCCTGGCTAAACCCGACTCTCCCTCACTCTACCACACTCTACCCTGGCTTGACCCGACTCTACCTCACTCTGCAACACTCTACCCTGGATAGACCCGACTCTACCTCTCTCTTCCACACTCTACCTCGACTCTACCTCACTCTACCACACTCTACCCTGGCTCGACCCGAATATCCCTCACTCTACCATAGTCTACCCTTGCTAAACCCGACTCTATCTCATTGTACCACACTCTACCCTGGTTCGTCCTGACTCTACCTCACTCTACCACACTGTACCCTGGCTCAACCCGACTCTCCCTCACTCTACCACACTCTACCCTGGCTTGACCCGACTCTACCTCAACCTACAACACTCTACCCTGGCTAGACCGGACTCTACGTCACTCTTCCACACTCTACCCCGATTCTACCTCACTCTACCACACTCTACCCAGGCTCGACCCGAATATACCTCACTCCAACATACTCTACCCTGGCTAAACCCGACTCTCCCTCACTCTACCACACTCTACCCTGCCGTGACCCGACTCTACCTCACTCTGCAACACTCTACCCTGGATAGACCCGACTCTACCTCACTCTTCCACACTGTAGCTCGACTCTACCTCACTCTACGACACTCTACCCTGGCTCGACCCGAATATACCTCACTCTACCATAGTCTACCCTTGCTAAACCCGACTCTATCTCACTGTACCACACTCTACCCTGGTTCGTCCTCACTCTACCTCACTCTACCACACTCTACCCTGTTTCGACCCGACTCTACCTCACTCTACCACACACTACCCTGGTTCAACCCTGGCTCAACCCGACTCTACCTCACTCTACGACACTCTACCCTGGCTAGACCCGACTCTACGTCACTCTATCACACTCTACCCTGGCTCATCCCACCTCTACCTCACTGTACCACACCCTACCCCGATTCTACCTCACTCTACCACACTCTACCCTGGCTCAACCCGACTCTACCTCACTCTACCACAGTCTACCATGGCGCAACCCGACTCTACCTCACTCTACCACACTCTACCCTGGCTAAACCCGACTCTCCCTCATTCTACCACACTGTACCCTGGCTTGACCCGACTCTACCTCAACTTACAACACTCTACCCTGGCTAGACCCGACTGAACCTCACTCTTCCACACTCTACCCCGACTCTACCTCACTCTACCACACTCTACCCAGGCTCGACCCGAATATACCTCACTCGAACATACTCTACCCTGGCTAAACCCGACTCTACCTCACTCTACCACAGTCTACCATGGCTCAACCCGACTCTACCTCACTCTACCACACTCTACCCTGGCTCAACCCGACTCTCCCTCATTCTACCACACTCTACCCTGGCTTTACCCGACTCTACCTCAACTTACAACACTCTACCCTGGCTAGACCCGACTCTACCTCACTCTTCCACACTCTACCCCGACTCTACCTCACTCTACCACACTCTACCCAGGCTCGACCCGAATATACCTCACTCGAACATACTCTAACCTGGCTAAACCCGACTCTACCTCACTCTACCACACTCTACCCTGTTTCGACCCGACTCTACCTCACTCTACCACACTCTACCCTGGTTCAACCCTTGTTCAACCCGACTCTACGTCACTCTACGACACTCTACCCTGGCTCAACCCGACTCTCCCTCACTCTACCACACTGTACCATGGCTCGACCCGACTCTACCTCACTCTACCACACTCAACCCTGGCTCGACCCGTGTTACCTCACTCTACCACACTCTACCCTAACTCGACCCGACTCTACCTCACTCTTCCACACTCTACCCCGACTCTACCTCACTCTACCACCCTCTAACCTGGCTCAAACCGACTCTACCTCACTCTACCACACTCTACCCTGTTTCGACCCGACTCGACCTCACTCTACCACACTCTACCCTGGCTCGACCCGACTCTACCTCACTCTATCACACTCTAACCTGGCTCGTCCCACCTCTACCTCACTCTACCACACTCTACCGTGACTCGACCCGATTTTACCTAACTCTACCATACCCTACCCTGGCTCGACCCGACTCTACCTCTCTGTACCACACTCTAACCTGACTCTACCTCACTCTACCACACTCTACCCTGGCTCGACCTGACTCTACCTCACTCTAACACACACTTCCCTGACTCTACCTCACTCTGCCACACTCTTCCCTGGAACGACCCGACTGTACCTCACCCTACCGCACTCTACCCTTTCTTGATCCGATTCAACCTCACTCTATCACACTCTACCCTTGCTCATCCCACCTCTACCTCACTGTACCACACCCTACCCCGATTCTACCTCACTGTACCACACTCTACTTGGCTTAACCCGACTCTACCTCACTCTAGCACAGTCTACCATGGCTCAACGCGACTCTACCTCACTCTACCACACTCTACCCTGGCTCAACCCGATTCTCGCTCACTCTACCACACTCTACCCTGGCTTGACCCGACTCTACCTCACTCTACAACACTCCACTCTGGATAGACCCGACTCTACCTCACTCTTCCACACTCTACCCTGGCTCATCCCACCTCTACCTCACTGTACCACACCCTACCCCGATTCTACCTCACTCTACCACACTCTACCCTGGCTCAACCCGACTCTACCTCACTCTACCACAGTCTACCATGGCTCAACCCGACTCTACCTCACTCTACCACACTCTACCCTGGCTCAACCCGACTCTCCCTCACTCTACCACACTCTACCCTGGCTTGACCCGACTCTACCTGAACCTACAACACTCTACCCTGGCTAGACCCGACTCTACGTCACTCTTCCACACTCTACCCCGATTCTACCTCACTCTACCACACTCTACCCAGGCTCGGTACGAATATACCTCACTCTAACATATTCTACCCTGGCTAAACCCGACTCTCCCTCACTCTACCACACTCTACCCTGGCTTGACCCGACTCTACCTCACTCTGCAACACTCTACCCTGGATAGACCCGACTCTACCTCACTCTTCCACACTCTACCTCGACTCTACCTCACTCTACCTCACTCTACCCTGGCTCGACCCGAATATACCTCACTCTACCATAGTCTACCCTTGCTAAACCCGACTCGATCTCACTGTACCACACTCTACCCTGGTTCGTCCTGACTCTACCTCACTCTACCACACTGTACCCTGGCTCAACCCGACTCTCCCTCACTGTACCACACTCTACCCTGGCTTGACCCGACTCTACCTCAACCTACAACACTCTACCCTGGCTAGAACCGACTCTACGTCACTCTTCCACACTCTACCCCGATTCTACCTCACTCTACCACACTCTACCCAGGCTCGACCCGAATATACCTCACTCTAACATACTCTACCCTGGCTAAACCCGACTCTCCCTCACTCTACCACACTCTACCCTGGCTTGACCCGACTCTACCTCACTCTGCAACACTCTACCCTGGATAGACCCGACTCTACCTCACTCTTCCACACTCTACCTCAACTCTACCTCACTCTACCACACTCTACCCTGGCTCGACCCGAATATACCTCACTCTACCATAGTCTACCCTTGCTAAACCCGACTCTATCTCACTGTACCACACTCTACCCTGGTTCGTCCTGACTCCACCTCACTCTACCACACTCTACCCTGTTTCGACCCGACTCTACCTCACTCTACCACACACTACCCTGGTTCAACCCTGGCTCAACCCGACTCTACCTCACTCTACGACACTCTACCCTGGCTCGAACCGACTCTCCCTCACTCTACCACACTCTACCATGGCTCGACCCGACTCTATATCACTCTACCTCACTCAACGCTGGCTCGACCCGACTCTACCTCACTCTACCACACTCTACCCTGGCTCGACCCGACTCTACCTCACTCTTCCACACTCTACCCCGACTCTACCTCACTCTACCACTCTCTAACCTGGCTCAAACCGACTCTACCTCACTCTACCACGGTCTACCCTGGCTCAACCCGATTCTACTTCCCTCTACCACACTCTACCCTGTTTTGACCTGACTCTACCTAACTCTACCACACTCTACCACGACTCTACCTCACTCTACCACACTCTACCCTGGCTCGACCCGACTCTACCTCACTCTACCACACTCTACCGACTCTACATCACTGTACCACACCCTATCCTGGCTCTATCCGACTCTACCTCACTCTACCACACTCTACCCCGACTCTTCCTCACTTACCACACTCTACCCTGGCTAGACCCGTATCTACCTCACTCTACCACACTCTACCCCGACTCTACCTCACTCTACCACACCCTATCCTGGCTCTACCCGACTCTACCTTACTCTACCACACTCTACCCCGGGTCTACCTCACTCTACCCCACTCTACCCCGACTCTACCTCACTCTACCCCACTCTACCCCGACTCTACCTCACTCTACCACACTCTACCCAGGCTCGACCCGAATATACCTCACTCTAACATACTCTACCCTGGCTAAACCCGACTCTCCCTCACTCTACCACACTCTACCCTGGCTTGACCCGACTCTACCTCACTCTGCAACACCCTACCCTGGATAGACCCGACTCTACCTCACTCTTCCACACTCTACCTCGACTCTACCTCACTCTACCGCACTCTACCCTGGCTCGACCCGAATATACCTCACTCTACCATAGTCTACCCTTGCTAAACCCGACTCTATCTCACTGTACCACACTCTACCCTAGTTCGTCCTGATTCTACCTCACTCTACCACACTCTACCCTGGCTCAACCCGACTCTCCCTCACTCTACCACACTCTACCCTAGCTTGACCCGACTCTACCTCAACCTACAACACTCTACCCTGGCTAGACCCGACTCTACGTCACTCTTCCCCACTCTACCCCGATTCTACCTCACTCTACCACACTCTACCCAGGCTCGACCCGAATATACCTCACTGTAACATACTCTACCCTGGCTAAACCCGACTCTCCCTCACTCTAAGACACTCTACCCTGGCTTGACCCGACTCTACCTCACTCTACCACTGTCTACCCTGGCTCAACCCGATTCTACTTCCCTCTACCACACTCTACCCTGTTTTGATCTGACTCTACCTAACTCTACCACACTCTACCACGACTCTACCTCACTCTACCACACTCTACCCTGGCTCGACCCGACTCTACCTCACTCTACCACACTCTACCGACTCTACATCACTGTACCACACCCTATCCTGGCTCTACCCGACTCTACCTCACTCTACCACACTCTACCCAGACTCTTCCTCACTTACCACACTCTACCCTGGCTAGACCCGTATCTACCTCACTCTACCACACTCTACCCCGACTCTACCTCACTCTACCACACCCTATCCTGGCTCTACCCGACTCTACCTTACTCTACCACACTCTACCCCGGCTCTACCTCACTCTACCCCACTCTACCCCGACTCTACCTCACTCTACCACACTCTACCCTGTCTCGACCTGACTCTACCTCACTCTACCACACTCTACCCTGGCTCGACCCGAGTCTACCTCACTCTACCACACTCTACCCTAGCTCGACCCGACTCTACCTCGCTCTACCACACTCTACCCCGACTCTACCTCACTCTACCACACTCTATCCCGACTCTACCTCACTCTACCACTCTCTACCCTGGCTCAATCCGACTCTACCTCACTCTACCAGAGTCTACCTTGCCTCAACCCGACTCTACTTCACTCTACCACAGTCTACCATGGCTCGACCCGACTCTCCCTCACTCTAACACACTCTACCCTGGCTCCACCGGACTCTACCTCACTCTACAGCACTCTACCCTGGATTGACCCGACTCTACCTCACTCTTCCACACTCTACCCCTACTCTACCTCACTCTGCGACACTCTACCTTGGCTCGACCAGAATCTACCTCACTCTACCACACTCTACCCTGGCTCAACCCAACTCTATCTCACTCTTCCACACTCTATCCTGGGTCATCATGACTCTACCTCACTCTACCACACTCTACCCTGTTTCGACCCGACTCAACCTCACTCTACCACACTCTACCGTGGCTCGACCCGACTCTACCTCACTCTATCACACTCTAACCTGGCTCGTCCCACCTCTACCTCACTGTACCACACTCTACCGTGACTCGACCCGATTTTACCTCACTCTACCACACCCTACCCTGGCTCGACCCGACTCTACCTCTCTGTACCACACTCTACCCCGACTCTACCTCACTCTACCACACTCTACCCTGTCTCGACCTGACTCTACCTCACTCTACGTCACTCTACCATAGCTCGACCCGACTCTACCTCATTGTACCACACTCTACCCTTCCTCAACCCGACTCTACCTCACTCTATCATACTCTATCCTGGCTCGACCGAACTCTACCTCACTCTACCACACTACCCTTGCTCGACCTGACTCTACCTCACTCTACCACACTCTACCCTGGATCGACCCGACTGTACCTCACCCTACCGCACTCTACCCTGGCTCGATCCGATTCTACCTCACTCTATCACACTCTACCGTGGCTCATCCCACTTCTACCTCACTGTACCACACCCTACCCCGATTCTACCTCACTCTACCACAATCTACCCTGGCTCAACCCGACTCTGCCTCACTCTACCACAGTCTACCATGGCTCAACCCGACTCTACCTTACTCTACCACACTCTACCCAGGCTCTATCCGAATATACCTGACTCTAACATACTCTACCCTGGCTAAACCCGACTCTCCCTCACTCTACCACACTCTACCCTGGCTTGACCCGACTCTACCTCACTCTGCAACACTCTACCCTGCATAGACCCGACTCTACCTCACTCTTCCACACTCTACCTCGACTCTACCTCACTCTACCACACTCTACCCTGGCTCGACCCGAATATACCTCACTCTACCATAGTCTACCCTTGCTAAACCCGACTCTATCTCACTGTACCACACTCTACCCTGGTTCGTCCTGACTCTACCTCACTCTACCACACTCTACCCTGGCTCAACCCGACTCTCCCTCACTCTACCACACTCTACCCTGGCTTGACCCGACTCTACCTCAACCTACAACACTCTACCCTGGCTAGACCCGACTCTACGTCACTCTTCCACACTCTACCCCGATTCTACCTCACTCTACCACACTCTACCCAGGCTCGACCCGATTATACCTCACTCTAACATACTCTACCCTGGCTAAACCCGACTCTCCCTCACTCTACCACACTCTACCCTGGCTTGACCCGACTCTACCTCACTCTGCAACACTCTACCCTGGATAGACCTCACTCTACCTTACTCTTCCACACTCTACCTCGACTCTACCTCACTCTACCACACTCTACCCTGGCTCGACCAGAATATACCTCACTCTACCATAGTCTACCCTTGCTAAACCCGACTCTATCTCACTGTACCACACTCTACCCTGGTTCGTCCTGACTCTACCACACTCTACCCTGTTTCGACCCGACTCTACCTCACTCTACCACACACTACCCTGGTTCAACCCTGGCTCAACCCGACTCTACCTCACTCTACGACACTCTAACCTGGCTCGACCCGTCTCTCCCTCACTCTACCACACTCTACCATGGCTCGACCCGACTCTACCTCACTCTACCACACTCAACCCTGGCTCGACCCGACTCTACCTCACTCTACCACACTCTACCGTGGCTCGACCCGACTCTACCTCACTCTTCCACACTCTACCCCGACTGTACCTCACTCTACCACTCTCTAACCTGGCTCAAACCGACTCTACCTCACTCTAACACAGTCTACCCTGGCTCAACCCGATTCTACTTCCCTCTACCACACTCTACCCTGTTTTGACCTGACTCTACCTAACTCTACCACACTCTACCACGACTCTACCTCACTCTACCACACTCTACCCTGGCTCGATCCGACTCTACCTCACTCTACCACACTCTACCGACTCTACATCACTGTATCACACCCTATCCTGGCTCTACCCGACTCTACCTCACTCTACCACACTCTACCCCGACTCTTCCTCACTTACCACACTCTACCCTGGCTAGACCCGTATCTACCTAACTCTACCACACTCTACCCCGACTCTACCTCACTCTACCACACCCTATCCTGGCTCTACCCGACTCTACCTTACTCTACCACACTCTATCCCGGCTCTACCTCACTCGACCACACTCTACCCCGTCTCGACCTGACTCTACCTCTCTCCACCACACTCTACCCTGGCTCGACCCGAGTCTACCTCACTCTACCACACTCTACCCTAGCTCGACAAGACTCTACCTCACTCTATCACACTCTACCCCGACTCTACCTCACTCTACCAAACTCTATCCCGACTCTACCTCACTGTACCACTCTCTACCCTGGCTCAATCCGACTTTACCTCACTCTACCAGAGTCTACCTTGGCTCAACCCGACTCTACCTCACTCTACCGCAGTCTACCCTGGCTCGACCCGACTCTCCCTCACTCTACCACACTCTACCCTGGCTCGACCGGACTCTACCTCACTCTACAGCACTCTACCCTGGATTGACCCGACTCTACCTCACTCTTCCACACTCTACCCCGACTCTACCTCACTCTGCGACACTCTACCCTGGCTCGACCCGAATCTACCTCACTCCACCACACTCTACCCTGGCTCAACCCGACTCTATCTCACACTTCCACACTCTACCCTGGGTCATCATGACTCTACCTCACACTACCACACTCTACCCTGTTTCGACCCGACTCAACCTCACTCTACCACACTCTACCCTGGCTCGACCCGACTCTACCTCACTCTATCACACTCTAACCTGGCTCGTCCCACCTCTACCTCAGTCTACCACACTCTACCATGACTTGACCCGATTTTACCTCACTTAACCACACCCTACCCTGGCTCGACCCGACTCTACCTCTCTGTACCACACTCCACCCCGACTCTACCTCACTCTACCACACTCTACCCTGTCTCGACCTGACTCTACCTCACTCTACCATTCTCTAAACTGGCTTGACCTGACTCTACCTCACTCTACGTCACTCTACCATAGCTTGACCCGACTCTACCTCATTCTACCACACTCTACCCTTCCTCGACCCGACTCTACCTCACTCTATCATACTCTATCCTGGCTCGACCGGACTCTACCTCACTCTACCACACTCTACCCTGGGTCGACCTGACTCTACCTCACTCTACCACACACTTCCCTGACTCTACCTCACTCTTCCACACTCTACCCTGGATCGACCCGACTGTACCTCACCCTACCGCACTCTACCCTGGCTCGATCCGATTCTACCTCACTCTATCACACTCTACCCTGGCTCATCCCACCTCTACCTCACTGTACCACACCCTACCCCGATTCTACCTCACTCTACCACAATCTACCCTGGCTCAACCTGACTCTGCCTCACTCTACCACAGTCTACCATGGCTCAACCCGACTCTACCTCACTTTACCACACTCTACCCTGGCTCAACCCGACTCTCTCTCACTCTACCACACTCTACCCTGGCTTGACCCGACTCTACCTCAATCTACAACACTCTACTCTGGATAGACCTGACTCTACCTCACTCTTCCGCACTCTACCCCGACTCTACCTCACGCTACCACACTCTACCCTGGCTCGACATGAATATACCTCACTCTACCATAGTCTACCCTTGCTAAACCCGACTCTATCTCACTCTACCACACTCTACACTGAGTCGTCCTTACTCTACCTCACTCTACCACACTCTACCCTGTTTTCACCCGTCTCTACCTCACTCTACCACACTCTACCCTGGTTCAACCCTGGCTCAACCCGACTCTACCTCATTCTACGACACTCTACCCTGGATCGACCCGACTGTACCTCACCTTACCGCACTCTACCCTGGCTCATCCCACCTCTACCTCACTGTACCACACCCTACCCCGATTCTATCTCACTCTACCACACTCTACCATGGCTGAACCCGACTCTACCTCACTCTACCACACTCTACCCTGGCTCAACCCGACTCTCCCTCACTCTACCACACTCTACCCTGGCTTGACCCGACTCTACCTCACTCTACAACACTCTACTCTGGATAGACCCGACTCTACCTCACTCTTCCACACTCTAGCCCGACTCTACCTCACTCTACCACACTCTACCCTGGCTCTACCCGAATATACCTTACTCTACCATAGTCTACCCTTGCTAAACAGGGCTCTACCTCACTCTACCACACTCTACCCTGTTTCGACCTGACTCTACCTCACTCTACCACACTCAACCCTGGCTCGACCTGAGTTACCTCACTCTACCACACTCTACCCTGGCTCGACCCGTCTCTACCTCACTCTTCCACACTCTACCCCGACTCTACCTCACTCTACCACTCTCTAACCTGGCTCAAACCGAATCTACCTCACTCTACCACAGTCTACCCTGGCTCAACCCGACTCTACTTCACTCTATCACACTCTACCCTGTTTTGACCCGACTCTACCTAACTCTACCACACTCTACCACGACTCTACCTCACTCTACCACACTCTACCCTGGCTCGACCCGACTCTACCTCACTCTACCACACTCTACCGACTCTACATCACTGTACCACACCCTATCCTGGCTCTACACGACTCTTCCTCACTCTTCCACACTCTATCCCGACTCTACCTCACTCTACCACACTCTACCCTGGCTCGACCCGAATCTACCTCTGTCTACCACACTCTATCCTGGCTCGACCCGACTCTACCTCACTCTACCACACTCTACCTCGACTCTACCTCACTCTACCAAACCCTATCCTAGCTCTACCCGACTCTACCTCACTCCACCACACTGTACCCCGACTCTACCTCACTCTACACCACTCCAACCTGACTCTACCTCACTCTACCACACTCTACCCTGGCTCGACCCGAGTCTACCTCACTCTACCATACTCTACCCTAGCTCGACCCGACTCTACCTCACTCTACCACACTGTACCCCGACTCTACATCACTCTACCACAGTCTACTCTGACTCTACCTCACTCTACCACTGTCTACCTTGGCTCAACCCGAGTCTACCTCACTCTACCACACTCTACCCTGGCTCGACCCGACTCTCCCTCACTCTACCACACTCTACCCTGGCTCGACACGACTCTACCTCACTCTACGACACTCTACCCTGGCTTGACCCGACTCTACCTCACTCTTCCACACTCTACCCCGACTATACCTCACTCTACCACACTCTACCCTGCCTCGACTCGAATCTACCTCCCTCTATCACACTCTACCCAGCCTCAACCCGACTCTATGTCACTCTACCACACTCTACCCTGGCTAGATCCGACTCTCCCTCACTCTACCACACTCTACCGTGGCTCGACCCGACTCTCCCTCACTCTACTACACTCAAACCTGGCTCGACCCGAGTTACTTCACTATACCACACTCTACCCTGGCTCGACCCGACTCTACCTCACTCTAACACACTCTACCCCGACTCTTCCTCACTTACCACATTCTACCCTGGATCAACCCGTATCTACCTCACTCTACCACACTCTACCCCGACTCTACCTCACTCTACCACACCCTATCCTGGCTCTACCCGACTCTACCTTACTCTACCGAACTCTACCCCGGCTCTTCCTCACTCTACCTCACTGTACCCAGACTCTACCTCACTCTACCACACTCTACCCTGTCTCGACCCGAGTCTACCTCACTCTACCACACTCTAACCTGGCTCAACCCGACTCTACCTCACTCTACCACTCTAATCCCAGACTCTACCTCATTCTACCACACTCTACCCCGACTCTACCTCACGCTACCACACTCTACCCTGGCTCGACACGAATATACCTCACTCTACCATAGTCTACCCTTGCTAAACCCAACTCTATCTCACTCTACCACACTCTACCCTGGGTCGTCCTGACTCTACCTCACTCTACCACACTCTACCCTGTTTTGACCCGACTCTACCTCACTCTACCACACTCTACCCTGGTTCAACCCTGGCTCAACCCGACTCTACCCTCTACCACACTCTACCCTGGCTCGACCTGACTCTACCTCACTCTACCACACTCTACCCTGGATCGACCCAACTGTACCTCACCCTATCGCACTCTACCCTGGCTCGATCGGATTCTACCTCACTCTATCATACTCTACCCTGGCTCATCCCACCTCTACCTCACTGTACCACACCCTACCCCGATTCTACCCCACGCTACCACACTCTACCCTGGCTCAACCCGACTCTACCTCACTCTACCACAGTCTACCATGGCTCAACCCGACTCTACCTCACTCTACCACACTCTACCCTGGCTCAACCCAACTCTCCCTCACTCTACCACACTCTACCCTGGCTTGACCCGACTCTACCTCAACCTACAACACTCTACCCTGGCTAGACCCGACTCTACCTCACTCTTCCACACTCTACCCCGACTCCACCTCACTCTACCACACTCTACACTGGCTCAACCATGGCTCAACCAGAGTCTACCTCACTCTACCACACTCTACCCTGGCTCGACCCGACTGTCCCTCACTCTACCACACTCTACCATGGCTCGACCCGACTCTACCTCACTCTACCACACTCAATCCTGGCTCGACATGAGTTACCTCACTCTACCACACTCTACCCTGGCTCGACCCGACTATACCTCACTCTACCCCACACTACCACGACTCTACCTCACTCTTCCACTCTCTACCCTGGCTCAACCCGAATCTCCCTCACTCTACCACAGTCTACCCTGGCTCTACCCGACTCTACGTCACTCAACCACACTCTACCCTGGCTCGACCCGACTGTCCCTCACTCTACCACACTCTACCATGGCTAGACCCGACTCAACCTCACTCTACCACACTCTACCCTGGCTAGACCCGAATCTACCTCTGTCTGCCACACTCTATCCTGGCTCGACCAGACTCTACCACACTCTACCCCGACTCTACCTCACTCTACCAAACCCTATCCTACCTCTACCCGACTCTACCTCACTCCACCACACTCTACCCCAACTCTACCTCACTCTACACCACTCTACCCCGACTCTACCTCACTCTACCGCACTCTACCCTGTCTCGACCTGACTCTACCTCACTCTACCACACTCTACCCTGGCTCGACCCGAGTCTACCTCACTCTACCATACTCTACCCTAGCTCGACCCAACTCTACCTCACTCTACCACACTGTACCCCGACTCTACCTCACTCTACCACAGTCTACCCCGACTCTACCTCACTCTACCACTGTCTACCTTGGCTCAACCCGAGTCTACCTCACTCTACCACACTCTACCCTGGCTCGACCCGACCCTCCCTCACTCTACCACACTCTACCCTGGCTCGACACGACTCTACCTCACTCTACAACACTCTACCCTGGCTTGACCCGACTCTACCTCACTCTTCCACACTCTACCCCAACTATACCTCACTCTACCACACTCTACCCTGCCTCGACCCGAATCTACCTCACTCTATCACAGTCTACCCTGCCTCAACCCGACTCTATGTCACTCTACCACACTCTACCCTGGGTCGTCCTGACTCTACCTCACTCTACCACACTCTACCCTGTTTCGACCCGACTCTACCTCACTCTACCACACTCTACCCTGGTTCAACCCTGGCTCAACCCGACTCTACCTCACTCTACGACACTCTACCCTGGCTCGACCCGACTCTCCCTCACTCTACCACACTCTACCGTGGCTCGACCCGACTCTACCTCACTCTACTACACTCAAGCCTGGCTCGACCAGAGTTACCTCACTATACCACACTCTACTCTGGCTCGACCCGACTCTACCTCACTCTACCACACTCTACCCCGACTCTTCTTCACTCTACCAAACTCTACCCTGTCTCGACCCGAGTCTACCTCACTCTACCACACTCTACCCCGACTCTACCTCACTCTACCACAGTCTACCCTGGCTCTACCCGACTCTACCTCACTCTACCACACTCTACCCCGACTCTTCTTCACTCTACCAAACTCTACCCTGTCTCGACCCGAGTCTACCTCACTCTACCACACTCTACCCTTGCTCAACCCGACTCTACCTCACTCTACCACACTCATTCCAGACTCTACCTCATTCTACCACAGTCTACCCCGACTCTACCTCACTCTACCACTCTCTACCCTGGCTCAACCCGACTGTACGTTACTCTACCACACTCTACCCTGGCTCAACCTGACTCTCCCTCACTCTACCACTCTCTACCCTGGCTCTACCCGACTCTCCCTCACTCTACCACAATCTACCCTGGCTCGACCCGACTTTACCTCACTCTACGACACTATACCCTGGGTGGACCGGATTCTATCTTACTCTACCACACTCTACCCTGTCTCGACCTGACTCTAACTCACTCTACCACACTCTACCCTGTCTCGACCTGACTCTACCTCATTGTACCACACTCTACCCTGGGTAGACACGACTCTACCTCACTCTACCACACTCTACCCTGTCTCGACCTTACTCTACCTCACTCTACCACACTCTACCCTGTCTCGACCTGACTCTACCTCACTCTACCACACTATACCCTGGGTACACACGACTCTACCTCACTCTACCACACTCTACCCTGTCTCGACCTGACTCTACCTCACTCTACCACACTATACCCTGGGTAGACACGACTCTACCTCACTCTACCACACTCTACCCTGTCTCGACCTGACTCTACCTCAATCTACCGCACTGTACCCTGTCTAGACCTGACTCTACCTCACTCTACCACACTATACCCTGGGTAAACACAACTCTACCTCACTCTACCACACTCTACCCTGTCTCGACTTGACTCTACCTCACTCTACCGCACTCTACATTGTGTCGACCTGACTCTATCTCACTCTACCACACTCTACCCTGGCTCGACCCAAGTCTACCTCACTCTATCACACTCTACCCTGTTTCGACCCGACTCTACCTCACTCTACAACACTCTACCCTGGCTAAACCATGGCTCAACCCGAGTCTACCTCACTCTACCCCACTCTACCCTGCCTCGACCCGACTGTCCCTCACTCTACCACACTCTACCATGGCTCGACCCGAGTCTACCTCACTCTACCACACTCTACCCTGTTTCGACCCGACTCTACCTCACTCTACCACACTCTACCCTGGCTCAACCATGGCTCAACCCGAGTCTACCTCACTCTACCCCACTCTACCCTGCCTCGATCCGACTGTCCCTCACTCTACCACACTCTACCCTGGCTCGACCCGACTCTACCTCACTCTACCCCACACTACAACGACTCTACCTCACTCTACTACTCTCTACCCTGGCTGAACCCGAATCTACCTCACTCTACCATAGTCTACCCTGGCTCTACCCGACTCTACCTCACTCTACCACACTCTACCATGGCTCGACCCGACTCAACCTCACTCTACCACACTCTACCCTGGCTAGACCCGACTCTACCTCACTCTTCCACACTCTATCCCGTCTCTACCTCACTCTACCACACTCTACCCTTGCTCGACCCGAATGTACCTCACTCTACACCACTCTACCCCGACTCTACCTCACTCTACCACACTCTACCCTGTCTCGACCTGACTCTACCTCACTCTACCACACTCTACCCTGGTTCGACCCGAGTCTACCTCACTCTACCATACTCTACCCTAGCTAGACCCAACTCTACCTCACTCTACCACACTGTACCCCGACTCTACC